>OY971419.1:6990000-7615000 GCA_963853865.1 Helleia helle
TAGACTACAAGCCCTACAAGGAAATTGTTAGAAAAAAAAAAACCGACTTTGTGGCGCACCATTTTTTGACGGCACTGTGCGCTTTCTTATTATTTTTCAGGGATCTATCGATGGTAAAAATGCCGTACAAAAATATATGACCAAAATGTACTCACTCTACCTGCACTTTTGAATTCTCACCGGCACTCAGTTGGACAGCTTACAAGTGACGGCATAGTGCTGAATCTTATTATTTTACGCTCTTATAACGTCCTATATACGTCACCTGGTGGTTCATATGACCCATCCATTTTTTGACATGGGCTTGTAGTCTATAATAAATGTATGGAAATTTCATTTTACATGGATAAACCACGTGGTCTTAAATTCGTCAAGAATTAAATTCGTTTTGTCATTATCGTGTAATAAACGAGCATTTTACCGGTGGGAGGGAAGCTCTGTGCCGCGCTCCCGGCTGCATGGGCACCACCATCTTGTTTGTTTCTCCCGTCAAACAGCTTTGCTGTGATTCGAAGAGAAGGGCAAGACAGGCAGTGTCATTACTGGTACCGAGACTTAACATCTTATGTCTCAGGATAGGCAACACATAAATGAGTTGCCTGGGCTCGTTCCAGGTAAATTAGTTTATGTTCATGGGCGACGTCGACCACTTACCATCAGGTGGCACGTTTGCCAGTTTGCCTATCCAACTAACATAAACCCACTCGATGGGCTTAGTAAAAAAAATTTTAACCTCACATTATGGTGTCCGAATTTTATTATTTTGTTTTTTATTTTTTTTGTGTACCTTCACTACCTACTACCTAGTGACAAATCTAACGACATCTCATTGTTGAAATCCTTCCAGCCGTTCAAGCTGTACCAAGGAACATTTAAATTTACATACACAAACATACATACACCTGAGAAACAATATTACTCTCCTTCTGTAGCAGTCGGGAAAAAACTTCAGAAATCAAATTTTATTTATCGTCTAGGTAAACCATAACATGACCTACATACTATTATCTTCGCGATATGTTCAGTCAATGTTTGCAAACAAGTTTTTGCATTACTCGGAATTTTTTATCAACATTGTAATGTAAAATTCGGACGTCTCAGCTCTGACCTTGCTGTATAGTTTCTTCTTTTCCGCCGGGAAATGCTCTGAGGCATCCCGCCTGGGGAGTGGGTCTCTCCAGGTGGGTATGTGGGACTCGCTGCGCCCGAAAGATGGTAAATGGACGCAGCTCTACCCACTAAAACCCGGCGAGTGCCACCAGTGCCGCCTTGGCGAGGTGCCCCGGAACTGTTAAGCTGACAGTGCACCTCGACGGCTAGTCAGTCTCGCAAGGGACCGACGCCACCTCCACAGAGGGGTTGTCCCGCACCACAGAACAACCCCTCCCAACGTCGGGACAGTACAATGGGGTGAGGTTCCCATCCTCACCCCTGCTCTTTTGTCCCCTCTTCTTATAAGAGGAGTACAAAGGGCCCCCTCGGCTCAATTAGCTTCGCCCAAGATGTTGGGCTCACCCTAGGCTACTGAGCCCCACCGCCACGTCAAGGCCTGAACCATGGTGGGGACCTTGCTGTATAGTACTTAATCCTTAAGTACACTCTTTTCACATTGTTTTTCTTAATTCATATTACCTTTGATACGCGAATTAATTATCATTTTTATGTAAGTCATAGGTAAACAGGCAGACGACCCGTCATCATTCCAAGAGAGATAATGTCTACATCGAGTATTTTCTCGATTACTCGTTAGGGTAATACCACTTAATACGAAGAGTGCTACTACGAGAACACTCTTCGTATACCGAAATCATATAGTTATAGTAGGGAAATGCCACGGTATACAAAAAATAGACACCTGGTTTTATTTATTTAAGTTTAAATTACTTTACCATGTCCTTAAGGTTACACAAGTCGCTCATCTTTCCATACGAACGCAGAACAGTAATTACTACATTGTTTGACGTTGGCCATGAAAAACTAAGGATAATATAAATTGATCTCGTCATTATCCATGTCTGTATGTGCTCAAAATTGTAAAAAAATTGTATATTTAAAAAATACAAGCTTCTAAACTTTTGTATTTCAACACTGATTTTAGCCTAACTTTGGGCGAAAATAAATAGTATACAGAGCACGAAAGCTTAAAAATAAAGCCCGTACAGACATAGTTTAGTTATTCAAAAGTTAAAATAAATTTATTTTAAAAAGATACACTTAGTAGTTTTTTTATAATAACTGTTTTGCTAAAAGGATATTTTAGGGATGAAACATTGTGCATTTTATTCTAGTACACATGTTCGCGCACTATGTCAGGTGAGATAGCAATCGTTTTGTTAGAGTTCGCGCCGTCGACTAGTTCAACCTTAATATTTAAAACGCATGTAAGCGTCTGTAGACAGAGAGATAATACGAGAAAAGGGGTAGATAACATTTTCTCGTGCGCGCGTGCTAGGCCAGCAGGCAACGTATTCTTGCGTTAGTTATCCTGAAACGCAAGATGGTAAGTCTCGGTGAATGGTTATTAAAAGATACGCAACTCAAATGTCGTTAAATTAAATTAATTCATTTAATAGACGAGAGCTATGTAAATAACTAGTTTTTGCGCGTGGCTTCTCTCGTGTAGAGTTCGAAGAAGTAGCTTATGTATTTCCTGGCTAGAAAGGGATTCCATTGATGTAATTATGAATTACTAATAATTTTTTAATTTTTCCGGATAAAATATAGCCCATGTTACTCGGGGAATATGGTGAAAGAATTTTTAAAATCGGTCTAGTAGTTTTTGATTTTATTCGATGCAAACATACAAAGGTTTTCTCTTTATAATATTAATAGTATAGAAGTAGGCAAAAGTCAATAAATAAGTTATATTAAATGCGCTTTTATACCTATACCTTGTTTATGAGAATTAATGGAAGTTTATTTGATCAATCGCACCATAAATACTAAGCGTATCCAATAAATTTGCAATGTTAAAGCTTTTTTTTTACATTTACAATGAATTAATGTGGCTATGATAAAATCATTTAAAGCCACACGGACAAAGATATGGACTAAAGCTTGAAAAATATAATATTTGTAAAATCTTTTCATCTATATAAATAAAATTGGATTGGTTTGTAATATTAAAATAACCGCTTTTTATTCATTGTATATCGATGTATACACGATACATATACCGAGATAGCCTCTTTTAAAAATTTTGTCTGACTGTCTGTTTGTTCCGGCTAATCTCTGAAACGGCTGGGCCGATTTTGGGGACAGATAGCTGATGTTATAAGGAGTAATTTAGGCTAAAGTCATCATTAATCCAAGTACTGCTGTAAATCTAAGTTAACACGGGCGAAGCTGCGGGCAACAGCTAGTACATCATAATAATATCGCTTTATGTGCGTATTAAACTCTTTCATTCAAACATGAATTATACTGACCTCTTACTCTGATGAAATCCAATTACTGCTGCCTGTGATTTACAGGCGACCAATGTTAGTAATATGAAATTGGTATGTTTGTATTTATTATGCCAATATCAACCTACATAATACACAGAAATTATTGTATATACCTATTATCAAATCAAATCAAAATATATTTTTTTCGTATATAACAACTTGTACACTTCGTCAGAAAATTAGTCAATAAAAATTAGGAGTAATAAATAAAAAAATGTATGATGCAATCTGATTTTTTTAAGTTTTCTAAGTTTTTTTTTAAGTTAAGTTAAGAAAAACGAGAAAAAACTCAGGAAAAAACTCACTTTCGTCATAAAAAATAAATCATAAGCTATGTGTCGTATTTGTTGCTGTACCCTACCCACCTAACTTGGCTGACACCGACTCCAAAAGTAACTATAATGACGTGGTAAGCGCAAAGTTAGTACATTAGTAGAAAATTAAGTTGATTATAAATTGTAAGCACAAAAATTCAAGAAACACTGTTATTTTATTACTTTTTAGTTTAGTATCTTTGAAGTCGGTTTTAATTTTTTGTAAAATGATTTTATATTATACCTTTTCAAATAGTGTCCATTCACGTCAATACATCACCAAGAAAAGCACTTTGCCCACTCGTCCTTAGGGGTCTCTTCGACGGTTTTTCTCTCCTCTCTCTATTTAAGAACCTTGCTCTTGTCGGTGGAGCAGTCATTCCATACTCCATAATTAGGGTGCTTAGAACGGTGGTTGCCCCACTTGCTTTCCTCAGCCATTTTTTCAGCCTCTAGAAGTACTGATACCGCTGCAATACCTACTTGGTAATCTGGTAATCTGGTTGCTACTAGGTTGGGGACTGCTTATTAATATATTAGCAGTTAACCACCATATCTGATAGGCGTCCCACTATCCGCCACCAGTAGACCCCGTAGATAGCCTGCAGTTCAGCCTCTACCTCTATATACCTGAACTCGGCTCGGCATCTATAAAACGTTTTTCTCGATTTTTTCCTTTTATATTCAGGAATAAATAAAAATCGCAAGGTGCGAGTTGAGGGCTATATGGCGGGTGACCCAGTAATTCCATACCTGACGTCAACATTAAACAAAAATTAAAACCGACTTCAAATTAAAAAAAAACTAAAAAGTAATAAAATAATTTCCTTAATTTTTGTGCCTACAAATTATAATCAACTTGTTCAATCAACAACATACATAAAAAAAAAAAAAAAAAAAAAAAAAAAGTTTCCGACGAATTGATAACTTCCTCCTTTTTGAAGTCGGTTAAAAATAGAGTCGATTGTTTGCTTGGCGGTGTGCAACGAGGCGTTGTCATGGTTAAGGATGATCCTACTGCGAGGTCATTTCTGCTGCTATTGGAATTCTTTGCCAATGCAAAGAGTTCCAATTTCAAAATTTTAACTTATTTTTCTATTATATCGTTTACTAGTGGCCAATTCTAAGAATGTTCAGTATCGCCCTGGTACATACGTCCACATTATTTCACTATAATTTCAAATAAGATGAATGTATTATAGAGTCCAATCGGACACGCCCAGATCGGCTTCGGGGTTAGGGTAAAACTGTCAATAATATATAATATAAGTTACAGTTAAAACAATATCTAAGAGATGTTGTTTTAACTGTAACTTACAAACAAGTTTGTCAATCACAATCTTTAACTCTTTAGGATGCCATTTATTACAGATTTGTACCAGTTTTTACTGCATTTCGCTCACTCGATGACCCTTACCTTTCAGGATCAGGGAACACGATTATGAACCTTATCACCTTAGTATAGAGACAGAATAGTCCTGAAATGTGTTTCTTTGTTAACGACATTTATTGTTATTTGAATTTAGAACTAGTTTATCAGCCAGTTTGCGGCATCAAAAATGGCGTATATTATTCGACTTAAACGGCTGGACAAAGAAAATACAAATGAAAAAGAAAACTTCCGTAATCAGATATAATTAAAATTGGCAGAAAACAGTTTAAAACAATGCCAATTATTATACACACATAGTTGTCTTAAAGCTAACAAAATGTTCTCACGTGGCGTGACGTAAGAGGGATCATTGAACTTTTCATCTTATGATGCGAGTGTCAAGGTGAAATATGTACTATTAATAAATTATGTGCTATATATACGATATATACCACAATAGATACCAAGTTAATATCATCAAAACGCCAAAACACCCATTTGTGTCCGAAACTGGTTGTCATTTTACAGTTGAACTGTGTCCTTTTTTATGTCAATTGCGTTAACTTTTGGTGTTATGTTGGCAACACTGTTTGTTTATATTAGTTGTTTTTTCTTTTTAACGCCGGGAAATGCTCTGAGTAATCCCGCGGGGGAGACGGGTCTCCCCACGCGGGTATGTGGGACTCGCTACGCCCGAAAGCTGGTAAGTGGACGCAGTTCTACCCACTAAAATCCGGCGCGTGCCACCAATGCTGCCTTTGGTGAGGTGCCCCGGATCTAATGAGTGAACAGGGCACCTCGACGGCTAGTCAGTCCCTCAGGGGACCGACGCCATCTCCACAGAGGGGTTGTCCCGCACCACAGAACAACCCCTCCCAACGTCGGGACAGTACAAGGTACAAAGAGCCCCCTCGGCTGAATTAGCTTCGCCCAAGGTGCTGGGCTCACCCTAGGCTACTGAACCCCATTGCCACGACAAAGCTTGAACTATGGTGGCGTCTATCTAACTGTCAGTCACACCAAAACCTACAGGTTACTGTCTATTTTTAAAAGAACATATAATTGGGCAAGCATATAGCTATTTACAGAACCCTCAGCGCACGGGTGAGAAACGCAATAATTGTCTGGCTTTTTTGTTATTGTTTGTACTAATCATTTGTCGCATTAACACATTATAGGTACATAATTATTATAAAAAAGATATTTTTATTTAAAACCAAAAAAAAATATCGAGATTTTAGTACATTAATTTTAATAAGACAGCAATAATTTAAAAGTATACTATACGAAAAATAGTCATGCTGACTGTTCATTTACAATCCCTTTCTTTGGGTGACTAAGCTATACCTATTTTTAACCAGCACTCAGCAGAAGGGTGTAACGTACTTTCACGCGTACTTTTGTTTATCAGTTCGTGCGTTCGTCTGCATCATAAGAATGTGTATATCAAGAAGCAAAACACAAATGTTAATGTATTTTTGATGAATAATTTCGGAATTTATGATCGTAACTTAAGGTTGAACTAGTCGATGGCGCGAACTCTAACAAAATCTCACCTGACATAGTGCGCGAACATGCGTGATAGAATGAAATGCACAATAATTCATTCCGAAAATGTCCTTTTAACGAAACAGTTATTATAAAAAAACTAATAAGTTTTTTCTAACTAATAACTTTTCAAAATAAATTTATTTTATCTTTTGAATAACTAAACTATGTCTGTACGGGCTTTATTTTTGAGCTTTCGTGCTCGGTATACTATTTATTTACGCCCAAAGTTGGGCTAAAATCAGTGTCGAAATACGAAAGTTTAGAAGCTTGTATTTTTTAAATGTATAATTTTTTTACGTTTTTGGGTACATACACACATAGATAACGACGAGATCAATTTACATTATCCTTAGTTTTTCATGGTCATCGACAAACATTGTAGTAATTACTGTTCTGCGTTTGTATGGAAAGATGAGCGACTCGTGTAGCCTTAATACCACAATTAGGCTATAATCAAGCATTGTCATTAAAATATTTAAAAATTTAAATTTACAGGACAAGAGAAAACAAAAGCGTAGCGATTAGAACCATGTCAAAAATACAAATACCTAATATCTATGATATTTTAGTCGTGCTGTTCAAAGTCGTGCCATTAAGTATTTACTATGTGACATTATCTTTAGTGTGATTATTTCATTTCAGCAACACCTACTATATTGTGGAGAAGCCAGATGACCCACAGGTCAATAAATCGTTCAAAGTGTACTGGAATGTGCCAACGATGCAGTGTACGTCAAAGAAAGTACCCTTCAAGGATCTATTCCAGAAATATGGCATCATACAGAACAAGGATGATCAGTTTATAGGGGACAAGATAACAATTCTGTACGACCCTGGGCTCTTCCCAGCGATCTTCAAGAACGAGAGTAACGGGAAGTACAGGTTCAGGAACGGAGGAGTGCCACAAGAGGGGGATTTACAGGAGCACTTGCTAGCTTTTAGGAAGGATATAGACGAGTTTATTCCCGATAAAAACTTTAATGGTAAGTTATTAATGTTAATTTATTTTGTAAAATTCGTATGTATCAGCGGCATAAGCCTGTGTTTCCTCATCTCATCTTATCCATTTGTTTTTACTTGGGGAAATCGTCATGATACCCTAGGCCCGGGGGAGCCTGGTCATCATGTGGGACTCTAACCCTTAAACTAAAACCCCAAGACATTCCTCTGTATCGCGTTGGCAGGGTCATGGGTACGAGAGACTACCATAACCCCGTCTGTGGAAGCCCTGCGGGCTCTCCTCTGGGTGGTGTGACATGTCATGCCACCATTCTCCGTCTTAGACTCCAAGGAACATCTAAGGAGCCGTCCAGCTCGGGACCCTAGTGCGAGCGGCCATCCCTCGATGCAAACCGCCCGCGGTCCCCTCAGTGGCAGCGCGCAGTAGGACGCACGTTTGCGCACAACCATGATCCCGCCCCCGGTCCCCTGCGTTGGAAGCGAGTTGTAGAGCCACCTGCTCACGTTTCGCTCCCGGTACGCATTCTTCCAGGGGTGCGGATCCGATTAGTTCACCCAAGGCTTGCACCCCGAGCTTAAGACCCACCGCCACGTCGAGGTCCAGATCCGGATGGCGGGGATCTCATCTTATCCATAGTTCAACGTATAGACAACATGGATGTACAAATTTTACATAATTTCAGAGGTTAGAAAAAAATATCAGACACGAAAATTTCCTCGCGATTTTTCTTTTTCCTTACCACATTAAAATTCAAATTATTCCAGTGTTAAGTTTAATTTTTCTTTCTTATTTTATTTCCTTCGCGTATATCTTTACATATTATTATATTCTCTATGCGTCGTAAAATGTAATACCTAGGTAACACTGAAAATGTTTAGAAAATGAAAAACGGCTTAATGTAGAAAGTTGCCAATACTTTCATTGTTTTTCGAAGTAATCTCCGTTTCTTTCTACACATCGTCGCATTCGATGGAACCACTGAGAAAAGCAGTGGGCCCATTCTTCCTTAGGAGTCTCTTCTATGGCATTTTCGTACGCTTTCACCGCATCTTCAGGGCTCGTAAAGCGAACACCTAGAATTTTATCTTTAGTTTTTGGGAATAAATGAAAGTCGCAGGGCGCCAGGTCAGGACTGTAAGGCGGATGACTCATTATCTCGACACCTGCTATAGTCAAATATTCAACAGTCCGTTTTGCGGAGTGCGCTGAAGCATTGTCGTGGTGAAGGAGGATCCTGCTTCGAGGGCGCTGCTGTCGATTTTTTTCCAAGACAACAGACAAACAGCGATTGACATACCAGTCTGCAGTAACTGTCCTTCCATCTTCTAGCACAACTGTCGCGAACTGACCTTTCCGACCAAAGAATGAGGCAATCATCTTTTTTCCTTGACTTCTTCCTTTCTTTACCTTAGTTGGCCGATCCTCGAAGGGAAACACCCACTGAGCTGATTGTCTTTTGGTTTCGGGTTCGTAGCAATATATCCAGCTTTCATCACCTGTGATGATGTCAAATACAGCATTTGAGTTACCGTCGTTGAACTTATCTAACATTTGGCGACACCAGTCCATGCGGAGGCGTTTCTGGTCGTCGGTTAAAGTATGGGGAATCCATCTGGTACAAAGCTTCCTGACGCCTAAATGTTCGTGTAATATTTTTTGAACTTGACTCATACCAATGCCTAGGCTTGCCCGTATCTGCTGATAGGTCACTCTCTTATCTTTCTCTATCATGCGTCGCACAGCACTGATGTTATCTTCAGTAGTCGCTGTTAAAGGACGTCCCTCACGCGGATCATCACTGAGATTGCTACGTCCACGCTTAAACTCGTTAAATCTATTGTAAATAGTGGCACGAGATGGGGCTTCATTAAAAAATGCTAATCGCAGCCTATCATAGCTTTGTTGTTGAGTAAGCCCACAACGAAAGTCATAATAAATCATTGACCGAATTTTCTTGCGTTATGTTCATTTTCACGTGTTACAAGAGTTTTAGATTTGCCGCCAATTTACAAAAACAAATGACAAATGAATGCAATATACTACATTAGGTTACCAAAGAGTTCTAAAATTGAAATTCAAAAAAAGTTTTCATTTTCAATGTTTCTAACTGGCCAGTTCTAAACATTTTCAGTGTTACCCACGTATTTTACCCAAGTGTCAGCTGACTTGGTTAACGTTTCATTTTGAGAATCATCTGTTTATATTATTGATTCAGTGGAAACGTTTATTATTTATTACGGTATTGCTTAATTGAATAAATTTAAGTCAACTGTATAAATACGAATATAATTGTGTATGGCAAGAAAACTATGCCCTTTTAAAGGAAAAATAACTATGATTTAAATCTCAATGAAAAGAAAAATCGACACGAGATAACATAACCTGTCCGAGAATGTAATTATAGAATATATATTGATATATATATCTGGTTTATAACATTCTGTATTTATACCATAAGTCGAAAATGAGAGTTTGAAATATAAAACTACTAGCTGGTGCCCACCGCTTCGCCTGCGATTAGATTATTCTCTTAGATTATTCGCTTAGATTTACAACGGCATCCGGATGGATGATGATTATTTTTATAGCTTATAATCCAAGGTATAAGTCATCAACATTTCAATTTTCAGACAAATCAGTTCAGTCGTTTTGCCGTGAAAGATCAACAAATATTAAACTTAACTTAAAAACGTTCGCCTTCATAATATTAAAGTTCCATACCATTGTATAATAAACTTTTTTATTTTATCAATATATTCCTAATAATCATTTTGATATCTCATATTAGTTTAGTTTATTATGGACGCAAGATGTCAAGTTTTGATCGGTCTAAGAATAAAATAATATGAAAGCCTGTGACTATAGTTTTATGTGAACGAAGAATATCAATTACAAAGATAATTAGGTATTTTTATGTACGATTTTAAATTATCAGGGTTGGTTATTTTAGATTATTTAAAACTGGATATTTACCATGTTTTATCTTTTATTAGCTTCATTTATTTTTGTTTTCTAATGTTTATGCGAATTGCACACATTATAATGAAACAATTTTACGGATTTTATCGCGGTTTATTAAGATTTTTACAAGTCCGACGCTTCGGATACTTTACAGCAACCATGGTCACGGAATGACCATGGTTACTGTAAAGTATCCGAAAAAAATCATTTATTTTTATTTTGCGGAGCTCTATACTTGAATTTTGTCTAGTTTTCGTAGTACATATCCCATTTTAAATAGTTTTATAAATCCTTATATCGTAAACGCCAGTAATCATTGGTGTTATCTATCATTTATAGGTCGTGGCAAGAAAATTAGGCGTGCCGCGTGCGGCGTGACCAACAGTGATACCATTCCATTCACCATTATATTGTTATTACCGTATCGATATTGACGCGTGACTTTTGTATATACCGGTTGTATTTGGAACGCTTGCAAAGATTTAACCCAATAATATACTATTTATATAATAGTATATATTTATACTATACTATTTATATAATATACTATTTATATACTATTTAAATAATATAAACAAATATTCCTAACAAATAACAATCACACCAAGTTAGCCTTTTTTTTCTTTAACGCCGTCTAAGAAGGCGGATATGGGGGACTCGCCGCGCCCGAAAGCTGGTAAGTGGATGCAGCTCTACCCACTAAAACCCGGCGAGTGCCACCAATGCTGCCTTTGGTGGGGTGCCCCGGATCTAATAAACAAACAGGGCACCTGCTACGACGGCTAGTCAGTCCCTCAGGGGACCGACGCCACCTCCACAGAGGGGTTCTCCCGCAACACAGGACAACCTCTCCTAATGTCGGGACAGTACAATGGGATGAGGTTCCCGTCCTCGCCCCTTGCGCTCTAGGCTTAATTAGCTTGACCCAAGGTGCTGGGCTCACCCTAGGCTACTGAGCCCCACCGCTACGTCAAGGCCTGAACCATGGTGGGGAAGTTAGCCTAGCCCATGGTACGTTTGTAAGAACTATTTTACGGGTTCTAGGAACGGAAATAAATATAATTTAGAAAATGAATATAAATACATATTATGTATATACATAGGTATCTACATCCATGTCCAAGCAGACATGTATTCATCATATATAATTTTTCTACTCTTGGCGGGATTTGAACCCGCCAACCGCTGCATAATGTCCAGGCAACTGAATATGCGGTGTGGCGGGGACACGCCGTCTTGGCGTTTATCGAAATGGAAATTGACTGAAATGATGATGAAATTATTTATGATTAGTATCTTTAATTTACAAATAGGTAGACTGACTGACATAGTTCTGACTCCAGCGTAATTGAATTAAAAATGTAACTAAAACGAAACAATGGCGAGAAAATATTTTATAATAAACATAATTAAATATTCATCAAACCTTAGTTCTTAAGGTTATTAATTAAAATTCTCAGTATATTAAATACTATTACTGAATTTTTATGAACAGGAAGTATGTTTCTTCAAAAAAAATGCTATTGTTAATTTATTAGTTACTAGCTGTTGGCCGCAGCTTTGCCCGCGTTAACTTAGATTTACAGCCGTACGCGGATTGATAATGATTATTTTTATAGCCTAAGTTACTCCTTATAGCATCAGCTATCTGCCAGTGAAAGTCCCGTCAAAATCGGCCCAGCCGTGTCAGAGATTAGCCGGAACAAACAGACAGAAAGACAGACAGACGGACAGACAGACAAAAATTGTATAAAAGACTATTTTGGTATATGTACCGCGTATACATCAATATACATTTAATAAAAAGGGGTTATTTTAATTTTACAAACAGATACTCCAATTATATTTATCTGTATAGAGTACCTATAGATTTTACGACTAATCGGGGAACATACATTAAAAAAAAAAGATTCCGACGAATTGAGAACCTCCTCCTTTTTGAAGTCAGTTAAAACAGCCGACTGTCACTCAGATGCGTAACTTGGACTGCTTCATCATTATCATCAGCCTCTATCCGTCCACTGCTGAACATAGGCTTTTTTTTTTTCTTTTTTTTTTTTTTCTTTAACGCCGTGAAATGCTCTGAAGCATCCCGCCTGGGGAGTGGGTCTCTCCAGGCGGGTATGTGGGACTCGCTGCGCCCGAAAGAAGGTAAGTGGACGCAGCTCTACCCACTAAAACCCGGCGAGTGCCACCAATGCCGCCTTTGGTGAGGTGCCCCGGATCTAGAAAACAAACAGGGCACCTCGACGGCTAGTCAGTCCCGCAATGGACCGACGGCACTTCCACAGAGGGGTTGTCCTGCACCACAGAACAACCTCTCCCAACGTCGGGACAGTACAATGGGGTGAGGTTCCCATCCTCACCCCTTGCCCCCTGCTCTTCTGTCCCCTCTTCTTATATGAGGGGTACAAAGAGCCCCCTCGGCCCAATTCGCTTCTCCCAAGGTGCAGCGGCTCACCCTAGGTTACTGAGCCCCACCGCCACGACAAGGCCTGAACCATGGTGGGGGATTGTTTACTACATAATATTACCATCCAATCATACTTCTTCTTTCCAATGCAATGAACATAAACTGAATCACAGGTTCAATAACCGTTCATTTAAATCATTGAGATAATCTATGCATACAGAAAAAAAGATAGGAATTTCTCGTATTTGTCGTGCAAAATACGACAAGACCTTGAAAAGACGGTTGAAAAAGTATCGGTTGCAAAAACTGGTTTTTAAATAATAGAAAAATGTTTGATTGAATAACTTTGTTAGAATAACAGATTTGTGGGAATGGATACGATAAAGTATCAATCAGTGAAATCAAGATCAAAAAGTGAAATGTAAGCAACAACACCTTTTTTTAATGATGTCCTGTGTATTACCGGCACTAGTCACAATTTTTAGCATAGGAACAAACTAGCAGTCGAAGCTTTAGACTACCGACGCCCACACACATCATGAAACTCACAAACTGCACGAAAGGCGACAGCATAGCTATAACTTGACGTTGTTATGTGAGCGAGAGGTACCACCCCGGTCGTGCTGGCCCAAGTCGGCTGCATAGCAGAATTGCACTAGGTACCTCTTAAAATAACTAATAATCATAACTCAAAATGAACTAACATAAAGAAGACGTGATATGTGCGCCATCTGTCTTTTTGGAGTCACGGCATTCAATTCGATTTTATTGCTAAGGCGTGCCAGGTCATATAATATAATATAGTTGCAACTTGCAGGTGACTGTACAGTAAAGACAATTGCCATTGAATTCCATCAGACTTTTCGCGCCCGTGATGACATAAGCTTCTCATCACAAAAGTTTCCGTCTGGTCGACCTTGGACCTTGTTCTGATTAGTCGTTAACGGTTATTTACAAACATTGAACGAGTTAATGTTACATAATTTACAGACACAGCGGACCCCACAGAAGTTGTACTGTACAAAACATTGTTCAGTGGCCCGAATTTGGATCTACATCATTCTCAAATCCTCTTGAACACGCACATAAAAATGCAGTATGATAGGAACTGCCGTTATAAGTGAAGACTTATAACTTAGAATTATGAAATTTCAAATTTTAATTCTAAAAATTTTAAATTTCATAATGACGTCGTAATGCCACATTAGCAAGTTGCTGACGCGAACCTATGAGATTTTAACGCGGCTGAAGAAGATGGCACTTCAAAAATTCGTCATAATCGGTCCAGCCGTCAAGGAGTTCATTGAAATACATCTGCACTTAGCAGGATTCGAACCCGTAAGCGCTGCGTGTAGAGTCCGGCCACCTGACCGCTCGACTTCTGCTATGCCCTAGGGCCTAGGTTAATAAAATTACATATATAATTTATCCGTATTTATATTATATATTATTTTAAGCAAGCACGGAATAAATTGCTACTTTCATAGCATTGTGTCTAATGGGGAAATTTTACGGGGAAATGCTGCCGATATAAATAACATTTTTGTGCTACAGAAGCGAGCTATTCGTGCAATTAACAAGTTGCCCACTATCCATCATTGAGAGAAAAATTTAAAGAAATAGGAATTCTGACTGTCGCCTCCCAACACATCCTAGAAAATTTACTGTATGTCCGGAAAACATAAATGAATTTTGTAAGAAAAGTGATATTCATAGTAGGGATATACGTAATAGACACAGGTTAGATGTACCAGTGATTAGACTTTCAAAAGTAAGCAATTCTTTTAAAGGCAACTGTATACGCTTTTACAATAGGATCCCAGAAAACGTTTAAAAGCTATCCATTAAAAAAATCTAAAGAGTTATAATTTATAGAGCGTTTGTGTGGTAAAGGATATTATAAAGTAAAAGATTTAATGGAAGATTCCACACCCTTGGAATAAGGCGTTCCTTCCAGGCGATAAGATTTTAAAATTGTTATAGAATACATATTATTTGAAAAGATTAGATTAGAAAGAAAAGATTATTGTTTCGCCGGTTATTCTCAGTGGGCTTGCCTTGGAACCGGTGGTTGATTCAATTGACGTTCAAAACGATACTGTATTGGTACAAAAGATATTTTTTTTTTTTTTTGAAAATATACATTAATGAGATTTTCTATAATAACCGTTTTGCTAAAAGGACATTTTCAGAATGAATCATTGCATTTCATTCTAGCACGCATGTTCGCGCACTATGTCACGTGAGATAGCAATCATTTTGTTAGAGTTCGCGCCGTCGACTAGTTCAACCATACCTTTCTTTAATGACGATAATATTTTCAAAAGTCTATAAATTCACAATACCTTTATAGAAGCTATTCGGTGTTTTGTATAATTAACATTTCCAACCTTTGAACTAATTCAACGCCCATACATCTCGCGGGAGCCTATATTTATGCACATTAGTTTAATTTATCGCAGTCTGCGGGTACATTGCGGTTTGAAGTTTAAATTTCACACAATTGTGTTAGTTATGAGCGCGGTTTCAACCCTTTAATCTAGTATTACCTTATGACTGATTATTACTATTTTGAATTAAAAAAAATCGATTTGATTTTTCATTTGAATAAGTTACATTGTTTACGGATTGTCATAATTTGTTTAATATTTCCACAATAAGGCGCTAAACAGTCCGTCGCAGACGGTCGCGGACATCCGCGTCACACTGTATAGACAGTATAGCGCCTTAATATTCTCTTCTAAGTGATGCCTCCATAAAAAAACTTTGTCTACATTCTTCTATAAGGGACTACAGATTTTGTATCTAGGCAATATCATATTGATTGCAGCTTTTAATCTGAATTGTTTTATAATATACGTATCATTATCTTGTAGAACAGACAAGAACACACTTTTTCTAAGTTAACATAAAACACCAAAGGTCATTAACATTGGATTATGAATAAATGATTTTTTTTATTTGCACACGTCATATTATATATCATACATTTATCAATAAAACATTAACATCTGTCTAGAACTTGTTTACTAAGGAGATTTATCACTAGAAAACTAATTTCTTCTTTAAATAACTGTCTTAAATTTATTTATATTCCTATTTAGTATTTACTCTTAACACAAGCTACACGGGACTATAAGTGCCTTTTCACACGTGCCGGTTGCTGGGTATCCGACGCCGGATATCCGGTAGCGAAGCTGCCTACACGTCCATACACTTCGCTACCGGATACCCGGCGCCGGCTACCCGGCGACCGGCACGTGTGAAAAAGCACTTAGGTTAATGTTGTGTCATTATCAGGTATGTTCATAATAAATTATTCAATCAAAAATATTTATTCTTTATTTAGGAGGGCAAAGAAGCAGTCAAAGCCTTATGTCTATCGACGCACATACACATCCGCACAACCAAATGTTATGCAGATGCGTTGCCCTCCTTTTTCCTATCCCCCCCAACGGACCACCGGAAAGTCACAACCCAAACGAAACGCGACAACATAGCTGTCACTTAACGCCTGTGTTATATGAGCGAGAGGCAAGACGGCAAGTCACTTAACGCCTGTGTTATATGAGCGAGAGGCAAGACGGCAAGCCGGCAAGACCGGGGTGGTACCCCGGTCTTGCCGGCCCAATTTGGCTGCATAGCAGCATGGCACTACCTCTTACAATCATCATCATAATTGTAAGATTTTAAATTAACATTCTTAATTTCACTAATACAACTATAAAAAGGGCTAATATTTACCCTGATATAATAATCATAACATTTACTATGTTATGATTATTTTATGAAAACAAAGTCGCTTCCCATCTGTCTGTCCCTATATATGCTTAGAACTTTAAAACTACGCCACGCATTTTGATGCGGTTTTTTTAATAGATAGAGTGATTCAAGAGGAAGGTTTATGTGTATAATTCATGCATAATAAAGTAGATAAACACTGATAATTTTAGAGGTTTGTAATGTGATGTCGTAAATAAACATATTTTTGCGTTTACTTACATTGCAAACGCTGGCTAAACCCTACAAGAAAGATCAAAATAATGTTCTACAGTATTGTACACACAGAAATCTAAATAATAAGACAAATTATTAAGATTTCTGTGATTGTACACCTTAAAAAGGTCTATAAAACAGTCCGCGGTAGTATAATATGTCTATCCACCAATGCCGCCTTTGGTGAGGTGCCCCGGATCTATTGAACAAACAGAGCACCTCGAGGGCTAGTCAGTCCCTCAAGGGACCGACACCACCTTCACAGAGAGGTCGTCCCGAATTTCAGAACAACCCCTCCCAACGCTGGGACAGTGCAATGGGGTAAGGTTCCAATCCTCGCACCTTTTCCCCCCTGATCTTTTGTCCCCTCTTCTTATAATTGGGGTACAAAAAGCAGCTCCCTCGGCTCAATTTGCTTCGCCCAACCCAACACGGGTTCACCTTATACGTGGGTAACACTGAAAATGTTTAGAACTGGCCAGTTAGAAACATTGAAAATGAAAACTTTTTTTGAATTTCAATTTTAGAACTCTTTGGTAACCTAATGTAGTATATTGCATTCATTTGTCATTTGTTTTTGTGAATTGGTGGCAAATCTTAAACTCTTGTAACACGTGAAAATGAACATAACGCGAGAAAATTTTCGGTCAATGATTTATTATGACTTTCGTTGAGGGCTTACTCAACAACAAAGCTATGATAGGCTGCGATTAGCATTTTTTAATGAAGCCCCATCTCGTGCCACTATTTACAATTGATTTAACGAGTTTAAGCGTGGACGTAGCAATCTCAGTGATGATCCGCGTGAGCGACGTCCTTTAACAGCGACTACCGAAGATAACATCAGTGCTGTGCGACGCATGATAGAGGAAGATAAGAGAGTGACCTATCAGCAGATACGGGCAAGCCTAGGCATTGGTATGATTCAAGTTCAAAAAATATTACACGAACATTTAGGCTTCAGGAAGCTTTGTGCCAGATGGATTCCCCATACTTTAACCGACGACCAGAAACGCCTCCGCATGGACTGGTGTCGCCAAATGTTAGATAAGTTCAACGGCGGTAACTCAAATGCTGTATTTGACATCATCACAGGTGATGAAAGCTGGATATATTGCTACGAACCCGAAACCAAAAGACAATCAGCTCAGTAGGTGTTTCCTTTCGAGGATCGGCCAACTAAGGTAAAGAAAGGAAGAAGTCAAGGAAAAAAGATGATTGCCTCATTCTTTGGTCGGAAAGGTCAGTTCGCGACAGTTGTGCTAGAAGATGGAAGGACAGTTACTGCAGACTGGTATGTCAATCGCTGTTTGTCTGTTGTCTTGGAAAAAATTCAACAGTAGCGCCATCGAAGCAGGATCCTCCTTCACCACTCGCAACACTCTCACACAGCGCACTCCGCAAAACGAACTGTTGAATATTTGACTATGGCAGGTGTCGAGATAATGAGTCATCCGCCTTACAGTCCTGACCTGGCGCCTTGCGACTTTCATTTATTCCCAAGAACTAAAGATTAAATTCGAGGTATTCGCTTTACGCGCCCTGAAGATGCGGTGAAAGCGTACGAAAATGCCATAGAAGAGACTCTTAAGGAAGAATGGGCCCATTGCTTTTCTCTGTGGTTCCATCGAATGCGACGATGAGTAGAAAGAAACGGAGATTACTTCGAAAAACAATAAAAGTATTGGCAACTTTCTACATTAAGCCGTTTTTCATTTTCTAAACATTTTCAGTGTTACCTAGGTACTACTGAGCCCCACCGCCACGACAAGGCTAATTGACCAGTGGGAGATACGCGCTGTGCCGCGCTTCGGTCTGCTTGCGTATCGCCATCTTGCTTCTTTTTCCGATGAAACAGTTTTGCTGTGTTTCGGAGAGAAGGACAGGACATACAGTGTAATTACTGACGTAAAAAAGTTGCCTGGGCTAGTTTCAGATTAACTAGTTTATGTTTATGGGCGACGCTGACTACTTACTATCCACACTTACAGCCACGTGGCTGGTCTGCTCGGGGTTACCTATTCAACTAAAATAAAAGAATGGCACGTTGTTTACGCCATATCCACGTCCTAGGTAAACTACCATATATTGCGGTCTTGAAAGCGCCTTTAGGTACAACAATACTAGAGATTACTATGTGTTAGGAATCAGACTTTGAATCTGGACTGATTTGATTCTACATTGTTTCATCATCAGCCCATTTTGACCATCGATGGACATTAAATTGATCGCCTTCAGTGTGAGTTACAAATAGTGACTAGTTTTCTGATTTATGACCGTCTACGGACTGATAATGATTACTTTCATAGCCTACAGCATACATCGAGCATATAACCGAATAGAGTAGTAATAAAGCCAAAAATTTCCGAACTGGTCCGTGATTTGTCACTGACGTTATAGCAATTCAACCAACCAGTGATCTGTATGTACGTCCCATCGGCCAATCATCCATCAATGGTCGTCCAGTCGGCCACTGACGGCCAGTAATTACACTGCCTGTCTTGCCCTTCTCTCCGAAATACAGCAAAGCTGTTTCACGGGAGAAACAAGCAAGATGGTGGTACCCATGCAGCCGGGAACGTGGCACAGCGCTTCCCTCCCACCAGTAAACCCACTCTTGCGTTCTCTATTCCCCGCCGCGCACAATCTACGCTCGGTGACCAAACATTACCGCTTTTTATTATGTACATAATATTATTAAACACATTATAATACAGCACTCTTTGCTGAACCTAGAAAATATACATTCGTCACGTCTCACATTAAGTTGTTCATTTCCAGGTATTGGTATAATCGACTTCGAGTCCTGGCGACCTGTATTTAGACAAAACTTCGGAAAACTGGTCCCTTATAAAGACGTATCATATGAAATAGAAAAGAAACTTCACCCTTGGTGGCCCAAAGGCTGGGTACAGGCTGAGGTAAGAGATATTGGGCTATATAATCGTAGGTCACGGTGTCAGTAATTATACTGGCTGTTCTGCCCTACTTGTACACAACAAAGATGTTTCGCAGAAGAAATAAACAAGATGGTGCACATCTTTTCCACCGCGATCGGTAACTTATAAAACTTTAGTACTGAGGCTGACGTGAATATTACTTACAAATTATTTACTTATTATGAAATAATAAGTACAATATAAATTCCTCTATCTGATACATCACACACAGAGGCTATTTAAATTGATATCAACATAATCTGTTGTCCCATTACAAATGTAGAGCAGTAATTAAAACAAACATTCCGACCGTTTATAGTCCATTTGTAGCTATATTGAATTGAAACGATTTGTGGTACCAAACATGTGATATAATAGATAATAATAATATATATGGACGCTTTTACACCACGTCAATCTGGTCAACACGTTGTCTGGTACTTGTAACGAACTTGCATTACGAGGAGTACCAGACAACGGAAATATATTTAATACTATACAGATATTTTTTACTTTCATGTTTTGTTACGTTTGTCGTAAACACAAGCCTTTTATGAGACATAAGACTTTACTGATCCAGTTGTTCCTTCCAAAGTAAAGCAAAGCTGCTTCGCGGGAGAAATAATCAGGATAGCAGATAAGGAGAAATAAGCAGGACATTAGAAGTACTCTATATAAGAAATTAATTAAAGAACCTATATATTTTTCAGGCTAAGCGGCGTTTCCAAGAGGCTGGCAGAAAATACATGCAGACAACCATATCCGTGGCCAAGCAAATGCGGCCAAAAGCCAGATGGGGATATTACGGCTTCCCATACTGCTTCAACATGGCCCAAAACAATATGGTCGAGCAATGCCCAAGTCAAGTTACCAAAGAAAACGATCAGTAAGGTTTCATATATGTTAATTTATATAAGTTTAGTAGCTATCCATGTTCGGAATTCATTTTTTCGACTTTTAATATATTTTTATTTGAATGAATATGTATCTCTATCATAGTGTGTATAATGTATATTCCATGTCCTTAATGTGCAACGTAACCCCACTTATATTTTATACATAGTCCATTGATCTTAACTGTAAAAGATAAAAATATAATAAAAATAATCCTTAAGCCTAACGATTTTCATTCCGATATATATACGAACTGTGAATAATTTAAAGAGCTGAATTTAAAGAAAACACAAATCTAAATTTAAATTGTTGTTTCAGGACATACTGGTTATGGAGTGAGAGCACAGTCCTATTGCCATCAATTTACAGAGAACATGACCTGACGGCATCACAGTTGACTGCCATGGTAAGGGGGCGAGTGGACGAAGCCGCTAGGGTAATGAGACGCAACACCCCAATACTACCATACTTCTGGTACAAATATAGGGACGCAGGATTCATTACTCAGGTAATCTATCAAATTTTCTATCTTTTTTTATGTTTGATCAGTTAGATATATCTTTAGTGTACAAGTCATTTGCAACTCCTATCAAGAATTACAGAGCTTGTGAAACATATGCCTATTTAGCTATGGACTTTTATGGAATTCTTCTCTATTTGTTTTTGCACATTTTTTAATGGTATATAATTTATTTTCAGAGTGATTTATCGGTCATCTTTAATACATTGTACAAATCTGATGCATCAGGATTTTTAATCTGGGGTAGTTCGAAGGATGTGGATACTGTTGACAAATGTATGGATCTCCTTAATTATGTGGAAAAGGTTTTGGGTCCCACTATTGCGTCGTATACCAAAAAATCAAATAAACAAGACGATGAAACAATGTCGTCTGATGGGCCAGATAACGTTAATGAACTCAATAATTCTACAGTTTATAGTGACGAAGTAGGTATTACTAACAACCCTAATTCGAGCGACGTTGATGAAAGTGAATTTAACTATTACACAGTTCAAGATGAAGTTCATCCTGAAATAGTTGATACTGAAAAACCATCAACTTATTATCCCCAAAATGTAAATGATATGTTCAAAACATGGCATGTTGAGAAGGAATTGAAAAAAAACAGTTATAACCAGATGGATTTAAAAGATGTAGATCTGGAAAGAATAAATGAAAATATAATTTTTAATATTTTAAGAGGTACATTAATTAATATTAGATCTAATATAAATCTTGCTGATTCACAAGAGAATACAACTAAAAATAACATTTTACCAAGTTCACCAGACGTATCTAAAAGTGAATCTCCTGCGTTTAAAAGTGTCACTGAAATTGATAGTCCAACTACAACTAAGTTTTATACCCAAACTACAAATTCGGATCATTCTGAACAGAATAATGGCAATGAAAATAGTTCAGCAAGTCATGTAAAAATATTAAATACAAATGGTTACTTTAACCCTAGTAGCAAAACAACAAAAATCTCTTCTAACTTAAATTATAGTGACATATCACAAAAAATTAATACAAATAATAATGTTACTGAAGAAACTGACCAGGAGAACATATCATTAACATCTATAGGGAATTTAAATTCAAAAAATGAACCTATTATAGCTAAAAGGGTTACTGCAACAGAAAATCCTACTACTACTACTACTACTACAACTGAGTTTTATACCAAAACTACAAATCTGGATAATTCAGGACAGTATTATAGCAATGAAACTAGTTCAGAAAGTAATGTAATAATATTAGATCTATATGAATATTTAAACACTAGTATTGAAACAACAGAAACATCTTCAAAGATTAATTATAGTGACATATCACAAGAAATAAATACAAAGAATAATATAACTGGAGAAACTGCCCAGATTAACACTAAATTTACAGGCATCGATGATACAAATACAAACAATGAATATCTAATATTTTTAGATAAGGACAAAACAGTAAAACCTCAAAAGAGACAATCCGATTTCGATACAAATACAGAAGGGTACATCGATGTGACTACAGAAAATGAATTGCACACCGAAAGTGAAACATTTACCATTGATGGACAGTATTAAGTGAAGTGATCTCTCTTTACACATAAATCAATACAGCAGGGAAATACTTTTCGTGGCCATGGCGATTAAAAATTGCTAAAAATCGGGAACTCAGAAACAATACTATATTTCGTTTACTGTTGAAAGGGAGCTTAGCTGCACATTCACACCTAAACCAAAGACAATTAATATAGGTGATCATAGTTCTTTTAATAAATTCAGGACATATCAATATGTACATAATATTGAATAAAATATATTATATGAACTCTATAATAAAAAAGCAAACAGACAAAATAGGATGTAAAATGCTAAAGCGCTTTATTATATAAAGATTAAAATTAGTATCTCGAATATATAATAATAAATCAAAAGGACCAGTAAAGTAATAATGGCGAACCTGGAAAAATAAGCGTCAACTATTTATTAATTACGTAGTAATGACAAACGTAAATAATAACAATAATTTAATTTTCTAAGTTTTTGAATTTTTTATCATCTACCATCGCTGAGGAATTGCTAAAAATATTGTTTTGAAAAACAGCGCTGTATTCGAATTTCATGTCAACTGCCTTATAGAAGTCACTAGCGCTTTTAAAGAAACATTAAAATATAATAAGTCCTACTGACTTATGGAGCACGTAAATTGAAACGAGTATGATCATTATTAATATACCATATTTTTAAATTAGACTGAAATGTAAATACTTTTTTCTTTTATTTTCAAGCATTGTCAGCCATTTCTGAGATGCAGTGAAAATTTCAAGCGTCTAGCTTATTTAACTTACAAATAATTACAAGATATCTACCGAGACCATAGAAATATTATATCTGTGACTGAGACAGACCCAAGAGCGAGCTAACAAAAACATGGTACAAGAATTATTGACTTTAGAGTTATAGATAGCTTACTTATTTAATTTTTATAATGTATTCAAGAGTCAAATTTAGTATTAGTACAAAATGTCACAAATCGTATTTATTTAAGATAGAGTTAAAACATAATTATTAGGAAGTGATCTGTATGTTACCGTGATCCTTTGTAGATCAAATTGTGTTTGTGGTTGTAATCGGGGCTTTCCATAGTATGGCCTCTGTGACATAGCGGTTGTGTCTATTTTAGTAAGTTTTTAAATAAAATGTCTGAATAGGAGTTATTACTACATTTCGTAATTGTATCCTTTACAACCAGCGGGTAGTTTTATAATACTTAATTGTATTTGTTGTAAAGTTACTTACTTGCCTTTAGATTTACAATGTCAATTAGACTTACTCTAAACTGAATAAGTATTGTAATTAATCATTATTGTATAATATAATAATATTATAAATGAATAATAAATTTAATAGTGTATCTTTACGGGCTTTATTTTCTCATACAATTGACAAAACCCTTTAATATTATTTAATTTTATTAACTTTATGATAATACTTGGCCTGCCACCATCGACTCCTTTAATGGTAAGTCGTACGTAGAGTTGTTTTGTGTCTACTCTACTCGGACAACGCGTATGTGGGACTCGCTGCACCCGAAAGATGGTGCCAGTGCCAGGAGTGCCACCAACGCCGCCTTTGGTGAGGTGCCCCTAATCTTTTGAGGAAACAGGGCAACTCGATGGCTAGTCAGTCCCTCAAGGGATCGACGCCACCACCATTCACAGAGGGGTTGTCCCACACCACAGAACAAACCTCCCAACGTCGGGACAGTGCAATGGGGTGAGGTTCCCCTCCTCGTCCCTTGACCCCTCCTACTCTTTTGTGCCCTCTTCTTATAAGAGGGGTACAAAGGGCAGCTCCCTCGGTTCTATTGGCTTTTTTCAAGGTGCTGGCTTCACCTTAGGCTACTGAGCCCCACCGCCACGACAAAGCTTGAACCATGGTGGGGATATTTACTGATACTGATACTACACAATATAATAATTTTTAGAGTTTTTGTCTGTGAGTTTGTGAGCGTTTAGCTCAGAAATGGTTTAAGTGTCAATTTCACTTCTATAATATTGTTTGTTTAAAATTTAAACAAAACGCAAATAAAAAGTTATAATAGGTACATTATAACTAAAGTTATAAATAGGTACATAGAATTACGTCAAACATGATTCTAATAAATTTAAAATTAGTAAGTGTTATATTATGTAACACTTTCACGCAAAAACTCATTCACACACAGCAGAAGAAAACTTTAGAATAAACCTCTGTAAAAAACTAATAATATAATTTTATTTTCTTTGATGTAAGTATGTTTCATGTAATGTGAAATAAATTATAAAACTGTGCTGCCATCTACCGGGCTGCTTTCAAAATATTTAACGCCATCTAGCTTTCAGTATGACGAAAGTGGTAATAAGAAACACTGAATATCTTATTCCGTCGCAGGCACATCGCGCAGGTGAAACTGCGGTGGTAATAAAACCACAGGAAATAAGGACTTTGAAAGTTGCCGATAATCGGAAGGAAAGAAGCTAATCAAATTACTCTATTTTATTATTTTTCTTTTTTTAATTACTTTTCTATTAGGGTAAAACCAGGATAGATGCCCCACTTTTTGAATTAGCCTCGTAATTTTAAAAGTATTAATTTTATACGAATATTTTTTATTAATATAGCTAGTTTAATCCTTTATGTTGAATTACTATTATTATTATTTTATACAATGCGAAATAGTAACCTTTAAATCTTTGACTTGTTCGTGAATATCGCCGCGGATATAATTACACACACGAGCTAAATGCGTTCTTTTTCGTGGGTTGTCCGTGGGTAACTTAGGAACGTGGTGACTGCGGCTCCTGTTTATGCGATTAATTTTTAGTTGCGAGTTCGGGAAGTTGGGTTTTCAGGATATGAGGCATCTATCCCGCTGCGGCATCTATCCCGGTTTTACCCTAGTAGATTCGCTGGCAAGTAGGAGTAATGATTCTACCAGTAAAAACTCTTTTTACTTATAGAATAATAGGACCTAAATGATGTATTAAACTTCGTGATTATTTACAAGTAGTACCACATCCCATGTGCTACCATCGTACACACTTTTAGAGCAACGCTAGACAAAGTAAACTTGTTTTCTCCACTGACGCCCTCTATAACAGCCTGCAGACGTCACCTCATACACGTTTTGTGTGCCGGCCATCGTGCACGTATTTTTTCCTTTTAAAGTGAAATTTATAATCAATCTAAAGTTAAAAGTTTTTAGAAGCTTGTAAAAACGCAAGAATTACAAAATAAGAAGAATAATTGGAAGAATATAAGAATATCGAGTCTATCTTGAATATTTTACAGAATATTACACCAGAGAATACAATTGAAGGTAAATCGAAAAATATATTTTATGCATATTTTCAATATGCAATTGAGTTTAATCTAAAATATTATAACCCATTAAAACAAATAATAAAACTCATATAATGTTGTGTCGTTATCTTAGTGATGCATATAATTTTAAAACTATAATAGAGGCTAACGCATATTTTACAAAATATCAAACCAGAGAATACTATTGACGTTAAATCGAAATATTTTTATAAACCTTTTTCAATGGATAATTGAGTTTAATCTGAAAGATTATTACTCACTAAAACCAAACCTATAACGTTATGTCGTTATCAGTGATGCATATTATTCTAGAGCATAATCCGCGAGATTGTGTCGTGAATACATTTAAAAGTTTTTTAAGAGTACAGCCCATGAGACTGTATCATAAAAACTATCCTAGATGCTCACAAATATTTTACTAAATATTGAAGATAAATGGAAAAATATATACACCGATTTTTCAATGTACAATGGAGTTACCCACAAAAACAAGTAAAACCATCCTATAAGGTTGTGTCCTTATCAGTGATGCATATTATTCTAGAGCACAATCCGCGAGGTTGTGTCACGAATACATTTAAAATATTTTTAGAGTACAGCCCGTGAGACTGTATCATAAAAACTAACCTAGATGCTCACAAATATTTTACTATATATTGAAGATAAATGGAAAAATATATACACCAATTTTTCAATGTACAATGGAGTTACCCACAAAAACAAGTAAAACCATCCTATAAGGTTGTGTCGTTATCAGTGATGCATATTATTCTAGAGCACAATCCGCGAGGTTGTGTCACGAATACATTTAAAAGTTTTTTAGAGTACAGCCCATGAGACTGTATCATAAAACTATCCTAGATGCTCACAAATATTTTACTATATTATATTGAAGATAAATGGAAAAATATATACACCAATTTTTCAATGTACAATGGAGTTACCCACAAAAACAAGTAAAACCATTCTATAAGGTTGTGTCGTTATCAGTGATGCATATTATTCTAGAGCACAATCCGCGAGGTTGTGTCACGAATACATTTAAAAGTTTTTTAGAGTACAGCCCGTGAGACTGTATCATAAAAATTATCCTAGATGCTCACGAATATTTTACAAAATAATATACCAGAGAATAGAATTGAAGGTAAGTGGAACAATATTTCATACCAATTTTTCAATGTGCAATGGTGTTTAATCAGAGAGATTATTACCCACTAAAACAAATGAAACCGTCCTATACGTCCGTGGTGACGTAATCTTCAAGCGATGCTCATTATTCTAGAGCACAATTCACGAGGTTTTTCGTGATATTATATTAATTAAAAGTTTTTTAGAGTACAGCCCGTGAGACTGTATCACAAAAACTAACCTAGTAGTTAAACATCCTAGACTAAGGTGGGTTTATATGTATAACGGTATGTAGCAATAATTATTATAAAGCATATAATTATTAGATAATAATAA
Organism: Helleia helle; assembly: GCA_963853865.1. NCBI lineage: Eukaryota > Metazoa > Arthropoda > Insecta > Lepidoptera > Lycaenidae > Helleia > Helleia helle. The sequence continues at coordinate 7,017,679 of OY971419.1, forward strand.
TGAATATGTTGGGACATCTGACCCCAAACTAGGCAGAGCCTGTATTATGAAAACCAGACAACTGATATATACTTCTATATTTCTAAATACATACATATTATAAATAAACTATACCTAGACACAGATCAATTGATCATGCTTATCACACATGATACATGACATTTGGGCCTGATATACATAAAAATATAGCTAGTCGATGAACCGATATTATGGTAAATGGGCTTAGAGAAGATATCTATCTATATCCACTCTCAACCCCAAAGATAAAGGCGAGGATAATGAAAATGGTTCACATTTTACGAGAAAAGCGAAACCAACTGATATATCCTTGCTATATTCGGTGTGGCTGAAAATTTTAACCTCATCATGAATGATGTTCAATCTCGCAACAATAACAATAACCAGTTAAAAATACTGAGCAATGTTGGTCGTATTTTATGTTAAGTATTTGTAAACCGATACCAGAAGAAAAGCTAAAACTCATAAAATCTACTTTCTAAGACTGACGCTGAGATGAAGTTTTTAGTAGCAAAGAGTAGGTCATTACCACCCAGGAGAGAGGAGGAGTTACGAGCCATCCACCTCTAGGTCTCTAAACTAAAGGGGCCTCCAACTCCAGCTCCTCAGCCCACACAACCGAATCCGAGCTTCACAGCAGGTGTGCGCAAAGGGCGGCGCGGCGGTGCCTGTGCGCCGGTAGATAGCGCTTCTGACACAACTCGACTCCAGCACCAACAAGCAGGTACGCTTTCATTCTTTAAAAAGGCATAGGCGCAGATCATGAGGGACCCTGTGATATTATCTTGGATACAAGGTTTACGTGTACCCTTTCATTCTGCTGTGGTCTAGAGTCTAAGCAATCATACCTGTGAATACATCTAAAAATATCAAGTATGACAGGGAAATAAGAAGTTAAATCCTTCTTTAGGTGCGATATGTGAATGTTCTGGTCAACTTCTATCGCATATATTTTGATATATTTTACGAAGTGTAATTTATTTTGAAGAAGTATAACGGTAAAATAGTGTAGTAAAAATAGGTTTATTTTGAACTTTAATTTTTTTACAATTTTTATACCTGAGCTGCGCCACACTTCAAACTTGAAGATTTCAGGACAGCGTTAAAACTTATAATGCCAATTTTTTTTTAAGAAAGATATGAATTTCAAGTTTTACCATTCGGCTTAAAATTGGCGCTTTATATTTTAAAAAAATTATGTAATCAATTACCCAAGGTTTAAGTAACCGGGGCTTATTATATACCTATTTCATAGGTAGAGGAGATATTTTCTTATTACACAAAGAATTAATAGTAATGTAAACAAAATTATTATGTGAAAAAAAAAACTAGTAATTTTGGGAGTCACATTCGAAAAAGGATAATTCCAAGTCAATAAATCTTTTTTAGGTTTATTTTGCTTGCCTCCTTGTTTTCTGTATATAGCAAACCAACAGTTTCGAATTTAAAGAGATGTAAACTGCTATGCTTTACCCAATTGATAGGATTATTAATATCCTTTTATCCAGCAATACAATGTATATACAAAATGGTACCCATATACAAAAAAAAAAAAAATTGAACGAATATCTTTAAAAGAAAATGATGATTTCGGGTAAAATATAATACATTAGAAAAAGATAAGAAAAATATTAATTTACCAAAATATTTCATCAGTGCTTTCCACGGATGGATTTATAATATTTATAAAACCTTTAGCCCCATTCGGACAGGCAATTATCGAATAAAGATAGATACTGCCTATCCCGTCTCGTACAACATTCTTGAGAGTTAAAAGCGGCATTTTTCACATGACATACTTTTTTTTCTAAACACTTAGAAAATTACGAAATTCTATTAAGAATTATTGACAGCTCCATTTCTTCCGCTGCGGTCATCTTACATAAATAGGATGGAGAGGAAGGTTATTCGGTACCCTCATTTAAACGATATTAGTAGAATAATTTGGAGGTAGTGGTAACAAAAAGGTATATAATATTATTTACGTAAGATCACGAGACAACTATGAAACTGATGTAAAGTCTCGTCGCGTTCATTTTGATCCTAAGTTTGAAGAAAAACTTTGTAATAATTTTGTAAAACCAAAAATACAAAATCGTTGGAGTCGTAGTTTACCATTATGGCTTAGTTAGCCTTAGTACCCTTTGTTCACAAAACTACATTTTGCACATTCCAGATATTTTCAGACGCGATGTTGTGTTGACGTCCATTACGGATAACATAATATATAAATATTTCCTTTGTATAAGACAACACACGAAGATATTTTTATACCGCGTCAGTTTGTGATAAAATTCATTTTTTAATCAAATCATATCTAAGTAAATACGGGACCATTAATTCTGCTGAATCGGGCTTAGCACTAATTGGCTCAAGTATTTTAAACGACTTAAGAATAAAAAAATATATATATGAAACGGAGTGTATAATTTACACACTCCGTTTCCAAAATATAACAAAATTATTTAGGCAGGCTATTTTATTATTATCATAATGAAGAATAATCATTTGAATTATACTTGAATTAAACTAGTATCTAACTTGGCCTTAGTTACGACCCATCGTGTTCAAACACTAACGCTAATAAAATTATTAAATATTATTATAAAAAATTGCAAAAATAATTTTAATAAAATATTATGAGACAACTACATATTTGCCTAGTTAATAGTATAATTTAAAATTATCTTCTGAGAATAGGTCCTAATTTTTTTTTTGTCAGTTTTCAGAAATCGTTTAAGTTTGTTAGTTCACAGACTTTGAGCCGTTGGATCCAAGAGAGTGGGATTGACACATCAATCGGGAGTTTAGTGCCCACAGTAAGAGCTACGCAGCTACTCCTGCTGCGACCCGACTTAGTGTCAATATCTAAGACGTTAGAAAATAAACAGCTGGTAGGACTGGCAAATTACAAACTTTTGCCAAATTTAACAATACCTACTACTGTACGGTAGGGTACGGTAACTACTGATACCTCACATTCATTTACTTACTCTCTTTGTAGATTGGCTTCCAACAGGTAACGCTAATCTTATATTAATGTATAAATTTCATTGAGTGTGATTATTGCACTATATTATATGGAACATATTTTCTGATAAAATCTTTCGTTATATCCACATTGTGTTTTTTACAAGTGTAATTAGCTATTTCGTAGTTATCTAAACATCTACTTGTAAATATATGTAATCTCGAAGGGCGAATCACGAAGTTTAATAGAAAATCAAACGAACTTACCTGTAAGTGAAGTTCGATTGTTATTAAACGAAGTGATTCGCCCGAGAGATTACAACCCTCCCGGACCCTAATTACATCTTTAGTTTTTAAAATGTAATATCCCTTAGATTCGAAATAGCTAACAGGAAAGCCGTACACGACAGAAACGTATATGAGGTGACGTCTGCAGGCTGTTATAGAGGGCGTCAGTGGAGAAAACAAGTTTACTTTGTCTAGCGTTGCTCTAAAAGTGTGTACGATGGTAGCACATGGGATGTGGTACTACTTGTAAATATATGTAATCTCTCGGGCGAATCACTTCGTTTAATAACAATCGAACTTCACTTACAGGTAAGTTCGTATGATTTTCTATTATTTGTGTTATAATAAGTCTTAAATACAGAAGATTTTTTTATGTCTTATGGGGGCAAACGAGCAGTTGGAGCCTTATGATACCGACACCCATACACATTCGCACAACCAGAGGTTATGCAGATGCGTTGCCCCTCTTTTCCATAACCACCGGAAACTTACAAACCGCACAGAACGCGACAGCATAGCTGTCACTTGACGCCGGTGTTATGTGAGCGAGAGGGACCACCCCCGTCGTGCCGGCCTAGTTCGGTTGCAATGCAGCATGGCACTACCTCTTATGTATGATGAAGATGGCTTTAAATTTGTCAACAGACAATTACTGATGGTCACTAAATCGAGTTCTATGTTATTTATAAATGGTAAATCTAGTAAAACTAGATTTACAATTTATAATATCTTTAAATTCATAATGGAAAAATCGGGTTATTTAAAAAAATTCAACTTTATCTCAATATTTAGCAACGGTGTGAGGGAAGCGCTGTGCCGCGCTCCCGGCTGCATGGGTACCATCTTGCTTGTTTCTCCCGTCAAACAGATTTGCTGTGTTTCGGAGAGAAGGGCAAGGCATGCAGTGAAATTACCGAGACTTAACATCTTGTCTCAGGTTAAGCCGACAACACATATTAAATGAGTTGCCGGGGCTAGTTCCAGGTAAACGTCGCCCAAGAACATGAACATTCATGGGCGACGTCGACCACTTACAATTTGGTGACACGTCTGCCAGTTTGTCTATGCAAATAACATAAAAAAATTACAGAAAAAATATACAAAACAAAATTGACAAATTCAATATAGATGTTTTTTTACTCTTAATTAGGTTGCTGATTAGTTTATTACAAAACCGTTTTTGTGCGCAATTCAGACTTCCTGTATGTATGGAAAACTTTATCAATATTTAGCGAAATAAAATAACAGGATAAACATGAAATGATAACAACCAGCACACCTTAATAATTGGTAATACAATTTACTCGATAGGATTTCCAAATTGACTTGGTCACTTTCACTTGGAAAACTGTTTAAAAAAATATAACCACGTAGTCATATCTATTTCACGGAGCTCCTTCTTTATAGAAGAATAAACGAACAGTAGTTAACCGGTGGGAGGGAAGCGCTGTGCCGCGCTTCCGGCTGCATGGGTACCACCATCTTGCTTGTTTCTCCCGTGAAACAGCTTTGCTGTGTTTCGGAGAGAAGGGCAAGACAGGCAGTGTAATTACTGGCACGGAGACTCAACATCTTATGTCTCAGGATAAATAAGTTGCCCGGGCTCGTTCCAGGTAAACTGGTTTATGTTCATGGGCGACGTAGACCACTTACCATTAGGTGGCACGTTAGCCAGTTTGCCTATCCAAGTAACATAAAAAAAAACATTTAAAAAAAAGTCGTTTTACCTGGTGGTAAGTGAAAAACGACATCCATAGACACCCGCTACACCAGAGAATTAGCAGGTGCGTTTAGGGCCTTTCAAATATGAGTATGCTCTTTTCTTGAAGTTCCCTAAGTCGTATCGGTTTAGAAGTACCGTAAGATACAATTTACCGGACATTGGTGGAATTCTGCTTCAGGTCCGAACAATTTCTCACAACTAACAGAACGTGGAGTCCCATGGTAGATGGGGTAGAAGTGCAGAGTGATCTGATGATCTCTACGCAGCGCCAAAGTTTAAAGAAGGAAAATTTTAAAATTTTACGTTACTATTTCTTGGTTCTCCCACAAGAAAGCGAACTAAATGTCTATTAATTTTATCTCAATAACACATATTATGTAGGTACACATATTATGGCAAATAGGCCTTGTGAAAATATTATTTGGCTAGGACTCTCATTTCGCTCTTTGAAAACTCAAACAGGCTTGACTATTTGTTCTTTCTTGTTGAGGCACTTTTAATTTTATTTATTTTAGCCAACACGTAGGGCATGTGGCGCCATCTGTTATCTAACATTATTACTAACATTTTTAACAGGCGCCATTAGCATGGAGAATAGAAAGTAAGGAGAACTATCTTGTATAGGCGAGAAGTTGCAAAAGTGTCTATCTGTGTAACCGTCCATTGTTGACGGTTTTTGAACTGATGTCTGAACTAAAATGGACGGTATATATAAATGTGAGTATATACGCAAATTCTTGGTGCACACACGTTTAAAAATCCTTCCTATGCTACATGTGGCGCCACCTATAATATATTACTTTTCGACGGACACAGAGATGGTTCTCCTTACTTTCTATTCTCCATGGCCATTACTTATCATTTTAGCTGTATAATGTAAGTGTAATCCTCCATAGGTTTTTTGGCGTGACAACGTCTTATAATTCGATGGAGCCGGCTGCAAGAACGAAAAAAGATGACGCATGCGGCGTTACCTCGCTCTGAGACGTTCCATTTTCTTATGACGTTGTCACGTTAACTATAGTCAGTAAACCGACTTTACAGACAACCGATTTTACATCATTGGTGTAATCTGTTATACAAAGAATTAAATAAATATATTGAACTAAATTATAATATTATTTTATTTTTCATCACCTACTTCGGTCGTCACAGTCGCCATTTCCCATAAATATACCTAAATAATATTATATACATAGAGTTATTTGACTTGTTTCTGTATACTATTGTTCTTAATGTTTACTATGTGCGAATTTTTTGCACAGGTCAGATAGTATGAGAACCATTTAGAGAAAATATTTTTATAACGTTCTGAGAATATCCTATGTATGATGTTTCAAATACAGCCCCAGTTAAGGCGGGGCTATCCGAGATCTGGATGAATAATGAGCAGCGAGTGAAAACACATTTATTTAATAAAAAAAATATACTTTATGACGACCGTTTTTAATCAGGGGTAATTTTCTACAGGGTTTATTATGGTATAAGTTTTATTGTACAGAACCTGATATTACTCAAATAAAATGGTTTTTTCATCTCAATTTTGACCTATCTTTGCATTTTTTTAATGCAGCAAAATGTAAGTAATCGTGTATCGAACAACCGAAATGTAATGATGAAGGAGTTTTAAACAACATACATATTTTTTTCAAAAATTAAATCGCTTAGTTTCTGCATAAAACACAATTCAAAATGCCGTTTATCGAGAAATGCCCGCCTTAATTAACTTAAACTTTTGCACAGCTTTAAGAATGCGCGACATGCATTTTGTATAAAAAAAACTCAATAAAATGAGGTCCTTAACCATTTTAGTTATCTCCAGTCTAGACAAGTTAAATTACACATAATATACGTTTAAAATTTAAATTTCAACAACAACAACAACAATAACGCTCCGCTAGCTTACAATATAAATACTAAATACCTATTGAATTTTTAAATGGAAAAAACTTTCATATAACAAATTTATTAAAATACCAAGCAACAACAAATACAAACAATTAAACACCACAAACAATACTAAAACAGTAATTCTTGAACAACAATGGTATTTCGTGGTCGGTAATAAAGTTTCTGTCGGGCCTCACACTTGCAAACGGGTTGTGTTTCGCTTCAGACACTATATTGTAATCCCCAAACTCTTTGGCTCTTGCTAGATCTCGTTGAAGCTCTTCTAGGGTATAGGCAGTAATGACAAATGGTACCTTCTGCTTTAAAATACATTTTATCGTAGATGGCCACGAATCTCTGCCGTTGTATATCGACGACCGTTGGATACTGGGGTTGAAAGCACAAACTGAAAATATTAATTAATAAATCAAAACTAAATTCCATATTCACTTCTGTTTTCTGGCCTCAAGAATACCACGACGGTGAATTCAACTAAAATAACCACAATTAAATAAACTTTTCAAGAACTATCTAAACTTTTTTTTTATGTCATCAGGGCGCAAACCAGCAGTGAGAGCCTCACGACGCCGACGCCTATACACATCCCTATCCCTTCCAATGGTCCACCGGAAACTCACAAACCGCACGAAACGCGACAGCATAGCTGTCACTTGACGCCGGTATTATGTGAGCAAGAGGTACCACCCTGGTCGTGCTGGCCCAATTCGGCTGCAATGCAGCATGGCCTCTTAACATTATGGCACTACCTCTTAACATTATGGCACTATCTCTTAACATTATAGCACAATCTCTTAACATTATGGCACTATCTCTTAACATTATGGCACTATCTCTTAACATTATGGAGCATCTTATTATTATTATTTATCTTAATATTTTTCTTGCACCGTTTCCGCTCTTATTATCTTCTCGATAACTCCTTAAATTGTATCAGTCTTTTTGTGTACTACGTATTATATATATTACCTATATCGGGTGTGGTGAAGTCGTCGCTGGAGTAATAAGCATGATAAGTCAATTTGTCTCGGAAACTGAAGATGACGCGACGTTTGACGACCTTACAGCTTTCACATAACCTGGACAATAATAAATTTAATAGTTATATGCTTTATGGGCGGAAACGTAATCTATACTAAGATATATATGAACGATATGTTATTAGGGAAAATTTCATTTAAATAAGGGAAGTAATTAACATTAGTGAAGGCAGTACGGTTATTAATTTATACAAGTCTGAATTCACCGATGATTATCAACGATTTTCTTTTACGCCGGGAAATGCTCTTAGGTATCCCGCGGGGGAGGGGGGACTCCCCAGGTGGGTATGTGGGACTCGCTGTGCCCGAAAGATGGTAAGATGGTGGCAGCTCTACCCAATAAAATCGATAAGTGCCACCAATACCACCTTTGGTGAGATGCACCGGATTTGTTGAGCAATAGAGCACCTCGACGGTTAGTTAGTCCCTCAAGAGACCGACGCCACGTCCACAGAGGGATTATCCCAACACACAGAACAACTCCTCCCAACGTTGGGACAGTGTAATGGGGCGAGGTTCCCACCCTCACTTCTTTGTCTGTTGCTCTTTTGTCCCCTCTTCTTATACAAGGGGTACAAAGAGCAGCTCCCTCGGTTCATTTAATTTCGCCCTAGTTGCTGGATTCACCTTAGGCTACTGGGCCTCACCGCCACGTAAAGGCTTGAACCATGGTGGGGATCAACGATTATACCCGAAGGTATCATGACTGGATTACATATCACAAAAGAAGGTAAATAAGCACCAGTGCACATTGCTTTTCCTGAACTAGGGTTAAAATTTAAAATAGTAAAAAAGATGATAACTACACTTACTTTACTTTGCCAAGCAAGTCCAGGGGTAGGTTGGATGGATTCAGATCCGGGCCAACCAGAACAATGTTCAGCTCTTTAATTTCTGGACGCAGGTGCAGTAGAAACACTTCCCATTTGTTAAGACCATCGGCTTCAAACTGGAGCTCCGCACCCACCACGTGGATCGTAAAAGATGTTTTCTGTGTAAGATACACTAGGGTTTTCTAACGTTTACGCGAATTCCACTTATTATAATAAAACAATTCTTACGGATAATATTCTCGCGATTTATTAAGATTTTTACAAGCCTGACGTTTCGGATACTTTACAACCTTGGTCACGGGAAGGAGGACATATAAAAATCTTAATAAACCGCGGTAAAATCGGTAAAATTGGTTCCATTATAATAAGACACAAGTAAGTACCCAAAATGGAAAACATTCCAGTTTTGATACATGAAGAACTACCATAATTTGATTGCTTATTTCTTCCAATAAGTAGCGTCATGTGTTACGGAAAGACGAACAGTATAAGCAGCGTAATTACTGGCAACATGATCTACTATCAAACGTTAGGATAGGGCCCTTGGATTGGCACCAAGTTTTTAGTGTTTATTAGTGACAAGGTTTACCACATCTGGTTTAAAAAAATGTTTTGTTTACGTACAATATAAATGAAATATTTTCTTACTTTTGGTAATCTATTTGCAAGAGCGTTTATATTCCTAGTAAAGAGTTGGTAGCTATAGGCAACGGTAAGTGGTGCTGTCGCTAGCTGAGTCAACGCCGCGTATTGTATGTCATTCATATCTGCGGAAAAATGGTCATGAATCAATCCGTACATTCAGCTCTTGTCATGTATTCCATTAATTTCTTTTCAAAATAACTGCTAACACGTTTTTGAAATTCCAAGAATCCTCTGTGAATCTATGAATCTCTTTGAAAACAACTTTTAAAAGATTTTCAGTTATTAATTCAATTGGGTCATAATATAGTCGCAATGAAAAACGCTTTTTGTTTTACAGGCAATGTAGGAAAAAAACGTGTCTTTATAATATTTACCTATCTTTTCTTCAAACATTGACGCCAAGACGTCATTTATCTTTTCTGGTATTTCATAATGTTCTAAGACCTTTGTAGGCATTGGTGGTTCCAATCTTCCTTTTGTTTGTTGATAGTTCACTAGCTTTTGATATAGAGCATAAGATTTACACCAGCGCAAGTGATCAGTAGGAAGATGGTCTGGATGATCAATACAATATGATATCTGAAATAGAAACAGTTTTATATGGTCAGATTTTATACAGCATCCTTGTAGTACGTGAAAATCGTTAAAATTCTAAAAAAAAACCTTAACAATTTACATCGTTCAAAACATGTATCACCATAATTTTTAAAACTTTTCCAAGTGTTAATTGATTACAACGATATTTTTATGTTAGTTGGACAGACAAACTGACAGTCGACAACACCTGATGTTAAGTAGTCAGCATCGCCTATAAACATAAAGCTCGAACAAGCTCAGGCAACTCATTCATGTGTTAAGATGTTAAGTAATCCTGAGACAAGATGTTAAATCTCTGTACCAGTAATTACACTGCCTGCCCTGCCCTTCTCTCCGAAACAGAGCAAAGCTGTTTCACGGGAGTATCAAGCAGGATGTTGGTACCCATGCAGACGAGAGCGCGTCACCGATGTCTTCGACATGCTCGTGGAATATTACGCTTGCGCCAGCTAGCGGCGCGTAGGAAAGCAACCCGTGTTATATATATCCGCGTAAAAACATCATATTATTATACTAATAATATGTATTCATTGTATAATGTATGTAATGTATTACTGTATCATAATATGCGTGTTTGCCTTTTTGGATAACATGTAAAACGTTGTGTTTTCGCGCCACCGACATGCTGAGGCAAGAGCAGTAACTAAAGTTATTTTGTCCACTTGAAAAGTCAATTTTCTATATACCGTGTACTGTTTTAATTGTACTTTTGATCAATAATTATTATTTGAATTGAATAATTGAGGATTGTGGAGCAGTATACTTATATATGTTTACGTAGAAATACATACAATAAATTACTAAAACCGTAATGAACATAAAAATTAAAAAAGGACATACATAGTCATTCTTTTAGTTTTAATCTAAGGTTTTAACTACGTCAGCAATCCTTATATTGCCCCTGTTTTTGAAGTGATAACGTCTTATAAATTGATGAACACCGGCAGCGCGCACTAAAAAGCATCTCGTTCCGCTGTCAAACTAGCTCTGGCTTGGAGACCATTATTTATTTACCTATACAACGACTATAACAAATGTTAAAACACGTCAACGTGTTTTGTGTTTTTGTGTTTATTTCTACAATTTAATAAGATGTAATTTATTTCCTCCATAATTTTCAGTCTAATTTCATTTTGTTCACTTCAATTAATTGTTTTTCTCCAAACAGCGACAAAAAAGGTAATTAATTTTTCATCAATGTAAGCGTTATCACGTAAAACTATCATCTATCGTCTGTAAACCGACTTTACAGACAACCAATCTTTTTTAGTTGAATACTACTAGGTAGTTTACACTATTTTTGATTGTTTGGCGCTGATTCTAAACTAAAAAAGTAATTTAAGAATTTAATTGGTTTCATATTGCGATTTATTTATACATATTATATAGAATTGCTTGTGATCAACCATACAGCAGTGCTCATTCCGCATAATGCGTTTGTGGCCTAAGCGCTTAATTTTAGTTAAAACTAATATTATAATTTGCTATAACAATTTCATTAAACGCATCCATTAACCAGGTGGGACGACGATCTCCGTGCAGTGTCCGGTGCGTGTTGGATGCGAGTGGCGAGGGATCGGTCGTCTTGGCGTTCATTGAAGGAGGCCTATGTTCAGCTGTGGACGGATAGGGCTGATGATGATGATATTATAATGTGATTCAAAATGTAGGCGATCAATTCTTTCTGCGTATTTCTGCGCATTCGGCCGCATCGCGCATCGAATACGGACGTGCCTTATAAAGTGCACCGTATAGTTATTTAATTAATGTTTAGCGCGGCTATATGCCGCTGCCCGCTCGCGTCGCTATGAGTTCGCAACTCATAGCCAACGGACTGTTGGCGTTTATACAAAACGCCAAAGACACCATGGATGAAGTTAGCATCTTACAAATATGTAAGTCTAACTTCAAAGAAGAGGAGATAGTCAGCGGCAAGCGACTGCTGTACGAGGTGCTGGGCAAACTCGACCAGATGCCGTCTAGACGGAGGGTCGGAACTGAGAAGAGCGTCCAGGACATCATCACCTTGTTAAAGGTGACCGACCCGGACGACGTGCCGAGCTTCGTGGCGAAGGAGCTGCACAAGCTGCCCCCCGTCACGTTCGACCACGTTGACGTCACCAGGCTCCTTAAGGACATCATCTTCCTGAAGTCGAGCCTAACAGAAGTCCAGTCCAAGTTAGAGGTCTCAGATAGGACTATTCAAGATCTGCGTGCCGAGGTAGTGTCATTACGCAACGCTATGTCGGCAAGTAGGTCACCTGAAGAGGCCTCAAACGTGAACATGCGTCGCGGGGCGCAAAATGTCTCCATCTGCAGTTTTGCATCGGCGGACTCCGTTGCGTCATCGCATGCCATCAAGTGCGATGCCCCGGCGGTTGCTGCGAGTGTAAGCGTGTCGACACCTCGACGCGTTTATGCTGACGCGGCTGCTAGTCGGGTCGCGGCTCGTCCACCAAGCTGCGCCGCACCAGCGCCCGCGCCCTCCTCGGCGCCCCCCCGCCCGGCTCTTGCACGTGCCGCGCGCGCTCCGTGCCCTGCCCCGTTACCCGCGCCTGCGCAGCAGGCGCCATGTCGGGATGAAGATGGTTTTGAGGTGGTGAAGAGGAATAGGCGCCATCCCAGAACCGTCCAGAATCGCTGCGGTAAAGCCCCACTGGAGCCCAGTCTGCTCGTGCGTGCCGCCAAGCCGAATACGCCGGTGTATATCTCCCGCCTTCATTACACCACAAAGGCGGAGAACATCGCGGAATACGTGCGCCGGAAGTTGCAGTACTGTCCGAGGGTGCAGGAGTTGGAGTCGCGCCGCAACGTCAATTTCAAGGCATTTGTGGTGCGAGTACCGAACTGCTACCTGCAGGAAGTTTTACGAGAAGACTTCTGGCCTCAGGATGTGGTGTTCCGTCGCTTCCGCGGAACAGTACCACCGGAACGCACGAAGACGTAGCGCTAGGAAGTTTACTAACATAATTTTAAGGTTTTATACTAACCCTTGTGTAATATAATATATGTATGTTAGTGTGTAAGGTATATATCTATGGGCCATATAATGCCTGAGAATAAATGATTTATTATTATTAATATTATTATAAGATGTTTACCTGCGCACAACCATCACAATCTTTTAATTTCGATTGCCTCCACTCTCGACAGTGAACACCAGCGCAAATCCTGGGATAGAGGAGGGCTTCTTGCTCCCACGGCACAAGCTTCCTCTTCAATATTTTTTCACAGGATACTATCATTTGCATCCTCAGTACTCTATAGTCTTGACCCGAAATATTTTTTGAATCAGCGTATAAATGTTTTTGATCTGAAATAATTTGCTTATATATAAAACATACAATTAGAACTGGTACAGAATAACAGGTATATTTATATGTTTGTACGGTCACTTTCATCTGAATGCATGGCTTTATAATAAGGAAGTGCCTTATAATTATTCTAAGGCCTAAGCAATTACACCACGCACTTGTAAAATATTATAATATCCTCTTTTTTTGCTAAGTGATAAATATGTACCTATCTTTATATATACTAGCTGTTGCCCGCAGCTTCACCCGCGTTAACTTTTAAAATTTGAGGGGTTGACCACCCTTATCACTTATGGGTATGAAAAATAGATAGTAGCCGATTCTCAGACCTACTGAATACGCATATAAAATATGGTAAAAATCGGTAAAGCCGTTTCAGAGGAGTACGGTAACTAACATTGTGACATGGAAATTTTATATATTACTAGCTGTTGCCCGCAGCTTCGCCCGCGTTAACTTTTAAAATTTGAGGGGTTGACCACCCTTATCACTTAGGGGTATGAAAAATAGATAGTAGCCGATTCTCAGACCTACTGAATACGCATATAAAATTTGGTAAAAATCGGTAAAGCCGTTTCGGAGGAGTACGGTAACTAACATTGTGACATGGAAATTTTAAATATTAGAAAGATTTCTTGTCTCCTAGCCGGCTGGACCGATTTTGACGGAATTTTTTGTGTGAGATCAAGGGGATTCGAGGATGGTTTAGATTCACAAAAAAAAATTCGTCTGTCGGTGCCACTAGTATAATATATAGTAATAGAACGCAGCCAAAAATAGTGACCATTAATGTGAAAATAAAACTATTATAGTAGTTAAACTACAACTTACCCTTAAGATGTGATATTGTAGATATAGCAAAACATAGGGCTTGATGACGAGGCCAGTCCTCATCCATATGCTTTTGAGAACAGTAAAAAATCAGGGAACAAAATTTACACGAATATCTTTGACTTAACTCTCTCTTACAAACATGACAAGAACTCTGAAGGAAAACTTTTCGAAAACTATATTTATAAATGAATTCATTATTTCCATTCGTCTTATACGAAAAAGATTCAGAGCCATTGATATTTTTTAAATTGTTTTTTTTGTTATGAGTTTGCGATTGCTTTGAGATCTTTTCTGCTTTTTCTATGTTAACAGAATCTTTTATTTTGACTTTAGCTTGCTGACAATTCGGTACTTTGTTCTTTTCTTTTTTATAGTCAGTTTTATTCGATGGTACAGGTATATCGGGGTGGCCTAATAAGTTTTTTGGCGGCGAAACAGGATTTTTTTTTGATTTTTTTTCTTTTTCTTCATCTTCCGTTGGTGCTATAATGTTTATTTGGGGATTATCAAAAAGTTGATGAGATGCCTCAGCTTTCATTACTTCACTTGCTATCATTTCAAAAGACTGATTTACATCATCAACACTCGATGTTAAGGCATCTTCAAATTTTTCGATCGGTTCAAAATTAGAATCATCTGTAATGTTCGCGTCGTTATCGTTTCCTAAATATTGTTGTTTACCCTTCTCCTGAGTTTCTTTTTGTGTTTGATTTGATTTTTCACTTTTCTTTTGTTCTGAAGTAGAGTCTGTTGTAGACTGGGTATTTTTACGATCACTTGAACTTGCTGCTTCAGAGCAGGAAGTTGAAGATGCACTTGTACTTTCTTGTTTACTCTTCTTTTTAGATTTGCTTTTACCTTTGTTATCTTTTCTACTCGGGCATACTGGTGGTACTGTTTGAGCGGAACATTCATTTAGCTTTGGCTGATTTTCTTCCTCAATTTGAGAAGTGATTTCTTTTTCTGGTGAAACACAAACGTGTGGGTTTTTAGGTTTTTGAAATAACACTTGATCGTCGCTGGATGATGTGGGTATTTCTATGAAAGAAGAAGGCATGGGGATAGAAATATTGGTTTTAATATCTTGCACATCTGGAGAAAACGCTTTCATATCCATTTTTGTCGTGCTTTCATCCACCTTTTTTTCATATTCCTTGTCAATTTTATCTAAAGCTGTTAGTTCCGCCAAAGATCTTTCGATTGATAGACGAAGTTCCTCCATATCTTGATTAACCTCCATCATCTTAGATTTAATATCAGTCTTTTCCTGGACACATTTATTTAATTTAGAGTCTATTTCAGTCAGTTTAGTACGTAACGGATCCTCTTGTTGCTTGGCTTCTGGTGTTTCCCCTGATCCTTGGATGATAGGAGTTGGTGTACAAATAGGAATTCCCAATTTTATTTCATCTGTAGGTGATATTTCTTGAATGATAGTATTGTTATTGTTATTATCAAATAATTGTTGACTTACCGATCGAGGATATTGTATTAAATCAGGTATTATAATATTTGATTCTTCGGTTTGGTCAATTTCTATTTTGTTTTGAAGATTTTCTGTAAATTGTGTTTCAGGTGATTTTTCTTTTTGTAATTTATCTTTCAGCTTCTTCTCGCCTGTTTCTTCTATATTTTGTTCCAATTCCAGCTTAGGTACTGTTTTTGGACTATCAATATCAGATACTTTTTTTGGAAACTCGTCATGTTTTTGTAGGTGCTTTTTCTTCTTTTTTGATGATTTCACCTCCATAAACTTGTCATCGTTAAGGTCACCGACATCTTTATTACTTACATTGCCATCTGATATACCGCTATGTAAAGTCGGACAAAATACCTCTTCTTTTTTTTCAAAATCAGTCATATCGGTTGGCTTACTTTGATTTTCCACATGTTCCTCATTACTAATTATTTCATTTCCTGTATCTTGTAATGTTTCAAGATTTTTAGAGTCACATGCTCTAGAAGTTGAGGTTAGCTCTACTTTTTCTGTGTTTATATCCTTATGTAAGATATTAATACTATTATCTATTTCTTGGGTATCAAAAGGTGTATCCTTTTTATCTCCTTTAATCTTGCGTTTTCGATCAACAGGCTTGGCGATTTTTGCTTTGACTGTGGACTCTTCTGTGGATATAGAATCATTCGTTTCTAAGCTATCAATCTCTTTCTTATCACCCAATGATGATTCGCTCACATTTTTCGTGCTTGAATCCTCCGATTTTTGTATCTGCTGCTTATTGTGCTTTTTGTTTTTCTTTTTATTTTTCATGCTCTCCTCATCTTTAATCTTTGTTAGATTGTCAGTCAAGTTTGTCTCTTCCACACTTTTCTTAACCATGTTATCATCTTTATTTGGTGTCTGAATATTACAGTCATCTACCGATACAATAGTGCTAATTAAATCTTCGCCATGTTTTAACAGATTATCTTCCTTTTCTGTTGATTGTAACAGTTTTTGAAATGCAAGAATGCAAGGTGTACCTTCAATAATGTCTGATTTTTCAGAATCATGATGATTTCGTTTTTTCTTTTTCTTCTTATTAATTTTAATATCGTGTTCTTGGTGTTTATCTATTTCAGAAGTATTCGTTGTAGCAACTAACTGAATATCTTCTTTCGTTTCATTTTTGTCAGCTATATCATTAACTGATACTTTATTTATATCTTGTATATCGCTTTGCTTCTTATCTTTATGTTTCTTTTTACGTGATTTTGTTGTTACTGGTATTAATTTAGAATCATCAATTGTGAACTCTGTTTCGTTAGGTTCATTATCAACGCCAGTGTTAGATTCTTCCATATTAACTACTAGCGCATTACTACTATGTTCATCTCGTTTTTTCTTACCTTTACTTCTTTCAGGTTTCTTAGGAATTTCGTTAACTAATAAGTTTTCTTCTATTGGATGTACCACGTTAGTCACAGTCACTTTTAATGCACTATCTTCTTTCTTCTCACTTTCAAGTTCCGTTTTAGTTGTAACATTATCTAAGCTTTCGATTTTATCAGTTTCTGTTGGTTTTGGTGGCGTTTTTGGTGGCTTAGGCCGATTTTTAGTTTTCTTTTTAGTGTTCATTTTTCTACATAAATTTCATTTATGTAAAAGTTTTAAAATAAATTTATTACAGCGCATTAAATTTGTTTTAATTTAATATACAATACGTCTATATGATCCTAAACCCTGCATACATCTGGTCGAATTGTGTGTCATTTGTTATTCTCGTCTTGAAATTTTCTCGACTCTCGTTCTTAAGTCGTGCCATTTAATGTCACGCTGAAAACATTCCGCTCTACTGTATACTTTAATGATCAGCCATCATGGTCGAGTTTAGATTTTCTCTAAATAGTGTTCACCAAACCATGCGCTATGAGGAAGTGCGTCTTGCCAAAAGTGCATTCGTGAGATTCGTTCCGTCTCTATAAATAACCACACATGTAACTCTATCATTGTCTTGTCATATCAATTAGGTATACTTAAAATTTGGAATGTGAACGGTTTCCCCAACCTTCTATTTTTATTAAATTGGCATGAGTGTGCTGGCAGCGAAAAAACCCTTTGTTGCCAAAAATAAAAACAAATGTGATTACTGTATATTATACTGTTACTGGGCATGTAAAATGTAATATCGATTATTTTACACAGTAATAGGTAGATAATAATTTCAATAGTTATCAATTAAATACAAGGAATTACAATTATTGTTTTTTTGGCGTGATAACGTCTTATAAATTGATGAACACCGGCAGTGCGCACGAAAAAGCATCCCGTTCCGCTGTCAAACGATAGACAGGCCAAAGCGTTGGCTTGGAAACCATTATTTATAATTGGATTTATAACAATTGTTAATACACGATAACGTGTTTTGTATTTTTATGTTTATTTCTAAGTAATTGATTTCCTCCACAATTTTCAGACTAATTTCATTTTGTTCACTTCAATTAACTGTTTTTCTAGCTTTTTACAGCGGCAAAAAAGGTATTTTTTTCTCATCAATGTTTCTTTATGACTTTATCATGTAGGTAAATTTTTTTTTTATATTTACGCAAATTAGACTTATTACATCGACTCCAAAAGTAACAATAATTGCGTGATAAATGTGATTTTCCTTTAATAGAAAAGTAAGTTCAAAGTTGTAGATACAAGAATTAAAGAAATGCATTTTTTAACTTTATTATTTTTTTAGAATATACCATTTTGAAACCGGTTTATTTTTGTTATTTTTCTTAATTTCTCTGTTTTTGATGAATTTGAAATTCAATAACTGATTTAATTTGTCTGAATATGAGTAGACTTTCTAAAGTCGCTAATCATATTAGATATCAATCAACCCTTATATGTCCCACTGCTGGACACGGGTCTCCTCCTCGAAATCAGGTGAGGAGGATGTTGGGCCATAGTTCATCGATACGCTGGCCCAATGCAGGTTGTTGAACTTCACACACCTTCAAAGACTTTTAATCTCATCAGGCACGCACGCATTCCTCACGATGTTTCCTGCACCAGTACCTATTAGTTAGCGCCTTTTTCATAAAAACGATTTTAGGATTGTGTAAAGAAATCCACAATTTGCTATCATTTATTAAAGAATTCTGCGAAAATCATAATGAATCTACCACGAGATATTACTTCTTTAGCTTTCGAGATTAGCTTCCGAACCGTCCTATACCTACAGTTGTTCATTTTACATCAACAAGTACGTAGTCACTCATTGACATGGTAGAAGTCAACAAAGTATGCATCATTGAGAATAATGTAAAAACTACTGGTCAGATCTTGATCAAATTCAAATAAAAAAGAATCATCTAAATCTGTTCGCGATGAACAAAGTTTCAACACATAAAAAAATACAACTTTTGTAGTCGGTTACAAACTTTTTAACTGAAACACGGCAAAGTAGGTTCGTATTCACAGTATACCTACAATTGGGCTCGGGAGGACGTTATCCTATCACAGATAGCCTTCTATGTAAACAGAATATTATAAAGACTTAAAAAAATAGATTATGCAATAGGTAATCACCTGTCCTGTGCAAAACCAAGTCATTGAGCTAAAATTAACACATACAAAAAGCTTTACTTAGGGTGCTTTCGGGTAGAATTATGTAAATCATGTTTTTTATAGCAGTTGAAATACGACTATTTATTTATTGATCTACTATATTGACACAGCAACATCTTGTACATGATCATTATAACATAGTGTTATATTTTAACGTATCATTCATCCACCATCTAACTTTGAAAACATTACTTATTAAATGGTTGGGACAAAAAATCTTAAGTCGAATTAATGTTTATTAGATATTTAAAAAAAAACACTTTATGAATATAAATAATGTTTTTTTCTTTTTTTGCGCTTGGTAGCTTTTTGCTCTATCATTGACTGACATAATAAAAATTTAAATCTATACCAAAGGCTATAAAGTATATAAAACTCTTATCTCCAAAATCTTTTGAATGTATAACTCGGTCGAGCTAACTGTGGACTCGGCACATGGCATTATGTTTGTAAGATGTGCAGAAAAATTTCAATAATAATTATATGAATAACGCTTTATTTTTATGATTCAAAACCACATACAATAAAAAAATTATACCAATTTTTTTAATTTAATCATTTAAAATTTAAACCCAATGCATTGCAAACACAAGATTGTGAAGATCTTCAGTTGCAATATTAAGGATTGCGTGGGAATTTGTCATCACGTAAAAATACAATAACATAAAAGCTTACAATAGGTTATTTACTACTAATATTTAAAAAGGTATCATAGTAATAGCAACATTTTTAATTTTACTATTTATTTGGAAAACAAACAATGATAACAACACTTGAAAAAACAAAATGTTACAAAAATTACATAAATAGAGTTTCAACAGACAAATTAAACTCAACAATTTGACAAAAAAGATAAAAGTTTTAACAGTTTGAAAATTTTAATACTACTCCTACTAAATTACGGTTTCAATTTGTGCGTAGTGCGTACACGCAATGTTATAATAATATATATTAATAATTATAGATGTGATGAACGGCTTTTTATTTTCAATACGTTTAATCATTTTGCTTATAATTTTAAATGTGTTTAAAAAACTTTGCTTAAAATGCCTAAAAAAATTGCTAATCGTTGTGAAATACTGACGACTGACTAATAAATCCAAGATCTACGAGCTTATAGAAATGTATTATCAAATACGATACGAATTCCTATATAATATAGATTATCAATCAATGACTCTGAACGCTCCGTTTTTTGGTTTGTTTTATAGCAAAATACAAAATGTCTACTTATGTTTTACACTTTTAAATGTTTTTAAAGTCAGTTCGTTTTTCGCTGTTGACGAGTTAATTTGGTTATTTAATTTACTTTGCGTGCTACGATTTCGAACTATGAATAAAAATATTGTTAAATTTCCAATGTGTCCTCTAACATCGCCTTTACACTAATTATTCACAATACTAATTTATTAATAAAAGTTCAAAATACTAGTTTGCTTTTCTTCAATCATGATAATATTTTATATATTATCATGATTGGATCATTACTGGATCTTAACAGTTAACACATTGTAAACGTATAAACGAAATCTGTTTAAATCAGTAAACGCACTTGGTTGCTTATTTTAAAAAACAGATTTTTTAAGCATTTATCGTTTAATAATTACATATTAACAATATTTTTTTGCACACTGTACATCAACATAATATCAAATGTCAAATGCTGGGTCCACAGTTAGCTCGACGTTTTCAATATGAAACGGACTTGTCCTTCTATCGTTTTATCCAGAGGCAAAAGTTTATTCTAAATACTTTAGATTGCACCAACTTCCTCATACTTTCTATTTACATCATACATGCTATTCACGATGTCCATCAAACGTACCGTGCATTATCATGTATGATACATTACACTAAAAGATAATTCCTTTGTTATGTCACATAAAAGTTACTGATATCGTGCATGCACGGATAAAACTTGACATTGTAACAAATAACAATACAATGACACAAACATAATAGGGTTGTTATCTGTCACAATCCGCGTTACTTGAATGAAAAAAAAATCAACGATATACGATTATAGATATATCGCATAATTCTTAACATGATTTTAGTTGTTAATGGGAATCTCAATTGACAAGTTAAACATATGGCTAGAAATGTTTGCGTATCCGTAGAGGTAATTTCTCAAGACCACTTCTTTCTAGGTCTATTAAAGTGACAATGATGTCCCATATACAAGATAAAGCTTAGCCGCTCTCTTAACTTTACTTAGTATGGAAAAAAGATTATCTTTAGAGATCAGATTTTATATTCTTCTCCGTGGAATATGTCAACGTTTCAATGTGTACTTTTATCGTTACTATTTTAAAATTATATAATTGTTTTTCTCTGAATTAAAAAACTACCTAAGATAAAATTAATTTAACTTTATTATAAAAATAAGAAATTATTTTTATAATAAAGTTAAATTAATTTTTCTACAGGTATGAACCAAGTACTCAGCATAGAATTCAGAAAAAACGTACATCGAACTTAAAACAATATGATATTTCTTAAACCCAAAAAAGTGTTATACTTACCCAAAGTTTTATGGTCGTTAATGGTTGTAATTTTGCCTTTTTATTGATAAAAAAATTATTGTTCTGAGAGTTCTGGCCTATGTCCAGCAGTGGACGGATAAAGGCTGATGATGATGTTGATCATGATTGATGAAAAAACGAAATCTGAAAAGTTAATACTTTCCCATTTTTGATATCGCAGGGAAATAGTTATGGATGCAGCCAGGATCTTCGATTGTCGATTTGACCCAATTTGGGACCCGCACCTGGGAGTGCCCATCCTAACTAAAACCACAGCGAATCTCGTCAGCCGCTTTTTGAGGGTCCGAATCTACAGGCAACAGGATCACCTCAGCGACAGGCTAGCCCCGGTGAAGGCCAGACTACTCCTCGTAAGGAGGGGACTGCTTTGCCGCTACTAGACAGTCCCCACGACATCGTGTCATGCAGGCCCAGGTTCCCTTGTCAGCGGCCTCCTCTCTCACCCGCTCGTCGGCCTCCTTCTGGGACATTACTGCCTCGCAGAAGGAGACCATCGCCGTCCAGGACTGGTCCTTACCGAGCATCGCGGCAATGACGCTCAGCAGTGACAAGTCCCCTCCGATGACTGATACCAGCTCGCAACGCAGTACCGCCCATCTCGGGCACACCTCGAGGCTGTGCTGAGCCGAGTCCACCGCCGCGCCACAATAGTGAAAGTTAATAATTTCCTTTTTTTAAGTTGGTTAGCAAGGTGTATCTAATATTAATAATATATCAGCAATGACCTACTTAAATCTTTTATTAAAAAAACTGGACAGCTACCTACCCTAGCATATCTTTTAAAAACTTCAACATGGCATAATAAACCTTCTCTCTTTTGATTAAGAGCTGTTTCGAGTTTTTTACCATTTAGTCCGTCATTTGATCAAGTGGCCCCCGTTTCGAAATGCTAATGAAGGGGTTGTTACACCCTTAAAAATGTTCATAGTCTAGGTGTTGGCTTCATTTATTAAGATTTACTATTAACTATCTTTCAATATTTAAATCACTTAAACACAATATGACATTTTCTTCTTTATTTTTTATGTAGTATTCCGAGAATTTAAAAAAAATCTGTATTTTAAAAATGTAACCTTATGGCCTTAAAATTGAAACATTCTGAATATTTTGATATAAACAACGAGATAACCCAGCATTATTATTTAAGCGTCTAGGATTTGGTTTATGACATTCTAAATACGAAATTTATTTGTAATTAATTTATGACATTACTATTTTCTTAACGACCATGTACATGCTCTTTAAAATATTGTTTCGCTTATATATATTTATAGCTTAGTGATTACCTTCTTTTTTTTTTTTTTTTTTTTTACTACATTTGACGGATTTATTAAAATGTTTACATAAGAAACATGGCGGAAACTTTAAATTAAACTGAAGTAGTTTTATATAAATATGATACATTAAGATTATCTTCATTTATTATTAGATAATCTTTACATAATTGAACGTATGAAAACATTATAAACCTGCTCTTAGACTATAAAGGGGTAAAACCGCGTTCGACGTCCGACTGCGAGGGGAGATAAAAGACACCGCGTAAACTAATTATAACTGCGCAAACGCATGCCAAACCTAACCAAAAGAAAATATGGAGGCAGCTTTCTACTATGATATTATATTATATTAAGTTTCAATTTTTAAATTTGAAACATATAAAATATTATCATATTACCATTACCAACCTTTATCCGTCCATTGCTGGACAGACATTTTTCAATGAATGACAAGATTGCCGATCCCCCGAAATAAATTCAAAACATTGTTTCATACAATGTAACTTTCTAAAAATCAGTCTTAATAAATCGCTATACAATTCGTTAGAGGTTGATTTATTATTTACCATATCAATTTTGTAACTTCACAAACACCGATATATTTTTTCTCAAAGCATTATAAATTCTATAAAGTGCCCTTGGTGCACAAGGCCAAATGTCCTTAGTCGGTTTCTAATAAATTCAAAAGTTGCAACTATGAACTGCACAGTTCACTGCATAGTTTAGCCACTGGCAAAGGTCAAAAGTTCGAAGAATATTCAGGCAGCTGCTGACCTGGTAAAAAACTCTGAATCATCCCGCGGCAGAGTGGGTCTCCCCACGCGGGTATGTGGAACTCGCTGCACACGAAAGCTGCAAAGTGGACGCAGCTCTACCCACTAAAACCCGGTGAGTGCCACCAATAAGCTTCTGATAAGGGGGTACAAAGTGCCCCCTCGGCTCAATTAGCTTTGCCCAAGGTGCTGGGCTCACCCTAGGCTGCTGAGCCCCACCGCCAGGTCAAGGCCTGAACCATGGTGGGGATCTGGTAATATACCATCGTATATTATGCTAAGGGCGAAGAATAAGATGACTAGCTCTGGTGTACTCGCTGATATAGTGAACATAATCTTTGTATGTATCATGCCTCAGTACAATGTTCTGCACAGTTTTAAGGTATTATTTGTGCCAAACCAGTAATTCAACATATTAATCTGTATATAAATATTAGTAACAGGTACAGTTTGGCAAAAAAGAGTATGGAAAAAATGAGGGCGCCACTTTCACTTAGGTCTCATCCTAATATGGAAAAACAGCAAGATAATTTAATCATATCGTTAAAAATAAATGTGAAACACTAAGCTTTACTCAAAATTTAGTATTTGTCGGCCAAGTATTGTCCACATCATAGGTTTCCATATTTTAGTAAAATATTTAGTTCCACCTGTCAACACGTCATACTCTTTTTTGCCAAGCTGTAATTATTTCTTAGATGTGACAGACCACAAAGTAGTCTTCCTATTCCTTGAAGTAATAAGTTTTAAGTGGTTAACCTATTCTTAGTTGCAGTATACAAAGTTACAAAGTCGTACTTTGTGACACTGAATCCTTGTTTGTAGTACTAAGTTTCAGGTTTTTAAACTTTATTGGATTGTACAAGACCGATTGAATGACGACATCGAGTATATATAACCGGAATAGAGCGGCAATGTTATCTGTATTATATGAAAACAATGTTCGCCAAATTTGTGTTTCGTTGGTGCGCCGGTTATGCGCTCTGATTGGCCAACTGATGGCCATTGATGGATGATTGGCCGATGGGACGTACATACAGATCACTGGTTGGTTCAATTGCTATTACGTCAGTGACGTTATCACTGATCAGTTTCGGAATTTTATGGCTCACATTACTACTCTATCCGGTTGTAAGCTCGATGAATAACGATGATGATTTTTAGTACCAAGTACTATTCTTTATTCTGTGGTACTACTATTAGTTTAGTTGGGCTTTAAACTTTTGAATGGTCCAATTAACATTCGTATTTTAGAACATTTGCCAAGCAAGCCAAAGTATCCAGCCATACTTTGGCTGAGTAATTGTCCAAATTTTCATTGTCTATTTCATTAGCCAAGATATAAAAATAAAAATGCCTTCCTAAAATACGAGCATTGATTCATATTCATACAAGTTTAATTAACGAAGAAAAATTCTAATCATAATCCCTTAACGATACAAAAATAGAAAATCTAATAAGAGAATTCTTACAACTCTATTATGTTGTACAATAAACTTATACAATAATAAAATCCTTAGTTGATACATAATTTGTAAGAGAATTCAACATTCCTTTTCCATACTATGGTTCCGTGTCGTTGTCGTGATATAAAATCCGCATATATTGGCGCGTGCCACAACGAGGGAACTTACACACAGCGTAGTTTGGTACAGAGGACTCAATATATTATTATTGACTTATTTTACTCAGGTTCGTCGCAGGTCGTTTTCATATAAGGTGAGTAGGCCAACTTATAGACCTCCACCTGACGGTGACGCGGCACAGTCCCGCCACTGACACACAACCGATGCCAGGAGGCCGTGTGGTCGCAGACTGCACGGTAGGCGGGGGGCAACCCCCACTTTATAAATCAAAAGTGAGTCGAATGGGCTCACACTAATCCGATGGAACCTTAAGGTCTTCGGGCCGTTAGCATAGATCCCTCCGAATAAAAAAAAAAAAAAAAAAACTCAGACGATCCACCTAGTAGCGACACTCGTCAACGTAAACAAGTTGACAACTGGTATGTAATGTAAGTAGCCTATCCTAATATGTATGATAGTAAGCCTCGGTGCTAGTTTTTACCTGCATTTTCCTGCCCTTTTTCTAAAATACAGCAAAGCTGTTTCAGATACTTTTCAAAGGAAATTACAGGAAAAAATTAAACTTGAATCATGCACTAGTAGTGTTGTAATCAAACTCCAACACGTCAATCCTAAAATATTTATACATTCAATGCCTACAACAAAAAAATATCTAGAGTAATTAGGGCTCATGAGTGCTCATTTTCGTAGATTACCCTAGAATATTTTTCATTTTAGCCGTGGGATATGTAGCCTGGGGTGTTTATTTTAGCCTAAAGGTATTTGTACTAGTTCTACTCTGTACATGCAAGGGTGTTCGAAATATTTATGTTCCGTTGAATAATTCTCAAATTATAATCTACAATGAATTTGGAGTGGCGCGTGACTATTGCGTAATGGGGGGCTTAGGTTCGATTCCCGTGCGATATCGGACACATGACGTGTAACAGCTGATATTCGGTTTCGCTAAAATATTTTCATAATTGTATATGTAATGTGAATGTTGCATACTTTGTATTTGATGCTAGCTCAGTGGCAATGAATGATAAGGAAAAATCTCTTACACGTTTTGGCGTCCGTTGAGGGAAGCTTGAACATCGTGGAGGTGGCGTCGGTCCCTTGGGAGACTGACTAGCCGTCGAGGTGCCCTGTTTGCTCATTAGATCCGGGGCATTTCACCAAAGGCATTGGTGGCACTCGCCGGGTTTTAGTGGGTAGAGCTGCGTCCACTTACCAGCTTTCGGGCGCAGCAAGTCCCACATACCCGCGTAGGGAGACCCACTCCCCCGCGGGATGCCTCAGAGCATTTCCCGGCATTAAAGAAAAAAAAAAAGCTTTAACCTTGAACATGTGAACCATAATAGATCAGAAAAGAAGATCCACACATATTTGATGATATTTAGAATATCGGGCGAGTATCATTTTAAGAGGGAATCAGACAAGTAACCCACCATGCTCATCCAGTACGGGTTGGTGAGTGAATAGTGAGCCTACTAACTTGGCCCGGGAACGATACCGTTGATGTGTTTGACATTCCTACGCCACCGTTAAGCAGTCCCAACGTATCAGCACAGCACTTTTTTAAAGTGATATGTGTGCCCAGCATTGGCCGTATGTAACCAGGAGTACGACTGTTTAAGGTCATATCCAGGACCATCAAGGTTCCAATCAAACAGGGCTTAGAGACGCGGCAGACCTCGACGCAGATGGCAGGACGACCTCGACGCTTTTTGAAAAAGAGAGAGGGAGGCCTTTGCCCAGCAGTGGTTAGGAAAAAAATATATAACATGTTTCCCTACAATATCTACTAGTTATTTTAAAAACCAGCCAAGTGTGATTCATACTCACGCATGAAGGGTTCCGTGCCATCATATAATCGGCGGAGAAATAAACGGAAAATAACACTTTCACAATCACGGAGCAACCCTTGAATATTTATCTTATTTTAATTAATTTATTTATTTTTAAAGTGAAATATTCTGTGAATATGTCAAACTTCTACCTGTTCCCGTTATTAATATCAAGCAAAAAAACGGCAAAAAACTCATTTTTGTTGTATGAGATTGTTGTATTACATAATATATACATACATATAAAACAGAATAAAATAAATATTTAATGGGGGCCATTAAATATTTATTTTATTCTGTTTTTAGTATTTGTTATTATAGCGGCAACATAAGCACGTGATGTGTGAAAATTTCAACTGTCTAGCTATCACGGTACATGTGATACAGCCTGGCGATAGACAGGTGGAAGGACGGACGGACGGACGGATAGCGGAGTCTTAGCAATAGGGTGCCGTTTGGCACCCTTTGGGTGCCTTTGGGTTTGTCTGTCTGTCTGTTTGATCCGGCTAATCTCTGAAACGGCTAGGCCGATTTTGACGGGACTTTCACTGACAGATAACTGATGTTATAAGGAGTAACTTAGGCTATAAAAATAATAATCATCATCCGTATACGGCTGTAAATCTTTTTTTTTTCTTTTCTTTTTGGTTTCGCTGGGGAATGCGTTTAGGCATACCACTGGGTCCGGAGGGGCCGGTGGTTATGTGGGACTCTCTGCGCCCGAGAAGATGATAAGGTGGACGCAGACTCTACCCACTAAACCCCAGCGGTGTTCTCCTCTTCGTTTGGGTGACCCGGCGCGAGAGCTGTGGACGTCCGTATCGGGCCACAACGGTGTGCCATACGGCACTCTTCTCTGGAGGCGGGGGGTAGCATCCCCTCCTCCTTCTCCGCTTAAGGCACACTGAATACACAAGGGTGCCTTATAGCTCGGACCTTAAGCGCGCAGCGGATCCCCCGATCTGCCGCGCACAGTTCCCTCACGGCGTTGCGACCGCCTGTCGCCGCCGTGCTCTCCTGCGGGAAGAGGCGCCAGTGCGCTCTCTCTCCCGCTCCGCCTGCTCCTTCTGCGACATCACGTCCTCGCAGAAGGAGAGGACCACCATGTGCTCTCACTGACGGTCATCGCTCGGATGACCGCAGGGAGCGACAGGTCCGCGCCAACCTCAGCGATGAAGGGCGCCCTTGCCTCACGGCTGTAAATCTAAGTTAACGCGGGCGAAGCTGCGGGCAACAGCTAGTTATAATATTTTATGTATACTCACTCCTGATACAATAAACTTAAGTGAAAACTTTACTGGCTTATGTTCTGGTAATTTTGTGTAATATTTTGTAATATTATATTGCTGTATGTTTCCCTAATAAAATAAATAAAAAATAAAAATAAATAATACATAATTCTTCTATGCTTGTGTACGTGCATGAACTCCTACTAAACTGCTGGGTCGATTATGATACATTTTTTGTATGCGTACAAGTTAATTACAGAATGGTTTAGATTCACAATTCAGTCCACATATTTTGTATGTGTCCCATACAACATGTTTTGTATGGGACAAAGTCTGTCGGATCAACCAGTACTCTATACACATAATGAAAACATGTGTTAGGACTAATTATAGCCCTGATATATAAACTGAGGTAGCACCTTTTTGTGAGGCATTCTGCGAACATAATATCATGTACATAATGTTTTAACTTGTTAAATAATTTTAATAGGTCAGTATCTGTTGCATCTCTACTCTATATTTTTTTTTATATTTTTATGTATTTGCGATTTTTCTTTTTGGATAATTTTCAATTGACGCAGTATGTTTTTCACAAATAAAGCTATTTGTTTATTATTATTATTAATAATAATAATAATAATATACACCAATACACAAAACTTGTTATATAACGACTACAAAGAAAGCCTAGAATATACCTTAAATTTAGCTCAAATCAAACTAGTTTCGGCCTAGATACTCCGGTTCGCGCGTGTTAGGCGTAAAATGTCATTGACCTTTATTCCCTAACAAGTAGCTGGGGAAGGGGGTATAAGGGTGGCCACTGCCCCTGATTGTGTGCGTACCTGTTTCCATTGTATTGGATCGAATGTTATGTATACGGGAATTATTTTTATTTATCAAATAATATATTATATGTGCTTTATATTTAAATTAAAATATCCTCTAATACGAAAGAAAATAATATATGTAATAAATTTTATATTATTAAATAATGCGACGCATAATAATTCACCAGCTAATTCTCAGGTGTAGCGGGTATCCATGGATGTGGCTGATCCTTTACCATCAGGAAGGTGATGTCGGAGGTGATGTTCCAAACCACTTAACGAATTTTAAAAAATGTTTTAGTTGTATAATGCTACGAAATTGGAGGTGGCGTCGGTCCCTTGGCGGACTGACTAGCCGCCGAGGTGCCCTGTTACTCAACAGATCCGGGGCACTTCACCTAAGGCTTCACCAATGCCTGGTGGCACTCGTCGGGTTTAAGTAGCTAGAGTTGCGTTCACCTTACCACTTTTCTGGCGCAGCGAGTCCCACATACTCGCCTGGGGAGTCCCTCCTCCCCGCGGGATGCCTAAGAGCATTTCCTGGCGTATAAGAAGAAAAAAAGGGTGATTCTGCCAAAAACCGCTTATTATGATAGCAATATTGACCTAAAAAGATATTATTTTAAGGTTTATCATCCAATGGAAACAAATATCTTTATTTACGACTTAAAAAGCCACTGGCACCCCAAACGAAGATAAACACAAACGAAACTCAACCTTAACGCTACGAAATACCATTCAAATCACATAAAAGAAATTTGCTTATGAAATTTATCATTTCATACGTTTTTGGAAAAATAAACTTTAACATTTTCACAAAGAGTGTATTATGAAACGAAAAATATAAGGTGGCAAGATATAGTGTAGTTAGAAAATGGACTTTAGCTTTATCATGAATAGAGTATATTTTCGTTTACGTTTTGTTTAATGTGTATTTATTTCTTTGAGAAAATGTTACGATACTTTGATAGAAGTTTTTTGAAAGAAAATCATTCTTTGTCTTTGAGCGGCATTAAGCTTTTTTGTCCATATAAAAACTTTGTTAAAGAAATATTACGTCGAAAAAAAACTCAATTAGGATTTACAAAAGAAAATCACTTCTTTCAATTAAAAAGAAAATTGGTTGCTGAACGTTATAACAATGACTTCATATGTATTAAAGGTTAACTTTGAAGTTTTAAAGTCCAGTAAATAATTAGTTTACCGGTGGGAGGGATGCTCTGTGCCGCGATCCCGGCTGCATGGTCTTGCTTCCATGGTGGAAGCAAGACCATGCTTGCTTGCTTGTTCCTCCTGTAAAACAGCTTTGCTATGTTTCGGAGAGAAGGGCAGGACAAGCAGTGTAGGCAACACGTATATGAGTTGCCTGGGCTCGTTCCAGGTAATCTAGTTTATGTTCATGGGCAACGTCGATCACTCGGCACTTACCATCAGGTGGCACGACTGCCAGTTTGCCTATTCAATTAACAGAAAAAAGTAAGATAAGAATTGCCTTTATTTTGGATAATATTATGGCCATCGCTGATCGAATGGTCAGCCGTCAGGTGCACACCACAAGCAGCAGTCTCGGATTCGATTCCCACCAATTGTAGATGATATATAAGATTAATGCCTGAACCGAGTAATGCGTATTTTTGTAAATTTATTTCGTTCCTTATACACAAGTTCTTTAAGCTTACTAAGCTTACCACAGGTCTAGGATAACGTAGAGATTGTTAATGCCATTAATTGCCAATAAATGTCATTTAAAAACTATATAACATAAATAAAATTGGAGTGTCTGTTTGTAATATTAAAATAACCGCTTTTTATTGAATGCATATAGATGTGTACACGGTACATATACCAAAACAATATTTATTACAAATTTTGTCTGTCTGTCCGTCTGTCTGTCTGTTTGTTCCAACTAATCTCGGAAACGGCTGGGCCGATATTATAAGGAGTAACTTAGGCTATGAAAATAATCATCATCAATCCGGGTACTGCTGTAAATCTAAGTTAACGCGGGCCAAGCTGCGGGCACCAGCTAGTTACTAATAAAATGTTAAAACAACTCTTGCTTTAGCAATGTTAAAATATATATATTACCAATCATACACTTCCACCACGAATGAATAAAATTGGTTTTGATTACATTACAGTATGTATTTGAGTCATGCTTCTTAATTTCGTCAACGTTAATATTATTATAGTGTAGCCCAGTCAAACGCAGGTAATCATGACTGTCCAAAACCTTTCAAATTATTCTAGATAAATAGCCCTTGCTAATGGATGGGGTGGGCCCCCATGGAAGGGACAAGGGGGCCCTGGGACTAGATTTAGGTAGAGATATAAGTGAAATGAATTCCAATGAGCCGTACGTGCACTTTTAGGGTTCCACAATGGCACCATAGACACGGAAAATTTAGAAACTTTTTTATAGCATAGGAGAGCAAACGAGCAGTCCAAGCCTTTTGGCCACTATGGACACCAATACACAACCGCACAACCAGAGATTATGTTATTACGTTGCCGTCCCTCTCCCAATCCCCCCCTCCCCTACTGTTACGTGTGTCTAGGGGTATTTAGGAATTAATCCAAACAAAGGGACATGCAAATTTGAAAATACTTCGGTTACTGGGGGTTAAACATATTTTCCTTTTAACCATAGCTAGTATTGAAGATTATTTACATTAAGAAATTATGTGACATTAGGTCACTAGTAAAACTAATAAATAGCACCTAAATACAATATAAAACGCAAACTATAAATAAACATGGTAAAATAATATTAAGATAAATAAAAAGCTCTTAAAGCAAATAAACCTCAACCCACTCTACTCGTAGAAATAGCAAACTAATACTTCACAATAAGCTGAAAGCAATCAAAAAATATTTTATTCATATCATTGACGATGATTCGAGAAGCTTTTGAACGGTTCAAACTAACGAGCGCTGTAGCTCGTAGCGCGTAGCTGTACTTTGCCTGTAGAGCTTTCGTCAGATTACCATTTAAATTGTTTCAGACTAAATAGGGTTGCCACTTGTATTAAATCCTTAAACATCAATAACCCTGAAAAATAGTTCTTCGTACGATCTGTGTGCCAATTTCAGCAGTTCTTACATACTAATTTTATAACAAATCCGAACCCATCTCTGAAAACCGCATCAAAATCGGACTAGTAGTCTTGGAGATAAACGGCAAAATAGGTTTGCACACACAAACTGCCTCTCACCCCAAACGCATATACAATCTCCGTTCCGTCGCGGGTAAAAAGGAAATATTTGTTTTTTTACTTTTTTGAAAATTACTCTACTACTTCACCATTAAAATGCTACGTTAACATTGAGCATCGAGCATAATATAACTGTAATAGTACAGTAATATTATGTGTTTTGTATGAAAACTAATTCCGCCAAATTGGTGCTGCGACACTGCGCCGGTTCTACGCTCTGATTGGTCGACTTGGTCGATGGGATGTACATACATATCACTGGTTGGTTGAATTGCTATTACGTCAGCGACAAATCACTGATCAGTTTCGGAATTTTATGGCTCACATTACTATATCTGGATATATGCTCGATGACATTGAGTGGCATAGGTAACAAAAATAATGATCATAAATCCGGATATGGCGGCAAAGTTAACGTGGGTGAAAATGTGGGTGATATTATGTGGAAATAAATATTAATGACTACGTTTACCTTAAGAAATAGCTCGCAAGAGCTAATGTTATGGGTACCAGAAATAGAAATATATCTAGGATAAGTATATATTCACATCCATATACCGGTCCAGGCTCCTCATAATTTGCTCTAGTGGGATTCGAGCTTGCGATCTTTACGTATTCCTAAATACATTTTCACTACACCAGCCAGTCGTGTAAGCTCCGAAAGGCTAACAGCAGCTTTTCAAACGAAGAATCTAAGCTAACTTTCCGATTGAACTTAAAGGCCATCTTCCGAAAAGTACCCTTTCGGAAAAAACCTAAGCTAAATTATTGTACTCGCAATAGTTGTATATTACATTTTATTATATAATATTTTATTTATTGTCAAAAAAATATATAATTAGAATGAGTGATATACCAATCAAGCGTTAAAAGTTATTACTGCTTATTATTTTATTTGGTCATAGCTTGTTTAAATTGTAAAAGAAAGTATTACCATAGTTAATTTTTGACAGCCCTAACTAGCAATTTAACTTGCAAAGCGACTTGCATACATACTGCACTATATAAGGGATTTTGTGGACTTTCAAATCAATTTCTTTTTAGCTTTTTAAAACGTATGACAAATACATAATGTATTTGTTATAAAAAATAACTTATTAAAGAAGGCGTAAAGATATTAAACTTATGGCGATTACTTTCTAATGCGAAAACGACTGAACAAAAGATTATTAAACGTTATTTTAAACGTTATTATTAAACGTAAACAATTATATTTATATCGTTAGCATTTATACAATTATATAATACTTTCAATCCAATTAAATTTCCAAAAAAAAGGAAAGGAAAGACCTTACAATGAAAAAATATAATGTTTGTGTGGGTTAATTTATACCGTCTATTACTTGTTAATGTAATCTACTCTGTCTACTACATTATAATGAAACAACTTTTACGGATTTTATCGTGGCTTATTAAGATTTCTACAAGCCCGACGTTTCATCGGTAAATGCTTTCGCATGATTCAGGTTTACCTCTGGTAAGGCTCCTGGACCTATGTGGGGACTCTCACTTGGGAATGCACTACCACACTAAACCACCTACGAGCGCCTTCAGTCGCTTTTTCAATTTTCAGCTGGATCTGCAGACAACAGGATCACCACAGCGACAGGCTGGCGCCGGAGAAGGCCGGACGCAGAGCATCCGTTAGGCTTTTGCCATACGGCTGCTGCGCCAGATGAATACGCCGCCAATCGCCATACTCCGTCAGACAACGGAGTATGGCTGCCTGCGGGCGGCGCTGGGTCCTCCAAGGTTCGGGAGGAGTCATTGAGAAATGTAGGCCGAAGGACCACCGTCTGTCAAGGATGGAATCCAGGTATTTGATATGGGGACTCGTATTGATCTTGACCCTCACCCCTCCGATCTGGAGGGCAGCCCCCGTTGCAGTCCTTTTCACCAGATCCCGCGGTAGAGAAGGGCTTCAGTCTTCTTGGTTCTGACCCAAAACCCTAACCTCTCTATGCGGCTGATCACGAGGACGAGCCAGATTTTGGCCAGCCGCTGCCTCCTTATAGCCTCGTCCCGAGCATACACGAGGGTGTCATCCACATAGTAGACACCCATTCGGGCGTGAACTCATCGACTTCATCCCGAGAAATATTCCATGTCGGAACTGCTGTCTGAAATCGAGTCTTTGTTAATCAAAGTCTCGGAATGCTCTCGCGACTTAACCTAGTCCAATTTAACACACACAACACAAGTTTGCGCGTTTACCGCTAAAAAAACACCCTCCGTCTTTCCTCTACAGTTTGCAGGCTCTAACCACCTCTGCTAGTATTGGAATATATTTTGGCGTCGACATATCGAGCAATGTGCAATTTTGTGGTCATTTGGAAGGAAAGGCTAAGCTGGCTCTAAGAAACTCGGTGTGTTCAGCACGGCGAAGCAGTATTTAATGCCTTCACATGGCCTACAATTATACTAGGCGCAGATCCGGCCTCATATGGAATACTGCTCTCAACTCACGGCGGGAGCGCCCCAATATCAGCTCCTTCCATTTGACCGCGTTCACACCGGGCGGCTAGAATCGTCGATAGCGAGGTTCTCTCCGCTTGATTCTTTGATGTTGCGTAGAGATGTCGGGTCGCACGGTATTTTCTACCGCATCTACCACGGGTAGTGTTCTGAAGAATTGTTCGGACTAATACTTGCAGCAGAAATTCACCAAAGGACATCGCGAAAAATTACAATTTTCACACGTGGGTGCTCGATGTCCGGAAATCCACAACTACTCGATTTTTACGTAATTTCCTGCCTACAGTATTACTGAACCGATACGACTTAGATGAAAAGCCCAAGCTCAAGCTCGGTTCAAGAAAAGAGCATACCTACTCATATTTGAAAGGCTGGCATACATGGTGTAGCGGGTGTCTGTGGATGTCGCTTATCACTTATCATCAGGTAAAACGACTGTTCGTTTGCCCCTGACTTCTATAAAAAAAACCTTTCTGGCTGGAGTGGAGTAGTTGCTATAAAGTATCTGAAACGCCGGGCATGTAAAAATCTTAATAAACCGCGAAAATATCTATAAAAAGTTGTTACATTATAATGAGTGAAAAATCGCGCAAATATTAGTAAACGATAAACTATTCTACTCATTGAAGGAGGCCTATGTTCAGCAGTGGATGGATAAAGGCAGATGATGATGATGATGATGATGATGAACAAACAGGCGTGGAGACAATATTTTTTAAAGTTGAAAATGTTTAAAATTATTGTAAATGTCAAAATAAAATAACTATCGTAATACATTTAGTTTTTTTTCAATATCAATGCCGAATAAATCTTTGATCGTTCACCAAATGAAAAGGTTATTTTCAAAGGGTTTCACCTGCTATTATATTCCGCTCCATTCATTACTCCCCCTTCCATTGTCTGTAATCCACAGACACCGGATGAAATCGATTACTACTTCATAACTATAGCAAATATGTAGGAAAGTTGAAAATAATATTTATAAAAGCTTGGAAAACTTAAGAATCGTTCCGAAGGAAAACAAAAATATTTTTTTCATAATTTCTATTTATATTATTACTAAGAAAATCTCTTTGTTCAGAAAACAAAATAGGGATTCATAACTTTGGCAATTTTTTGTTCACCTTCATACACTTGTCTAAATATAATTGGGACGGCTGTTTTAAAAGGTTTCTGAAATTTTCTTTCCAAATGGCGACTAATCATAAAATTAAAAACTACACTTCATGAATTCGAAAATAAATCGACTATATTACACGAATAAAAATTTTGTTTCGAACATAATATATTATATATTACTAGTTGCAGCGACACACGTTGTCCTGTATTTTTTTTTTTTTGTGAATCTAAACCATCCTCGAATCCCCTTGAACTCACACAAAAAATTTCATCAAAATCGGTCCAGCCGTCTAGGAGGAGTTCAGTGATATACACACGCACACACGAAATATATATATAAAGATAGAGATTAAACAAATAAATATTTTTTATTTGTTTAATCTCTATCAATTAATTAAAATAAATAATTAGTATAAAACAACTAATCAAGTCCAACGATTATGACGATGAAAATTAATGTGCTACTTAGATTTAGTTTGTTCTACACTACAATAATACACAGGGTCACAATTTATAGTTGAAGCATCAAGAAGATGTTTTTAGGTCGCTGGAGACGGGTTAATGTGCTCTACATGTTACTTCATCGCTCGTTTAAGGTCGAGATTCGCGAGTCTCTCGTAGAACGGAACATTACGTTCAGCTCGTTCCCGGGATAGGATCGATGCCTTGTATCTGGTTTTTTCGGACACTATACCAACCGGGAGGGGTGAACGAACCGGGTTATGTAAGGACGGGATCGATATCAAGGGACATGCGCGCACCCCGCATCAACCCTCGCATAATCGCTCGCGCGGGCCGCCTCTACGGACGTGCCGTATTTTATTTTTACCGCGTTTTGTTTCCCTTTCGTTCTTTCCGTTTATGATTTAAGCCACCATGTCGAAAGGTGACGGTGAACAGCAAAATGGCTCCGGCGAGGAGTCCAAGACCAATTTGATCATCAATTATCTGCCACAGAGCATGACGCAGGAGGAGATACGCAGCCTCTTCTCCAGTATCGGTGAAGTTGAGTCCTGTAAATTGATAAGGAACAAAGGGGCGGCCTTCCCTGATGCGCTGAACCATGCATTGCACGGTGGAGGACAAAGCCTGGGGTATGCCTTTGTTAACTATCACCGACCTGAAGATGCGGAGAAGGCAATCGCCACTCTCAATGGCTTGCGTCTGCAGAACAAAACAATAAAGGTATCGTACGCCCGGCCCAGTAGCGAGGC
The DNA here is from genome assembly GCA_963853865.1 of Helleia helle. NCBI lineage: Eukaryota > Metazoa > Arthropoda > Insecta > Lepidoptera > Lycaenidae > Helleia > Helleia helle. Next base: position 7,055,001 of record OY971419.1, read on the forward strand.
GATCAAAGGTGCCAATCTATACGTGTCGGGACTCCCGAAGACAATGACTCAGACAGAACTCGAGCGACTATTCAGTCCGTACGGCCGAATAATTACATCGCGGATCTTGTGTGAAAACTCCGGAGGGCGGCCATTCACGGGCGGAGAACAAGGACTGTCAAAAGGTGTTGGATTCATTCGTTTCGACCAGCGCGTGGAAGCTGAACGGGCTATACAAGAGTTGAATGGTACAGTGCCTAAGGGAGCATCGGAACCGATCACAGTGAAGTTTGCCAATAATCCGAGTAACAACGGAAAGGCCTTGGCACCGCTCGCGGCATACCTTCCCGCTGCTCTGCGTTTCCCGGCTCCCCTCGGACGATTCAGTTCAGGCAAGTCACTTCTCGCTATCAATAAAGGTCTGCAGCGCTACAGTCCCCTGGCTGGTGAGCTGCTCGGTGGCGTCCTGCCGGGCGCTGTGGGTTCCGAATGGTGCATTTTTGTTTACAATCTAGCCCCAGAGACCGAGGAGAATGTACTCTGGCAGCTGTTCGGACCTTTTGGGGCCGTCCAGAGCGTAAAAGTTATCCGCGACCTGCAGACGAACAAATGTAAAGGATACGGATTCATCACGATGACAAATTACGACGAAGCCGTCGTCGCCATCCAGTCCCTAAATGGATATACGCTCGGAAACAGAGTGCTGCAGGTCAGTTTCAAGACGAATAAAATCAAGACGATCTAAATCGTCCCGGATACGGCCTAGCTGGACGCTAGGACGGCACAGCAGGCGCGCACCCATACATACAGGACATACTTGCGGGCCAACATCGCCGCACCCAGGTCGAGACCAACCTCGACCAAGACACAAAGGACCTGATCAGACTGTGTCTTCCCGACTAGACGCTCTCACGTGGGCATTTTTGTACATTAATTATAAATGTAATTGACTGGCTCGCTATCTCTTTGTTCGTTGCTCGCCATTTTTCCGGTACACAACTGGGTTAAGTGTTACGGAACTCAAAATGGCGGAGTCCTTGTGCGCATGTACGGATGAAATGGCGGCCGCTGAATGAAGACAAGAGCACGCAATAATAAAATAAGACAAGGCATCAAATGCTATCAACCATACATATTTAATAGTCAATAACATAAAGACAATCAACTTCGCTTATGAAAGGTTGTGGTTATCGAGAAATAGGTTTCGATTTTAATATTTAGCAATAATAGCCTAATGCTATTCTCAAATTTAAGCTTCATATCTTACAATTGTAACGCCGCCGGCTCGGCACAAATTGATAAGGTTTGCCAAATTATATCGACGTCGTATTCGTCTCTGTCGCTCATATATTAACGTAATGAAATGGACCGGCCAAAGCCTTCGCGTGCGGCATACGATCCAGATAATAGTTATTGTTAAAGATTGGAAAAAAATATATATTATCTATACGTATATTTAAATCTTATATTAATACTAATTAAGAATGAAAACTAATCAAAAACTGTGATAGGTTTTGATAAAATTTTAAAAAATAAATCTTGAGAGAGCTGAGGAATGCGAAATGGTGTACAAAGGTCCACTAAAAAAACTAACGAATATAGTTCGTAAAACTTAGAGAGTAAAGTTTCGAATCGCCTGACATCGTGGTCCGCGTATCGCCGATAAAATTAGGTTAGTTTTTGAGAAACATTTTGAGGTGGCTAGAAAACGGCTTACTATTGGTGGCGGTGGCAGGGCGGTGTTAGGTTGACACGCGCAATCAGTGGGAGAGCGGGAGAGCGGAGATGGGGAAAATCGATTCAGCTTTCCTGGGCAAACAGGCGGGCGGACGGGGCTAGGGGCCGAACTGCGCCCCCTTCCGCTCGGCCCCCTAGAGCGAGATGGAAGACGGGTCGAACCGCTCACACGGGCGACGAGCATAGTCCGTTCGCGGAACAATGGTGCATACTAGTCTAACGATTTCGTTTCAAAAATAAAAAAAATCGATGTCTAAACATATTATGATCGGTACCTGCTATAATAATAATGTATGGATGCGAACCTGCGTCTATTCGAAGTAGGCTTTAATTGTCTTAGTTTAAATAAAAATTTGTAAATAGAAAAAAATGTTGTTAAAAATATATATAAAATAGAACTCTCGCGTTTCATGCGCCACAACCAAAAATAATTCAACCCGATATAAGACCTAAAAAACATCGAACTTGAATAGATATAATATCGTGCCGTCCTAACGACCCTACGATTTTTGTAAAAAAAATATATACTTATATGTAAAAACAGTTTTGTAACATTTCAGATATTAATAGGTACTCATTACATACCAAAGATGGAGATTAAAATTTACAAGTATTTATATATTTATTATAAATGTAAAACGTGCAATAACTGATAGCCTGTACTTAATAAAAATATATTAAACAATTGACTCGAAGAGATGTTGGTAGACTTTGTGTCGTGCGAGACGTAGTACGGCGCCATGTTTGTTTACTGTTTATTGTAAACTACGTTTATCCAAGCAAATTACTATTTCGATTTCTTTAACAAAAATAATATACTAATTTTAATACAGCTTCATAATTCATAATATATATGCTTACATTCCAATTTAGTCTTAATATGTTTTATTATTAGATGTATTTCTATTTAATTTAGATGAATTGTGAGTTACCTTACCGCCATCACACGCCAATGGTCGATATAGTGATGTCGTAATTAGTCAAGTGCATTTATCGATCATTTGACGTTTGGTGTCGATGTTTGATTTAATTTTAAATAATTTAGCGAACTGTGACATGAGTGGTCGGAGTGCGATGCACAAGTTTTGCAACCTAATTAAAGTAATATAGCATCTTAGGTTAACTAGTTGTTGTGTTTTGTGTTACTGTGACTCGGCAACTCGAATCTAGTCAACAGTTGTTTGACGATACTTTATTTAATGTATATTTAATATTTAAATTGTATTTTGAGTCGAATCGATGTTAGTAACCAGTAATGATATTTTCAATATTCTTTGTTCTTAGGTTATAATAATGTCTCATTCATTTCGTATATGTAATGTTGTGTTTAACTTGTAATTTTAATGTAGGCGTACATTTATATTATTAATTATAATTTATATATATATTATTAAAAGTTCTGATGACAAGCAAAGGTGTCCAGAATTGATTTATTTATTAGGAAAATATATCGGGCGATTAATCAATTTATGGAAGAATTTTTTCTGTTAAAGTTTCCTTTACACAATACAGATGTGCTTCGATTCTTTGACGTAATCACATATTTTATACTAAAATGTACGTTTATATAAAGAAACAATAACACCAAAGTATTGTTATGAAAACTCATCGACTTTTAGATAATAAATAAATGTGTAAATGCAAATATTTTGGATTGAAATGTTGGTTAGGATTTTTGTCACTTAACGCTATTATTAGTAGAATGTTTTGTGCGTACTCTCTCCTTCTTTCGGACATAATTATTAAATTAATAATAAATTAATAATAGTGCTCAATATTGTAGGGCGTGAGCCTTTTTATAGATTAAAACAGAAAGCAATAATAAGATAAATTGTGAATTTTAAACCATACACACGGTTAGGTATGCTACAATATAATTAACTTAATATTTTTGTATGTATTTTAATATACTGTAATTCATATCTACATAGATATAAGTGGTTCACTTACAAAACGTTCTACTAATGTATTTGTGGTTTTCGTGCATTTTGTTTTTGGAATTGAGAGGCCTCAAGTTATTAAGAATAGTTGAAGATAAATATAAATAAATCTTCAAACACCACGGCTGACCAAATCTTTAAACATGAATGCATTAAAATCACGATATCTACGCCAATCTATGCCAATAGACTTGTGGATAAAAAATATATGCTAAAAACCCCGATAAGTGGCAAGGAATAGTAAGACCTATTATCAATAGCATACGGCTACTTTTAGAACGGTGTTTTGAAGCATTTTTTAATGAAATTAAAAATAATCTTAAAAAATAAACGTAATTATTGGCAATCCAGAAACAATACTCTAATACGCATAGGCTAATTGACATTGAGGCTGTGAAATTAGCAAAAATAAAATAAAATACACGTGGGATAAAGAATGTTTTAATTAATAAAGTATGATAATAAGTGGTGATCACACAGAATGTCGAAGTATTTTTGTAATATTGGGTACAAATGGAATTGTGAAAATTCGCGCTTTTTAAATTGGAAATGCAAGAAAATAGGATGCGTTAAGCGAATAGACGCGTTCCGTCATACTCATGACATTTCTACTTCCGTTCTGTGAGTCGGTTGATGCACTCTCTCGTACAAAAACAAGGTTAATGGCCCATATGTAATAAGTAAATCAATTGATAATTCCGACGATATTGCGTGAAACCGTTGACTGTCCAAAATAGTTATGGAAAAGCATATAGCATTTTTATGCAGTAAGCTTAATCGAGGTGTATAGGTGATAAGGAATGGCCTTAGTCTCGGACATAGGCACAAAATCAAATCACAATGACCGAGTCGTACGCTATTCTTATAGATAAGACACAAATTGAAGAAAAGAAATCTTCCATAGGAAATAATATTAAGTTTATAATGTCCGCGGGAAAGAAATATTTCAATCATCAGTCATATTGTGTCAATACTCGATGTGACAACTAGTCAAATGCTCAATCAATATTAAAAAGTTGCATTTAGTGTTGCGACACAACTACGTTACGATGAATTGTAATATTTTTCGATACCGTAGGCTATTCGAGACATCGACTAAATGTGTTACTATTACATCATATATCAAGATGCTAGTGAAATAGTGAATGCACAACACCTACTCTACAGTGCTGGAATGATGGAATTGTTATAAAATTATCAAAAACGACATAAGTTTGCTCATCAAGTACTTCCTTGTCTTTTGGATCTGTTTCTCTAGTTATTAGCTTAGAAATACTATGTTTGATAGTTTTATAACGTGAATTCATTTCTGAACCAATTTCTTCACATCCCCATGCATCATATTGCGGACGCACTAATTATGAAAATTGAACAATGAACTAAATGTAATTCAATCAGTGATAATTTGATCCACCAAAGCTCAGTTCCTCACATGTCCGCATCCATCATTATAGACAGTGAAAAAAATAATCAGAGAAAAAAATATGAGCGCTTAAGAAGCTTCACTATAGCTTGCGGTTAAAGAAGTTACAATAAATATGTAAATAAACAGGCAACTGAACAGCTTCGGAACGGTCGAATGGTTTCGAATTTAATTAAATTAAAGTATATCATGTAATATCAATTTCACTGTCTATTTATTAGGTTATTTTCGGTGTTGATTCCTCTTAAACTGCATCACGGTTGGTTCCCATTACGTAATATAAATACAAAGTTACTAACAGTATTAAATGTATATACCTATGTAGTACAAATGTCTAAATAGTTTTATTGATCCGTTCTATAATAACAAACAGTTTCGATACCTTCGGTCTATAAAATGTTGGAATATATGAAAACGTAACGGGAACAAACCCAAAGCATGCAGCGTAGATTGTGATACCCAATATTAGTAGTGTTCATTCTTATTCCCAAAAAATTTAACCAATTCCGAATGCTTCATGGTGTTATTTCAACCAAACTTCCAAATCGTGTAAGGCTAGAAATAATTAGGCAAATGCATCGTAAGATAAAATTAAGAGTCTCAAAAAAGTATTGTATAAGTATTTTACCAACTCGTGGGTTAAGTACTAAAAGCAATCATATTTATAGTAAAAATAATTCGTCAGCTAATTTCCTACTAAGCCCGCTGACTCCTTTGATACAGATAAGTATTTTATAAAACGAAATAAAAGATCTTCCGGTATTAAAATGACTTTACCGTTTCGTTTCATCTATTTATGATTAATTAAAATTAAGACGTAGGTGTCTGTGTTGGTCGTATTAACAGATTTAGTTGATATTGTATGGTAACGGAATATCACAATCCGTATATGGGATTTTAATAATTATTAAATAAATGCAATTGTATCCACAATCGCATGTACGGTTTGAGACTTTACGCTACAATTTACCTAAGAGTTAGGTATTTCTATATTCTTATTGTGTCTGTTTAAATGATTACCTCTACTTCATTATAGCTTTTGTGGAGAAATTTTATTTGCACAAGAAATAGTAGTGAAAATAAGATCGAGGCTAAACCTGAACACATATTGAAAATACTGCTCTTCTGATTAAGCACAGTATTTTAATCTTAATAGGGAGTCACAATTGATCGACTACGCACATCACTATGAAAAAAAAACAAAATATTTTTGACATATTATATTTTCAAATTAATGGGAAATATGTTTCTAATAAGAACTCTTTGTTTATAAACATTCTTAAAAATAATGAACATTATGATTATAATATGTATGTACATAGTTAGTTGTCAATTAATTTAATAATTAATAATTATTAATGTTAGTTCCTTCTCTTCTTATTTCAATTACAATCCATAAGCAATTTATTGTGGCGATCTATTAAGACGTATGTTCTCAAAATCAGTTTTAGTGTCGTCTTGTACTCAATGTTGTTCCCGATATTTTGTAAGCCAGTGGTTTTCCAAAATGATATTTTAACTTTAACTTTAAATAAAAATAAAAAAGAACATTTTGGAAAACCGCGATTCACCGTTCTTACTTTGAAGTTCGGTATAGAAATTTTTAATAATACTCAATCCTAAAATAAGGTATTATTAACCATATATTTACATCTGTAGTGGTTATTTGGCTGTTTTATGTAATTTATTCATTAATTAATATTTTCACGTAATTTATGTGTCTATAATTATTAATTTATTGGAATTAAATATAATTGAATAAAAAATAATGAAAAATTGTCACATTCTCTTCACTTTATACAATAGTTTTTACAATATGATATTTAATATCCTCAATGGTTGTAACTATACATTTCTTGTTCTAAATATATAAAAAACCCGAATTTCGTTTATTTTATTTTTTTATTTCCTCCGCCTTTAATGTTTAAAACAGTATGTATGAAACAAAATCTTTGAAATGTTGAGATAATAAAACTGACTTCAAAAGTCAAAGAATTTTTTTCAGAGATCCCTTAAATTTTAAGTATGGTTCAAAAATGTTACAAAGTAAAATTGACCTCTAGGATTTTTTTTTAAATTTATATCTTGATCGATAACGAGAGACATTAGTACCTAGGTAAATATCACCATCATCATCATCATCATAATTATCATCATAATAATAACTATCATCCTCATCTAATCATGTGGGAAGACGACAGACGTAATAAGCGCGGCTACAAAGAAAATTAAAGCAAGACTTACATTGTAGTTAACATTTTATTTTATTTATTTATTAAATAATTAACTAAAATGGGGTCTATAAAATAATATTTTTAAATTTACAACTAATTACTTACTTCAATTTGACTTTAAACAATTCCAATAAAGTTCCAATATTTTATTAACATCTATATCAAGATGTTGAAAATTAAAATTAATAAAATTATAAACGAAATAAGACAAAACTGATACTACTATACCAATTCAACTTGCAAAAAAGGTGATACTTTATAGTAGGAGCACGACCCCTGTGGCTCAATGGTAAGCGCGTAGGCGCTCAAGCCGGAGGTAGCGGGTTATAATCCCGCCTGGGAAAAAAGTTTTCTGTGTTACCTGGGTTATGGATGTGTATTAAATATGTGTATTATATAATAAAAATCTTAAATATATGTATAATATAAAAGTATTAAATATATTTCCGTTGTCTGGTATACAGCTTATCCATGTTTCCGTTTATATAATATTATTACTAGCTGTTGCCCGCAGCTTCACCCGCATTAACTTCGGTGTACAGACATACCCGGTTTGATGATGATTATTTTTATAGCCTGATGGCCTTTAAGCTCAATCGGTACAGTAATTTGTATTGAGTGCACAACGAAAAGTAGTAGGTACAAATAATCTCGTAGAAAAGATTTCGCGTCGATGTAGTAAGACAATGATTATGAATTAATTTTAGAGCAATATAAATATAAATTTATTTCCTAATTCTCTTCCTAACGAAGTTTTTTTTAAATACAATATGGTTTTATTTGAAGTTTATTTCGAAAAAATTATAATGCTGTCTTATTTTTACCTAAAGTTTAGGGTGTCTTTTTTTGCCCCACCATGGTTCAGGCCTTGAAGTGGCGGTGGAGCTCAGTAGCCTAGGGTTAGCCCAGCACCTTGGGCGAAGCTAATTGAGCTGAGGGGGCTTTTTGTACCCCTCTTATGAGAAGCGGGGACAAAAGAGCAGGGGGGGCAAGGGGCGAGGACGGGAACCTCACCCCCATTGTACTGTCCCGACGTTGGGAGGGGTTTTTCTGTGGTGCGGGACAACCCCTCTGTGAAGGTGGCGTCGGTCCCTTGGGGGACTGACTAGCCGTTGAGGTGCCCTGTTTGCTCATTAGATCCGGGGCACCTCACCAAAGGCGACATTAGTGGCACTCGCCGGGTTTTAGTGGGTAAAGCTGCGTCCATTTACTTATCTTTCGGGCGCAGCGAGTCCCACATATCCGCCTGGGGAGACCCACTCCCCCGTGGGGTGCCTCAGAGCATTTCCCGGCGTTAAAGAAAAAAAAGGGTGTCTTATTTTTACCGCACCAGACTATTCAAGTTTTGATAAGTGCTCTAGAGTAATAATCATGGTTTCATTCAAACCACTGTGGATTAATCTTGTTTTGCTGAAACTAATTAGACTAACTAACTAGAAAAACTAATTAGGTATCAGAAATCTCATTTTTTATTCAAATCCCCTGAGGTTCATCTTCTCTAAATAAAAAAAACCCCAGTATGTTTTTTTTCTAATTCTCACAGGTATTTCATGTTCAAGGCAATTACAATCATCTGTATATTCGTGATCACTTTCATGGTCACTTTAAAATTTATTGCTATTATTCATAATACTGACATATCAAGAGAGCTCCTGGTTTTCAGCCCACTCCTGGCCGACTTGTTTAACAAGAAAGTATCTGACATCATTTTTCTTTTTAAAATTCAAATGCTTTTGTATTACTTACAATTGTCATTTTCACTATCCGCGCGGATATTTCGCGGAATGTAAATTTGAATGTTACCTACCAAATAACGACGACCATGGGTCTATGGTTGGCTCTTGGCTCCTCAAGCCAAGAGGTTGCGGGTTCGAATCCCGCCAGGGAACAAAAAGTTTTCTGTGTTCCTGGGTCATGGATGCGTATTAAATATGTGTATTATATAATAAAAATCTGAAATATGTATAGTATAAAAGTATTAAATATATTTCCGTTGTCTGGTACCCGTAACACAAGTCTTCAACTTACCACGGGACCGGATTGACGTGGTGTAGGGGAGAGGTGGCATGAAAGGGACATTTTTGAATTTGTGGCCCTAGTAAGCGATTGAGAAAATATTAGGAACAGGTTTGAGTCAAATAGGAAGCGTTTAATATTAAACTATTGAAATGAAATGCAAAAATTGACATTAATCTATTCTTAGTTGTTTATTTTCACATCTTAAAAAAATGTGAATCTTGTTCCCTTCATAAATGGACTGTATTGAAAGGGACACAGTAATTTATGAAAGGGACAGTACCTGATTTCCAAGAAAAATGTGTACAATAAGTACTTAGATATAATAAAAATCAATGTTAAAAGTGAATGGAACTATTGTTATTATTAAATCTAATTTTTAACGTTTTCATCTTAAAAATTCATATAATTGAGCACTTTCCATCCGAATTAGGACGGCACGACGGGCGTGGTATCTCTCGCTCATATAACACCGGTGTAAAGTGACAGCTAAACTGTCGCGTTTCGTGCAGTTTGAGAGTTTCTGGTGTCCCGTAGGGTGGGGGGAGGGGTAGGAAAAAAGAAGTAACGCATTATCTGGTTGTGCGGATGTGTATGGACGTTGATAGCCACCAAAAGGCTTCAACTGCTCGTTTTATAATGCTATGTAAAAAATGCCCTCCTATGCCCTCCTATGCCCTCCTATGCCCTCCTATGCTATGTAAAAAAAACTTTAAGAGAAATCAACAATATATTAAACAAATGAAGCTTTAGCATTTACGACTAATCTGTGCAAATGTATTTTAGTAACGTTAGCTATTGTCGCTGCCGATATCATGGGAATGCCTTTTTGTAATATTTAATTTACTGCCTATTCAGTTTTGTGTGCATTGTCAAATAAAATGTTAAATATTTTATTTCTTTTTAGATTAAAATTTTTGAAACCTAGTGAAAAATAAACCGTCCCTTTCATAACCGTTTGTTGTGTCCCTTTCATAAATATCATATAAAAATTGAAAACATAACAACAATTATAATGAAACAATTTTTTACGGATTTTATCGCGGTTTATTAAGATTTTTACAAGCCCGACGTTTCGGATACTTTACAGCAACCATGGTCACGGGAGGACTGAGGTGACAGTCGATTTCGATAATTGCATAGAAAGTTTCTATGCAATTATCGAAATCAAATATCGTTAAAATTATCTTTAACGCGGCGGTCAAGCATCCAATTTCTTTTTCACAAGCAGCTAGATCGGAACGATTTTGATGAATCACCGTCCGTAATAACTTTTTACTCGCCTGGTTTAAGATTTTTGCGCTCCCTCGGATGTCGTTTTTTGGTGAAATCTTGACACACGTAGGGATGAGATCTTGGTCTCTGCATCTCTTCAAGAAATTTAATGATGTTATAAATCTTGCGCGCTTTGTCATAAGAGCTTCCAGGCGGCCAAAAATACACAAGGCTAATGCTCCACTACGTCCAATTGTAAGCCAGATCGACTCACCAACCTACAGACTGGCTAAACATCTTGCCCATGTACTTTCGCCGCTGCGTGGACAAACCAGAGCACATACACGGGATTCATACCACTTTGTTAATGAGATCAAACACCTACATCTCAGCAACAATGAAACTATGGTTAGTTTTGATGTGCAATCACTCTTTACATGCTTACCAGTGGAAGATTGCATTAATATTGTATCAAGAAAGCTAAGAGAGAATGACATGCCAATAGAATATGCTGAACTTCTAAAACATTGCCTGACATCTGGCTACATGTTGTGGAATAACCAGTTCTACCAGCAAGTAGATGGCGTAGCTATGGGCTCACCAGTATCCCCCGTTGTTGCCGACATATTCATGGAGGACTTCGAGGAGACTGCTCTGCATACCTCACCAATAACACCCAGGTTCTACAAGCGGTATGTAGATGATACTTTCACAATATTGCTATCTGATAAAGTAACCATATTCTTAAACCATCTCAATTCCATCAATACTAAAATTCAATTCACAATGGAATTGGAGGCAAATAATTCTTTAGCTTTCTTAGATGTATTAGTTATCCGTAATCCCAATAACACCTTAAGCCACACAGTGTATAGGAAACATACCCATACGGATAGGTATTTAAACGGCGAATCACACCACCATCCAACACAGTTAGCTACCGTGGGTAAATCTTTGTTACAGAGAGCACAAGGGATCTGTGATGAGCAGCACCTGGAGACCGAACTTCAACATGTCAAGCAAGTACTGCGTGACAACAAGCTTCGGGTACCGCGTCTCCGTCACAGTGAACGTGTGAAACCAGCCACCGTCGAGCGAGTACCTGCTGTGCTACCGTTTATGAAAGGCGTCACTGACAAGATTGGCTTCATCCTAAAGCGAGCTTCTATAAAAACTTATTTCAAGCCGCCTAAAAAGATAGGTCAATTCTTACCATCTGTCAAGTGTCATATACCCTTACAAGATGCAGGAGTATACAAGCTTGATTGTGATTGTGGCCTCTCTTATATAGGCCAAACCAAAAGATCAATTAAAACTCGCGTTAAAGAACATATAGCTGACTTAAAACACCGTCGCTACACTAAGTCTGCAATCTGTGAACATAGTCTAGACAAAGCTCGCCATTATATTAGATTTGATAAACCACAGATACTCGCAAAAGAACACCGATTCCAACCAAGGATGATCCGCGAGGCTATTGAAATTAAAAAACATCCAAATTTCAATAGAGAAGATGGCTGGCTCTTACCACCTGCTTGGGATCCCATTATTAAAATAATTAAATCAAAAACCAAGCATAATATGCCACAGATTAAAGATGCAGTTAGCACTTTCTGCGTAGAGAGGACTTATTAAAATAATGATGTATCATAGGGTAGTTTCGAATAACTTTGTAACATTAGGACATCTGTCACCTCAGTCCTCCCGTGACCATGGTTGCTGTAAAGTATCCGAAACGTCGAGCTTGTAAAAATCTTAATAAACCGCGATAAAATCCGTAAAAAATTGTTTCATTATAATGAGTGAAATTTGCGCAAACATTAGAAAACAAAACATAACAACAAAATCTAAAGTATTGAAATAAAGTTCACGAACCTTATGTTTTCGTATCTGTGGATGTCCAGCCTATCTTAAATAGTAATTCACAAATAAATTATTAAGTCCCCGCATTCTATAAAACGTTTCACAATTATTACAGGAAAAATACTATTCAATACCAAAAACAACACTCGCAAAAATTCGCCGTGTTTGAAATGACAGGAGTATGAAATTAGGCCCTAACGAACTTGCGTCAAGGTCGCCATACGACCAAAATACTGTTTCCTCGAAATTATTTTTATTTTATGAGGTATTTGAATTGTCCCTTTTTAATACGTGTCCCTTTCATGCCACCTCTCCCCTAAAAAGCGTCCCTAAAATCAACTTCATCGAAAGTGGAATAGTAAAGTTTTGTAAAGAAGCTCCTCATATTATATTTGTACTCTTATTTAAAACGATTTGATGGTTTTAATTTTCCTAAAAATAAATTTCCTAAAATATGATACTGAAGATAATGCTATATATGTATAAGTTTTCTAATCATTACTTTAGGAAAAGTTTTAACAAAAATATCATGATTTTTAGAATAAGATAGAGCGCTTCATTCTACTTGCCCAAATAACGTTTTTTAAAGTGGTCATTTAGTATTCTGTAACACTACTTCGATTCGATCAAGTTAAATTGATGGCGCACAGATATTTGATAATTTTAACATGAATGAACTGAATGTTGCTTTAAAAAATCACATTTTGGGTAAAAAACGAAGGGATTAAACTTATTAAAAGAAGTCATGATATTTTTGAAAAAAAGATCCTATAGTAATTTTGGAATAAAAACTGACTTTTCGGAATAATTATCCTCAATATCATTCAATGACAACACTCTCGTTGAAATAGTGAAAATGACAACGGAACTAAATCGTCCCCTGTCTATACTCTATGTTCCCCCATCGCTCGGCCCTGGTGACTTCCAATTAATTATTGACGGATTTACGCGTATCCGAACATAAAAAGACAAAAGAAATGTGTGCGCCGTCTGTCTCGTAGCCACACACATTTACAGTATTTTATCAGATCGTTATTTTGACAAACTATGTTGATTCCCCGCGGTTTTACTCGCACCAAATTCCTTCCTCAATACTTAGGCTATACAAAGGAACTATTACTATTTTCTAACGCTTGCATGGATTTTTATCAGCCTATTCGTGTGGGTCTATCTACTTATTTCTTTCGTTAAATCAGATCGATTTAAAGGGAAGGGCTGGATAGTGTACCAACTACCGAAAATTACCTTATTTAGTCTTGATGCAGGTAAAGCATGATGATTGATTCACCCAGACACGCAAACACAGAAAACTATTACAATAGCATTACATAGGCTGCACTAAAAGTGCCGGTGGGAGGGAAGCGCTGTGCCGCGCTACCGGCTGCATGGGTACCACCATCTTGCTTGTTTCTCCCGTGAAACAGCTTTGCTGTGTTTCGGAGAGAAGGGCAAGACAGGCAGTGTACCTAATTACTGGCACCGAGACTTAACATCTTATGTCTCAGCATAGGCAACACATAAATAAGTTGCCTGGGCTCGTTCCAGGTAAACTAGTTTATGTTCATGGGCGACGTCGACCACTTTCCATCAGGTGGCACGTTTGCCAGTTTTCCTATCCAACTAACATAAAAAAAAAAAAAAATCGGGAGTGGAATATTTCCACTGTTCCTGTCATATTAAAATCTTTTTAATTGAAAACTCCTTGGTTTTAAAAATCGAATACCATTTATTTATTTAAAAAAAGTTTCTAGGTCTTGTCACAAGGTCTTTTCAAACTTGTTTAGTCGTTGAGAAAATGGAATTGACTCGAGAAAATTCTAGAGCGATGATTTATTATGACTTTCGAATTGGCTTAACACAAAAACAGTGTGTTGACCGGATGATTTCTGTATTTGGTGATGAAGCCCCATCCAAAACCACAATAATTTATCGCTGGTTTGCTGAATTTCAACGTGGACGTGTCAAGCTCAGTGATGATCCCCGTCAAGGTCGTCCAAAAACTGCAGTCACCCAAGAAAACGTTGATGCTGTGCGTAAGCTGATTGAGGAAGATCGACATGTGACATACCGCGAAATTCAGGCAACTTTAGACATTGGCATGAGTTAAATACAAATAATCTTGCATGAACAATTAGGTATTAAAAAGTTGTTTTCCCGATGGATACCGCATTTGCTCTGTGAAGAGCAAAAAGCGGCTCGCGTTACTTGGTGCGTCAGAACTCTCGAAAGATTCCACACAGGATCCTCAAATGCTGTATACAACATCGTATCAGGTGACGAATCCTGGATATACACGTACGAACCCGAAACAAAAAAGCAGTCACGAGTTTGGGTGTTCGAAAATGAGTTAAAGCCAACAAAAATTGTTCGTTCACGGAGTGTTGCAAAAAAAAATGGTGACCACGTTTGTCTCCAAAACCGGCCATGTTGCGACTATTCCTCTTGAGGGACAAAGAACGGTTAATGCAGAATGGTATGCTAGCATTTGTTTGCCACAGGTCGTTTCTGAACTCCGTAAAGAGAAGTGCAACCGCCGCATCATCCTCCATCACGACAATGCAAGTTCTCACACCGCGCACAGAACAAAAGAGTTTTTAGAGCAAGAAAACAAAGAATTATTAGACCATCCGCCGTACAGCCCCGACCTAAGTCCTAATGATTTCTATACTTTCCCTAAAATAAAGAATAAATTGCGTGGTCAGAGATTTTCATCGCCTGAAGAAGCTGTGGACGCCTACAAAACGGCCATTTTGGAGACCCCAACTTCCGAATGGAATGTATGTGTATGTAATATTTATGTATGTGAGTTGTGAGAAGTTAACACATGCTTTTGGTTGGTTTCGAACTTGTGGCCGCCATTGATCGCTATACCAGTGATTTGTAAGTGCTAATAAAACGAAGAATAGTCACAATTCAAGACCTTTTCCACTACAAATTACTATTTTTAAGTTATAATTTGAAAAAATATCAGTAATAGGGCAGCACTCAAAACGGTGTGTACAGTTTGGTACATTTCTATTTCTATGGTTGGTACCCATACCACTGTTTTGTTGGTTTTTGTGGTGATGGTAGTACTAACTGTACAAAGTTTGATCTGTAAATTAGTAGAAATATTTCACATCCTTCCTTGCCTATGATAAGAGGGTTGACGCCCTGTACAAGGTAAATGACCTCGTATTTCGGGGGTACGTATTGGTAAGGGGATGTAATGGTCATATATAATTTATTATTGCAAGATAACTCGGTGCATCAACAGGGATGGTTTTTGCAATGGCTAATGCTAAGTTTGTATACATTTAAGTTCTTAAATGTATACAATAAAAATATACTATTTCTTTATAATCCACAAGAACTCGATTTTTACGGCATTTCCTGCTCGCACGGCCACTTGGAATCAGCTTCAATGTACGGTATTTCCGAACCGATACGACTTACGACGACTTCAAGAAGAGAGCATACTCATAATATTTGAAAGGCCGGCAACACACCTGCTAACCCTCTGGCGCAGCGGGTATCTGATGGATGTCTGGAAGTGAACCGACTGTCCGTTTGCCCCCTCTCCTATAAAAATAACTTTTATTCTGCATGATTTTTAGATGATTGTGGGAATTTACCATTATCATTACTGTCTTTCGCAGGTTCGAATCCCGCCAAATGGAGACAATATTGATTAATAGATTGTCATCTGTAAAATTACTGAAATATATTTATACTTGTACGGTAACACAAGTTCTTACTTGTGTTCTTTACCTACCACTGGACTAGGTTAACGAGGTTTAACTGTTCAGTATTATTTATGCATTTACAATAGCTGTAATAACGAATAACCAATTCACTCATGAGCAATTACATTTTACCTATACTCTATAGCCAAAACACTCACTCGTTTTTTTCGTGTAAAATCTTTATGGACTATCCCTCCGCTTTAGCAGAACGCAGGGTTGTGCCGAACAATGCCTGCAGTCCATGAACTGTACGAGTAGAAACTTAATAAAATGTTCTTATTTTCTTAGTTTTATAAATCTATCGCAATTTAGGACATTCTGCCAAGTAAAATGAAACTTAAAATAACAGTTTCGGCATTTTGCATAGGTATAAAAGTGTGTTTTTAGTCTTTTAATTCTTGAAGTAAATCGGTTCGACCAATTTTATTAACCGACTTCAACAAAAAGGAGGAGGTTATCAATTCGATCGGTATTTTTTTTAAATGTATGTACACCGATTTCACCGTAAATTGTAGACCGATTTTCAAAATTCTCTTTTTGTTTGAAAGGGTATACTTGTCAAATGGTCCCATTATAAGGAAACCAGGGTCTGATGATGGTATCCCAGAGAAATCGAGGGGAACTTTCGAAAATCGTAGGAGTGACGAGCGCGTTTAGTACTTTTTAAATTAAGCATTTTAAAGCACTACAATTTAATGAAGGTCTAGAGTTGATCTGATGCTGGAGCTGAAAGACAATCGAGGGAAGCCAAGGTAGGTAGGTAGGTACCTACAACAACAAATACGACAACGGTGACGGACGACGGTGGTCGGTGACGTATTTGTTGCTGTACCTACCTATTTAACTTAGCTGACACCGACTCCAAAATTACCTAATAATAATGACGTGGTAAACGCAAAAATTGTACATTAGTAGAAGTTTAAGATGATTATTATTGTAGACACAAAAATTAAAGAAACGCGATTATTTTATAACTTTTTAGTTACTTTATTTTTGGAAGTCGGTTATAATTTTTACAAAAAAATCGAAATACGGTTGTAACGTCCATGCGTTACAACCACAGAAATCTAAATAATATTTTCTTATTATTTAGATGTCTGTGTTACAACCGTATTTCGATTTTTTTCAAGTGACGCCCATGCGTCAATTTTGATGCGATCAATCGACACGATTTTCATCAGATTTTATCATTTCACGATCGTACAGACGAATCGTACCGTCCCTTAATGGTCCTGGTAAGGATATTAAGGGGCCGCATTATTATCTCGGGACTGTCCGTTTCTGAGGCACAGCAGGCGCAGTAGTGTTAGTTGCCAGAGGGCGGGGAGCCTTACTTGTCCCCAATTAGAAAAAAAATGATAATATTATTAACCCATTAATTGTGAATATTGTTACTAACAAAGTTTTGCTATGAGGGCTGAATTATTATTACTTTTTTTTTCTTAATTATTTTCATAGTCATTATTTTTATCCCGATGATCCTGGACAGGACATTAGGTCAAAATTATGAAATAAAGCAACTATTCTGACATTGGGAAGTCGGTAAAAAATGTTTCTAAAACTTTGTTACATACAACATTCATGCACACATGTGAAACTTTTACACAGTGTATTACAAAAACGTATTAAAACCGCTAAAGTTTGTAATTTTGAAATAGCTACAAGTAACCATAGCGATCGGCTTCATTATCTATTCACAGGGGAGCCGGGGCCCTATCTAATTAGGGAATGACATGGGGCCGCGAATAATTACGGGTCTAGAATGTCCCGTACGCAAATATCATTGCCAATGCCGTCAGGTCCACGTTCCCCACACGTTCCCCACACGTTCCCATTACGTCATTGGCCCGTATCCACGCACTGTTGAGTTAATCGTTTTTTTTATGATTGATAAGCAAATTAGTTGCAATCTTTCAATCCCCTTTTCCTAGTATCTGAAACCATCCACATATCTATATTCTATACTAATGATAATAGAATAATAAATGTAAAGAGTTGGTTTGAACGCGCGCGGTTCTCTAGAACTACCAGTCTGATTGTAAAAAATCATTTATGTGACTGTCCAATTATCAAGGAAGGCTATTTATTTCAGAGGAAAGTATTTTGCTGCTTTAAAGCGGGTGAAAACGCGGGAAACAGGAATAACGTCTACTGGCCGGTTCACGTCCAGCAAATTGATGAAATGTTCCACCCATCGTTGTAAGTTCCTCTTTGCTTTTAAAAAATATTTAGGACATATTGTAGACGAAAATCTCAGCAATGATCCCGAGATCGAACGTGAGCGAGGGATGGCAGTTCGTTGCAATATGCTGGCCCGCAGGTTTGCAAAATGATAGAAGTTAAGTGTACACTATTTCGAGCTTACGCGCAGACATTCTATACATGCAGATTGTGGACCAGTTTTACGCAGTGAACTGTCAATGCGCTTAGAGTGCAATATAACAATGCCTTCAGGTTTCTGATGCGACTGCCTCGGTACTGTAGCGCATCCGCGAGGTTCACATCCCCTAACGTCGACAGTTTTGCAGCTATACCGTATACCCGAAGAGTGCGAGACAGTTCCAAAAGATACCTGAAGGAAATTGCTATAAAACTTGAAAGTCCAATATGGAGACACTGGTCTTGTCTCCATATTGGACAATTAATATAAGTAATTTTCTTTACTAACAACAACATTTGTATAATAATAACACAAACATGGATCTATGGTCCGAAATAAAGGATTATTATTATTATTATTATTAAGAAGACCTCCGCCAGTATTAGGATTGAGCGGCACTTTTGTCAGTGAGGTCTTGTGAATTAATTTCCAAACCTTTCCATAAAACTCTACTAGCTGGTTGGCGTCAGTGAGCTGCTGCATGTGTCAAGCCACAGAATGTCAAGCACTCCCCCGCCACCATTTGTCTTTTGTTTCTTGAGTTAACCTCCCGAAGGTCCAGGTCACTTTTCTTGATCTCCGCAACACCACGAGGGCTTGTCCATCCACGTCACCGCAACAGACATCTTCATCATTCATATAAAACCAACCCTAGCTCTTACAGACTTTAGACCTCTCTTTTCTCTCTTTAACGCCGGGAAATGCTCAGAGGCATCCCGCGGGGGAGTGGGTCTCCCCGCGCGGGTATGTGGGACTCGCTGCGCCCGACAGCTGGTAAATGGACGCAGCTCTCCCCACTAAAACCAGGCGAGTGCCACCAATGCCGCCTTTGGTGAGGTGCCTATGATCTAGAAAACAAACAGGGCACCTCGACGGCTAGTCAGTCCCGTAAGGGACCGACTACACCTCCACAGAGAGGTTGTCCCGCACCACAGAACAACCCCTCCCAACGTCGGGACAGTACAATGGGGTGAGGTTCCCATACTCACCCCTTGCTCTTTGCTCTTCTGTCCCCTCTTCTTATAAGAGGGGTACAAAGAGCCCCCTCGGCCCAATTAGCTTCGCCCAAGGTGCACCGCTCATCCTAGGTTACTGAGCCCCACCGCCCCGACAAGGCCTGAACCATGTTGGGGACAGACTTTTAGACCTAAGTTGACTGTAGCGGTGTCTAAAATGTGAGTTGATAAAATTCACCAATCCAATCTGCGTCAACATCGCCACTATTTTGATTCGCAGGTGGCAGCACCGCAGACAAAGCCAAGGCATATTTCTCCCTCATCCTATTATCTGAGAGCCTTTCTAAGTTAAGACGCGTCACTTTTATTCTGCCCGATCCACACCAATCCACACGGGCGACGGAGGCGAAGACTGAGTTTTGTAATAACAAGCCTGTTACCAGTCCAACAGTGTGCGCCAAGCATTACTGATGGACCTGAGAAACATCTTTTTGACGTACGATAGCATAATGTATTAAATGCCAATGTTTAGATAAAGGATGCTTGGCTGGAAGTCTGAACATGATGCTCGTTATTACAAGGTATTGTGCACAAAAGTTATATAGCAGATGTCCATTTCTCGTTCATTCTACCTACTCACAGAAATATATCGAGATATATCTTGTAATAGTTCTGTGTACCTACTCCTTATCTACCTAGAACATTATGACAGGCAGAGTAATCCTGTCCTACTCTGGCATTAAAATCGCCTAACAGAAGTATCTGCACTCTTTTAAAGATGTTTCAATATTTTAAAAAAAAGTTAAAAATCTAAAAAACACGCTTGAATACTAGAAGCTTATAATAATATAATATAATATCATTGTTTTAATAATTTACACTACCTACTACAAGTGAAGTAGTGTAAATTAATTTAAAAAAATTAAAGTGTCAAAATCTAGTCATTCTAAAGTGATTAGTTAGGTAGGTACCTACTTATGGACTATGGGCTTCACTTTAGAGTTTAGATTTTAGAATGAGTGAGACTAAAAACGACATAGCTGATGGAGACCCAACTTGCGCGCCTGCCTTCCTTGCATGTACTATCCTGATTATCCTGATCAGGATATCGGAATTTGGAACAAACTTATTAAATTATTGTATTGTCATCGGCAGTGAACGAAAAAAGCAATCGGTCCTAAAAAGTGTGCAACGTTTTAATTTGTACTGATATCTTACATCGGGCTCTCAGATCAAGTAAAGAAATGTAGATATTTATATAACGCATGGCCTTGGCTAATGGCTAATGCTGAAGCCATAAAACTAAGCTCCTTCAAGTAAACACACGCGCTCACGCACACACATGCACAGAACTAAGCTCATTTTTCGTTAGTATCTTACGAGTCGTCGTGCAGTAAGTTAGCTTAAATAATGCCGTCCTGTGTAATTAAATGGTGTAAAAACAATACAAAAGTAAACAAAAAGTCTGAAGGAATATCGTTTCACACGTAAGTACACACCAGACTATATTTTTTATGTTATTCAAAATTTCAAACACAATTTTTAAGGTTATTCGACATATATAATGACAATGGTCCCAAATGACGTTTCGGGAGAGTGCTGCCAGGAGTTTGTATTTCTAATATCCCATTAATGTGGGTAAGTAAATTGTAGGCAAATGCATACCAAAATAATAAAGTACAGCTGTGGACATAGTTATTGCTTGATTTTTCTAATCACGTAATTTTATGGAAATAAGGTTTGAGGTTTGAGATAAATTTATTTCTCATAAGAACAAAAATAAGTTATTCACTTACATGAGAAAACTTACAGATACAATATTATTTAAAACATGGTGAGCTTAATCACTTATTTAAATACTTTTACACATAAATATAATGTTTATTAATTTAAAAAAAAAATTAATGTGTATTATTACAATATTTTATCTCACTTATGTACACTGACACACAAAAGAACAAGAAAAAACGACAGTGGGTATTTTTTTAAACAAAACAAAGGAGTGCATATTGGTAACGCGGAGTGCGTTACACTAGAAGGGACTAATTATTGGTGGTTAAATTTTGTTTATTATATAGTATTTAAGTAACATTTTAAATGTAGGCATGGACTTAGCTATTTTAATATCTTTAGGTCACATATTGTATATGCGTGCACCTTCGTACATAATACTTTTTTACCATAGTTAGTCCGTGGAGTGTATATTTTTAAGGCATTAGCATTTCTAAGCCTTATGCTATGTATTCGTTGTTTTTTTGTAAATGTGATTTGTTTATGTATGTCTTTGTTAATATTTTACGTATAAGTATGCAGGTGTAATATGTATATGTCTGTTTAATGTTTAATAGTTTTATATCTGTATGATTTTTTTGAGTTGATGTAATAAAATCATAATTAAATAATATTTTTATTAATTTATACTGTGCTCTTGCATAGAAAAACACTTGTGTAAAGCTTTCAAGCTAGTTTCGGCTGCCGTGCCCCGTAGTTAAGTTAATTAAATAATCGATGTGAGATTTAACAACGGAATTATATATTGTATATCACACTCGACGTGGGAAACATCCTCCATCCATCCGCGTAATAGACCTGTGAAAGATATTTATTTAGATTTGATTTTTTAAATATGTGGCTCCCAACTCATATTACTGTCTAGAATTAGCCCGAGGTATTTTACGTTATCTACTTTATTAATTTGTTGGTTGCTTATTACTGATGGTACAACGATTCTTATTTTCTTATTTTTTGCCGCAAAGATAACGTATTTAGTTTTTGATATATTAATAGTCAAAAGATTGTATTGGAGCCAGGTATTCAACAAATCAAGGTCTTTTTGTTTAAATAATAATTTTTACTTGATTCTTTTGACATTCTCGAGTACTTACCTTTATTTTCTACTATCAAATATTATTGGTTTTAGGTTGCCAACGAATATGTTAATAAGAGATAGATGGGTAGCTGCTATAAGACAGAGTCGAAATGACCCACAATGGCAGCCATCCTCAGCTAGTGTGGTTTGTTCAGATCATTTTCATAAAATTGACATGTATGACACAAAACGTGGACTTCGCCGTATTCATAGAACAGGATATCCAAAAAAGGTATTTTAACCGACTTCAAATAAAAGAAGGTTATATATTCTTCCTGCATAAATATCACAGAACATATATACCCTAAAGAGAAGAAGGACAAGTTCATAGAATATAATTAGAATCTAATTGCTTACATAGAAGCACACTAGCGCTGCACTTGCTGCCATCGGTAACTATTCGATACGGCGAGAAATTCAAATTGTATTTATTCTTAATAGGTTTTAAATTTTTAATACGGATATTTCAAAAGGCGTAAGAGATATCAGTAGTATTATTTTCCCTTACGCCTTTTGAAATTCCCGGTATCGTTATTACAGGGTAAAGTGTAATGAATGATACCAGATTTTTAAACATTTTTTAATATATTTATAACAACAGAAAAGCATCAATTTACACAAGAGAAACTCGACACAAAGCGTCAATTATTCCGCACAAGAGAATAACAACACAAAGCATCAATTTCGCACTGTAGTTTCTGATTCGTGATAATTGAATTAAAAATCAAAACAGACAAAAACAAGCCAGCAATTGTACAAAAACAATCGTTGAAAGCATAGAAAGAAAAACAGACGTTATTAGAGTTGCCCTCTCGTAAAAATAAGTTCAACCATCATAATTTTAATGGATGGATGATTTTTTTTTTGTAGTAATATAATTTTAAAAAGAGAATATAATTTTAAAAAACGATAAAAGAAATTATTGTGTTTATTTAATTTGAACAAAAAAATTAATTACTTTTACATTTCCATAGCGCATATCTTTAAACAACAAGTTCAAAATGTATTAAAATGTTAGATATTATGCATTTACGATAGCATAATCATTTATGAATTCGACTATCTGGGCAAAGGACTTGTATCCAGTTCTTAATAAATTAAAAAAATAGACTATCCCATTCTTTTGTAGAGCGCTATCTGCTTTTAAAAAACCAAGCCTCTGCTGCCATTGGTTGCTTAGAAAGCTGATCCCCTGTGACAAATATGCAATAAAAAATATATACATACCTATATTTTATCAATATATAGTATTGTTTTTATTACAGATATTTCCTCCTTCCAGTACAGTTGTTAGTGAAATATTATCGCCTAATATATCGACTCCAGTGTCGACTCCAATTATTACTGTGAGTATGTGGTAATTAGGCGTATGATTTTTTTGTCAGATTTAACTGCCAATCTATTTATCTGTAACGAATATTGTATTTATTGTAGAACGTACCAGTCTCGTCTAGTGTGGTCCTCGACAACAACTGCTCATCACCAAGTACATCTTCTGCGGCCATTCTCGTAAGTATTAGACATTGCAGATTCACTTTTAATTTTTTATTCATAAGAAATACTTTTCAGTAATATGTTCTGTTCTAGGATCTACCAGTTAAGCCTAAATCAGAAGTAGACCAAGAGACGATATTTGATACACCCAGAAAACATGAACTGCGACAAAAATTGGAGAAACGGGAACTTTATTTAAAAAAAAATGTAGCAAAAGTTAAATCTTTACAGCAAAAAGTCAGACGCCTCCAAAACAGGAACTTATCCCTTAAAAAAATTATTAAAAACTTAAAATCGCAATATTTATTTGACACAGATTTGCATAAATCATTAAATCAAAACATGGCAACAAAAGATTTATTTAACAATTTGAACCGAAATAAGGCAAAAAAAAGATTTAAAAAACCCCGGTACTTAAGAGATTTAGTCTAACTCTTAACTATTATTCACCAAAGGTAGGCATGAATACGTTAAACATGCATTTAATACATGTCTTCCGAATCCAAGCAAATTGTAGAGACAGCATGGATGCATTAATTACTTATTAAACCGGAATTCATAGAAGAATCATTTCAGGCTTTAAAAGCGAAAGCCCAAATCAGTGAAAGTTAAAGATGTTGACTAAAGTTTTTCTTCTAATAGTAATAAACCATAGATTTAAATTCCGTGTAGGTTAATTTTTGATTAGCAGTGTATCAGGAGAACAAAAAGCAAACTTAATCAAACTGTGTTTTCAGAAGTGTTCTGAGGCTAATGTAGATGTCATTTCAATAACATTTGACGGACATTCTACCAATTTTACAGCCATTGAGCTACTTGGGTGAAAATTTTCAGATCCAGCAGATATTAAAACTACATTCAAACATCCTACAAATGACTCAGAGGTCGTATGTTTTGTGGATCCGAGTCATGTCATCAAATTGGTAAGTAACCAATTTGAACCCAAAAAAGAATTTGTAGATGAAAATAATAAAACTCTGGCATGGAAGTACTTGGTACAGTAGAATGAAATGCAAACCGATGCAGGCATTCATTTAGGTAATAAATTGACGAAACGTCATATTAATTCCCACAGCCAAATTATTAAGGTGAAACTTGCAACACAGTTATTAAGTTGGAGTGTGGATCCGACCCTTAAATTATGCAGAGAAGATCTTAAACTTCCCAATTTAAAAGTTGCTGGAGCTACAGAGCATTTTTTTTTCAAATAATGAATCAAATGGTTAATGTATTTAATTCAAAATCTATGAGAAAAGGAGTTGCAAAAACCACTTTATTTATCTTTATTAGATTTGCCTTTTTCATTCTTAGAAAAATTAAGAAGATATGTATTAAATCTTAACAAGCGCAAAGTTACAAGATAATGATGGCCGTCGGACTTATGTATTTATCAGATATTATAAACCAGTGCTTGATACAAAATGCAAAAGAGGTTTTTTTGGTATTGTAATAAATGTGTACAGAAAGTTTGAAAATAATTTATTACAAATTGATAGAAACTGAAAAAAGACTTCTTTACATTCCGGTTTACAAGCTAAGTCAGTGAGTGACATAGAAGTTATGTTTTCGGCTATTAGGATGCAAGGCGGGTTTAATGGTAACCCAAATATGCGCCAGCTAAAAGGTGCGTATAGAAAACTGCTTTGCAATGTTGAATTAAAATGCTTATCCACTGGGAACTGTGTCCACTTAAAAGATGTAACGATTTTAAATTGTACGTCTACCGATGTTACAGCTATAAATTCAACCACGACCTCTTATAGTCACGAAGAACAGAACGAGAATTAGGTTCACTAGAGTTTCTCCGGAAAATACAGGAAGACACAGCAGAACTTGCAAGCACTCTGCATAATGCGGAATTCGATGATTTAAAAAAATGGTTATATCGCTGGCAGTAATGTACACAACATTTCGAAAATATTAAAATGTGAAAAGTGTCTAAATAATTTATTATAAAGAAGAACATGATTTCAATAATAATATAATAATGCGCCAGAATAAAAGGCGCAACTTGCAAAATCATATTGTTAAAACTATCTGAGGAATGTATAAATTTGGTGAGAGAAAGCCAGCTATATAGTAACGCAAATTTTAGGTTATTTTACTGGTTAGGATAGAAATTTTAATAACTTGGAAAATGACCACGATTATGGTGGCGATGAACATAAAGTAAAGGTTCATAATTGAAAATTATTGGAACATTAGGCTGCATCATACTTGTAAAATGCACATGCTGGCGATGACACTGATTTCTAAGCGCCAAAAATTTTAAAAACTCATTCAACTTAAAGGATTCTAGCAGGTGAATAAATAAACATGGAAACAAGATAGTCTATTTATTTTTCCAATCTTATAAGCCCATGCAAGTCGAAAGCTAGGTATTTTTGTTGTATTCAAGAAGATGCCTACGACTGCATGAGATTGTGAGATCAGAGAGTAAACTAATTTATGTTGTATATATAAATCTATAGTATGCCACAAGACAATGATGTTGTACTTAAATAATAATTATACATTTTTATTTCATCTGGAAAAGTATATTTTTAATGGCATGCAAAGATTTTTTGCTCGACTCATTAATTGCATTTTCTTTTTGTTTTATGTTACCTATTTTTAATAAACACTTCTAACCTTTGTTGTATTGTTTTTCGCAACTCACACACCCACAACGGGGCTATCTATTGAGACGTTTTATGAAGTGATCCTACACGCCTCCTGCATATGTATTAATAATGCTATTGTAATTTATAAAAACATTTATCGTCGTATTCACTCATTAGTCATTACCTATTTTTATTATTACGCAATTTTAAGGGATTTTTTTAAAAAAGTGGCAACCCTTCATTGACTCACTCATAGTTAAAAAAATGGCTTCACATTTCACAATGAAATATGAGTTAAATACAAACTTATAAGATATACCTACCACAAAATAAATACTTTATTTATTAGTATGTATTTTGTGCTTATAAATACGTATTCAAGTGCGCTTCTTCTTCTTCCTTTACTTATGGTAGGTATACGATCGCCTTTTGCGACGTTCTGCCACTAAATGCGCTACCTTTTTTTTACTTCTTTTGGAGTGTCATTCTTACGAAAAACGTTTGAAGTGGGTGAAAACTCAAAATTAAGTCCAAAAGTGTCGGTTACAAACAAACATACAGGTGAATCTAAAAAAACGTGTAAAAAATATTATAAATTAGGAGTGTAGATATTACTGAGTTAGTAAAAAAAAAAAAATCATTTTTATTAACATTTACATACCTATCACGCCATATTTTCTTCAAGAGGGTACGCCGTAGAGATGCAACCCACATTAGAAGTCGGGTGCAGGACTTGAGGGGCGGGAGGAGTCGAGGATGAGAGGAGAGGGGTAGGCTTCCCCCTAGGTTCTAGACACAGTAACTACATCATGTATTTTAGTCTAGTTGTTTTATTTCACGAAAGCGGGTGTGCCATACTTATAGTAATTGTGATGCGTACAGACTATTAAAGAACTAGCTGGTTCCCACAGCTTTACATCCGTAGATTTACATCCATTACAGTATTTTTATAGCCATGTCTTAATCCAAGGTATAAGCCATCACCATTTCAAATATCAGCTAAATCAGGTTAGCCGGTTTGCTGTGAACGCGAGATCAACCAACATCCAAACTTACAAACTTTCGCCTTTATAAGATTAGTAACATTATTTGTTAATTGTTAGTTGGATAGGCAAACTGGCAAATGTGCCACCTGATGGTAAGTGGTTGATGT
Source organism: Helleia helle (assembly GCA_963853865.1). Taxonomy (NCBI): domain Eukaryota; kingdom Metazoa; phylum Arthropoda; class Insecta; order Lepidoptera; family Lycaenidae; genus Helleia; species Helleia helle. Next base: position 7,082,588 of record OY971419.1, read on the forward strand.
CGCCCATGAACATAAACCTGGAACGAGCCCAGGCAACTCATTTATGTGTTGCCTATCCTGAGACATAAGATGTTAAGTCTCGGTGCCAGTAATTACACTGCCTGTCTTGCCCTCTCCAAAACACAGCAAAGCTGTTTCACGGGAGATACAAGCAGATGGTGGTACCCATACATCCGGGAGTGGGGCACAGCGTTTCCCTCCCACCGGTGAGAATTGGTGTATAGGTTTCATTTTATTAAAATAATAATTAGCATTTAGTACATAGACCAAAAGAGTGTGGTTGCTATGTGCATTGTTCCATATTGGTAGGATAAAACTTTGTACAAAAAAATACAAATTTTATTGGAATATATTTTATTTTCGTTGTTAAAAACTGAACATTCATTTGCTAGATCCTGTGACGGTATTTAATTAATATCCACCAGCTACTGTGTAATATGGTTTCCAACTTCACACATAAACGAAGTATTACCTGTAAAAAGCATAAATATACTTAATAAATTATGTGTTTTGCCGGGGTACTAGTGCATGTGGTTCAGTATATCGCCAGAAGCATTTCAGAAACTCCCACCGGTAGACTGCATAAGAAAAGGTTACATTAGGGATATAAATTAATGTTTATAAATACATATAAGTCTGTGCTTATTTTTTTGAAGAGCTCATGGCTTAGTAACAATAGGCGCACAGATTGATCCATCAGGTTAAGCTACGTACGTACTATACTACAGGTATAGCGTTACGGGTCGTCAAAAGCCCGAAAGTGTGAGAACCAATATTACTATGAGGTATATTGTATTACCCAGTTACTGGGTTGAGGAGGTCAGATATGCAGTCACTCCATTTAAAATACTGCTATCCAGCTGCATCCAGTTAGACTGGAAGCTGACCCCAACATAGTTGGGAAAAAGGCTAGGCATAGAAGTCCATGCATAATCCTGGCTCAAATCTTTATATTCACAATTAAGTTTCTGCCATTGGCAGCATTCAAATTCTACTGGCTGGAATCCTCAAAATGGATGCTTAATAAGTTCAATCGCATTTCAATGCAATTCGCATCATGCATATAAATGGAATAGTGATGTTATGTGTTTTGTATGAAAACAAATGCCACCAAATTTGTGCTGCGACTCTACGCCGGTTCTACGCTCTGTTGGCCATTGATAGATGATTGGCTGATGGGATGTAGGTACATACTGGTTGGTTGAATTGCTATTACGCGAGTGACAAATCACTTACCATTTTCTGCATTTTATGGCTCACATTACTGCACTATCCGGTTATATGCTCGATGATAAGTAATAATAGCTTAGGCCTACTAGGTTTCCCCACCACGGTTCAAGCCTTGTCGTGGCGGTGGGGCTCAGTAGCCTAGGGTGAGCCCAGCACCTTGGGCGAAGCTAATTGAGCCGAGGGGGCTCTTTGTACCCTTCTTATAAGAAGAGGGGACAAAAGAGCAGGGGGCAAGGGGTGAGGATGGGAACCTCACCCCATTGTACTGTCCCGATGTTGGGAGGGTTTGTTCTGTGGTGCTGGGCAACCCCTCTGTGGAGGTGGCGTCGGTCCCTTGCGGGACTGAATAGCCGTCGAGGTGCCCTGTTAGCTTAAAAGATCCGGGGCACCTCACCAAGGCGGCATTGGTGGCACTCGCCGGGTTTTAGTGGGTAGAGCTGCGTTTTACCATCTTTCGGGCGCAGCGAGTCCCACATACCCACCTGGGGAGACCCACTCCCCAGGCGGGATGCCTCAGAGCATTTCCCGGCGCAAAAGAAAAAAAAAAAAAAAAAAAAAAAAGGCCTACTAGGTTTGTTGTTATTTTATTGAAAGTTAAAACTGCTTTAAGCTAATCCTTTATCCACAATCATATTAAAATAAACCCACCTTTGTGTACATTCACATGTTTTCTTAACTCCTTAATACTTAAGAACTGCCTTTGACAGATTCTGCACTTGTACAGGTAGTTCACCGACTGAAATTAAACATTAGTTTTAAGATATTTCTATATCTAGGTAATTCATAATATCAAGGTTACTGTTTGAATTCTGATATAGATAGAAGATAAACATCAAGAACATGTTATTGTAACAAAAGTTAGGTAAAAATAATACTTTACATACATATTTTATTACCTATATCAAATTATAACTATAGCAGATTAATGTAAATGGTTTTATAGATCATGGGGTCATAAACTTAGTATGATAGAACATAAAACAACATTCATTGTTAAAAATTGAAAATTTATCTTACCTTTGCAAGATCTTTCGATAGGACATTCTTGTGCTTGCGTATTTCATCCTCAGAGTGGGTCTTCAAATGCGACACTAAATTATCCACATTACTGCATTGTTTATCGCAAATGTGGCAGTTGATACCTGCAACATGTTTCCTATTATAAAACAATTATATCCCCTTATAACACATTTATTGGTCAAGATAACCAAAGATGATGAGTATATTGTAGAACATTCCCTAGTAACCGAATCGAGAATTTTCCGTTTTAAATTTACTCTAACCACATTCCGAACATGACATTCAATATATTTTATCACAGATACTTGACAACAACCATCCTCCCGTGACCATGGTTGCTGTAAAGTATCCGAAACGTCGGGCTTGTAAAAAACTTAATAAACCGCGAGAATCCATAAAATTGTTTCATTATAATGAGTGAAATTCGCGTAAACATTAGAAAGCAATTCAATGTTTTGTTACAACCGCTAGTCAAAAGTTTTTCTTGTACATGTTCAGGTACGAACTTCTATTCATATTTTTCTTCTTTATTAATAGAAGTTTATCGAGACATTTAAATAAAGATGGACGCAAGGTTTCTAACCTTGCGTACACTCTATTCTTTCAACCAAAAAAATAAATGTTATGTTACGCAGCAAACTCTTACATAAATGGGGATTTCCAAAATTTTCTTCTGCATATTTTGGGTTTGCGTATTATAACAATTGGTTGGTTCATGCTAGATGTACCCACTATGTATAGGCTATGACGATGATAAAAAATCTTAAAACAGCTGTATGTAATGTATTGCAATAAATTGTTGCATAAACATACTCTGATGCTCACTCTTACATCCCCTGTATGATGATTGGTAGCAAGTTGCACACATCTTGCAGCATGCAACCTCCTTTAAGTATTTCTTTGTTCCTTCCTCTCCTACAGTACTGTCACTGAAATGAAGAAATATGATTACTGTAATCCGTAGGAGATCCGGCTGCAAAATTATACATTCATCATGTAGTAACACAAACTCTTTCTACATTCATTTTTTAATAGGATGATACATTGATAACAGATTACCAGTCTAAAAGTGCCTGCAAGTATTTATAATTCAAAAATGGTAATTAATTTTCCAAAAAAAAATCGTTAATGTTGCAGTTAAATAAAATATCATATTCACACATTCTAGAACAGCAATGTATGTAGAAAATTTGCAACACATTCCCTACTCAGCTGCAACTACTTATCAGCCAGGTGTAAGCAAGTAATACCTACTTTGTTGTATTTTATGTTCATGAATCATGATGTATATTCATGTTTCATACATGAAATTAAAACTTTTTTAATTATAATAATACACCTTCAATATACTGAGTAGGTAACAGCACCCATGGTGATTCAAATTTTCTACATACATTGCTGTAATAGGAAAAATATTTTATTTGATTAATGAATTAATGATATTTTTTTTTTGGAAAATTAATTACCATTTATTTTTATTAAAAATATTTGCAGGCACTTTTTGACGGGCAACCTGTTATGTATTGCCCTATTCAAAAATGAATGTAGAAATTTGAGTTCATTAATTCAATCTATCATACCTATCAAAATATCATGTATTATTGTCTCTACTCTATAAATTCACTCTATATTAATGCATTAAAAAATCTATACAAATAAATAAAATTGGAGTGTCTGTTTGTAATATTAAAATAACCTCTTTTTACCAAGTGCATATGGATGTATACACTGTACAGATACCAAAATAGCATTTTTTACAATTTTTGTCTGTATGTCTGTCTGTCTGTTCCGGCTAATCTCTGAAACGGCTGGGCCGATTTTGACGGGACTTTCACTGACAGATAGCTGATGTTAAAAGGAGTGACTTAGGCTATAAAAGTAATCATCATCAATCCGAATACGGCTGCAAATCTAAGTTAACGTGGGCAAAGCTGCGGGCAACAGCTAGTCTATAATATGACTTACAATAATACCAGATAATAAATTTACTAAAAAATCTTGACAAATTGATACTGATTTTTAAAAGTTATTTATTAATAAGGAGGTTTAAATAGGAACATGCAAATTGGTAGGTGATCATTCATTGAATGTTCAGAAAACAATGTCATCTATACCAAGTAAAAAAAATTGTATATTCCACTGTTTGTATTTAGAATTATTTGACTGAAAGATTCTCTGAAATAGGCTTTTGTGTAGCTAGTTTCAGTCATAACAACTTATATTTTAATGTTACATTGTGATATCTTTCAGGGCTTAGAATAAATGAACTTACGTAAATATTATATTTAAGTGTTCCACAAGAAAAGCTGTGAGCTAAAGCTTATAACTTATAAGTGGCTGGACCGATCTTGATGATGTGTGTTCAAGTAGATTTGAGAATGGTTTAAATTTACAAAAAAAAGAATATGTATTAAAATATATAAATAAAACTAGACATACCTCTCTTTATCATACATTTTATAAACCATTGATAATGTCTCTTGTGGATCATATATTACCAGACTCTCTTCATCTTGACTTATCTCTTGTGTCAATATAACCTCAGTTTTATGATGAAATAAGGTTTTCTTTGGATTTTTAAACCACTTGAAATTTGTCAACATCTTTTTTTCTCTATATTTTGGCAATAATGATTGAGTAAGTTCTGTTTTCTTCGTACCAGCTTCATTTTCAACAATTATTTTACTATATAAGGTACAATCTACTTTACCTAGAATATACCAATAAATGGAGGTAAATCATTAGACATTTTCAACACTACTGAATAAAGTAAAAGAAGCCCTCAATCAATTCTTTTTCTAAGAAACAGTGACTTTTGCAGCCGAATTGGACCGGAAAGTCTGGAGTGGCTGTCGCTCACATAACGCCGATGTCAAGTGACAGCTACTATGTCGCGTTTCGTGGGGGTTTCCAGTGTTTCCGGTAGCCCATTGGGGGGGATAGGGAAAAGGAGGGCAACACATCTGCATAACTTTTGGATGTCTATGGGCGTCAGTAGTCACCAAAGGCTCTGACTGCTCGGTTGACTTCATCGTCTATTTTGTATAAAAATTGTTATACAGAATAGACTATGAAGGGAAATACTAAGTATAGTACTTTATAAATTTTCAACTTCTGCATTTCAACTAGAGACCATTCATAAAATAAAATAATTATTTAAGCCTATGAGGAACAAAATTAATCAGGAAAAGTAATTTAGATTGTGTCACCAGTGTGGTGGTCATATAACTAAGAACAACTATTTACAATTATTATTATTTTTTTCAAATTTATGAGAATCAACACTTATTGCATGTCTTTATGTGATGTGGTATCATAAAACTGTACAACAAAATCGCAGCATAAAGTTATAGCATGATGAATTCAATAATGTATTGATTAACTTATTATATTACCTTAATATAAAAAAAAACCGGCCAAGTGCTAGTCGGACTCGCGCACAAAGGGTTCCGTACCATTACATAATATACAACATTAGACACTTTAACAAAAATTAAGGTTTATGTTTATGGAATTAAATGTTTTTATTTATATATTTGAGTTGATTGCATGAAAGGTAAATTGTGGTTTACGATTTATGACGTATAAAAAAACTACTTACTAGATCTTGTTCAAACCAATTTTCGCTGGAAGTTTGCTTGGTAATGTACATCATATATTTTTTTTAGTTTTATCATTCTCTTATTTTAGAAGTGACAGGGGGAGGGACACACATTTTCCACTTTGTAAGTATCTCTCGTGCAAACTATTCAGTTTAGAATAAAATGGTATTAGAAACCTCAATATCATTTTTGAAGACCTATCCATAGATACCCCACATCTATCCATGTGATGAAAAAAAATTTTTAGAGTTTTAGTTCTAAGTATGGGGACCCCCAAAATGTAGTTTTCTATTTTTGTGTGAAAATCTTAATGCGGTTCACAGAATGCATCTACTTACCAAGTTTCAACAGTATAGGTCTTATAGTTTATGAAGAAAGTGGCTGTGACAAACGGACGGACAGACAGACAGACATGACGGAACCCTTATAGATTAAGGATTCCGTTTTTTGCCATTTGGCAACGGAACCCTAAAAACTATCTTACTGGCTGGCCACATAAATCTTTTAATGTTCTTCCTAATCCCGTTTACTCTATCCATGTATCGATTTCATATCATAACGAATTACTTTTAAGAAGGAACATAACATAGTTTTGTTAATAAAAGTCTGGTGCTACAAATCATTCTTAATTATATGACCACCACTGTATAATAGTAATCTGACTTGCCTGAACTATTCTGCTGATTACGTACAATTATCGTTCGCTTAGATGAAATTGTCTCATCTTTATCAACTCGCATAGGCTTATCTAATTGTTTAAACTTTTCTAAGCATAAATTGTTCCATGATTTTAGTTGTCTAACATCTCGATTATCTCTGATAATGGCTCTCACAGGCAAACACAGTGGATCATCATAGTCCGGAATTCTGATATCAAGTTTTCTACGTTCCTCTAAATCCATGTGTGAACTTAAGTGTTTCTTCTGTGTTGGAGCAGGCTCTTTCTTCACCTTAGTAAGTTGGTATTTTCCAGGTGTATGACGGGCAGAATATTGCCGGGGCGAATAATGTTCCGTTTCATAGGAATTACTCTGAGTTTGCTTTCGTTTTCGATTACGCCTTATAACGTTGTCTGGTTCATAGTCGGAGTCATCCCGATCGATTTTTCTTTTCCGCTTATTTGTTTTTGGTTCATAAGGCAACCGTTCAACCAGAAGTTCAGTTTCTATGTTAAAATTTGGGACTGGATTAACGGCGCTTTGTACACATTGTTGAACAATATCAGCATCTTCGTCAAGAAACTCAATGTCATCTGTTTCTTCAGGCATATTTTGGAATTAGTTATAACTGCAAAATTATTGAGTATTATATGGTAAAATGTAACTGTGATTTACAAAATCTATACAAATTCAATGAACCACAGCGATTTCTTCTTCTTCTTTTATTTTTGGCATGACGGCGTCGCAACTTTCGTTGTGCAACATTCTGCCAGTGTCAAGTATGAGATTAATGAAAATTACGGAGAATTTTTTTTGATGCCAACAAAAAAATTGTTTGGGTTTTGTTACCTGCAGACAAATATAACAAAGATTTTAGTAATTATCGGGGAGTTATACATCTAGGGTAGGATCTAAACAAAATTCTACTCTACATTTGATTTAACTATACAAGTTAATATAATTAATGTTAAATGTCTAAATAAATGGCATACATATTCTCAACAGTCGTGAAAATTACAGTTTAATGTTATTAATATTAATGAATTTGGATAAGAGAAATATTAATTCGGGGTTGTTGCAAAAGTTTAGTAGAGAGGAAACATTTGTAGGAAGAGGGATGTTCAATTCAGGAAGAAGGTTGTATATAGTGAATGTGATATTAGAACAGGCGAAGAAGATGTGGTCGAGCGACCCATCGTCCAAACCACATTCGCACAGAGAGGAGTCTTTTACTCTTATTTTATTTAGAAAGACTGGGGTAACAACAATGGCCTAAACGAATTCTGATTATAATAGAAACAGATTTTTTATTTAATTTCTTGAACTTTGAAAACCATGGTTTTCTTGGGATGAGAGGTTGAATTGAGGCATAAAATCTTCCTTTTATTTTATTGGTTTTATCCCAGTCGTTCTGCCAAGATTGGTATGCTTGTCTCTGAGGAAGATTGAGGATATCGTAAGTTTGGTACCTGTAATGTTTATTGTCCACCTGATGAAAAGTAGCCTGCTTCGCAAGAGAATCCAGTACCTCATTACCTCTGATGCCTGAGTGCCCTAGGATCCAGACTAGGGTAATGTTTAGGCCTTTACTTGAACTGTTGAATAGAGAGTTCTTAATGTTTAAAATTATATCACTGTTTATAGAGGTAGGAATTTAGGAAATATAATTTTACCTTTTCTTCTTCTTCTTCTTCTTTTATTTTTGGCATGTCAGCGTCGCAACTTTCGTTGTGCACCATTCTGCCATTACGGAGAAAATAATAATATGATAAGTCTGCGCGTGGCGAATAGAGGAACTAAAACATCTAAATAGTCTGTGCAACTAAAATGACAATCTGCCATATTGCTCTTGACAGGTAAACGCAAGTCGCAAGCAGCGGCAAGTGCATACGGCATATATTACCTACAATTTTATATTATTTAGTATTCTCTGTCTACGATATTACCATTTACCATAATTGTAGTCTGTGGCATATTACTAATCTGTGGTTCTGTGGGCAAGTCGCAACTTGGTAGATATTTTCACAAACTTTATAGAGAATACTACGTATTCCGTAGACAGAGAATACAGTATTCTCTGTCTACGACGTATTCAGAGAATACAGTATTCTCTGTCTACGACGTATTCAGACGCACCACCCACCAACAACGATCGCAGACATCCCGCTGACAAGCAAAATAGAGTTTGAAGTTTATTTATCGTTCCTTCTTCTTCTTTTGGAACAGGCTAAGACCAGAGCCCATGCTGCCTGTTATTATTTTTTCCGAAATTGCTCTTTAATATTTTTATTTTAAATTAATTTATGATAGAGAATTGAGGCAAAAAAAACATAATTTTTTAGGAACTTATTATTTATTTTTAATTAAATAAATTAATTTCACACTTGTGTGATGAGGTTGTTTCAACTCAAGCTTTCAGTCTTCTGAACTGTAGTTTCTTCTCAATTTTTCGTTTTTTTTGTTCTTCTTTATATTTTCTTCGTCGTACATTGCCTGTTGATCTTTCTTTGTTACTGCTAACCTTCTGAAATAGAAAAAAAAAGAAATATTAAAAGAAAAATATATAATCAACATGTAGAAATTATTGAAAGATTTTCATAAATACTGGATTCTATTTAAAAATATCATATTTATATTAATGCTATTCTAATACTACACTATTCAAGACAAAGAATCTCATTCATAAGCAAGCTGCCTGAGACTAGTCCAGGCAACTCATTAATTTGTTGCCTGTACTAAGACATAAGATGTTAAGTCTCTATGCCAGTAATTAATGCAGGTATGAGTGAGAAAGATAATGGGAATGGGAGATTGGGAATGTGAATACAACATGCCCTATTGTTTGTTTGGTTGTTAGTCTGCTTATGTGATTCGTCCATGGTAGATGCGTTATCGTTTTGCTTTCTGTTTTCTGTACGACCTGTTAAGTTAATTTACTTACAATTTTGGTTATTGAAGTCATAAGGCATCTTATCCTAGTTGTAACAAGCAAAAAAAAAATGCGATTTTGACTACTAAATTTCATATTATACATTCAAATATCTAAAAATTCGGCAAATTTATGAAAAAAAATAAAAGTCGAATATCTCGAAAACGGTTAGGTTTAGGATAGGGTGTTTCATAGCCAAATTAGTTTGAAACGATGCTAACTACACGCCCTTAACGGATCTACATCGACTTTTCCTGTAATTTTTGTATAACTATATTTTTTATAACTACATATTTATAATTTATAAAGTAGCATTCTGTACAGAGAAAGTAAATTATTATTAAGCTATTGCATAGCTTTTATCAAGAAATTCCGTAACGAAAATAAACCCAACACCCAACGAGAGAATAAAAAATAAAAAAATTATAATTGCATAAGTTAAAGTAAAGTAAGTGATAAAATATGTTATGCAATAGCATAACATATTTTATCAACTTTACTTTAGCTTTACCCGGGCAGTCCCCGAGTGCCATTTAGGTTTTTTATTATTCATTTAAAATCCATTAATAACTTACCAATAAGACTGACATGCTCAATGGTTTTTTTCTCTGAGCATCTTTAATTCATCTGTTGTAGCATTAGAGATTCTGTATTTTAGGCAGGGCATCAGGAGGTCGTAATATTCAACAAAATCGTTCTCCATCGCGTCAGCAACTGAAGTAATCGCAGTCACAATTTGTTCCATCACTAGTTTCGTGCCTCGTTCCACCAATTAATAAATAAGAGATCAAATATATTTAAATAGTTAAATACAAATTTATCTAAATTCTTACCTAAACTATTTATCATGTATGTGAACTTAGATCCCTAAATACATAGGAGAAGCAAAAAGGGAGCAAATGCCACATGATTTTCCAATATTATGGAAGTAATAACACTACTTGTAAAGTGCGACTACTAACGAACATTGGATATTAATCTATACTAATAATATAAAGCTGAAGAGTTTGTTTGTTTGAACGCTCTAATCTCAGGAACTACTGGTCCGATTTTAACAATTCTTTCACTGTTAGATAGCCCATTTATCGAGGAAGGCTATGGGCTATATAACATCACGCTACGAGTAATATAAATTAAGTTAAGTAAGTTAACGCGGGCGAAGCTGCGGACAACAGCTAGTAAGTAATAAGGAAGAATAAGAATAGATGTTTTAAAAAAAGAGTGAAAAATAATATAATATAATATAATACCTCTTTAAATTTGGCAGTCAGAATAGCTTCCAGTTTCCCCATCAATGATCCCAAATAATGAGTTAGAATTGGTTTGGGACAGTCTTCACTGACGTTCACCAAGGCTGCAGCTGCCTAAGGCTCATCTAAACAAGTAGAAATAGATGATAAGACTATAGTTTTGGAAATAATAGGGAAATAACTTTACCTGTACTTGTGGATTGGCAAATATGTACAGGTGCAAAATCAGTTAACATTTTTGTCCAATAGCATCACATGCAGCATAGAGGACACGTGGATGTTTGAAACTAAATGAGGACATTGATTTAAAAAATGTTATTATTATTTGTAAGTACAAGCACAATAAGGCAGGCAGGCATTTAGTAAATAAGGAATTCTCATAATGAAATTAATTTTTTTGAAAAAGGTTATGATACATCATCATTTTTGAAGTAAAACTTCTTTAGGCGCGACTAGGGAGTAACTCAGATTTTTTTTCTGACGGAAGTAACGCTCAGTATTCTTTATTCAAAAATCACCTGTCACCTGATCATCAGGTTATGCATTCAGGAGAGTCATACCACGGGTCTACGGCGACATACCGAGCATGTTGACACTAAGTTGACACATTATTCTTTAGAGGGCTTTATTCTAGTTAGCTTGTGTCAAACTTACTAATATTTTTCTTTGAATACCTTTATTCATAATTTAGTATCGCTTCCTGCCAGAATGCGTGATGTGTGCTATTGGGTGTAACAGCTGAACGAAGTAGTTTACCACTCTTTTTCCGGTTGAATACAGCAGCTCCATTGACACTGTCAAATAAGTCGTCAAAGAACGACACTACTTCAGCGGTGTTTTCCAAGCTGCTGCTGACTGGTCTTCCATCTGAGTAGTGAGCTGGAAATGAAAGAAATTTATTTTGAATACTAATATTTGTTATAATGAAACAATTTTTACAATCCCGACATTTCGGATACTTTACAGCAATATTATGCATGGATTTTCATTTGATAATATTAACAATGGGATCCCAAGCAGGTGGTAAGAGCCGGGTCACCATGGTTCAGGCCTTGACGTGGCGGTGGGGCTCAGTATCCTAGGGTGAGCCGCTGCACCTTGGGCGAAGAGGGGCTCTTTGTACCCCTCTTATAAGAGTGGACAAAAGAGCAGGGGGCAAGGGGCGAAGACGGGAACTTCACCCCATTGTAATGTCCCAACATTGGGAGGGGTTGTTCTGTGGTGTGGGACAATGTGGGAGGACAAAAGTTCGCGTAAACATTAGAAAACAATGTACTAATATTTGATTTTTTTATAGTGTTGATACTCTTACAATTTATTACTTACAGAATTCTGAAGTATAATTTAAAGCACTAGCCATGGTTTTGCTGAATACTCGCACACAATTCTTCACCTGAAATTCAACCAATATTTTGATTTAAATACACATTTTGTTTATAGCATAACAAACAAACAGTCTAGACTCAAAAGCCTTACTATTGACTACCGACGCCACACCACAATCAGACGTTATGCATGAGCCTTGTCCTTCTCCTACTCTGTCCCACATACAATGGGCTAAACAAAAACACATGATAACATAGCCTTCACTTGACATCAATATTATACGAGCGAGAGGTACCGTAAGACATAGAGGTAGCTGCAATGCAACAATGGCACTCTTACTAAAACATAATAGTGACTTAGGTACCATATTCTCATTTATTTTTTTCAATTCATGAGCATTTGACTTTGATCAAACTTGATTCAGAAAACATATTGCATAATGATATTGCAAGCATACCTTCATTTTTTTTATCTTTTCAAGAATAACATGTTCATCATTTAATTTGTGGAGTATCCTTGATTGAGTATGCTGGCAGTCAGTTTTATACACGTCGACTATGTCTGTCCACTTAGCAATTTTATAGTCAAAATATATATTTTTGACAGCAAAATTATTTCGAAGTCCTTTTATCAAATGACAAGGATCATAAATAACATTTAAATTAAATCCAGCTAATTGAATTGTATCATCTGTAAATATATAAATTAAAGAAAATTGACAGGAATGATACACTAAAACCCGGCGAGTGCCACCAGTGCCGCCTTGGTGAGGTGCCCCGGATTTGTTAAGCTAGCAGGGCACCTCGACGGCTAGTCAGTCCCGCAAGTGACCGTCGCCACCTCCACAGAGGGGCTGTCCCGCACCACAGAACAACCCCTCCCAACCTCAGGACAGTACAATGGGGTGAGGTTCCCATACTCGCCCCTTGCTCTTATGTCCCCTCTTCTTATTAGAGGGGTACAAAGAGCCCCCTCGGCTCAATTAGCTTCGCCCAATGTGCTGGGCTCACCCTAGGCTACTGAGCCCCACCGCCACGTCAAGGCCTGAACCATGGTGGGGGAAATGACTGGCCTGTTGGTCTAGTGGTTAGTGACCCTGACTGCTTAACCAGAAGGTCGTGGGTTCAATTCAATACCCAGGACAAACAATCAAATGAAATGTGATGAGCATGATCATTTGTTCTGTGTCTAGGTGTAGTTTATCTATAATATGTATGTATTTAGAAATATATAACTATGTATCAGTTGTCTGGTTACCATAAGAACAGGCTCTACGTAGTTTGGGATGAGATGACCCAACAAATTTAAAAAAAAAAAAAAAAAAAAAATTGAAAGTTTTTCATAGATGCTGGACTCTATGTAAAAATATCATATTTGTATTAATAATTATATTCTAGTGCAGTGGACTACACTATGTTAGATAAAGAATCTCATTCACTTTCTAAATACAAATTCAGTAGAATTAGAAACCGTTGTATTGAAGCATTCACATATGAAAATGTGGTTTCAATTTCAGGTCAATTTCTCAGTTACATTTACGTTGGGGCCCATATACTAACTATAACTTATTTAAAATTTATAAAGTAGCAATCTATACAGAAAATAAATGATTATTAATATTCACTTAAATCCATTAATAACTTACCAATAAGACTGACACAATAATGGTTTTTCCTCTGAGCATCTTTAATTTGTCTGTCTCAACATTGGATATTCTATATTTTAAGCATCAGGCGGTCGTTATATTATTAACAAAATGTTCTCCACTGTAACGGCAACTGAAACAATTGTACTCACAATTTATTCCAACACTAGTTTCGTGCCTCGTTGCACCAACTAATAAATAACAGATCAAATATATTTTAAATAAATATAAATACCAATTTAATTACATTCTAACAAAAACTAGGTAAATATTTTTCATATATTATGTGAACGGAGATCTCTAAACGTATAAGAGAAGCAAAAAGGCAAATGCTACAAATGATTTTCCAATGTTATGGAAGTGATAACACTACTCGTAGACGTCTGACTACTAACAAACATTGGTTTAGTAATAAGGATTCCTTTTTAAATTTGCCAGTCAGAAAATAAATAATATTATTAAAGTTAGTAAATTCTATAATGGATTCTCATAATAAATTAAAAAATTTGAAAAAGTTACGAAACCATCATTTTTCCTTTAAATATTATTATATTCATACTTACAGGATCAGTTAAATAGTTAAGAACTGTAGATACAACTTGGTCAAGCATTTGCTCCATCTGTTTGTGACAGCCTTCTCCAGCTGATAATTTATTATATTACATGTAGGATCCAACAATTTGCAATGATCATTGTACATAAGTATATAAATTCTCTAGCAATTTAATCATGATCAAAGAGTGGCACAGATTCTGTAACATGAAAATATATTTTTGGGTACATGAATACGTATGGAAAGTTTATAGATAATTAGTAGATAGTAGTACTGTATGATAGCGTAAAAAATTGGGGGTTATCATGACATCAAAAAAATTCATAAATTTTCTAAGTCGCTGCCCATAGCGCCCCTAAGGCTACACCTCAACCGATTATTGGTTCGTAATATAAAAATATAAGATTCATAACGAAGACAAGTTCATATTCACTCACCAGAAGTCACAAGAAGAGAATTTGTTGGAGACTGGAGTCCCGGTATTTCTGATTACAGGAACAAAGTGGGACAACCAGAACTCATAATACGTGTCATTCCTGTGTTTGTGGTATAAACTCAGCCATTTTCGTCTTTTCTCACAATTTAGCATTTTGTGTAAATAAATCCCCCCATTTAATATTATAATAAATTTAATAATTTTTTTAAAAGACATTAGGCTAACAACTCAAAAGTCTAAAACTTTTGTTACTAGTTTTTAACTGATATATGGACCAAAAATGTATGGAAATCACTTTCACATATAAGTTCAACACAAAAATAGTAAACACAAACAAGTTTACTTAATACAAATATAACATTAATCATTATTGTAATACGACGTAATACTAAGACGAAGAAATATGGCGGCTATTTTTGACATAATATACAAAATGAAATTTAGTTCCGTAAATATTTAACAGAGGCGCTTCAATTTTGCTCTCAGCCGCCATTCCTGCGGGAAGTCTACTTGTCAATGTTAGGTAGTTTGTACCCCGTGGATATTTTTGTCAACATGTCCGACAAGTTAGTGTTTTATTAAATATTAATTTTGTTTTTAATTTATTATCATAAATAAAGTAACTGTTGGTTAACATTGCAATAGTCATATTTGTTATATTTAATTTGTCAATATCTTCGACTAAATTGACATGCATCTGTTGTGATCAATGAAATGTGTTCTAATTCAAGCTTGTTTATATTAACAGCGAAGACCTTTTAGGCGAAGATTTGGGTGATCACAGTCTTGCTGACTATAATCTTGGAAATGAAGAAGAAGAACAGCTTCTCGCCGACGATTATGATACTGGTGCATCACAAAATGTTCCCACTTCGATCGGACCCGCCTATAGAGAACCTGTCAGTGTTGTGCCGAATGAATTTCCTGCTCAAGTACATGAATATACTCAGGTAATAACAGACACGCGTCTATAAGTATAGATAGTGTTTAGAATAATGAATGTAGAAAACTAGAATTCAGAATATATCATGTACCAAATCTGTCAAGGTTTTGGTTTGTGGTCTCATTTTCTTTATACTTTTTTTTCACACAATCGCTTCAATATTAATTTGAAAAACTAAAAACCTAGCAATTAGAAATGATCATAAATATGATACATTTTATACAAAATCAATTTAATTTAAGACTTATGTTTCAAGCAAAGTTTGATATACTTTGCTTGAAACACAATTCACAATCACACTCGTTCATCACCTTCACTAATCCTAAATTGAATAAATTATACCTGAACATTTCTATTTTAGCCACCTCATACACCAGTGGAAGCAGAATGTGTAGTACCAAATGTTATTGTGGAAGTGCCAAATATTCCCCACAGACCGCATTCAACATATGCTCCATATGAACCACCAGCGTATGAGGAACCTGCCGTTGTTCCACCAGCAATTGTAAGTGCTTTTCTTTTTAATTTAAAGCGAAGTGGTAATTAAACATTATTATGAAATTAACACTGCCTAGTTAATTTTGGGACACAAGATGGTGGTCTCATGGGCTTAGTTAAATAAGACTTAGCAGAAGAATAAGTAGGATATTACGAACCCAACCAGGCCAGGGTATGTCAGGGTAAATATAATGTTGTTGTTTTATGTGTCAATATCTTCTGACTGTTCCATTAAAAATTGTAGTACTGAATGGAAGTTATTTTTTTTAGAATTATATAAAAATAATAATAGTAAAAATATTCATTGGTAATATATAATACATACCTATAATAATAATAGTTTATTCCTATCAAAACATAATATACAATTCTATTCTGAAGCTACCATTTAAGTATATAAATACCTGTGTTTGGTAACTTGGCTCTTCCCTTATTCTAAATTTGAAAACTAGGTATTCCAGTAATAGTTATCAACAGTCCACAACAGGAGACCTTCTCCTTCAATGTATGCCAAGACAGTTGATCCAAACTATTAAGTATTCATTGATGCTTTACAGTTAATATATTATTTTTATGATGATTTCTTACAGCCAGCAGCACCAGCTGAATCTCCACAGATAGTACCATCAGAAGTTCCTAATGTTACTAGTAAGTATTAATATAATAAATATTCTATACTCTTACTAATATGAAGAATGAAATGAGAAAAGTAATATTTGTATATTTGGTTAATATAATGAGCATATAACTGGAATAGAGTGCTAATGTTATGTGTTTTGTAAGAATAGAAATTCCACTAAAACAGAGCCACTGGTTCCTGCACTCTGATTGGGCAGATCCCTTGAGCCAGCCGGCGGCCCATCAAAAGCAAGTATTGTACTAGTGTTGCGCAATAAAATATTTGTTGCAGTAAAATTGTAAAGATTTTTATTTTCAATTATATGGTAACATCTTTATATATATATTTCTTGTGTATGTGTGTATGTCACTGAACTCCTCCTAGACAGCTGGACCGATTTTGATGAAATTTTTTGTGTGAGTTCAAGGGGATTTGTGGATGGTTTAGATTCACAAAAAACATATTTTTTACAGGACAACGACTGTCGGTGCCTAGTATGTATATAAATATTAATTGTTTAGTGAAATATAACCGGTGGGAGGGAAGCGCTGTGCCATGCTCCCTGCTGCATGGGTACCACCATCTTGCTTGTTTATCTCATGAAACAGCTTAGCTGTGTTTCGGAGAGAAGGGCAAGACAGGCAGTGTAATTACTGGTACCGAGACTTAACATCTTATGTCTCAGGATAGGCAACACATAAATGAGTTGTCTGGGCTCGTTCCAGGTAAACTAGTTTATGTTCATGGGCGACGTCAACCACTTACCATCAGGTGGCACATTTGCCAGTTTGCCATCCAACCATCCAACCCATCCAACTAACATAAAAAAAACAAATCAACTTTATTTTTCCTTTTTTTCCTTTCCTTAATTCCTTCCTGGATCCATCTGTGTAGACGACCACCGTTGTTTTTGGGTGGTCGATGTCAATGTTCCAGTTATCTCTCGAGCCTATGCTTATCCTGTATTTCTTGTCGAAGATTCTCTCCTTCTTTATCAAATCATTGTTTGATATAATCATGGATAGATTTTCTTCGTACTGTTTTGCTATCTCGGCATGACCTTTGTAATAGTGCTCTCCCTTCCATAATTTGTTGCTCTTGAGCTTGAACCATTGTTCAGTCGCTTTCTTCTTGATCGTGAGATCAACTGGGTTGAGGCCGAGTATCATCTCTAGAGCCGCCGTTGGTGTTGTTTTCATGGCACTCGATATCATGATGCTGGCTAGTCTCTGTACTTTTGTAAGTTCTTTCCTGTTCGTTCCCAATTGTGCCTTGTGCCACCACACTAAGGCTCCACGTAGAATTCTTGGTAGTACTATGGCCTTGTAGATCCAATGAACCACATTTGGTTTCATGCCCCAGGTTCTTCCTACCGCTCTCCTGCATTGCACAAGGGCACATTTGGATTTTGTGCAGATCTCTTTAACGTGGGCTTTGTAGTTCAGATTTCTATCTAGGATTACCCCCAGATATTTTATTTCAATAACTACCTCTAGATTTTCGTTATCGATTGTCAGTGGAATCATACTGTCAATCTTTCTCTTGTTTGTGAATAACACTAGCTTGGTTTTTCCTGGGTTTAGGTTTAGCCCTTTAACCCTGCACCATTGTAGCGCTGTGTCGATTCCTCGCTTCATGATGTCTCTGGTCACGCTCAATACTTTACCTGTGGCCAGAATTAGAACATCGTCTGAGAACGCCTGAATGTAAATGTGCATGGCGTTAATCTTTGATACTAATTCTTGAAAATAATATTGAGAAAATTCACTGAGTGGCTTAGGTTTCAACTTATCCTTGTCCAATTGCATAAATAAATTTATGACCCAAATAATGACATTATAGCAATAACAAATCATGTATGTATAAAAAGAAGTGAGTCTTTGATAGCCATTGTATATTAGTAATGATATGAATTGACAAAAGCCTTATCATATAAATAATTTCTATACTTTTTATTTGTTTCAGATGGTGAACCAGGTCGTGCGAGGTTTGTATCAGAGAGAACGGGACCAATGCGTACCCCACAGCAAAGAAATATACCAGATTCTCTCGGTAAGTAATTTATTCCTATTTCATAATTTAGTCTTTTATAATCATTAGGAGATTGGAATGAACATCGTGGGGAAACATTCATGCTTTAATAGATTATTAAAAGTCTTAAGATGTGTGAAATTCGCCAAACCATATTGGGCGAGCACATAACGCAGCATACATTGTATGATTTTGTGGACCTGTGGCAGACATAGGCAGAAACACAAAAGTACTTTACAAAAGCTAATGATTATATTAGCTGTTGCCTGCTGCTTCGCCCACACTAAACTTACTACTGTTTCTGGACTGATGATGTTTATATTTTTAGCCTATGTTACTCAGTGATAATGTAGCGTTATAGAAGTGAAATATTCATATTTTACTCATACATGTAAACTGTTTGGTAAATTTTAGTAAATGTTTGGTACATTACCTCATTATAATAAATAATCCCCAACAAGTCGATTTTTACGACATTTCCTGCCTCGCACGACAAATATATGGAATCAGCTGCTACTTACGGTCTTTCCGAACCGATACGACTTAGGGACCTTCAAGAAATGAGCATACTTATATTTGAAAGGCCAGCAACGCACCTGCTGAGCCTCTGGTGTAGCAGGTGGATGTCGCTTTCACTTACCATCAGGTGAACCGTCTGTCCGTTTGCCCCCTCTTCTATAAACAAAAAGTAATATCTGCTTGTTGCCCAACAGATAAAGTGGTGGTACCGGGCGCGGTGCCACGCGGACGCAGCTCGTGGAGACACCCGCACTACCGCGCGCCGCACCCCTACAGGCGACACCACTTCAGGGTGAGTAACACACACTTGTAAAATAACTGTTTAAGTTTGGGTTGTAGATAGACTATGAACAAGCGCCACTCTATGTACAAGATCATAATTTGACCTTCACTCTGAATTGATGATATGAGGTTTTACTTATGAAAAAGAAAGCCTATTTAGTTAACCTTACTTATTTAAGAAAGCTTTGCACCCAACTTCTGCAAATTCTAATTTTGAATGCATGTGAACATGTCTTAATGTTTTGATACTTGATGTACCTGAAAAAGAGCTACTCGGGGTCGCTATACTATACAACACCAGTTAACCCAACCATTACAAAATAATACACGTATACATATATCATTTATTTTCCTTAACATGAGGAGAGCATGTAATGGAAATAATACAACATTTCGTAATATTTTAAATGAATAGGGCTTGTAGTTAGACATGGAAAACAACAAACATACATATTTGTAAAGTTTTAACCAGATTGTACAGCTGCTATGCAAAATACAAATAACGATTATTTTACTTGAGTTTTTTTTCCACAGGGAAATTTCACAACTCGTCACTCTTATCCCCCACCACAGTCACGTCCAATGCCACCATTAGAAGCGCAGGAGCTACGCCCGGAACTACCACAAATGGGCCCAGAGATCTCCCCGGAGCGACCGATATTACCACAAGAGATGCCCCTCATGCCTCTAGAAAACCGCCCGTTCAATCATAACCCAAGGTTTCCGTTTCGCTCAAACGAGGACCCCAACTTTCCTCCAAATGTTCGCCCGAACTTTGAAAGGCCAATGTTTTATCAGCGACCTGCTTTTAATCCCAGATTTGCACCCCCTGTCAGAGAAATACTGCCTAGCAATAACATGCCACAAGTGACAATACATCAGTCCGGATCTGGCCTGGCAATGATGCCAAAAGGCAGAGAACCCGAAGTCAGGATGTTGCCAGTGCAGTTGCCACCAAATTTGCCACCAGGAGGATTGGCCGGGAAGAAAGTTTTAATTAATCCACATTTCAAAGGAAATTTCCAACCTCCGATTGAAGGTAAGATTTGTTATGTTTTTAAATTATATTATTAAATTAATCATTAAAAATTATCTCTTAAACTCTTGACATAGGACATACCTACATTTTAAATTTATTTCGTGTTTTACAATAACATCAACAATATTGTTCTTTTTTTTTAAATCTTCTTTGTGATATAATATATACCTCAGGGGTAAAGAAGGCAAACATACTATATGATATAAGTATGAATATTTACTCGTATAGCATATAAACAATATTACATCATGATAAAATAGGAATCATGAACTATAGAGGTTAAATAAAGACAGCAGACGTCTGAAGACTGATGACTGAAGTTGGTGGTAGGACTGGTCAAAACTTTAAACGTTATATTAACTTTCCTAGGGCTCCCTGCCTACATACCGACCAGAATACAAAAAACACCGCCGCTCAGTCCCACACTGGAAAGCAAATATGGTAAAGCCATTGTATTTGCACGATTTTGTTGTAATATCTTGTGTTCAATAATCGAGGTGTGATCAAAAAGTAAGGTGACTGTTCAAATTTCGCGGGCTGCGTCAGTTCGATCTTCGATATTTTTTGTTATGTTGGTATACATGTCTTGAACATCTGTGAAAAATTTCAAGTGTTTTTGTTGTGTTTTCAAGTTTTTGTTATTATGGCTAAAAGTGGTTTGCGTCATCGGCGATTTTCTACAGTTGAAAAAAATGGATCAAAGTCATTAAATTTTGCGTGAAAAAGAAGAGTTGTCAGACGAGCCAAGACCGAAAAAAGCATGCCAAGTTCGGTCAAATATTAAGCTGTTACTCAATGTTTTCTTTGATTACCATAATCAAAAACTTTTATTCAAAATAGTACCAACAGAGTATCTTTTTGAACGTCAATTGAGTCTACCACCGGTTCCAAGGCGAGCTCACTGAGAAGAACCGGCGAAACAAACTTATGACTTAGTTCTTTAGGCGTTCTTACCACGAGGTTGTACAGTTAATAAGTACGTAATTTTTTGGCCAAGAACAACACCGTAATCATGCCACAGCCACCGTATTCACCGGATTTATAATAATAATATGTTGGGACAACTCACACACGGCCATCTGATACCAAAGTAGGCAGAGCCTGTTCTTATGGCAACCAGACAACTGATCCATACTTATATATTTCTAAATACATACATATTATAGATAAATTACACGCAGACACAGAACTAATGATCATGTTAATCACACAAACATTTGTCCTGGGTGGGGATCGAACCCATGACCTTCTCGTTTAGCAGTCAGGGTCACTAACCACTAGACCAACAGGCCAGTCATTTAGTCCCCTGTGACTGATCCTGTTCCCTGAAACTCAAGAAAGCCATGAAATGATGGCGTTTTGCAACGATTGAAGACTTAAAGACCGCGTCGCTAGATGAGTGTTCTGAGGATTGGAAAAAACATTCGTACAAATGTGTTGCATTTTAACCTTGAAAGGTACAAAATAAATACTGATGAATAAATAAATATTTTTTGATAAAAGTTAAAAAGTCACCTCACTTTTTAACACATTTTAAAGACTTTATGTTGTCAATAATTTTAAAGAAGTTTTGCACAATGTATTTCATTCTATAAAACTTTAGGCAATATATTATGTTTATGAAACAAAAACTGACTCCAACATTGCTTATGAATTTTAATGATTTGTAGAAAGTAGTTGTATTGAGAAATATCTAGAAATGTAACATAATAATTAAGCAGCCTGGCAAGCCATTGTGTGGCATGAGTCCCTCTTACGAGTTCGTAAAAAAAAGTATTAAAATACTTCCATAATAGAAATTTTCACTTCAACATTTAAGTTTTAATTCTACCCAAATATAATTATTACGAAAGTGTCTCATATAGGTGCTTGACCATTAGCGTAACCAACTCATTTGGTAGCATTTTCGTTCAAATCATTGGAATCAGTTTATATTATTGAATACATTCTAGTAAATATTTTTCTGCTTATCTTTGTGCATGCTACACTTTTGATTTAGTTTTGCAGATTTAAAAAATTAAATGCATATAATGAAAATCTACTTTATTAAATATACTGTATGATCCAGCACCTCTCAATTATCTCTGCACTTGTGAGCTTTTTTGCATGTTTAAAATAGCTTAAAAAAATACACACTCGTGGTCCTATATTATGTCTTGTTAACTTATATTATTATATACATTTAGTGTCCCTTATTATATATATATATTTTGCACATCAATACTATAGAGGAGTCCAATATGGGCTTCAGTCAAATATTGTAATTTGTAATAACAACGCTATAGATATAATAAAAGTTTTTTTTATATAAAATATTTGGCACTAATGTGCACTAACAAACTAATGCTTGTAAGTCAATGAGACTAGAGTTCAATTACCTAATAGATATACATGCATATTTCAGATTTTTGCTAATTTAATTTAATACTTCATAAATTTTCATCTGTCATATTGTATGTAATAATAATAGAAAACAACAAACCTTGCATTTTATTATAGTAGCAATTTTGTATGAATTGAAATTTTGTCTGTGAATCCTTCAACATATATATTATCAGTATATTAGGTTTGATACAGCTCATTTCGTTGCTCATTATGTGTGTTCGTTGGCAGGTCCCATCAAGGATATCGACGACGCGGCCGAGAGGTTTATCGCTGAGCAACGAAACGCACTCGCTCGGGCCGCGGGGAGGAAATTTGGAAGGAGATCGCCGCAAAGGTGCGTACACGTATTTGGAAAGAAGAAGGGGAATTTATGAATCCTCCTTAGCGTTTTCTCTTAAGTCTTCAACAGGATAACGGATATAATACTCTTTTTTTTTTCTTTTACGCCGGGAAATGCTTTGAGGCATCCCGCGGGGGAGTGGGTCTCCCCAGGCAGGTATGTGGGACTCGCTGCAACTGAAATATGGTAAGGTGGACGCAGCTCTACCCACTAAAACCCGGCGAGTGAAACCAATGCCGCCCTAGTGAGGTGTCCCAGATCTGCTGAGCAAACAGGGCACCTCGATGGCTAGTCAGTCTCTCAAGGGACCGACGCCACCTCCACAGATGGGTTGTCCCGCACCACAGAATAACCCCTCCCAAAGTCGGGACTGTACAATGTGGTGAGGTTCCCATCCTCGCCCCTTGTCCCCCTGCTCTTTTGTACCCTTTTCTTATAAGGGGGGTACAAAGAGCAGCTCCCTGGGCTCAGTTTGCTTCACCCAAGGTGCTGGGCTCATCCTAGTCTACTGAGCCCCACCCCCACGACATGGTTTGAACCATGGTGGAGACAGATATAATACTACTTACTAGCCTAGCACTTTCTTACTTGACAATTTTTGACACCTCGATGGCTAGTCAGTCTCTCAAGGGACCGACGCCACCTCCACAGATGGGTTGTCCCGCACCACAGAATAACCCCTCCCAACGTCGGGACTGTACAATGTGGTGAGGTTCCCATCCTCGCCCCTTGTCCCCCTGCTCTTTTGTACCCTTTTCTTATAAGGGGGGTACAAAGAGCAGCTCCCTGGGCTCAGTTTGCTTCACCCAAGGTGCTGGGCTCATCCTAGTCTACTGAGCCCCACCCCCACGACATGGTTTGAACCATGGTGGAGACAGATATAATACTACTTACTAGCCTAGCACTTTCTTACTTGACAATTTTTGACACACATTCTATGAACAAAATATGCTATGATCTACATATAGGTACATAGAGAACACAACCATCGAGATAGAGAACGACTTGGCGAGGAGAAGTGATGACGAGCTGCTCCGTCGGCAGGAGGAGTTCATTAACGCGAATCGCGCCGGCCTCAGGCGACGGTGAGTGCAGTTAACATATACATAGATTTACTATATATCTATACAAATAAATAAAATTGAAGTGTCTTCAAATTAACAGTTTTTTTACTGACGAGACTTTTACTGACAGATAGCTGATGTTATAAGGAGTAACTTAGGCTATAAATATAATCATCATCAATCTAGATACGGCTGTAAATATAAGTTAGCGCGGGCGAAGCTGCGGGCAAAAGCTAGTTTATTATATAACTAGCTGTTGCCCGCAGCTTTGCCCGCGTTAACTTATATTTACAGCAGTACATGGATTGATGATGATTATATTTATAGCCTAAGTTACTCCTTATAAAATCAGCTATCTGCCAGAGAAAGTGCCGTCAAAATCGACCCAGCCGTTTCAGAGATTAGCAGGAACAGACAGACAGACAGACAATAATTGTGAAAAATGTTATTTTGTTATATATACCGTGTATATGTATACATCCATATATATGTATACATCCATCCGTGTATATCCATATACAGGGTGACCTGAAATTCGATACATTCCTTTGAAAGACAGAAAGTAGACCTCATTTACAGTAATATTTTTCATGGCATCCCCTATCCGAAAGTTGATATTTACAAAGTTATTGAAATTTCAAATTTTTTTTCTTTATTTTCGACTTTTTGACTTTGACATGACGTATTTTTAAAAATGTTTAGTTTTTTTAGTTTAGTTTAGTTAGTATATAAGAAATGCAGCAGAAGAAATCAAAACTAGTCTTACTACCAGAATAATCAAAACAGAGGTACGGAGAAGACTACGTGCCTGTATCAGAAACAGAGGTTCACATTTTGAACAAGACCTAAAGTAGAATATTTATTATTAAATTTAATTAAACATTGATGTTTTTTAAACACAATAAACGTAATTAAATTCAAGTTTTTCCTTTTATTTTAACCTTATCGCAAATAAATCGATTTAGACATTATTTCATTTTACTTCTATGTTTACTACAACGTCATATTTTTATGTAGACATTTGCACCTTTTTGGAAAGCTAATGAGATAAGGAAGTTATTTAGAATATTTGTACGCATTGTATCATACATTTTTTTTAGAAAATCACCTGTTTTTAAGAAAAATGTGCATTTTTCTTAAAAGAAAATTCATGTCTCATAATGAAAAATTCTCGCTTAGTTTGTCCCTATTTATTCCTTAAAAATATTATTTGACTCATTGACGGTTAAAATACATAAAAAAAAATCACTAAAAAGACAAACATTTTTAAAAATACGTCATGTCAAAGTCAAAAAGTCGAAAATAAAGAATTTTTTTTTTTGATATTTCAATAACTTTGTAAATATCAACTTTCGGATAGGGGATGCCATGAAAAATATTACTGTAAATGAGGTCTACTTTCTGTCTTTCAAAGGAATGTATCGAATTTCAGGTCACCCTGTATAACAATTTTACGGATTTTTTTCGGACCGCGATAAAATCCGTAAAATTGTTTCTTTATAATGAGTGAAATTCGCGTAAACATTAGAAAACAATATACATCCATATGTATTTAATAAAAAGGGGTTATTTTAATATTACAAACAGATACTCCAATTTTATTTATCTGTATAAATAAGCAATTTTTAAGGAAAAATATGGTAAGTATATTATTTACTAAGTGTATAATTCAATTCCACATAATACAACTTACGAGCTTAATACAGGCTAAGTTAAAGTTTAAAGATCGGTTAATGTTAATATAAGAGAATATTTTCAATAAGTACATTAAGGTTGAACTAGTGAACTGTTGGAGTTCGCGCCGTGAACTCTAACAAAAGCAATGCTATCTCACCGGACATAATGCGCGAACATGCGTGCTAGAATGCAATGCATAATGATTCAATCCTAAAATATCCATTTAGCAAAACAATTATTATAGAAAAACTATTAAGTGTATCTTTTTAAAATCAATTTATTTTAACTTTTGAATAACTAAACTATGTCTGTACGGGTTTTATTTTTAAGCTTTCGTGCTCCGTATAATATTTATTTTTGCCCAAAGTTGGGCTAAAATCAGTGTTAAAATACGAAAGTTTAGAAGCTTGTATTTTTTAAATGTATAAATGTATAATTCTTTTACGATTTTGGGTGCATACAGACATAGATAATGACGAGATCAATTTATACTACGCTTAGTTTTTGATGGTCAACGTCAAACATTGTAGTATGTGTTTGTATGGAAAGGTGAGCGACTTGTGTGTATAAGGGTGAATATTGAGATAAACTACCAATTGCGAGTCGGACTCGCGCACGAAGGGTTCCGTACCGTTATAAATACAAGATTAGACACTAACTAAAAAAAACACGTTTGTTTTGTTAAAGTAATGACCCTACGACTAGTAATATTTCAAATGAAAGCGTTATCTAGTGAGGTCATTATTGAACTGCTAATGATTGTTAGCGATTTTTTTTGCGATTTCTCTGATTTAATATTATTTCAGTAGATATAGCTTATATTATGTTTTATTTTATTTTTAAAGGAACACAAACGGTTATATAAAAACATAAAATAACAATATTAAAAATTATACATAAACCAGTGAAGTGTTCACTAAGCTGTTAAAGAAGTAAGTTTAAAATGTCGCTAACACAATACAGTTACAAATAATAATTAAAAACATCAACAAATGAACAT
The DNA here is from genome assembly GCA_963853865.1 of Helleia helle. Classification (NCBI taxonomy): domain Eukaryota; kingdom Metazoa; phylum Arthropoda; class Insecta; order Lepidoptera; family Lycaenidae; genus Helleia; species Helleia helle. Next base: position 7,109,635 of record OY971419.1, read on the forward strand.
AAAAAAAAAACATAAATTACAATTAGAATTTAAAGGTATCTTTGGACAATAATTCCCTAATTTTTGCTTTACGGGTTACAAACGGGTCGGCTTCAAAGAAATACTTGTTATAGCACCTCATTGCTCGAGGCATAAAAGACTTACTAGCAAAATTGGTTCTACACTGGGGCACGCTAATCAGGCTGCTGACATTGCGTGACGACGATCTCGGACATCTAAAACATTATATACCTATGATTTTTGTACGAGATCAATTATTTATTTTAATTTCATGATTAATTTTTCAAGTTAATATATCATTACTAAATATTCTGTGAAAATTTCGACTGCCTAACTATCACGGTTTATGAGATATAGCCTGGTGACAGGCGGACGGACGGACAGTGGAGTCTTAGTACCTAATAGGGTTCCCGTTTTACCATTTGAGTACGGACTAAACCTACAACTACCTAAAAACTAACATAATATGTGATGTGTTGCAGCATGCGCTCCCCAACGCCGCCGCGCCGCTCGCCCAGCCCGCGACGTGCGCGCGCGCCCGCTACACACGCGCCGCACGACGAGGTTAGTACGCATTTTTTTAATGCCCTTTAGGTGAATAGAATAGGTGACGAGCTACGTGATAAGTTTTTACCGTCACCGATGTCACAAACGAGTTCATCTGACACTAGCCTAGGCAAGTCATTTATCCTGAGACTTAGTCATAAGTGTCGGTGCCAATAATTAGGTACAAAAGGGCCCTTCAGAAGATGGAAGTAACAAGCAGAACAGTGATGCCCATGCAGAAGGCGCCGTGGCACGACCGCAACGTTTTAACGTTATATATTTATTTATTTTTTATATTTTTATTTATCTTTATTGTCTAGATTAGGTACCCGAGACAAAACAATGTATATAATATTAAGAATCAATATAACTTGTGGCCTAAAAGTGTCAAGTAGTTTTTTACGTTAAAAATAAAAGTCGCGAACTTTAATTTAAGTTATATTAAAAAAGGGTAAAACTCAATTCCGCAAAATAAACTTCTAAATTTTCCAATCTCTTGACCAAATCGTTTTAATTTTCAGGACAGTGACTACAGAAGACGTCTCCGTGAACAGGAGAACATGAGAGAGAGGGTGTTGCGCGCTAAAGAGGTGCGCCGCAGGAAGAACGCGGTCGCGCTGCAGAAACAACTGCAGGACAGGTAGGATTTAAGTTTTAAAATTAACATGGTTATTTTCAATTGAAGCTATTTCAAACGGGATATTTACTTCTCGACTGAATTGAATATCCATGACCGAGAAATAATCGTGACAAACAAGGCACAATAAAAAAAAGCGATTTCACAAAGACCTTTTTGAAAACATTTATGTCGTCCCCAATGAACACGCTCAGGTTGTTCTGGTTTCTCAGGACACAATCTAAATCCTACTAATATTATAAACGCAAAAACTACTGAATGGATTTCAATGAATCTTTACAATAATATAGCTCACACATCAGAATACGTAATAATATATACGTAATATAAATACAGAATAATAAATAATATAAACGTTATGCTATAATTTATCCCTGTACGGGAATGGGTAGTACGTGTGTAAAACCGCGGGGTGCTGCTAGGAGGATTATATAAATTATAAGGCTTAGTAATATTAAGCAGTGACCATATAATTATAAACATCCTTGTTTTAATAAGTTTATTAATAGGTACTTCTTAAATCTCCCATTCTAAAAAATAATGTGATGGTGATGAATCAAATGTTTTTTACACATAATATATAAAAAATGTACATTTTTGTATGTTTAAGCAATAAATAAATATACAAACTTATTCTTACGATTTTATTTCCTCTAAAGATATAAATGGAAGTATTTTTTCTCGAAAAAGCCTTGAACGACTATGTGACAATTATATTGGTCGGTATTTCTGTCACACATATATAATTATTTTTGTAGAGAGAAAGAACAAGATAAAGAAATGACGAGTGAGAAAACAAAAGAGGAGAAGCCTGTGGAACCAGTTAAGGAGGAGATCAAACCCACAAGCACACAGACCAGCGAACCGGACACTACGAGGAAGACTCCAGAGAAAACCGTAAAGGAGATTGAGAAACTAGAGAAAGAGAAGGAAGTGCAGAAAGTTGAGAGAGACAGGTCTCCGCATAAAGTCGAAAGTGCTGAGGCCAATTCCACATGTGGTAAGAATAATTGTTTTATTTTAATATTGTCTTGTTTATTACAACTATTCAAGAGATGTGATCCCCGTTCTAATAACCTGCACACATCAAGCATATAACTGGAGTAGAGCGGTAATGTTATGCGTTTTGTATGAAAACAAATTCCGGTAAATTTGTGCTGCGCCGGTTCTGTGCTCTGATTGGCCGACTATTTGCCATTGATGGATGATGGGCCAACGGGAAGTACATACAGATCACTGATCGGTTGAATTGTTTTTACGTCAGTGAATTTTATGGCCTAAATACTATATAACAATGAGGGGTGATCTGAGGCAACGATTTTGCTTCCTCTGTACAATTCATGAGTACTATTACTTGCTTCGGAGACGATTTCAGAATGATTTCCAGGGGTTTCTATATGACTTCGATTGGTCGTTCTTAAAAAGGTCCATACATCACCCCCTAGAATACATTTTCCTCAATATCTTCATTTTCCTTTAAACATATTTACATAAAACATATACTAGATTACAATTACACATATTTTACATGTTTTTACAACATCATTAGCAACAGCCCACGAGCAATTGACGACCGAAATTATTTGGTATTTATACTACCTTGTCCCTCGCTTCATACTCCCGTCTTTCTTTTGTCCCTCTCGCACGGGTCGGTCTCCCTTTAGATAAATTATTACTGTTGCTTCTTCTCGCCCTCGCCTTCACTCTCGCCCTATAAGAATAGTGACAATCTAATGCAGATCAATATATGATTTTCTAGTTGGATCTAAATAAAACGTTTACACATCTCTAATTGATATTACCATGAACCTATTTTACCTATTTTTATGAACTATCCTAATCAGTTAATTATGCCAATCAGTCTAATTCTTATGACTATTGACTATATTCTAATGACTTATTCAGGAGTATTGGCCGGGTGGTTTCGAGACCGTCTCTTTATATTTCATAACGGGTAAGCGTGATTATCAAATGATAAAAGAGATACGGAGAACAGAAATAGATACAATCAAATCAATTCAGTCGAATTTCGACCCTTAACCTGTAGTATCTCTCTGTAAAATACTTGATGTTTATTGCAGAGGCACTTACCCCGCCGCGAGAGACGCTGACCCCGCCGCTGGAGGACGACGATCTCGACCTCATCCTCGGGGACATCGACGGCATCCTGTCCGACGACGATGAGTGAGTACCTGACGGTGCAGTGGTGCGGTGGTGGTTGCCGCGGGTGGTGCGGTGGTGGTTACAATTGTCGAAATCGTACCTACCGTGAATATGATGATAGTACATTTTAATGTTATAAGTGAAATTAATTTAGCATGATACCCTGATATACTTTTAAAAGCTATATGCCTGATGTAAGGTAATAAAACTGATGTAAGCAAAGCGATGAACATAAATGATAACTAGCTTGGTCAGCCCCTCTTTCTTATGTTAGTTAGATGGGCAAACTGGCAAACGTGCCACCTGATGGTAAGTGGTTGACGTCGCCCATGAACATAAACTAGTATACCTGGAACGAGCCCAGGCAACTCATTTATGTGTTGTCTATCCTGAGAAATAAGATGTTAAGTCTCGGTGTCAGTATTTACACTGCCTGTCTTAGGCTGTTTCACGGGAGAAACAAGCAAGATGGTGGTACCCACGCAGCCGGGAGCGCGGCACAGCGCTTCCCTCCCACCGGTAAACCACCCTCCATCCTAAGTACCAGAAATTTTAGCCCAGAGGCTACTAGCTAACTTGTGTCTGAAGAACAATGATACTTTACCATTTCTAATAGAATCAAAACTTTAGAATCAGTTAGGCCTATAATAATGAAATTTTGCTACATTTAACATGTAACCGGGAACAGAGTTTAAAAAACTCATATTTTTCAGACCCACGCCCCAGAAGCCCACTACAGACCTGCGCTCTAAGTTACCGCCAAAGACCACCGCAGAGAAAAAACCGCAGAGACAAAAGATCGTGTTCAATGACGACAGAGACAAGAGGAAGAAAGGTAAGAATTTATTGTGGCTAATACACGATAATAGAATAGTACAATAGAGAATTGTACCTCTCTTATAAGAAGAGGGGACAAAAGAGCAGGGGGCAAGAGGCGAGGACGGGAACCCCACCCCATTGTACTGTCCCGACGTTGGGAGGGGTTGTCCTGTGGTGCTGGACAGAAACAGGTGCACTATTTGCTCATTAGATCCAGGGCCCCTCACCAAAGGCGGCATTGTTGGCACTCGCCTGGTTTTAGAGGGTAGAGCTGTGTCCACCTTACCATCTTTCGGGCGCAGCGAGTCCTACATACCCGCCTGGGGAGACCAACTCCCCCGCGGGATATCTCAGAGCATTTCGAGGCGTTAAAGAAAAAAAACCCGGTATATTTGGTGAAGTGAAAATGTTTTTCCTTTTCGAAATTTTCCCTTGCACCTGACTGTCCCAATATTGCTTGCTCTCCCAAAGAAAAACTGAGGAGATCAGATCAATGAGACTAAGTCTTGAGGGTATGAAGTTTTCTAACCCACATTGGGCCGATAGGTGAATTAATACTTTACATACAGGGTTGTTATTGCCGCATATCCTTCCGATTTCTTCCAGAGTTAAAGTAGGCATCACATTAATTACTATGAAACAAATATTTGATTGCTATTACTTTATCCCGTGAAGCACTTGAAATTCATTTTTTATTTTCAATAAAACCTTTTATTGACAGATAAATCTCCAGTCCGTCGTACAGTAGTGACTGGGAACAAGAGCACGACTGATAAGGAACAAAGAGGATCCGCTAAGGTAAGGTTTTCTATTATTTTTTTTCAAAAATCTTTGGCCAAATTTGCTTTTTCATATAATCTGTAACAGTTAAGTATACATTTTAGATATGCTATACTTTCAACTTATTTAATGCTTAGCTTCATAATGTGATTTTACATTTATTAAATAGCTAACAATTGCTTTAGTTTTGTCTAATAACGTTTCTAATCGAATAATTGTATGTAATGGTGTTTATACGTTAGTAATAACTTAGTAAAAATCCTATTTTCGAAAGTTTCTTATGTGTCGTTACAACTACACGCTAGTTTTTTTTATTGATATGAATTATTGAGCATATAACCGGAATAGAGCCAAGAGCGGTAATGTTATGAGTTTTGTAAGAAAACAAATTCCACCAAAACGGAGCCGCCAGACGCTGCGCTCCGATTGGCTCCCTTGAGCTGGCCGGTGGCCAATCAGAGCGTAGAGCAAGTATTGCACTAGTGCCGTGCAATAAAATATTTGTTACGGTAAAATCGTAAAGATAGAATATTATCTAACGGAGTTAACTATTTTAGGGTGACATATTTATATCGATATTATTGTTTGTTTAGTGGAATACAAATAAACTTTATTTTGTTACACATAGTAAATTTGGTAATTAGTTAAGTTATTAAACTAAAACATTGCATTGTCTTGAAATGTATCCAATTTTATTAAATCCTCGTATTTTTGTGTATTTGTATCAACAAATAACCCTTTCCGATAAATATCCGTTAAAATAAAAAACCGGTAAAAGTTCCGGCGCAGCACTAGTAACTCGTAATGAATTGTTTTTTCCACACCATCGAATAGAACAACACGACAATTTAGGGGATGTAATATACCAAACTTTGAATATTTTCGGGAGTATCGTGGGACGTACACACATCATTTGTTGGTGCGGTACTGTTTTAGTGCGAGCGTGAATGACAATGCCTCAGTGAGAAATCACTGAGCCGTTTCCGATATTTATGGCTCATATTTCTACTCTATCCGGTTATATTCTCGATGATATAAATACACCGTTATGATAAAATTATCAAAGAAAATGTAATGGTATATTAAGTTACTGTATAGCAGTATAAGTGCACAACCAAATGTACTAAATTTATTTGCTTTATTCTTCACGATCGAGCATTTAAAAAGTTATAGAAAAATAGTAAAAATTTACATAAAAAACATTCAAATAAGTAATGTAAATGTAACAAATAACAAATGCACTATTAGTAGGATATGTAAGGAATATTTTTAATTGGCTTATATTTTTATTAGACTCATGTGATTGATCACTGTCGCTTATATACGTACATAATCATGTACTTAAAATGTATATGATGAAAATATTTACTTGAGGTTCCTTTAATACTTTTGTTGATGAATGAGTTCTTCCGTGAGGGTCGCATTGTCTAGGGACTCGAAGAGCCATATAAGAGCTAATTTAGATGTAATATGTAATATTAATTACAAAAGTTAAATTGCATCGAGCTGTTCTGAGTTCTCCAAGTGGGGTTGGATATGACCTAGTCATGTATGATTTTGTTGTAGGTAAAGCCTAAGGCTGACACAACCAACACCGCCTCTGTGAAATCCAGACAAAAGATTATTTTCAATAAACAGGTCAGTTATCATGTTATATGTTAGACATGTGTCTACATATTATATTTCTTTATTCGATAGATTATATTTAAAGCTATTAAGATCCATGAGGAATATAATTGAATAGATATAGAATTGTTCTATTATGAATGTTGCCTGACTCACAGCATGTACATATATTGCATGTTGTTTTATACTGAATGATAAAACCTAACATTACTAAATTTTTTGTCTATGAATAAATTTTACTTGAAAACAAAAGTATATTTCACGTCTCCTTCGTCAACATTTAATTTTTTATTGCAGACTGAAAAAGAGAGCGACGAGAAAAAGTCCCAATTCTCTAACAGACGAGTGATACTCCAGCGGAAGACTTCCAAGGAGAAGATCTTGCGAGTGGAGAAGACCGACCCGAGTAGACCCCACCCCGGGATATTCAGTCGGGCGGTCACCGCCATAGTCGACGTCCGGAGCGAGCCGCAGATAGAGTTCGACAGCGGCTCGGACGAGGACGTGGGAAAAGTGTCCGTGGGCAAAGTGGCCGTGGGCAACGTGGCCATGGTGCTCAACCTTCCCCACGGCATGACGGACACGCGACTAGGCACGCTCGCAGGGAACGAAGTGCAGGTAATGATTTGGGTTGTGACAATGTGCGGTGCTTTGAATGATTGTTTGTTCACGAAATATATTGTTGTATTGATGGTATGTTTATTAGATAAAAAAATATATAGAGCCAGGACAACACTGCGAAGGGCTCGTGTTAGTTAAATGTAATCGCAGAACTTAAAAAAATGAAGGGTATTTGAAATTTTATTAATTCTATTTCTCCTGGAGTTGGCGCGGTAAAAAAAGTCATGTGATTTTAAGTTTCGTTTTGAGTTTAAAAGAAGAGATTTCTACATATATGTTGGTAATTACCATTGACTTGAAATTGATCCCTTTGGATTTGGATGAAATTTGGTTAAATTTTTCTTTTATCATTTTTATTTTTAAACGAAAATAAGAAGATTAAAGATACTATTAAAGATCTATCAGATTAAGCTACGTTTGCCGGGGTTTACATCGCCCGAAGCCCGAAAGTCGGACAACTAGTCTTATCACGGGGTATCGTATTACCCAGTTACTGGGTTGTGGAGGTCCAAGAGGCAGTCGTTCAATTTAAAATACTGGTAATTGCTACATCCGGACTGGAAGCCGACCTCAACATAGGTGGAAAAAGGCTAGGCAGAAGATTTTGAAACGAAAATCTGTCAAAAAATTACTTATCTAAAAAATAAATCACAAAAATTTTGGATTTGGCAGGTTTATGATATTAAATATTTTATTTATCTTTTTTTAATTATCTTGTAAGAATCCGAGCTACTATTTTGTAGTAAAGAATATTAGAAAAACGGGTTCTAGCGATGGAATGGGACTTCTGTCAAATGGTAGGTTTAGGTGCTTTCTATGTCAGATGCTATGGTGATCCCAAAATAGGTTTCCCCTTAGAATATCTTGAAGGGAGAATATACTGTTGTTCTCACTGTGGGATTGGCTCTATGTATCAAGATATATCTATCTGGTCATCAGGCGCCTTATAAAAGAGAAGTCGCCGTCGCCATGCAAGGTCACTTTTTAAACTGTTTCCGAACCGTTACGACTTAGAGACCTTCAAGAAAAGAGCATAATCCCGGCCGGCAACGCACCTGCTAACCCTCTGGTGTAGCGGGTGTCAGTGGATGTCGCTTTCACTTACTATCAGGTGAACCGACTGTCCGTTTGCCCCCCCTTCTATAAAAAAAATATCACCATGTGTTGCCTGTTCTGAGACACAAGATGTTAGGTCTCGATGCCGGTCATTGCTCTGCCTGACCTTAACAATTCACGACTCCTTCAACTTTTTTACCGGTACGTCAGTAGTGTAATAAAGAGGTATGTAGATATTATGCTGTAAGAGGTAGTGCTATGCTGCTATGCAGTCGTATTGGACCGGCACGACCCGGGTGGTACCTGTCGCTCACATAACACTGGCGTCAAGTGACAGCTATGCTGACGCGTTACTAGCGGTTTGTGAGTGACCGGTAGCCCATTAGGGGAATAGGGAAATGTATGGGTGTCGGTAGTCTAAAGCTTCGATAGCTCCTTTGCCTTCCTACTCTATAAAAATAGAGTATGTAAAACAGCGTTACGTAATATTACATTATGACGTCACAATTATTTGCAGAAAACTAGAAAGAGGCTCTTAGGGTAAATTCGATAAATGAAAAAGGTGCTCTGTCTAAGTGTTATCTTTACGGGACTAAAAGTAGACTGAATAGAGAGACAATATGAAAAAAAGGAAACGAAAAATGCAGTACTTGAAAGATTTAAAACACTGCAATATTTTATAAAGGTACTTGACCTTTGGTGTAGATGTTTGGTTTAAACCTTGAGTGAAGTATAAAAACTATATTTTAACTTACAAACTATAGTACGAAAAGTGATCCTAAGAAATGACTAACGTTTTAAGAAAATGCATGAATTTATTTAATACTAATACAACATTCAAAGCATCCACAATATTGTACAAATTTTTCTTAAACTTTCTGTGATATGTTCTGTAATATGTATATAGTATATTTATATAATTGTTGTATTATGATAGATTTAGAAATACCAATTTTCAATGTTACTAGTGAGGTGGCCTTTAATTTGTAGAAATAATTTTAATGTAAAAAAAAGATCTAGTCAAACAAAAAAAAAAAATAGCTAAGACAAACAAAAAAAAAATTGTTGAGACATACATTAATAAGAATAAATTATTATTTGCTGAGATTATAGATCTCTTTGCCAATTTTTTTAAAACTATAATTTCTTTTTAAAGACTTTAATTATTTTATCATTATTATTGAACACTTAGACAACATTTACAACGTATTTTTATGTTTAGTCCATTAGTAAGACTGACCCTGTGGCCACCGACTTATTATTTATATTAGAACTAATGTAGATCCACTTTATATTACAGAGAGTCAAAATCGCTAACTTTGCTCATCCTACACATTTTTGCCCTATGAACGAATTTGATTTTTATATTATTTTTCTAAAAGAAAAAGTTTAGGGAAAAATAATTTAAATTGTTAATTTGTATTGTGGACAAAAATGTTAAAGATGAGCAAAATGTGTGAATATGACCGCATTTATTATGAAAGACTGTTATTATAATAATTGGAGGAAATTAATATAGTGGCCAACCTGTAAAATACTCATGTAGTGCCAACTAATTTTGACCGATAAGAAAAAAATATGCCTCAACTTTGTGTGTAATGAAATGTCTGTGCCAACAAGATAATTTAAAGAAATATTTTGTATTTTGTTTTGTTTATGTAGAATAAGGAAAAACACGACCTAAATGTTATTTAATTATTACTGTACTTCTAAAATGTTATTAAACACGTTATTGTGTCACATTGTGTACCACATTTTTTAAATCAAGTTGCTATTTATTGTTACTCGCATGACAAATATTAATATGCTATAGTCATACTGTTACTTAGTATTAAGGCGCTATAGTTTAAGAGCTGGTCGAGTGAAACACCCGGATTAATGTTGCAGAACTTAAGTTTGGATAAGGAGGATCGCAGCGCCAAAATTACTTTCAAGAGTGCGTCTGCGGCGGAAACGTTCAAGAAGAAATTCAATAATAAGATGGTCGCTGCCAGCAGACTCACGGTCACCTTACGATAGATATACTTATAGGTCGTCTCACAATGATACTATAGTGTGTATTACATATTAATGATACATTAATGATACATAGTATATTAATGATAGTACACTATATCACATACAATTGAATGTTGCAAAACACAAAGATATATCGTGTGTCATCTTAGAGTGAAGAAACGATAATATGTTAATATCATATAGATTTCATAGAAAACGCGTTAGCTTCTTAGCCTCGTGCGCGTAATAAATATTATAGTGTCTTCATCGTGCGACGGCTTTTGTTTTACAGATGTATTTAGAACGTAGTAATCTTTTAAGTGTAAGCCCTTATATAATGTCTTATAAAGCTGTTATACGTATTTTGTCTTTGTCTCGAACATTATAAATGTCACATGAGAGTGAGACCACCAATAACTGGTTATGCTTATTAATATTGTATTATTTCTATGCCTGTCCAAAGTAACTATGCACTTACATTGTTTTTGATGTTTGATATATCTACAGGGTGCTAAATCGTTTCCAAAATTATATGTTTTTGAAAATACTAGCGATATGGGATTGAGAATATGATAAATATAATTAAAAATAAATATTTTAAATACACTTACTCAATATTAGTATCAAATATCTGACCCGTTTTCGCAGTACCTACAGGCTACAATAAATACAAAAATATCTTTTAGTTGCTGATACTGGCTTCTTTGGATATCATATGTTTATAGTTGACATTTGTTGCATTTAATGTACTAAGTAACTTGTTTAGTTTGCACCCTATTTTTAAGTACCTTTTGTTCTACAAACCATGTCACTGGTCTTTTATATACGCAAATCGACAGTTGTCTAAAATGACAATGTTTAATGATGTAAGTATGTATTTTAATAAAAACCCAGTGTTTGCTTTTAAAGCAAGGTAACCTGTAACCTTTCATAATAGCTTGTAAAGTACGTAATAAAGTAGAGATTCCTAAGAATATCTATATTGTAATTTCAATAATTGTACCTTATGTCTAATCTGATTTTTTAATATGAATAGTTTCAAAGTCAACAAGAAAATAGTATTGAATGAAACAAGTGAAAAGTATAATTGTTTCGATTTTAGATAAATCGCAATATATTATTTATGTTATGCATATAAAATGTTTGCGACGAATACATAGATGTATAAATCTATATAAAAAATTTAAATTGTCTCACTAAAATTGTATAATACTCTTTCAAAACCAGCTCCTGTAGATCTCTTGTGCCACTAGTAAAAATATTTTGTTCCGTTGAAGTTCCGATTGCATATGAAAATTTATCTCACTTGACAAGCGTTCATAGGACTCCATAGCTCCATTTTTAATACTAATGTGCAATACAAAAATTACTTAAATTTGGAAATATTCCATGTATTTAAAGCAATTATTTCCATCAAATTGTACGCAGCGCCGCCCACTTACCCGTAGGGTACGTACGTAGTGCGTGCGGCGCGCTACAGACAAAACAACGTCTTCGTGTATTATTTGATGTAGAATCATGTTTTAATGTAAAATTGCCTACCATATTCTATTGTAATAGTAACAAAAATCTATAAAAATATCTAATAATCTAATAAAAGATCCGCCTAAAGCGAGTTATTTGTACGCCATACAAATTATAAATACATTTTCCATATTATGTATCGGGACATGTCACGCTACCACTGTATGTATGAAAATATGTAAAGAAAAATATTGTAGTGCTCATGTGTCGCCCATTGTATGTGTATTTCTGTGTAACGTTTGGGATGACGCAGTGTGGGGACTGGAAGTTGTATGATTAACGTTTACCGTACGACCAGTTGGTTAGTTCCAATCATTCAACAGTGTGTGGACTACAGTCCTTTTAGGTGGGTACATAACTTCTGAAAATATTGAATAAATTAAAATATATTATATCTCATTCACGTTTCTGCATTGTGACAGATAATGGTTTTTGAGTAAATAATCTACTCGTTACATAATAGTCAGTTACAAAAACATAATAGTATCTTCAATTTTATTTACGAATAGAATTTTATATTGTTTCGAAGCTTCTGCTTTACGTAGATATGTATATATATAGGGATACATTCTAAGACATACAAGATTGTTGAAAAAATTGGCTTCGTTTTATGTTCATGTATTTTTTTCGAAATGTTATGACTCAACTAAAGTAAAAGATTACATTGTCTAATGTAAAGTATTTTTATAACCGTTAATAATTAAACCTATCTAAATATTATATATTAGATGTTGCTTTTAATCGTGCTATATTGTATAATTTGAATCACAATTTTAAATTTATGTAGTAACTGTCCTATACATGTGTGTATCTCGGATATACTTTTGAACTATTCTCGCCTTATGTTCCAAGTTCTCTATATTTGTACTAATTATTGTGTTAAGCGTTTCTAACAAGTACATATCCGATAAAAGTAGGAATAAAAAGAGCATTTTACAAGAATAATCTATGTGGATATAATTGACTTGGCTGTACTCAAAAGGAATTGCGTTATTTACGGTTCGAACAAAAAATTTAAAGAAATTGCAGGTTTTTTAATACGGTAAAAGATAAGGGTAAAATATGTTTTATTTTAAGTTTGATATTTTTAAAATAATTTTATTGTGTAAGGTTATCATTGTTCCTTTTATAACACATAGCAACACCACTACTATAAGGTTACTAGTGTTATGTTTTTTTATCGAGTAGATGAGCATCAGAACGTTTGTGACAAATAAATGACGTGTAGAACATACCTACTATTTGTTATTTTTGCTACCCTCAGTTGTGATTTCGAATAAATTTATAAAAGCTAAAGTTGTTTTCATTGTGATTGTACGACGCCTGATAGTGTAATGTTTTGCTTGCCGAGGTTAGCTTTTATGAGGGTATTTTGTAAAATATTAATTGTAAATTTTTTGTAAGTTATATTTAGTTGTTTTATTTGTATATTGTGACCACGATAAGCAAAAGATTATACAAGTGAATTAACGGTTTTGTTAATAAATTGTTCTCCTTACTGTTGACCAAAGATAGTGCATAAACAGATGTGTAAATTTTATAAATAATCAGCGTTGGTTGGCTTAAAATGTTATTTTTTAATAATATAAGCACATCAACGATGAAGTTTGGAAGACTGAATTACAATAAAGTAATTGATAAATATTTGGTATTTTTATTTTCTCATCCTTGGTTTTTTCACACGTTGTCAGACAAGATTTTGTGCTTATAAGCGTGCCCGCCCACGTCATACTTTTTGTAGGACAGATAATCGGGCAGGTTTTTCCTCAGATTCTTATGACCGATTTTGTGACCGACTCAACGCACACGGCCGTCACTTTGTCTGTAGCTTTCGAGGGAGTAGCACGTCATGGACAGAGATAACGTATACCATGTTATGGATATTAGGAGGAAGATGGATATACAGAGGAATATTTGTGTTTGGTACTTGAGGAACAGAAGAGAGAAAAGAAAGTTCTGGGTTGATCTGATAATCTCTTAAGAGATTATTGAAGGGGTTATTTTATGTTCGTCATGCTGATCTGAGACAACGACCAGACAAGTTTTTTTAAATATTATAGAATGTCAATTAGTACGTTTGATGAGCTGCTGTCCTTAGTAGAACGCCTGATGTGTAATAGCATATTACACACAAGGACACTATTATGAGAAAGTGTATTCATCCAGAGGAAAGTCCTATTATTCCTGTCGTAATACTCGGCCAATGTTGTATAAAGCAGGCCGCTTTTTACTTCCTCAATCAAACTCTCAATCGATCTCCATCGCCGAGCAATGTCATTGACACACACAAAGTGCAAGCGGCTCTCGGTGAACAACTGCGCAGTGTGCGTTAAATCATACATTTCCAGACGTTCCATTTTTCACCGACAATCGGATCGGTCGGGATGCACCGATTTTATTTGTGACCGACTTTTTGTAGGACGTGTGCGTTATACTATTGCAATCAGTACGGTCTATTTTCCTGCTACTAAAAGTCGGTCACCGATTGTCGGACGTGGGCGGGCACCCTAATATCAAACATTTGATGAATTTTTGTGAGGTACGTCCTATGTCCAGCTAAGGATAGTCGAGTGCACACACCGCTCATAAGTTGTGTTGTTTGAACACGTTACACGCTAGTCTCGGAAGTTTTGCATTTAATACTTCCATTATTGAGGAATGACGGAGTTTATAGAATATTTACTTGAGAGGACTTCTTAATTTCTTTGACATGATAACTTATAAATCGATGAACGCCAACTGCACGCGTGGAAAGTGTCGGGCTCCGCCTAAGCCGAGCGAGCGTAGAACAAGCGATAGTGAGGCACGATCGGCCTAAGCTTTCGGCTTGTAACGCGTTATCACGTAAAATTATTGTCCGTAAACCGACTTTACAGACAACAGGTAGGTTTTTTTGTTCCATCATTTTAAGGGGAGTGTAAACGCCGTGTACATTTTGTACAATATTCGACAGAGCGAAAAAGTTTTTTCTATTATAATGTCTAATAATAATAATTATAATTAGGTTTATTAAATAAAACATCTTAGCTCATACAACAGTATTTTTATTGTTCATTTTAAATAGTTAACAAATACCATTTTATTATTAAAATATAAAAAAATCTATTATGCGCATAATGTACTTATTTTTCTCCTAGGTAATCGGTAACTCATGACTTTAACTTATAAGCCAATAATCTGCAAAATATAATTAAATCAATATCAATCTGAATATGAAATAAAATGAGTAAGCAACCAACCAATCATTATTAGTAATATAACCATCTTAGTGTATTTTTAAATGTAATGAATATTTTGCGCGTGATTCATTAAAACCTCGTTTCACATCATATTCAGGCATTTGATCGAACACTAATTCACCATGAATTAATATATAATCTAAGTATCACATACAACCACAATCAAATACATATTTACAATTATTGCTTCACAATAGTGAAGTTATTACTGGTTTATTATTTTGCTCTTACTAATCATTAAAAAGTTAAAAGATGTCATAATATGTTAGATTAAAGATTTATTATGTAGTATGATATATAAAAAATAGACACCCTTTTGCATATAGGCACTGGAAACATTTTACCTGTTTTAACCGACTTCAAAAAATGAGGTTTCTCATTTCGACCGTGTATATTTTATGAGTGTTCGCGGATAACTTCAACTTTGATTTTGATGTTTTTTTTTATGAAAGGAGATACTCCAAGTGTGGTCCCATGATAAGGAAACCAGGATCTGAGATGACATCGCAAAGATATAGAGGGGATCTTTTGAAAATTGTAGGGGCGACTAGTGGGTTTGATAATTTTTTATTAGTCTTTTAAATGGCTACAATTTAACGAAAGTCTGGAATCGATCTGATGATGGGGCCGAAACACAGTCGAGGGAAGCCATTTAATTCTTAAAATTCATTTAAATCCTTTTAGTTATAGATAAATAAATAAAACTTGAAAACATACATTTGATCTCATCTCTTTAACCTATCATGCTGTTTGTTCCTCGTAATGTTGACTAGAAGACATAATTATTTTTGAACGTTAGGAAGGAAGCGACGTTGAAGTACTTGGGCATCGCTAAGAGGAGGCGCTTGTAGAAGGGCGTGTAGGCGTCTGGGTGGTGGATTTTGTGGGCGTGGTGCGATACGTCCGCCAATGGAGAGGACGGCGAGCCGACCTGTAAATAATGGTATCTTTGGCGTAATTGTTGGAGACATTGATATAGTTATTGAGACGAGTCCGTGAAGGGTAAGACCGGCCGCATATTATAATAATTTTTCTGATCAAAAAATTTCTGATAGCCGCCGGACGCACTCTTCTCATGTTTTGTTGTAGACCCCGCATACTATCAGAATAATTCCGACGTGTCTGATCAGAAAAATTCTTATAATATGCTGACACGAAACGTCTGTGTTGATATTAAAATTATTATTTTACTATTATTTTTAGACAAAGTGCACCAATAGATATTCCACATAAAAATATTATCCTTAGCGTAATGACATTTATACATAGACGTGATGAAATAGTTATTGCTAGATCAAGCATAATCATCCATCAAGGTATGGCTTGAGGACGGTTAAAACAACGGACTTTATTTTTACCGGTGGGAGGGAAGCGCTGTGCCGCGCTCCCGGCTGCATGGGTACCACCATCTTGCTTGTTTCTTCCGTGAAACAGCTTTGCTGTGTTTCGGAGAGAAGGGCAAGACAGGCAGTGTAATTACTGGCACCGAGACTTAACATCTTATATCTCAGGATAGGCAACACACAGATGAGTTGCCTGGACTCGTTCCAGGTAAACTAGTTTATGTTCATGTGCGACGTCGACCACTTACCATCAGGTGGCACGTTTGCCAGTTTGCTTATCCAAGTAACATAAAAAAAAACATGCGATTACAAACTTTCGTTTAGTGCTTTTAAACGGGCATGTGAAAACATGAATCACCATAACCATTATTAACCCTCTTGGCTTTTGTGAAGTTGCGAGGCAATTAATTAAACCATTTTATTTATATTTATACCAAAATTTATACCAAAGAAAATTACCAACATATATTGGTAATTTTCTTTAGACACCCATTTTCATTGACCAGAAGGAACCAACCGCCACAGACTTATTTTTTTTTTAATGTGGTGGCTGTACAAGCAAGTAATTGCACCTGTCAATATTCAACAAACCCTTTTCCATCCACTGCTGACTTCTCCTCGGCCTCTTTTAATAGAGGCCAAGACGAACAATTCCCCGTCACTTGTATTCAACTAGGATCGGCTATTACACGGTAAATTCACGCTGCTGAACGCATCCTTCTTATAAACCGCAACACGTCTGTAAAAATGACTATTGGTCCAGTAAAGCCCTTACCTCAAAAGTGAGCTGAAACTCTAAACTCGGTAGCGGGTCGCTGTGCGTGCCGATCGCGTGTACTACAACGTACACGGGCCGGCCGCTGTGCTCGCGCGTCGCCGCCGGCCGTGCCGCGAACGACCACGCCGTGAGGTTCACGCCCACCCGCGGACATATGATGAGTGTGTTGTGGGCGGGGCCTGACGTAAATACTAGTATGTAATTTTTAATGTACCTACTTTGTTGTTACATATACTTACCTTATTAATCCTATTAATATTATAATCGCGTTTTTAAGAATGTATGTTTGTTACTCTTTCACGCCAAAAGTACTGATTGGATTTTAATGAATTTTTACAATAACATAGCTTATACATCAGTAATTATAAACTTAAGTGGAAATTTTAGTGGCTTATGTTCTGTTAATTTTGTGTAATCTTTTGTTATATTATATTACTATTTGTTTCCCTAATAAAATATATAAATAAATAACATATATGATATAAATTGTCCCTGTAGGTACTCCCACGGCAATGCGGCGCTGCTAGTATATTCTATATGAATGTTGTAATATGTAGCTTGTGCTGTGGGTATACCGTCTATCGTCAATAATTAATACTATACATAGGTACCTATATAAAAATCGTATGTTGCGAAATTCCTTTCCTGGTTAGGTTTTGTACGACAGGATACTTTCAATGTGATTCGTAGGCGATATTATTGTAATTAGAAACTTGCTTGTTTCTGTATAAAATTCTGTATACAAAAGAAGATCCATCCTGGACCGTTGTCCGATTCAGTTACAGAGAGAAAAAAAACTACAAACGTTTCTGTAATTTTTTTCTCTGTAACTGAATCAGGTTTTTTACAAATAACGTCAGACGTGAACTTAAACATAATCAACCGAGGCTAGATTCCCCACCATGGTTCAGGCCTTGTCATGGCGGTGGGGCTCAGTAACCTAGGGTGAGCGGTGCACCTTGGGCGAAGCCAATTGAGCCGAGGGGGCTCTTTGTACCCCTTTTATAAGAATATGGGACAAAAGAGCAGGGGGCAAGGGGTGAGGATGGGAACCTCACCCCATTGTACTGTCCCGACTTTGGGAGGGGTTGTTCTGTGGTGCGGGACAACCCCTCTGTGGTGGTGGCGTCGGTCCCTTGCGGGTCTGACTAGCCGTCGAGGTGCCCTGTTAGCTTAACAGATCCGGGGCACCTCCCCAAGGCGGCACTAGTGGCACTCGCCGGGTTTTAGTGGGTAGAGCTGCGTCCATTTACCATCTTTCGGGCGCAGCGAGTCCCACATACCCACCTGGGGAGACCCATTCCCAGGCGGGATACCTCAGAGCATTTCCCGGCGTAAAAGACAAAAAAAAAAGGCTATATTGTTAAGACCAGATTTATCGATGCGATGTCTGTCCCGAGACGGAAGATGGGTTCCTTCGGCACTAGACCAATATACAGCAAATGCTTCACCCTATCGGTCGGTACACAAAAATTGCAAAATTATTTCAAATAAAATTCTAACACATTTCATGTTCATTAATCATCTATTATTATAACAAACATGCTTGGTCCTCACTCACCGTTCATGACGAAGTCGAGCGTGCACGTGTTGCGGTCACAAGAGCGGTTTCGTAAACGCAGCTCGTGGACGAATTCATTTGGTGGCTCCGAGTACACGAACAGACTCTCCGCTCTGATACATTTAACAAATATATTTTAATCTAGAGAAACTTTAGCCATAAGTAGACACAGTTCTGGCACTACGTTCAACTTGGGTTAGATTTATGAAAAATAACTAATTATTATAATCAATCATTAAGCGTGATTGTTTATTTATAACAGCCAACGGTTATTTCAATTAAACTCATTAGATACTATTGTTGTGTTATTGTGTTAGGTTAGACATCCGCTCGCCTGCTGTACCGATTAAGCTTAAAGGCCAACAGGCCAAAAAGTAAAGCACCTTTCGAAAAATAAATAAAAAGAAAATAGATACATACACTATAAAAGCACAGTGTAAGGAACATCAGTGAGACAATGCGTTTGAAGTGACGCGAAATGCCGCTTTTGTGTAGGCATTCGTTATTGCTGCAGGGTTGTCACAATATCTAAATATTATATTTTATATCATCCATTCTACACTTGTTTATACGTAGTACGTATTTGGATTTACACATATTCAGATTATGATTGAATTTGACGATGTAGTAAAATTCGCATACGTAAAAACAATTTTAATTAAAAATCTAACGGGAAGCAGGTGCATGACTTTGTATTAAAATTAATGTTCTTTAATGAATTGTTGTTGTGTTTGTTGATATAATTGAATTTCATTACTATTTCCAACAAATTATAAAGAAATACAACTCAAATAAAACACTTAAAGAAACAAAATAAAAAGCGACAGCCCCGGCTGATGTGTCCCAAGCGAGTGTATAGCAGCTCGGGCTCTCTACCGCCCCTTTCTCACCCCGCACGATGCTCTGTCTAGACGTGTCCGTTGGCCGACTGTAGTTTCATAGACTGTGCCTAAAGCGTATGACACATTACTCATCCCATCTATACTAATAATATAAAGAAGAAATGTTTATAAGTTGGCTGTCAGAAGTAATCTTCGAAACTATTCATAAGACTAAAAAAACTTGCTTCATGCTAACTTATCACTGAGTATATTAAAATAATCATCATCAGTTCGCATACGGCTGTAAATCTAAGTGAGCGCGGGCGAAGTAGCTGGCAACAGCTATGGTCAATAAAGTATAGATACTATATTTTTACGCAGTCCCTACAGCAAATGTGTGAGTGCACGCAAGTGGAATGCATATACAGCCTGATTTTTTGAAGAACGGACATAATCATGGACGTGATAGAACTTGGTTTTACCAATCAAAGAAAATTATATTCACCAAAAAAAACCACATAAATAACAAAATATAGACAAATGTAAATAATGCATTGTTGGCCTCATAATATGGTCACCCTATTGTATTATCACGTGCATTTTACGCGCTAAATTTAGACAGACGGTGTGATGGTAGTGGTGTAGGTATAAAATAATCGAATGAACTATGATAAGTGGTAAATAAATAATGTATGTAATGTAATGTAAATATGATCTCATTTTTCCTTCATACTTTGATCCTGGCTTAGGGCAGGCAAAACTACCTAGGTACTAAAGTAATGATACAAGTTAATTTAATTAAATTGATTTATCTTTATCCTTTGTATTATTAATTTGAGACACATTTGATTTTTCATTGTGTCTGGGTGCGCGCGTGCTTAACGAAAGCCAAGGGTTTAATGTATTCACATGACGTTAGATAAAAGAAATTGTAGTACCTATGTACTTCTATCGCATAAAAAAAATGGAATCATACTATTTACACCAATTGAAAATAAGATATTTACACAACCTACATAACTACTAAATTAATCTAAGTAAATTAGTACCTCCCCTAGTAAAGTGGATCACTTTTCACAGTCTAAAAACGCTGTTGTTATCCGTGGTTTTAATTATTCCCTATCTGCGTACTCTGTCACATAGACTAGGCGTTTGATCTCGCCCCACAGATAAAAGTCTAAGGGTGTTAAATCAGGCGAACGAGCCGGCCAAGACACGGGGTCTCCACGACCTATCCACCTCTCGCCAAACTGACAATTGAGATACTCACGAACACGAACCTGGTAATGCGCGGGAGCACCGTCCTGCTGGTAGTGGAGGTTACGGTGATAGATGAGAGGCATGTCATCCAACATATCATTCACCACATTTGACACAAGGTACGCGACGATTCGGAAACCTTTCGCGGTACAAGTCTATCGCACCACGTACACTGTCACCAGATAAAGCATAAGCTCTTACCATCTCCCAATATTCTCCATTTGAAAATTCATTCGACATGATTTAATACGTAATTAGTAATTACGTATTATACGCGACACGCGGTTGACACAAACAAAACATACGCTCCGGACAAAGACGCGTATCGCACTGCCCTTTCTTTGTGAAAAGCCGACAGTCGACACCGGTCACCGGCCATCGCGCGCCGTATTTCTTAGGCCCCGTGCGCATGAGCGTTTTTTGACCGACCGTTAAAAAAGAGTTTGAATGGGACAAATGGATAACCATGTATCTGTTCACACGAAAGCGTTTTTAAAGTGAGGCGCATTTTTGTCAAGTGTTGTTGGATTTTCGACTTTAAATGTTTGGCGTTAATTCGAATTGTGCATACCAAACTCCAAAGTCGGGTTTTACCGCGACACTTTTAAAACGCTCGTGCGAACGGGGCCTTAGGTGTGGCTCGCGGTAGAACGTTCGGCCACTTTATTTTGTGGTTCGGCGTCTTTGATGCATCGTATCTTACCTATTTCATAATACTGTGTTTACTTTAATTCAAGTGTGAAGGATAATTTTGAAAAAAACTAAGACCCCACTTGTGATATATTTTTGGAATGAGGATCTTTAGCTCTATACGCTACTTGAATATGTCCGTTCTTCAAAAAATCAGCCTGTATATAGCACCTCCCTTTTTCCCACATTTGCTTACACTTCTACACACCATCGTAATAAATTTGTGTGACTGTGGAGGGAGGTTATATATGCTTAATTGCCTGCACGTTTGCTGTGAAGTCTGTGTTGTTCGCGAAATTGTTGCTATTATCATCATCATCATCAGCCTCTATTCGTCCACAGCTGAACATGGGCCTCCCCCAATGGACGCCAAGACAACCGATCCCTTGCCACCCGCATCCAACACGGACCGGCCACCGCACGGAGATCGTCTTCCCACCTGGTTAATGGCCGACCAACACTCCGTCTACCTAAACATGGCCTCCACTCTAGAACCTTATTGCCCCATCGGCCATCCGTTCTTCTGAGTGTGTGACCAGCCCACTCACACTTCAACGAGCTTATTCTTTGCGTGATATCGGTAACCTTACTTCTCTGGCGGATGTCTTTGTTGTTTTTGTTGTTGCTAACTAATATACAATTTAATACCTCATATTATGGATTTTCGCAAAGTAGCGCCTGATTCTGTTAACAAAAAATTGCCACTTACAAGTACCGGTCGAATCGTGGTCTATACAGCGGCATGTCGCAGTAGACGGTCTTCTCGCAGTCTTCTGTGGCCAGCCTGCGCATGCGCAGGGCGGGCTCGGCAGCCGATATGGCCGACGCGGCATTCTCCACCGAGTACGCGTCTAGCTTAGTCACCAGAATACCCGATGTGCTGTTCACTTCGTTCATATCCGCATCGAAGGATGTAATTTTGGTATGCTGAAAACCATTTAATAATTGTTATTATATATTTTCAACACCATATAGTGTGAGCGATTTAAATTGGCGGGAAGAAAGTTTCACAGAATTTTTGTCTTTGAATTGTAGCCGTCTTCCTCTGTCAACATTTGGCTTAGATTAAGATGCCGGATTAATTTTGTCTTTATTTTTTAATGTCAATTATATACTAATTATATTGTCGGTTTGTTTTCTTAATATTGTTCAAAAAATAATTTTCCTGAATAAAATGTGATTGTCCAATATGAATACGGATTGAATATTACTATTAATGATCTTTGGATAAAAAATGATTATTAAATATTATAATCATGATTTTCTATAAAAATGATTACAAAAAATTATATCTCGTATCACATTGAATACCTATCATCGACCACGATGATACCGATAAAGAATCGTGAGTCACACAGTACTGTACAGTACTCACAGTACCCCACCATGAATAGAATAGAATAGAATTTATTTATTTGCAGAGGCATGGTACATCAGAGATCGTCATTAAACAATAATTATTGTATAAAATCCATCATGGTTCAGGCCTTGTCGTGGCGGTGGGGCTCAGTAGCCTAGGGTGAGCCCAGCACCTTGGGCGAAGTTAATTGAGCCGAGGGGGCTCTTTGTACCTCTCTTATAAGAGGGGACAAAAGAGCAGGGGGCAAGGGGCAAGGACGGGAACCTCACTCCATTGTACTGTCCCGACGTTGGAAGGGGTTGTCCTTTGGTGCGGGACAACCCCTCTGTGGAGGAGGCGTCGGTCCCCTGAGGGACTGACTAGCCGTCGAGGTGCCCTGTTTGCTTGGCAACTCAGCAAAGGCGGCACCGGTGGCACTCGCCGGATTTTAGTGGGTAGAGCTGCGTCCACTTACCAGCTTTCGGGCGCAGCGAGATCCACATACCCGCGTGGGGAGACCCACTCCCCCGCGGGATGCCTCAGAGCATTTCCCGGCGTTAAAGAAAAATAAAAGTACTCACAAACCAGTAATGCCTCTGTGTGGCCGTGCCGTCGTCCTGGTACGGGCTGAGCGGCAGGAACATGACGAGCACGCACGCCGCGCCCACCGCACCCAGGACGGGCCCCAACCGCCGCCGCGAGAACACAAGTTCGATTCCCGACTGAAACATCATCCCGTCAGCTCTAAATGTCTTTTAGGAAATAAAATGTTCACGATTTAGGAAGTGGCTAACATCGCGTGAATATAAACGAGTTCGCTAAGGAATGGTTTACATATTGTTTTCTAATGTCAACATATATAGCTGATTTAATGTCAAAGAACATATAGCTGATTTAAAACACCGTCGCTACACTAAGTCTGCCATCTGTGATAGTCTTGACAAAGCTCGCCATTATATCAGATTTGATAAACCACAAGTCCTCGCAAAAGAACACAGATTCCAACCAAGGATGATCCGTGAGGCTATTGAAATAAAAAAAACATCCTAATTTCAATAGAGAAGATGGCTGGCTCTTACCACCTGCTTGGGATGCTATTATTAATATTATCAAATCAAAATCCAAGCATAATATGTCACAGATTAAAGATACAGTTAGCACTTTCTGCGTATATAGGACTAACCAAAATATTGATGTATCATAGTTTCGAATAACTTTGTAACATTAGGACGTATGACACCTCGGTCCTCCCGTGACCATGGTTGCTGTAAAGTATCCGAAACGTCGGGCTTGTAAAAATCTTAATAAGCCACGATAAAATCCGTAAAAAAATTGTTTCATTCAACAAGTGCAACTCAGATTGATGGTACCCAAGCAGACGCGAGCAGCATAAAACTTCCCTTCCGGTAAAATCTCCTTTTTAAAGTATTAAATATATTATTTTACAATGGATTTTGTTAGGTAGGTACTATAGAAGTGTGTTATAAATAAAAAAAATACTTTATTTAAAATTAATTGTTTCTGTAACTACTACTTCACTAGACGTAAACACCACATCACTGAACTAAACAAATTATATACCGGTACAGAGAGGGCGAGCAGCGCCAGGGCTCCGCTGACGACCCCTGTGGTGCAGTCGGGGCAGGAGGAGCCCGAGCGGCCAGCGATGGGTAAAAGCAGCGCACTCATACGCAGCGCCAGCGACAGCAGCAGCAGCACTGCGGGCAGCGACACTACCACGTCCACTACCAGCTGCTGCCAGGCTACACAGCATACGTAATGAAGGATATATTAGATTTAGTAAGAGGCCTAGTGCTGCATTGCAGGCGAACTGGGTCGGCACGACCGGGATGGAACCTCTCACTCACATAACACCGGCGTCAAGTGACAGCTATGCCGTCACGTTTCGTACGGTTTGTGAGTTTCCGGTGGCCTATTGAGGGTATAGGGAAAATGATGTATGGGCATCGGTATCATAAGGCACCGACTAGACTGCTCGTTTGCCCCATTATGACATAAAAAAAAAATGATTTTTCTTTTTTTACTTTCCCAGTCTCATTTGCCTACCAAGTTCGTACCTGCAGGCCTCCACCTAAGCACGGTCAAGGAGACGAAGGCGCCAGCGGAGGTGAGAACGAGCGGCACCGCCAGCAAGTACCGCACGGGCGCCAGCGCGGGCATCGGCAGCAGCGCCGCTAGCAGTACAGTGAGCAGCAGCCGCGAGCCCGCTATGGCCTGCGCCGCTCGCAGCACCGCTGTCAGACCGTGCTGAAATATGTTTCTGCTGAGTCTAACTGTCAGCTGTGATGCTGTTCTTACCAAAAAGAAGGCGCCGTTGACGTTGTCGTGGTACCCATGCAGATATGCAGAGAATGAAGTCGTTGACAGAAGAAAGTATGGTGGTACACGTGCAGACATGCAGAGAATGAAGTCGTTAACAAAAGAAAGTATGGTGGTACACGTGCAGACGTGCAGAGAATGAAGTCGTTGCGAAGAAAGTATGATGGTACACGTGCAGACGTGCAGAGAATGAAGACGTTGACAGAAGAAAGTATGGTGGTACACGTGCAGACGTGCAGAGATTGAAGACGTTGACAGAAGAAAGTATGGTGGTACACGTGCAGACGTGCAGAGATTGAAGACGTTGACAGAAGAACTAACAGTTGATAGAAGACATTGAACTGCCTGATATATTTTTAAAATCTGTTCGCGAATTGCGCATATACATTTGCTTAATATAGGCACCCTTAAATGTTCCTTGATAATTTTAATTTAACAATGTTTTAGTACCTTGCGAGTCCTGTACGAGTCGTACAGGTGTGACATAGCGACGGCGGTGATGGTGTACGGCAGCCAGTACAGCGGCACCACCAGCCATGGGCGGGACAGGTACCTGACGGTGAAACAATAACTATCATTTTTTATATCAATCACAAAAATTGCAAATACATTAAATGCCATTTTAAAGATGCTCCAAAGTAAGTTGGTCGATCTCTGTGGCTCCGTTGTCTAGTACCTACCCTTACTTGGGTTACGGGTACCAGACAACGGAAATATATTTAATAGTTTTATATTATACATAATATACTTAAGATTTTTATTATATAATAAACATATTTAATACACATCCATGACCCAGAAAATATTTTTGTTCCCTGGCGGGATTCGAACCCGCAACCTCCGGCTTGAGCGCCAACGCGCTTCCCACTGAGCCACAGAGGTCGTCACTATAATATAATTTATTTTCAACTTTTTACCTCATTTGTGTGGTGGTAAAAGCCGTTATGACTATGACGAGAAGGACCGCTACAAGCCCGCTAAGCGCACACAGCAAACGACCCAGCACTGACAGCAGTAACTCCTCTACAGAGGACCAGCCTAAGTAAATATTACAATGCGTCACTATAAAGAGCAAATCTTTTATAAAAACCAGACAAGCGCGAGTTTGACCAGCGTGCTGAGGGTTCCAGATTATGGAAATTTTTTTTATGTAATCATCATCATCCGCCTTCATCTGTCCACTGCTGAATATAGGCCTCAATGAATGCCAAGACGGCCGATCCCTAATTTCATGTAATACAACAATAAGTTTGCGGTTTTCAGATTTTGTTCTTTACTTATATACTATGTATGGGAAGTACCCTATTGGTTTTGGTTTGGCAGACATACATGCAACAAAGTGATTCTATAAGGGTTCCGTTTTGGGATTTTCAGGAACGTTACCCTAAAAATTGACATCTAAAATAACTTATTAATGTCCCAACTTTGTGTCACAATAATTAATCGGTTTCGACATTTTCATTGCATATTCAAAATTTAAAAGCGTTAAGATTTTAACGTTACGTTTCTTCTAACGCTTAACACTTAGTGAAAGCTAAGTAGAAATAGGTATGCATAGTTCAATATTCATGGTTCTGTCTGTGTTAAATCCAACTGCTTTAATAATTTCTTGAAGCAGAAATTCAAATGTTAATTAAGTTTGAAATTCTCAAAATGCAAATATTGTCATCGGCTATGACGGTCGATTCCAACGCTACGTTGTGATTGGCCATTCGTGGTTATGTGACGTCATAATTCTTATTTTCCTACGTAGGTACTCATTTAGAATGATACAAAAATATGTGAAATAAAGCAAACGCTTTATTGATGTAAGATTTTTTAAAGTTATCCCACATTACTACAAATTAAGTATTTCATACTATAAACATACAACGATCTACATTAACCACCATTCACTATAAATAATAAAAAAAGATTCCCACGATTTGAGAACCTCCTCTTTTTTGAAGTCGGTTAATGAAGAGGGTAAATTCGCCTTTAGAGTACATTTTTTAAATTTCTCAAAACTTTTTATAGTTTAGCAGAACTATTAACCACCTTTCATAATGAAGATACTCACGCAATCCGACGATCCATAGATAATAGAGGACGCTTGCAGCGCCCAACGCCACTGCGAGGGCGTCTACGATGTGCGCCGCAGTGAGTGGGTACGACAACATGAACAGAGTCAGGTAGTCGTAGTATACCATTGGGATAGGAGACTCTACCTGAAAACAGTTCATACGAATATATAATACGAACATAGTAACGAGTAAAGTTTTGTACAAAGATACCCGGCTACGGCATATAATTTGACGCGTAAAAACAGTCATTTTTTTAAAATATTTTGATATACCCAGTCAGAGTGACTGGGTATATCAAAATATACAATAAAAAAAATCGAATGATATCTCCCAAGCTAACATCAATCAAATTGTTTAGGCAAAGATATAGGTATACACACTTGAAAAAGATAATTATCCTTCTGATGCAGTTGAGTAAAATAAGTTGTCTATTAGTGACAGAGGCATGTGATACTTTTGTGTCATTATAAACAAACGGTCAGGTTTACTGCTCACTAGTAACTAAGCTCTAGATAAGAATAGATTAAATGGCAATAAATCGCATTACTAAGTAACAATTAAATACTTAACTACTTACCAGATTATTATTTTCGCGTTCTCAAAAACGATACCCACTAAATAAATACGTTATCGATGATTTGGTAAATAATAGATTCCCCGTGGGAGGGATGCGCTTATATCGTGACACATCATTGTTATGTTTTGGAAATGAACACATTATAGGCATTGCTGTTACAATCTTACATCTTAGGATAGGCAGCACATGAATGACTTGTTTGGCTTACTCCCCCCCCACCCCTTTTTCTTTTGCGCCGGGCAATGCTCTTAGGCATCCCATGGGGGAGGAAGGACACCCCAGGCGGATATGTGGACTCGCTGCGACCGAAGATGGTTAGCTGGGCGCAGCTCTACCACTAAAACCGGATGAGTGCAACCAATGCCGCTAGTCAGTCCCCCGGGGGATCGACGCCACCTTCACAGAGAGGTTGTCCTGCACCACAGAACAACCCCTCCTAACGTCGGAACAGTGCAATTAGGAGAGGTTCCCACCCTCACCCTTTGTCCCCCCGGCTCTTTTATCCCTTCTTTTTATAAGAGGGGTACAAAGAGCAGCTCCCTCGGTTTAATTTGCTTCGCCCAAGGTGCTGGGTTCACCTAAGGCTACTGAACCCCATCGCTACAACAAGGCTTGAAGCATGGTGGAGTTGCTTAGCCCCTGGTAAACTTGTGTAAGTTTATGCAATAACTAATATGAAAAAAACACACCTTCTCGGCCAATTCTTCTTGATCAGCCAGATCTTTTATGAAGTTGAGAAGGGTGTTCCCTGTGTTTTGCATGACGCCCTTCAGAATGAGGGAGGGCTCGTCGTTCCTGGTGTGGTACACGTTTCCGCCCTTCACGAACGCTATGTCTACACCTGAAATTAATCAAAAATATCAAGACAGTTGTAGACAACCACAGCATAATTTGATGCCAATGGAAATTGATATGAAATCTCTACACCGTAAAATTAAAAGTATTAAAGAAAATTTTGACAAAGCATTTTTAAAATATGCAAATTTAATTGAAATGATATGGTCACAATAGTAAAATACTACAAATCAGTCAATGACCCCAAAGTTACGTAATCCGGGGATCGCTGGAGTCAGCTGTAGGTATTTTTCACGATCGAGGGTTTAAAAAATAAAAAAAATATACATAAAAATTCAAATAAGTAATTTATTTAACTCACAACAAATAATAATTGAACAACTATTATTTAGGATATTTTAACAATAATTTTAATTGGCTTATATTCGTATTTTTATTAATTTATATAATACTAGTGGCACCGACAGACGTTGTCCTGTAAAAATTTTTTTTTTTTGTGAATCTAAACCATCCTCGAATCCCCTTGAACTCACACAAAAAAATTCATCAAAATCGGTCCAACCGTCTAGGAGGAGTTCAGTGACATACACACGCACACAATAAATATATATATAAAGATGTGATCAGTATCGTTTACTGATATTATATAAGTACTTAAAATTTCTTGATGAATTAATTATAGGGGTGTTTATAACTACAGTGCCCGATATGATATATAGTTTTTTTTTTGTTATCTTATTAAGTTTTTAGTGAGTTCATAGAAACGCCTAGAAATGGGGGAAAGTAAGACTATTCATAGAGATTGTTAACGCCATCTTGTTAAAAATACCGAAATATATTCAAACGATACGCGGCCGGTGCTCGAGAGTGGCGCTGGCGGTCTCCGAGTTGGAGGGGGAAGGACTTTTTGAAGAAAACGGTTACTTCCCTGGACGTCCACGCATCTTGTTAAACAATATACTGTATTTTTTTAAACGCTTAAATTTTTATAAGTACTGTAAATTAATACAAGTAAATGTAAAAGTAAACGAGAATCGTTTTAACTATATAACATCAAAAGTTCTTCGTAATACATGCTAAATCAAGAAACCAAAGCGATACGCAGTTCACCAACAGAGATCATTGTTATTTCGAGTTTTAAAGGTGGTTCCTGTAGAATAATTATTATTGATGTATATATAAAGATTAGGATTTTTATACGTTTCCGTTCATATTACGAGTGAAATAAAATAATAATTTTTAATCTTACTTAAATAATAAATATACAGGTTTCCACTCATACAGCTATTTTACTGTCAAATATCAAGAAGATCATCATCAATCGAATCGGATACGACTGAAAACCGTACTGTACGAAAATTAACACGGGCTGCTGAAACCCGCTGGTGTACAAATATGATGTACCTTGTATGTTGCCGAAGTCTCTGAAGATCCTGAAGTCGGTGTCGGAGGGTACAATGCCGGACGCGAACAGCGCCTCCCCGAGGGACTGCGCGGAGGGGCGCGGGCACGACCGCTGGTATGAGCGCAGCAGCCTTGGGTCCGTCACCTATAATATACTGTTCGTCTTGACGCACAGTTGGCACAAACAAAGGACTGAGATGACATCGTAGCTTCAACATCGACACACCCGGACTGCGGCCGTACCGTCACCGTCGTGATATGAAGTCGTCAGCCCCATAAAGGGGAGAGTGACGCTAGGGACGTATTAAAGCACTCTCGCAAGAGGGTGCTTTTGATTTGTAGGGAGTGAAGAATTGTACGGGGCAAGAGAGCGTACCTATATGCAAGTGTACCCCGTACATCTCCCGCGTTTCGCTTCGTACACCGAGAGGTGGGTAGGAGCATGGGAAGGTTGGTGGGTTATGTTCGTCTTGACGACGTATGATAAATGAATCTCTCTCTTTATTTAAGAGACTTGCTCTTGTCGGTGTAGTAATCGCCAATCCTTCCTTCTCTCCGCCAATACCTTCAAAGTAATATACCTAGAAAAAGATTTATTACCGGTGAATATTTGGATGCGGTTTTCTAGCTGTGGTTATTCGACATATTTTATGAAAACGAACAGGTATTTCGTGGTCATCAGCTATTTTGTTAATCAATGATTTGCACACTAATCAGTTAGATCCAACTTGAGAAACAGGATTGTTTTGGACACAATAGGAGGAACTGTATACGTCTCTACGTCTGCCACAAGTAGAATGTAGACGTAATGCCGCATTCGCACGCTTGGCAAACCTCAACAAACCCTCACAAATTCAAATGTGCGGATAGTGTTTGACTTGGCTCGTGTATGTTTGCAAGTGCTTGTAGCAAAGTGTCAGTATTTTATTCACAAATTAAAGAGAATTTGCCGCAAGCGCACCGTTAGTGCGCAGACTCCCTTTTTTGCCCTCGTGGTGAACAGTCACTCATTTTTTACAGTACGTTGTACTGTAAAAAAGTGACTGTTCAAATTAAGACCAAGGAGAGCCGTATTTTTCGTTTTGTCAATCGTTTTCTTGTATTTATAATAAAAATAACTTAAGGTAAATTTTAGGACCGATAAGCGTCATGCTTGCCTCTTTAGAACCAAGTCACGCACTCGCAAGCGTTTGGATGGCGACATTTGATGTCTAAAATCAAGCCAAACGTTTGTACACGTTTTAAAGCGAAAGTTTACAGCAAGCGGCAAGCGTGCGGACGCGGCATAAGAACTTATGGGGGCACACAAAATTTAACAATTTGTACACATGGTCCTGGGAGGACTTTACTGTATAGTTCGTTCGACCTTGGTTGTGTCAGCCATCCGAAACGACGAATAATCAAAATTCTAAATAAGCCTTGTTTTATTATTTACAATTGGTGAAGGACTTTCACTGCAAATATAGGAAAATAATATACACAGGTATGACACAAGTCATTACCTGAAACACGTTGGGAAGACCGTTCATACCCGCCGAGTCTAGATTAACAACGTTGATCACTCCCTTTGCCCACGGGTGGGACAGAAACGCGTGACTGGCCTGGAATTGAAAGACAAATTTAAAAAAAATGTTCTAGAGCACGATAAAAAATAATACTTACAAGTACCAAGATTACAGTTGAAAATTTTTAATTCATCGTTTACCTCGAAACAGTCGAGGCGTAAGGAGTTAGATTTCTGATTTTTGTATTAAAGAACTAAAAGATGAAGAATGATTTGTCGGTCCAATTAAATGTATTTTTTTTTATTTAAAACCATTTGAAGAAAAAATCGGAAAAAAAACCATTTTATACATGTTGGATTTTATGATAACCTTGCAATTGTTTATGGTATTTTTATTGTTTCATAGTACGTATAAGGTAGATATATAATACTGAATATATAATTTTAAATTATCAGCTTTAATTTATTGCTATGAAGTCTAAAATCACATGATTTGTTTGTTACAAAGTTCATATTAAAAAGGCCCTTCTATCTTTGATGAAAGCTTTGTCTTTTTATGTTATAAGGGGGTAAACGTCGGAGCCTTATGGTACCAACGGCCATACACATCCGCACATCCAGAGGTTATGCAGATGCGCTGACCTCCTTTTTTCCCTATCCTCCCAATAGGCCACCAGAAACTCACAAACCGCACGAAACACGACATAGCTGTCACTTGACGCCGGTGTTATGTGAGCGAGGGGTACCACCCGGCCCAATTCGGCTGCAAAGCAGCATGGCAATATCTCTTACTATAAACTTGTCTTGACAATTAGTAAATACTATATGTTTATACAAAGTCATTTTTACCTGCAAAGGAGTTTCTTCAGAACCGTTGAAGAGAAAGATGATATTGTGTTTGAATTTCTTCTTCCTCCTGGACAACTTAGATAGGGTTTCTGCCATGGCTCCACAGAACACACCATTGTCTGAGGCGCCTAGATATTTCGAAAAAGTCAACATTATTTAAAATATTTCCGGCCAGTCAGTGACTTTGCCAGGGCGAACAAAGGCATTCCGATTTCAAAACTTTATACCACAAATTTGATTAGTATTGGCTATTTAGCTCTTTATAGTAGGTAGTCGTTTGTATATTTGTTTAATTATTATCAAACAAATATTATCAATATTTGTTTAATATTATTATTATTAAATTTGATCAGTATTAATCGTCATTATCGGCTGCTGAACACTTGCCTCTTCCTATGAAAGCCAAGCCCGATCTTTCGCCGCTCTCCTCCAACTGTCTCGTCTGTCAGACGCGAGATACTTCTCGTACGTCAGTACTTCTAGCTAAAGGTTTACTTAGCTACTCTCACATAAAAACACTTTTCATTCATTAATTAATTTATTAATTCATCATATCCGTCCACTGCTGAACATAGGCCTCCCTCAATGAACGCTAAGACGACCGATCCCTTACCACTCGCAACTACTTTTACTACACGTAACTGCACGTTACTACTACGTTACAGCTCGGAGATCGTCTTCCACCTGGTTAATGACCGACCAACACTTCGTCTTCAATACAATGAATTAAGTGTTTTTAATGTTAGTTGGAAAGCAAACTGGCAGACCACCTGATGGTAAGTGATCAGCGTCGCCTTTGAACATAAACGAACTCAAAAGGATGTTGGTACCGAAACAGACGGGAGTGCGGTACAGCGCAACCCTACCAACAGATGTATCTCATATGAGATTAACCACAATGCAAGTGTACCTATGGCAAAAGGCACTGAGTCGTAATGGCAGTTCACCAATATGGAAGTCCCGGTGCTGCCATCTGTACGGAATCCACTCTCGCCTTCCAAAACCGCGATGATGTTCGTTAGATTCTGATAACAGTTTACGTGAGGTGAACTAAATTCTAACCAGTAATCGCCTGAAATGCAAAGATATGATCATATAATATACAGACAGAAAATATGATAACACTATTGTTATACAGTATATTGAGTTGGTCTCCCCACGCGGGTATGTGGGACTCGCTGCGCCCGACAGCTGGTAAGTGGACGCAGCTCTACCCACTAAAACCCGGCGAGTGCCACCAATGCCGCCTGTTTATTTATTTATTTGATACGCCAACAGTGTACACATTAAAACATAAAGATACAATTATTCAATGAAGTATAAGGTCTGATATGTACACCTATTATAGGCGTGTACAACATTCACAAAATTCGCTAAGGTTAAATTTACATTGCTTGTTACTGATAAGGGACACAATTACAGTTTTATGTTAACACAAATAAAATAATATGATTAAACAGATATTAAGAAATTGAAAATTAAACTAAACCAGGTAAGTCTTTGTTTTTGCAAGCTGAACATTATTAATTTATTTTTAAAAACATTGAATGAATTATGCAACATTAATGTTCATTGTAGCAATGACATAATCTCCGTAAAGAGGAATTGATAGCGAGGTTAGTTCTAGCAAATTTCTCAGCAAACACTTTATTGACTTTGTGTCTAGGATAATTATTATAGGGAATGTTTAGCGAAATGTTGTGCAATATTGAAGGAGAAGCCTTTGGTGAGGTGCTCTTTTGTCCCCTCTTCTTATAAGAGGGGAACCAAGAGCCCTCTCGGCTCAATTAGCTTCGCCCAAGGTGCTGGGCTCACCTTAGGCTACTGAGCCCCACCGCCACGTCAAGGCGTGAACCATGGTGGGGAGAAATATATAAACCCTGCATTGGTGTCGCCACTATTTCCTTTATACGGTAGCATATAGTATAGTCCATACAGAAATTAGTTCCGAAATTTTCTGCAATATCGCAAGGGTTTTTTTTCGGTCAGACTTTACAAATTATTTAGTACATATGCTTCAAATATTAATAAATACTACTTAAAACCTTGCTGGCAACGTGTTTGATTCTTGCTGATCATCAACAACATAGGAATCATCATCAAAATCAACACAATAATCATATTATGTCAACATTTTCTAAGTGTATAATCTATATATATCAAATCAATAATAAATCATTGACAAGTTTTATCTATATTTAATCAGCGCTTTACAAAAGGTATATAAGGAATAGTTACTTTAGCACATATAATTAGTAATTAATTAGTATGTATTTGTGACTTACTGCTTGCATACTGCCAATCAATCTTCACTGGTATGTTAGCATTGCTAGCAATATTCTCCAACAGCGCCTTTAAATCTTTCGTCTTCTCTAAATGGTACTCTGTTCCAGACACTCTCGGCTGGTCTCCTATAATTTCATGTAGATATTGATTGGCCTTTTCTTCACTGAATACGTTTGACTCCTGAAAAAAAAAGTTTCGACTAATAGTAATGAATAGCAGAGCAAATAAATAAATTATGAATTACGCATATTGTTTTCTAATGAAATATGAATACAAATTGCAAATTTTATCGCTTATATGTATATAGACTTCAGCAATATATAAATCTCATAATCTTTAAAATTCAGTTACAATATTTTTTACAGTTTGTAAATATTTATATCTATCAACTCGTGTCTTATTTGTACATATTTTATTTAATCGTTTACAATATAAATCGCCGAGTTTGAAGACGAAAGTCTTCAACCAATGCGTTCTCCCTGTGATGACTTACGGGACCGAAACGTGGCCTCTAAATTTACGACTAGTCGGAAAGTTTGCCGTAACTCAACGTGCTATGCTGGGTATTTCTTTAGCAGATAGGATTCGAAACGAAGACATCCGCCAGAGAACTAAAGTTTTATTTTATTTTATGTTAGTTGGATAGGCAAACTGGCAAACGTGCCACCTGAATGTAAGTGGTCGACGTCGCCCATGAACATAAACTAGTATACCTGGAACGAGCCCAGGCAACTCATCTATGTGTTGCCTATCCTGAGACATAAGATGTTAAGTCTCGGTGCCAGTAATTACACTGCCTGTCTTGCCCTTCTCTCCGAAACACAGCAAAGCTGTTTCACGGGAGAAACAAGCAAGATGGTGGTACCCATGCAGCCGGAAGCGCGGCACAGCGCTTCCCTCCCACCGGTAAAGAAATACCCAGCTTGCATGTTACCGATATCATGCGAAGAATAAACTCGTTGAAGTGGCACTGGGCTGATTACACACTCAGGAGAACGGATGGCCGTAGGTCAATAAAGTTGAAGAGTGAAGGCCACGTTTAGGTAGACAAAGTGTTGATCAACCATCCAGAGACCAGAACATCTCCGTGCAGTAACCGGTCCGTGCTGGATGCGAGTGGCAAGGGACCGGTCGTCTTGGCGTTCATTGAAGGAGGCCTATGTTCAGCAGTGGACGGATAAGGCTGATGATGATGATAAATATTTAGTTAGGAAGTTTAGGAAGTTTAAAACTTTGCTGTTCTTAGTAATATTGAATGTGTATTAATTTATATTTTATACACATTCAATACTATTGGAATCTATTATTTTATATGTAATTTAATAAAAAAATTAAGCACTTTTAAGCTACATAATATGAGAAATAAATAATAATCGTAATATGTTCACATACTTACAGAACTTGGTATTTCGTGTTCCTTAATAACGCTCGGCATTCTATCTTCCATTGATTGTGCGAAATATGCCATCAACATATAGAACCCCAAGAGAACTAGGATATAGGGCCCTGGGACCTGAAAAAATATATATTTATGTATAGCCTGACCAGAAAAATAAAAACCCTCACCATATTGCGGAAAATTTCGGAACTAATTTCTGTATGAACGATACTATGTGTTGACTTAAAAAAGATACAGTGGCGACACCTCTCAGGGTTCATATATTTCTGGCCAGGCTATACATTCAAGTTACAACTGAAGTTGAATATTCTGAAAATTTGTAAAATATTTTAATCTAATTATGTATATCATTGCCAAATATTTTTTTCCGATTGTGTAGTATTTTTTATTTTTCCGTTCTTTAACCTGTTAGCTTTATTTTGTCGTTTCAAAACATAATGTAAAATTAAGCAGTTTTTTCTAATTGCGTTTATAAAAAGCGCTACCTAGCCATTCTTAAACGAAAATTTGCCATACGCGGCATGGAATGTGTATAATATTTGTAGCTTGGAAATAAAAAAATATATCATAAACATATTTAATAAACTTTGTTTACTATTGAAGGAGTATGGTGTAATATGAATAAGGTACAAGACCCGTTGTGAGGGCTTCTCTTCGTGGTCGTTAATGTTCAAAGAGAACCGGTTTTTTCTGGATGTGTATCTCTGAAAATAAAAATTTCAGGCGATCATATAACCAATAGTTATTAACTTTTAGGTACTTGGGTTTGAATTTGAATAATATTCAAAGTATAATATACACATAGATTGTGGTCTGAAATCAGTTAATAGCGACGGCCACGAACAATGGAGCCAACTTAGTTAAAACGTTTAGATCCAAAACGTTTTTTAACGTTATACGGAACGCAAAAAAAATTAGCTTATTTTTGCGTTCTGTATAATTTCACGAATTTGGACGACCTACAGTGATGACACAAACGTCAACTATCTTAGGAAAAAAAAATATTCCGACGAATTGTGAACCTCCTCCTTTTTGAAGTCGGTTAAAAATACACACATACCCAAAGCTAGCCCATCATACTGCTAATATTGAAAATATTTTATTTTAATGATAAAATGGTGGGAAAATAAAGCTAGGTTAAAATTAAATTTAAAAACCCCGAAAGCGAACATAGCGAGTTTGTTTCTTTAACAAACTTATTTTCGGAATTACCAGACGTATTTGTAAAGAAATATTTGCATTTGAAGCCCAATTGGAATATAATGGGAATACATATATTGTACTCTATTTTATTTTGAAGGTTTTTAATTTTTGGGTCAGGGTTCTACACATAAAAATCCAAAAAGATATATTTTTTTTATAGCGACACTATTGTGTTTTAACACCCAACGCAAAAAGAGGGGTGTTATAAGTTTGACCGGTGTGTGTGTGTCTGTCTGTCCATGGCACCGTAACTTGGCTTTGAAACGGATGAACCGATTTGAATGCGTTTTTTTTTTGTTTTTCAGCTATATCTATACAGATAAATAAAATTGGAGTGTATGTTTGTAATATTAAAATAAACGCTTTTTACTAAATGTATATGGATGTACTTATACATGGTACATATACCCAAATAACGTTTTTTACAATTTTTGTTCCGGCTAATCTCTAAAACGGCTGGCCCAATTTTGACGGGACTTTCACTGGCAGATAGCTAATGTTATAAGGAGTAACTTAAGCTATAAAAATAATCATTATAAATCCGGATACGGCTGTAAATCTAACTTAACGCGGGCGAAGCTGCGGGCAATAGCTAGTGTTTCATAAAAATCGGTTCAACCGTTTCAACGTTATCAGCTCAGCTCAGCGCCATTTCAACAAACCTTAACCATAAATACTAATAATAGGTTTAATATGTCAATTCATACAAATTAATATCAAAGAAGACGGTCCATTTCTGGTCTGGTCTTGTACAGTATACCATAAATAGAGAAAAAATACATAGATTTCATTAAAAATAAAATAAATTAGTATAATAAACTAATTTACATGCAAAAAATAAAAATATATTTCAAGTTTTTTAACTTGTTGGCAATTCTTAATGAAGATAGCGCCCTTCAGACCTAGGAACAAGTATCATATGTAATTGACATTCGCGTATACCCGAAAGGGACAGGCATATTTTACAGGGATACCACATTCATAATAAAAAGTCTACTTATTTTCTTGAAACAAGTGAAATAAAAATAATAAAAAAAACTGGTACATAAAGGTTGATAGATAACTATAAGCATTAGCCCTAACCAAACATTTATTGTAATTTTAGATAGCTGCATTTTTCCGGATTATCGAAAATATTATGTAATGACTAATAACAAACCGCTAAAAACATAAATAATAAAAAAGAAGGCTATATACGTCTTAATATGTACATAGCCTTTTAGCCATACCTACATAAACCGACCAACTTAAAAAGTAGTACAAAATGGCGGCATATTTGACAAACTGTTCGCGAGTGAGAATGTTTGTATGGCATTCAAATTTAGTCGATATTTTTTTGTTGGGCACATCTTTGTTGTGCCCAACAAACAAAGAGTGATATTCTGACAAAGACAAAAGAAAGTGTCTATGTCTCTGTCACTCTTGGAGTTTTTTGTATGTTGTTATCTCGTTTCAATACGGTATATTATTATTAGCTTGTCAAATCTATTGATACTTGATCTTAGCTTCAGACGGATAATTATTACTTACTAAATATCATTTCTGACAAATGACAAACCAAATGATGACAGATGCTTAGCGAACAATGACTTAATTCCTTACATTTGACAGATAAGGCCAAAGAATATACGCCTTACGTCATTGTTATATACACGCAGTGTTGCAAATCTTGGAAGCGTTAAATTATTCTACCGCTAAAATTGAGATGAATTCATGGATATGAACAAATCAAAACTGTTTCAATATTTTCTTTCCTTCATCTCATTACATGTACAAAAGTAGACCAACGTCCCATACAATTTTGGACCGTCTCCTTTGAGTAACAACTCAATCGAATTGGATAGCTCAAGGTAAGGTATGATTAAAGACTTGAGTCTTTACACCCTCTTGCTTACCTTTAGTAATTTCAAAATTTAATGTGATGGACCAACACAAAAAACGATCTGAGAATTGGAGTGCCGATGAAAAAGTATGTAGTTAATATCAATTGAATGGACCATGTTAATATCCATTTTCGAGTTAAAAAGATGATATAGCCTAAAAGAGAAACTTTGACAGATTCGATTTACTGCTTCATCCTCCACCGAACGCACGTTCCACCAGGCCCTTCAAGGTTGGGAAGGATTCTCCAGAGAGCTCTAGCCACTGACACCAATATTGAGGTCAAGCGCCGGAAGTGCTCGCGGAAATTCCACCTACCACCGAGGACGAGACCAAGGTACTTCATCACCGACTCGATGACAATTGGAGTTTCGCCCAACACTATCTGTGTAAGGAGGTGGCAGATTCCTAGGCCCATGGAATGTGAGACGTATCACCGGGTGTTATGTGGTTAACTTATGATCAAAAGAGCTCATACATTTCTGATGCGAGAAGACTAGATATTATGTGAGGCCCTGCTGTTGTTAAATCAGAAGCGACAGCTGTGCCTTGAGGAGCCTTCCTGTTGCTCGGGAGTTTCAGGACATTAATTGGCTACTACTTCTCCAATACAGTAATATTACAATAGGAGCCTACATACTGGGGTATGGTAGACGTTGCGTACGAGGAGTACGCCTGTTATCCTGCCTGCTCCTCGTCGAACCAGCACACGAAAAGGAAAACTTATTCCATTCCAGTCCCGACGGTGTCAGGGCAAGGAGTGCGTTGGCCCAATGCGGAGTGATTAATTTCACACGCCTTCAATTGTTTTAATCTCTTCAACCATTACGGCTTACTGACGGTGATTTCCTTCACCGACGAGCAAGCGATATTCTCATGTTTGTCACGGGGAAATTTAGAAGAACCCACTAGAGTACTAGAGTAGTGAATCGTCGCTCAACACCTCTATCCTTCCAATTCACCACATTAATTCAATTATTATAACACCACTAACCGATCTCTGCGGCTTCACATCCATGTTGTTCACTTATTAGGTTCTAATTAACTTCACTGGTGGCCGTGTGTCTTGTCTGTTGTATTTTACATGTACAACTGTTTAACATATCACACCAATTTTATCTTACTGTTAAGAACCGTGTACATATGTCCCCTGGTCTGTTTAAGTTTTAAATCATTAACTTCAAATACTTAAGTATCTTTAGGTACTTTTATTTTGTAGGTAATGCCTACAATAGACCAAGAATTTCCTGTAAAATAGACAGCGTACCTAGTAAATATATGTAAGTGGTCGTAATAGTCCAAGAGTTTGTAGCGCTTCGCTACTTCGCCTTAGATAATACAAGTACAGTCATCCTATGTTTCTCGAAATTTCCTAAGGAATAGACAGAATTAATTTGAGTCTACGGGCGATAGCACACCTCCACTGCGAAATCAAAACAGCGGAACCGCAGTAATTGTGTCTTGTTCGTTTGTAGGAGCAGCGGAACACTAGCAAAACTGCCTGTTATAACGCAAAACTATGCGTTAGAACAGGCAGTTTTGCTAGTTTAATTTTAGACTTAATTTTTTTTTTATATAAAAAGGACTTTGACTTTACAGAAAATTTTATATAAAGTCAACAACAAGTTACAAGAAACGTGATTTTTTTGCTTGAAATATTCAAAGAATATTTAATTATTAAAATAAAATAAATATTTGAGGCGGACTCCAATACAAAATTCATGAATGGTATAAGCGACCTATTGGTATAGTATTAAACATTATATCAGAGAAATCGTAACCGAGCTATCAATAAATAATAGTTTAATCATCGCGTCACTAGATGGCGTTTTCATTATAATATCAATAGTCATATATTACTTTACTTTCAACTTAACATACGTGATTTATTTTGTAGTGTCTAATGTTGTATATATAATGGTATTAGTGCGCGAGTCCGATTGGCACTTAGCCGGTTTTTAAATTATACTCGTGCATCCAAATTCTACGAATTCAAAGTTTAAGTCCATAATTCCTCCTCTGAATCTGTATGTGTATAATGACAACATTTCACTCCGATTGCCTCAACTAAATCGCTGGACGTTTCGACGTCCGGTTCCGCTAGTCAATCTACATTCGATCACACTTCGCAGCGAAATATATCCAGCGGTTCCGTTATTTTGCGCCTTAGGCGTGCTTGGGACATATGATCATATCTTGAGAATGCGGTGTCGGGGCGAAACGTGCGTACGTCTTAATTGTAACAGCTTCTATGCTGCAGCGCCTGCGAAATGCCAGCAGCAGCATTCTGAAAGGTATTGCGGATAGATTTGACTGTGTTTTTGGATAGGCCAAAAACATTGGGTAAGGGTAGTCAATGGAATGGTGTAAAAAAAAAAAAAACATTTATTGTCAAAAACTAACACTATGTACTAACACACTTATAAGTTAATTTTGTAACTAACACACTAACTATATTATATGGGCACTTCTTTTGCCTGAAATAAACATATTCTATTCTATTCTATTGTGGTGTGAGGTATACCTCACACCACAATAGAATAGACTTACACACGCAAGTCGCATGCAAGGAAATGCATGCGACTTGCGTGTGTAAGGATATGAGCGACGATGGTCTAGCTAGTGGGTATGATCTCAGCCTCTTTAGTGAGAGGTCTGGTTTCGATCCTGACCCCTGTGATGCCTTGAAATGAGTTTTTCTGAATTTCTACATGCACCTGAACCTTCCTCACCAGTTATGAGAAAACCTGCATGCCTGATGAGATTAAAGGTCTTTGAAGGTGAGTGAAGTTCACCAACCCACATTGGGCCCGCATCGATGAACTACGGCCCAACACCCTCCTGATTTCAAGGAGCAGACCAATAGGCAGACAGCAGTGGGACATATAAGAGTTGATATTATTAAATAGAATGGTGGCTATATAAAGCCGCT
Organism: Helleia helle; assembly: GCA_963853865.1. Lineage (NCBI taxonomy): Eukaryota > Metazoa > Arthropoda > Insecta > Lepidoptera > Lycaenidae > Helleia > Helleia helle. The sequence continues at coordinate 7,151,669 of OY971419.1, forward strand.
CTCATATACTTTCTTCTTACATCTAAATATAGAAACAGTATCGAATTCCATCCATCCACAAACATACCACAACTTGGGTTTGAGTCCATGAATGCATTGAGGAAAAAATGCATCGTAAAGGCGAAAGGTGAAGGAAGACTGCTTGACACAAAAGAATAAATAGTTCATGATTGCGATTGTACATGTTTGTCTGTATTCTGAAAATACAGTTGTGACAACCCATTTGTAAATTTGATGCCTCAATCGAGGACCAGATCGAGGGTCACCAGAACATCAATTCATAAGACTTTTTCCTTATACAAATACACTTTGAGAGTTTTCGAGCCTCAGATGGTGTGTTTGTTCATATATTACTACTATACCTTAGGTTTTCAATACTAAATAAATTATAGTGTATAGTCTCCTTTAATCAATTTATAAGCCCAGTATATTTACAACCAGTCGATGTTATCTCTAAAAATAAATTAGCAAGATTATCAAGTTGGTAGGTTGGTCACAATGTGGAAGTTTTAGATATGCAAATTCTACTAACGCTTTGTTAGCTCTACCCAGTTTCAGATTTACTAAATACAGAAATCCTCGCTTAGCCTATCACTGTAAGTATTGGTATGTATATTTTTCCAGCTTGCCACTCGTATACAACACAGACTGGCCATAGCAGGAGATCATCTTCCCATCTAGTTAATGGCCGACCAACACTTCGCCTCTCTAAGCGCGGCCTACACTCTTAAACCTTATTGGCCCATCGGCCATTAGTTCTCCTGAGTCTGTGATCAGCCCACTGCCACTTCAACAAGCTTATTCTTCGCGTGGTACCGGTAAGTTTAGCTCTCTGGCGGATGTCTTCGTTTCGAACCCTATCTGCCAAAGAAACGGCCAGCATAGCACGCTCCATTGCTTGTTGAGCTACGGCGAACTTTTGGACCAGTCGTAGACCAGCAGTTCAACACATGCAAGCAAGCACCAACGTACATTGACGGGCGTCTGATAGTACCATTAGAATTTTGTTTGACTCTTTGAAAATAGTGGTGTTTCACTTTTAAAGACAAAATCTAAAAAACACTTTTTTCACATACTTAAATATTCTTATTTTTAAATACTTATCTACATAATTTTATTACCTCATTAGATTCATAGAAATTATTTTATAAATTGTACTGTCATATCTTATCATATTATATACATAGCAAACAAAAAATCCTGTCAGCCACTTTGATTATCGTTCGACTCATGCCGCAGTTGATATACATACTTAATTTGAAGTTATTATGTGAATATTAGACAGTATATTACAAAACCAGCGAAGTGTTATCACTAAAATATGCAACAGCATACTTCAGAGATATTAACTATAAGAATTGCTTGGATGTTATTTTCGAAATTGTGGTAGATAATTATATATTGTGGGGTAAGAGTTATACTTTGATCAAATTAATTTTGTTATATGTACTGCCATTTCTTAACTCTTTAGTTACATTAAAAAAATCGATAATTTTTACAGAAAAAATTGGACCGGTGAGGTGTGCTGTGTTGCACACCCTGTGCTGTCCTGCTTGTTTCTTGAAACATCTTTACTATGTTTCGGAGACAAGGGCAAGATAGGCAGTGTAGTTACTGGCATTAAGACTTATTATCTTATCTCAGAATAGCAACACATAAGAGTTGCTTGAGCTAATTTGAGGTAAACTAGTAAGAAAAAAAATATTTCCAGTAAAATATAGACTCTTAGTTTGCATTGCTACTGTAAAAAATACTGACTACATAAAAATACCATTAGACGCCAATTGCCTTATTGGTTATATAGTTTCATAAATATTGACATTTTCAAAATAATAAAAAAACCAAAACACATGTTTTCTCTCTCATTTATATATCTTGACCAATGTTTGTGAAGTCAATTCGCCTATGTAGTGAGTAATTAAAAGCATTCTTGTTTATATAATATTCAATGACATGTCAAAACCACTTATCTTGCATTCATTATTTAAAGAAAAACATTCCTATAAAAAAAATTCAAACCCAAGTACTATTATCTATTATCAAGAATAAGGACTTATTTACACACTTACTAAATTCTAATTGATTAGAATATGTATTAGTGTTTGTAGAATGTTATTTAAAACTTCTTAATTTTTTAAATAAATACAGAAAACTCATAAAATAGTTTGAGCACATTTATTTCACAAAAAACATTGTATCCTTATATACAATGATTTAGGTAATATCAATAATATGACAATTACTTAATATGCATGAACAAAAAACAGTAAATATATTTATTAAAACTATTAAACACCGCATAAAAATACACATGATATATGGAAGTTGAATGTTTCATTAATGTATCTCCTGTTACTTATGTATAAAAACTTACCGAAGTCATATTTATGTTAAGTTCCAATTATCTTTTTAAAATACAAACATCGCACAAGTCAACCCAGACGTTGCCGAGTAGAAACCACAGTACTAGCAACTAGAAAATAGAAATGAAGAAAAGTAAACAAGAATTATGAATACAATTCAATGAACTATGAACTGACATTTGATATTTAACAGGTGTCAAGTAACAACTTTTTTTTCCTTACATGTTCTATACATTTGTTCCTGTTGGAACCGGCTAAGACCTAAAGCCATGCTGCCAAGTCTGTCGTATTAACAATATTTTGTCTGTGCTTTAGAGATACGTCGGAAAATGTCAAGGAGTGCGGCTCCACCTCTCTAGCCCCCATCAATCAACTATCACTTCCGATTCTATTCACCCAGAGCAGTCCACCACAACAATCGCCAACGGATCACATTATGTATTACACAGATTAAGTTTTTAAAACAAACACCATAGAAAACCACCAGAACAGTTCTCCACAATATTCGCCAACCAATCACAATATATACGGATAAGTTTTTAAAACAAATACTATAGGAAACACCAAAAAACACAACCGCACCTAATGACACTTCCCGCCGTCCTCTTATTTTGTCTTATTATTATTGCCAACGACGAGTTAATGTTTAGTCAGTACTATGGGAAAACGGTGGGAAACCCCAAGGCGTGCTGCTTCGCCCGTCCAGTCTCCTATCACTCAACCATCACTCCCCACTTCACCCACCCAGAACATTCGTCCACAACATTCGCCAACCAATTTTTTTATCGCAGGGAAATCCTTATGGATGCAGCCAGGACCTTCGGGTAGATCCTGACCAAATGTGGGACCCACACCTGGGAGTGCCCACCCTAACTAATACCACTGCGAACATCTTCAGCCGCTTTTTGAGGGCCCCGGATATGTAGGCAACAGACAGGATCACCTCAGCGACAGGCTGGCCACGGCGAAGGCTAGACTACTCCTCGTAAGGGGGGGACTGTACGGCCGCTACTAAGAAGTCCCCATGACGTTGTGCCATACAGACACACGTTCCTATCCTGCGCCCGACACGAACACAGGGGCATTACTGGAGGCGCATTAAGTAGCGCTTCCTACGCATCCTCGTTCGTCACCCGCGGGAGGAGGCCTCGTCGGCGGCCTCTTTTCTCACCTGCTCGTCGGCTTCGGACATTACTGCCTCGTAGAAGGAGACCATTGCCGTCCAGGAGTCGTTGTCACCGAGCATCGCGGTGATGACGCTCGGCAGAGACAAGTCCCCTCCGATGACTTATGACAAACTGTGACGCAGCGCAACCCATCTCGGGCACATCTCCAGGGTGTGCTGGGCCGAGTCCACCGCAGCGCCACAATCGTGGCAGACTGTCAACGGCTCCCTGTGGGCCGTCCGGCACAGGTACTCACCAAAGCAACCATACCCGGTGAGCACCTGTGTCAGAGGGAAGGTGAGGGACATTCACCGCTCGAGGACCGGACGCAGAGCAACCGTCAGGTTTTGCCATACGCCTGCCGCGCTAAGTCCTCCCCACACCTCCGTATTAACGCCTCTTGCCCTAGTCGGCGAACCTGCAGGATCCCGCTCCAGCGTAAGGATGTCACCGAAAGACCAGGAGGTCTTTCGGTAAGGTTTCGAAACACACTCCTATGTCTCGAATAGGATCCGCGACATAGGAGTGCGTCTCGGAAAGAACCTCCGCCACGAGCTCCCAAGGGTCACCAGCCAGGGTAGTGACTGCCGCCCACGATACGGTACGGTACCCCTACATCACTTTTTTTGTTCTCTTTTTTCTTTAACGCCGGGAAATGCTCTGAGGCATCCCGCCTGGAGAGTGGGTCTCCCCAGGCGGGTATGTGGGACTCGCTGCGCCCGAAAGATGTAAGTGGACGCAGCTCTACCCATTAAAACCCAGCGAGTGCCATCAGTGCCGCCTTTGGTGAGGTGCCCCGGATCTGTTAAGCTGACAGGGCACCTCGATGGCTAGTCAGCCCTGCAAGGGACCGACGCCACCTCCACAGAGGGGTTGTCCCGCACCACAGAACAACCCCTCACAACGTCGGGATAGTACAATGGGGTGAGGTTCCCATCCTCGCTTCTTGCCCCCTGCTCTTTTGTCCCCTCTTCTTATAAGAGGGGTACAAAGAGCCCCCTCGGCTCAATTAGCTTCGCCCAAGGTGCTGGGCTCACCCTAGGCTACTGAGCCCCACCGCCACGTCAAGGCCTGAACCATGGCTGGGATCCCCACATCACTGCGCTGAGCGCAGCTGGGCCTTATTCCTTGCGGTAAGGTGACCCGCCCAGATGGGTGCACCGTACGTCGCCATACTCCAACAGACTCCGGAGTATAGCTGCCTACAGGCAGCGTTGGGTCTTCCAAGGTTTGGGAGGAGTCTGCCCAGCGCACTTGCCGCCTTCACAAACTTCGGTCCCATTATGTGGGCCGAAGGTCCACCCTCCGTCAAGGATATTTTATATGCGGGCTCATCTTGACCCTCACCCCTTCGATCTGGAGGGTAGCCCCCGGTGAGGGTCCATTCCGCCCAGTCCCGCGGAAGAGAAGGGCCTAGGTCTTCTTAAGTCTGACCCGAAGCCCTAACCTCTCTATGCGGCTGATCACGAGGTCCCTCAGATCCAGACAGAGTCGACCCTCCTTCCAAGCCCTCTGGAACTGCCCGGACCCCATACAGCGGTCGAACAGCTCCCGAAGGCTATCGCCCTCGGCGAGAGAGATCGCGAGGACTCTCCCATGCATCCCGTCTGAAAGCATTCGCCAACCAATCACAATATTATATACAGATTATTTTTTTAAAACAAGTGTTTGTTTTATAATCCTTATCCTTACTAATATTATAAATACGAAAGTAACTCTGTCTGTCTGTCTCTTCTTCACGCCTAAACCGCTGAACAGATTTGGATGAAATTAGGCACAAAGATAGCTTGAAACCCGAGAGGATATAGGATAGTTTTTATCCCGGAAATCCTACGGGAACGGGATTTATGCGGGTAAAACCCCGGGACCACGGAACAGATTTGGGTGTTTGATATGAAGATACTTTGAAAATTAACATAGGACATTAAATAGTTTTTATCCTGAAAATCCCACGGGAACGGGACCTATGCGGGTAATACCCCGAGACAGACTATCTTCTAAACCACGGAACAGATTTGGGTGAAATTTAATATGAAGGTACTTCGAAACTTAACGTAGGACTTAAAATAAATCTTATCCTGAAAATCCCACGGGAATGGGAACTATGCGCGTAAGCCCCGGGACTGTCTATCTTCTAAACCACGGCACAGATTTATGTGAAATTTGATATGAAGATACTTTGGTACTTAATGTAGGATTTAAAATAGTTTTTATCCTAAAAATCCTACGGGAACGGGACCTATGTGGGTAAAACCCGGGACTGTCTATCTTCTAAACCACGGAACAGATTTGGGTGAGCTTTGGTATGAAGATACTTTGGAACTTAACGTAGGACTTAAAATAGTTGCTATCCTGAAAATCCTATGGGAACGGGAGTTGTGCAGCTAAAACGCCGGGACTGTGTATTTGTTAAACCACTAAACCGATTGGAGTGAAATTTGATATGGAGATAGTTTGAGACTCTAGGTAAGATATAAGATGTATAATTAGTGTAACAAGAAGTTTTATAGATGTGTCAATAGATGGCGTTAACTCAAAATGTAGATCACGCTATCCATTACAAGATGCGAATCCTTATGAGGATCGCACTTTTGTATTGCACGCGTTTTTAATGAAGTATTCATATATTAGTAATTTATCCAAAAATGATTTATTAATAGAATTCATTATATTATAAAAAAGGAATACTTATATATTATAATAATGAAGCGGCTGAAAAAGCTAAAATATGCAAATACAGGGGTCTAGCTTTACTTATGCTAGTAGGTAATATAGTTCAATGCGTTTTAATGAGAAAGGGTTTAAATCAATACACAACCAATGAAAAAATCAAATTTGGAATTGTGTAAAAATTATTATACATGTAACTAACTGAAAGCAATCACGGCAGATGAACTGCCATTTATTAAAGTATTCCGATATAATATAGATATAGGATATCATCAAATTACAATAGATATTACGATGACGTCGAAATACTATGATGCGCTTCCAAAGCATCCAAACAATTGTTTTTTTGTTAATTTAACATCGACAAGTAATAAAATGACACATCATCGACTACTTTTATTATTTTTACACGAAAACTTTGGCATATTGAACATTGGTGTGAACTAGGCCCAATAAAAGCTGTAAGTCGTCGAGGAGTTCCCTCGACTGCCTATGGTCTCCATCATCAGACCTGTAATGGCTCTTATAACCCATATGGGTGCAAAGTTCTCATCAGTATAAATTAATTGGTTCCAAACACAAGTTTACTGATGTAAAACATTGAGGAGTTCCCTCGACTGTCTTCCGTCTCCCGCATCAGATCGACTCTAGACCTACATTAAATTATAGTGCTTCAAAATACTTAAAAAAAAATACCAAACGCACCAGTTGTACCTACGATTTACGAAAGTTCCCCTCAATTTCTCTGGGATGCCATCATCAGATCCTGGTTTTCTTATCATGGGACCAACTCGGAATTGCACTATTTTGAATAAAAAAAGATTTTTGAAAATCGGATCACCAATTGACGGAGCCTAAGATCAAGTATCTTTTAACGTATACGGTATTAGTATTAGATTTGACAAGCTAATACTAATACCGTATTGGAACGAGATAACAATATACGAAAAACTCCAAGAGTGACAGAGACATAGACACTTTCTTTTGTCTTTGTCAGAATATACGTCTGTGAAGCTAGAAAGGTCAAGTCGGCCGAATCACTCGTTTTATATCTCAAAATTTAGTGCTCATTTAGTGCTAATTTAGTGCTGATAACAGATATTTGGTGCTTTGATAGGTGAACCAAAAATGAGAACACTGCTAACTTTTAATTAAGCTAGCAGTGTACAATTCGTGACCGCGCTTTGATACAGTTGGGGCGAGAGGCACATGAGCTAATAATTTAGTGCTCAATTAGTGCTAATTTAGTGCATATAACAGATATTTGGTGCTGTGATAAGTGGACCAAAAGTGAGAACGTCATTTAATTCTATAAGTTTCCGTTTTCGAGTCTTTTTCTTGCTCTTGAGACTGCTGGAGTCGTTATACTAGCAGTAATTGCTTTGAAAAAATAATAAAAAATAAAGTATTGTTCAAAACTCCTTTACTACAACGACGGCACTAATTCAGCATTAAATAGTGACGTCTTTCAATTCCATTAGTTTCCGTTTTAAAGTCTCTCTCTAGCTCTCAAGGCTGCTAGCGTCGTTATACTAGCAGTAGTTGATTTGAAAAAAAAATATATTTTTCAGAAATCCTTTGCTATACTGGTAGCACTAATTGAGCACTAAATGGTGACGTCTTTAGCAGTGTTCTCACTTTTGGTCCACTTATCACAGCACCAAATATCTGTTATATGCACTAAATTAGCACTAATTGAGCACTAAATTATTAGCTCATGTGCCTCTCGCCCCAACTGTATCAAAGCGCGGTCACGAATTGTACACTGCTAGCTTAATTAAAAGTTAGCAGTGTTCTCATTTTTGGTTCACCTATCAAAGCACCAAATATCTGTTATCAGCACTAAATTAGCACTAAATGAGCACTAAATTTTGAGATATAAAACGAGTGATTCTGCCGACTTGACCTTTCTAGCTTTACAGACGTTCAGAATATCACTCTTCGTTTGTTGGGCACAACAACGATGTGCCCAACAAAAAATATCGACTAAATTTGAATGCCATACTGACATTCTCACTCTCAAACAGTTTGTCAAATATGTCCGCTATTTTGTACTACTTTTTAATTTGGTTGGTTTTTAATATGGTGATACCAGTTTTGTTATAGGCAGATTACCCAAGAATGTGGTATTATATAAAAAGGGTGACTGGAATCTTCGAAATAAACACAATAAAAACAAATATGTTTATTGCTATCCTAAAAGGCTAAGTACTATAGATCATACATATTAAGGGGACGTTTATAGCCTTCTTTTTTATTATTTATGTTTTTAGCGGTTTGTTAATATTCATTACATATTTTCGATAATCCGGAAAAATGCAGCGGTCTAAAATTACAATAAATGTTTGGGTAGGGCTAATGCTTATAGTTATCTATCAACCTTTTCCAGTTTTTTTATTATTCTAAATACACTTGTTTCAAGAAAATAAGTAGACTTGTTATTATGAATGTGGTATCCCTGTAAAATATGCCTGTCCCTTTCGGGTATACGCGAATGTCAATTCCATATGATACTTGTTCCTAGGACGGAGAAATCGGTGAACATACATTAAAAAATATATATATACACACGAACATAGAACCTGCTTCTTTTTTGAAGTCGTTTAAAAAAGACAGTCTCGACAGAGCTTCTGGAATCCCAAAAGATAATATATTTATTTATTAGGTAATGCGACTCAACAAATAAACGAGCGTTGAGAATAGCCAATGCCTCTCCTGTGTAAACAGATGATACTATATCCATTTTAATACTTGTCGGCGCACATTAAAATGTCATTGTCAAACTCAAGAGTGACAAGATGTCACTCTAGCGGAGCGTCGAGTCGAGGGTAGCGGGGCGGCCATCTTAGGATTCACTTCTCTGAGAGCCACAGAGCAAGTAAATGTTACGTATATATATGTGTATAACGTAGTGTTTATATACTCTTTGCTGAGAGCGGTCGCAAGCGCACCACGTTTTCGACGAATCGCTATCCATCGCCATAATCCTACTATATTTTAAAGTGATTAGTGTTGATCAGAACATTATTAATTATCATTTACGTAATTGAAGAGTTATTTAAATGTTATAAGAAGTAAAGTCGTTTAAGTTTTGAAGACAATACCCTGTTCGACCGCCCACATACCCACATTGCAAGATGAATTCTGATGAAGGCCATCCTGAGCTTTCATACTTAATAAAATGGGCAATTATAAACAAAAAAAAATCGATTGTCTGTAAAGTCGGTTTACTGACGATAGTTGAACGTGACAACGTCATAAGAAAATGGAACGCCTCAGAGCGAGGTAACGCCGCTTAAGTCATGTTTTTTCGTTCGTGCAGCCGGCTTCATCGAATAGGGATGTTGACATTTTTCATAAATGTTTATAGATCATTTATAAATATCTAATAGAGGCCTAAATATTATTAACTTTTGCTTAAGTACGTCTAATGTCTATAAAATCTTGCATTTTATAATGCATTTTAATTTTCGCCCCAAAACGCTAACACTTGGCTTCTAAGTTTTATAATTGTTGTACGGTGCCTATGTGTGTGTACACTGTACGCCTGAAAAAGAAGGGAGTTATCACCCTTCTTAAAAAACAAAACGATTTCACTTCCATGCCACTCCTTGGGGGAAATGCCCCGTTGAAGGACGAAATTAAAAATCTTTTGTAACTCTCTTAAAACAGGTTCGCCACCTGCCTTAAGGAGTTCAGTCGTAATTCCGTCCCTCCCCGGAGCCCTCCCCCCTTTAAGCTACTTAAGAGCCAGACTAACCTCACCTAGGCTGATGTTCGGAAGCTCGCCGGAGAGGTGTCGTGTTAGGCTAGCACGCGGATCGTTGTTTCGGGGATCAGGTTGAGGAGCATGGGACGCGTACAGTTTGCCATAGAAATCTTCGATCTCCGACAAGACCCCAGGCTTAGAAGAAACGGTCGCGCCAGTAGCGGTCCTAATCTTCGACAGGTGGCTTCTCCCGAGCTTTTCCACAAAAACCTTCGACACTCTAATCTGCTCAATTGCTTCGGTAATCCGTTGCGTATTTGAGCAGCGAAGGTCTCGACGTATTAGTTTGCGCATCTGCTTCGAGAGAAGCTTTACATCTGTAGAAGTGGCATCTGTGTGTGCTCTGCGTTCCCTCATAAGACCGAGCGTCTCATCCGAGAGTTTGGATTTCCTGCCAGTACGCTTTCTCCTACAAAACCTTTCACCCACGATCCGCATGCAGTCCACCACGGCACCCAGGGCCTCGTCAACTGCCATTGTGGTTTCCGATATGTTAAGGCTATCGAATCGGTTATTTAATTCCAATTGGAATTTTTTGGAATTTACCACAGTTTGCCGGAAGTCAGGTTGGAGTGTAGACTTTATTAGACGGTCTCGCTCTCGCTGAATGCTTGCATTCATAGATCCTCTTACTAGTCGGTGATCACTTCCGATTTTGAACCTGTTGATCACAGAGACATCCCTGAATGCATGCCTTCGGTCCGTCATAATAAAGTCTATCTCGTTTCTCGTCACAGTATCGGGGCTTTGCCAAGTCCATTTCCTGTGATACATACCTGTTCGTACTCCTACTTTGGCATTGAAGTCCCCCATAACAACATTGAAGTGAGCCTTGGAGGTGTTGTGTAAGGCCCTAATATTAATTTAATCAAATAAAAACAAGGGAAAATATTGTATTTTTTCAGAATTCTATCATAGAAACTACTAATTAATATCAAAATTATATTTTTATATGAATACTGTCAACATCCCTATTAAAAGACGTTGTCACGTCAATAAAGTAGTAAAATGATCATCATCAGTCCGGATCCGTCCGTAAGCTGCGGGTAACAGCTAGTACTTTTATAAAATATATTGGTGACAATCAAAAACTTCGGGTATTCAATGTATTTATTTATGTTATCATTCTCACATTCTAAGTACAGTGTAACTACATAAAAGTAATAAATAAAAACTCTGACCAAAACATCAGAAATGATTTATGGCGCTAGCCGCTATACAGCGCGACGCGGAGCCTCGGCCCTCGGATGTCCGCGACGAACTGTATAGCACCTAACACTTTTTTATTTGCTTTTTCTGAGAGTCTCAAATCACTCTCGTGTGCATAGAATTTGATATTATAGTTAGATTTTCTCGTCTATGTACAACCATTATAATACATACTAATAAAATCAAATACAGTTTATACAGGAGATTGGCTTCTGAATAACCTTTTTACAATCGTGTTAGGCTTTAATGAATGTTTTTGGCTCACAGCGCACATATTAAATTGGTCTTGTACATATTAGGGTTTTAACCATATTATCTACATTACGATTATTACATTTATTTATAAAACGGAGTAAGTCAATTTTATGTCACCTATTTTTAATAATATTGATATTTACTTAGTATATATGTTCAAGACTTTGTTAAAATTCTAAAAATAAAATAATAACAAAATATAGAAGATAACTTTTTATACTGCGTTTTTATGTTATAAGTACCTATCCTACTTAAAATAAACTTACCTAATAGTTTATTTGTAATATGTTCAATATTATACAATATATGTACACAAAAATGTATTTACAATATAAATGTTAACAGATCTAAAACATATAGACAAAATAATCTACATACATACTTAGCTAATGGTAAACATCACAAAATAGGATTACATTACGAAAGCGTTATGTTGCTAACACTTTCAACGGTTAATAAAAAATACTTTTTAAAAATAATATAAAAAGTTAAGCATTAAAGGCTTAGTTTGAAAGTTTTAGGCATATCACTTGTGCAGAAAATATTAAAATAGGTTTAAAATATTTGAAATGCATTTCACATATGTTTTAACTGGTAGTCTAAAACATAATTTATTCATAAGTACCGTCGTTAAAATAGCATGAAATATCATAATATTATGTATTTTTAATATAATGATTTCTACTTCCTTTAAACAGTATTCCATGAAAAACAATCTTGCTTCCAAATAGGTTTGAAAAATAGACCTATGTGTATGATGATGTATTCTATGACAAAATTTACTAATTTGTATACTCAATTTAAAAAATAATACGAATATATGGAAGGCAAAGCTAATCCAAGATATTTATAATATATTTTATGTAATCGAATCTTTTAATAAGTATCTGAAAATTTTAAATTTATATTTTTTTTGTTAGGCAAGACTCGAAAGACACCATAGTAACACAATACGATTCAAATAGTAACATATATTATCTATAGCATCCCATTAGAAATAATACTCTAGTGTATGTACACTAGTCGAATCGATTTTGCCTCTATAACAAGGAGTCATAGAGTAGGCATTAAGGTAACTCTTAACACTCATATTTTCCTTACCACAGTTTATTTTCTAAAACCAGTGCTTTTAATCTGCAACGTCCTATTAGGTACGTCCCGTCACGAATAAGTAAATATCGATACTCGTGACACTGACAAAACGATGGCATCACTAGGGCTGTGCATACGATATCGAGTACGTTGGGCGTTAAAAGAAATGTCTATAGCTATCTCCTTTGGGGAGGTTAGGTGAGGCGACACTAGGGTGACGGTGGCAGACTGTCGTCGCTCTCCAGGTACGTTACGTAGTTGTCCTCACCGGAGTGCGCGGGGCGCGGGGGTGGCAGCGACGGTATGTCGTACCCGTGCATCTGAAGTGAAACATATTTGCTAATTATATAGGATTTTTATTAATTAGGATAGGCAAACTGGCTGCCAAGCAACACGTTGCTTGGCAGCCATTAGCAGAGTGACAAAGTGTCACTCATGAAAATTTACGAGTTCACCTCAAGAAATCACACAGGATGGTGGTACACACATGTGTACCACCATCCTGTGTGTCAAAAATGTCACTAACACCTTTTTTTTTTTTTTTCTTTAACGCCGGGAAATGCTCTGAGGCATCCCCTGGGGGAGTGGGTCTCCCCACGCGGGTATGTGGGACTCGCTGCGCCCGACAGCTGGTAAATGGACGCAGCTCTACCCACTGAAACCCGGCGAGTGCCACCAATGCCGCCTTTGGTGAGGTGCCCCGGATCTAGAAAACAAACAGGGCACCTCGACGGCTAGTCAGTCCCGCAAGGGACCGACGCCACCTCCACGGAGGGGTTGTCCCGCACCACAGAACAACCCCTTCCAACGTCGGGACAGTACAATGGGGTGAGGTTCCCATCCTCACCCCTTGCCCCCTGCTCTTCTGTCCCCTCTTCTTATAAGAAGGGTACAAAGAGCCCCCTCGGCCCAATTAGCTTCGCCCAAGGTGCACCGCTCACCCTAGGTTACTGAGCCCCACCGTCACGACAAGGCCTGAACCATGGTGGGGACTAACACTAACACCTGTCACGGGATGCTTGGGTGAAATTTGAAACAATCGTTCTCACCTGGTTCACTAGATGCTGAAAGGCAGCGCTATGTTGCGGAGCCCGGTCGAGGTCTGCGTGCAGGGCGAAGTCCGACAGCGCCTTCCACGGGGGCTGGTAGGCCGTCACCTCCAGCGCCAGTGAGCCGCCCGCCTCATGCCGTACTGGCGAACCAGCCACCAAAGGCACGCCCATCGACATGTAGCCCAGCCGCCTGCCCTCCTACCACCCACACATATATTTTATATTGAATCTCTTATCTACTATTTCGAATTAGTGACTCTACATTGCAATTTAAATTCTTCCGTTTCTTACAGTAGCCTTGGAAGAGGATATAGAAATAAGATGAATAAAAAATATATCAGTGATGCTGTTTTATCTAAAACTTCACTGGTTTGCAGTTTTAACTTTAAAAAGAAAAACTCGGGAACGAGAGTTCGGCTACCTAATTTTAGATGGAGCTGTTTTCAGAATCTAAAGAAATTTCATACGCAAAGGACATTAATCTCAATGAAATAGCCGGTTTAAAATTTAAATGAAGTTGAGTGAGTAACTTGCGGACTTGCCGTCCTTTAAAGGCGTGATCGAAATCGAGAGGTCTTTTAGTTTCTTCAAATCGACGTGGATCAGACTATTATTGCTACCTACCTTTTCCTGCTGCATTTGCATCTTTAATTGGATTGTCTTCTTCTTATCTTTGCACCTCTTGTTTTGGAACCAGACCCTGATGACTCTCGGACTGAGACCCGTCATTTCTACCAACTGCTCCTTCATCAACGCATCTGGACGAGGGTTGGCTGCGTAGCACGTTCTGCAAATGTATTGAAATAAAAATGATGCAAGAACTCAAGTTCAATGTTATTTTCGTACGAGTCGTTTCTAAAATAAATTCTGAGGATTTTAATAAAAATATAATAAATATAATTTCCGATACAGAGTACTACTACTCTACTAGAGTACAAAATTATATAACTATTTGCTACTATATTTTCTTGTTTATATTTTTTACTAAATTTTATAGAGTACAAACTTATATAACTATTTGCTACTATATTTTCTTGTTTATATTTTTTACTAAATTTTATAGAGTACAAACTTATATAACTATTTGCTACTATATTTTCTTGTTTATATTTTTTACTAAATTTTATTTATTTGTCAAACATTATTTGTTATTTCTGAGTAACTAGTTCTACTACGCTATTAGGGTGTCGGGTTGTCCTAGGACATAGGCCTCTTTGTTGCGCTATTCGAGTCTATCTTGTGTAAGTCTGAGAAGTTTAGTTTTAGTAATTAGTTGATACTTTGAACAAAAATAAGTAAAGAAAACCTATGCTAATATAAGTATGGGAGTATTTATTGACGCATCAAATATCTATTGCTCTATTTCCGTAACAATTTAGTAGCTCACTTTAGTCTTAAGTAACATTTACATATTTTAGAAATGCAAAGAATTTTTAAAAATCTGCTACTGTTAAAAATTTAAGTTTTTTTTAATCTCCATACACTTAAAGACTAAGGTTTAGTAGAAATTATATAAATACCTTAACGTATGCAGTTGTTTTTCATTGAGTACGGTGCGGACTCTAGTGGGTTTGCCGTCGGCCGCTGCGCCAGGTCGCGCTCGTCCGGACTTATGCGATCCTGACTCGCTGCCTGAATCTAAAAAAAAAAGCGCCGGCTATATTAATTTGAACATGAATTTACCGCGTTTATCATGAGAGTATTTTTGTTGCTGCGTAGATATATTTAAGTCGTGATCATGGCGATTAAAAGATTTTCGAAATAAATGAAATATCGTTGAGATAGGTACCTTAAAATTACTACTACTTTTAAATGATTTTGAATTGAATTGAATTTTAATTTAATTTTATAATGACGATATCATCAAAAGGGCTTTTAATACAAGCTTCATCTGTACAACAATAAACGGTACCTACAGCCGTTGATTACAAAAGAGACATCAAGATCACATAGGTGAAGAAAACATTAAAATAGATTAATAATGGTACCGAAATGGTTATGCTATGCTTAGCTGTTATGTCGGCAAGGCCCGGTTTTGAATCCCGCCAAGGGTAGACAAATTGTAGGATGAAATAAATGTATGTTCCAGGTTTATACCATAAAAATTATAAACAACACCAATAATGTTTTATATTATGCTTGAGTATCCACATAGATGTTTTCAATTATTCTATGAGAACTTCGTTTAATGGAAGCAAACAACAACCACGAATGGAAAACTGCTAAGCGTAACACTTTTTAATTTCACTATAGTACATATATGCACAAGATTTGCGCTAATACAGCCATGTGTCATCGCAGGAAAGACCTTTCATCTCTCTAATATGGGCGATTAGTAACTTATTACGTATTCAGTTAGTGATCATCTGTCCGGTGAATTATCGTCAAGGTAACACTTTAAAGGGACGTCAGTTGTCACAAAGGGGTAATCATGGCTGTCATATTCACACCTTGACTAATCCGGAATGGACGATGTCCCTTAATGTACTCATATATTATTCAAGCCCTTGTCCTGGGATAACGCGGGTATAACGTGGTGTTGAGTTGCAAAGATATATATATGTATTAGAGCGTTGTTGATGCTGTTTTTATTATAAAGCGTCATAAACACATACCTGTTTTTGATAAACTTTATATTTCTTGTGACAATACGAATAAAACAGTTATATTCTAAACGAATATTATTATTATGTTATTAAATATGGTAGAAAAAAGGATTTTTAAAACATATTCGGTGGGAGGGAAGCGCTGTACCGGTGGGAGGGAAGCGTGCCGCGCTCCCGGCTGCATGGGTACCACCATCTTGCTTGTTTCTCCTGTGAAACAGCTTTGCTGTGTTTCGGAGAGAAGGGCAAGACAGGCAGTGTAATTACTGGCACCGAGACTTAACATCTTATGTCTCAGGATAGGCAACACATAGATGAGTTGCCTGGGCTCGTTCCACGTAAACTAGTTTATGTTCATGAGCGACGTCGACCACTTACCATCAGGTGGCACGTTTGCCAGTTTGCCTATCCAACTAACATTAAAAAAAAACAACCTATCATACAAAATTGTTCCACGTTTAACCGGTTTAATCTCAGAAACTAATCGATTATTACAGGAAAGTACCAAATATGGTATTAAAATTAAGGAGAAAAACAATATTTTTATCATGGATCTATTAAAACCACGGATAAAAGGTCGCATAAACGAACATCGTCGGCAAAATTTAAATAACAATGATCTTTTCCATACTCATACAAATACATCAAACATACATTTTTACTGTCTTATTATAATATATATTTCAGCTGCTTTGCAGCCGAATTGGGCCAGCTCGACCGGGGTGATACTTCTACCGGCATATAGTGATAGCTATGCTGTCGCGTTTCGATGGCCCATTGGTGGGGATAGGGAAAAGGAGGGCAACGCATCTGCATAATCTCTAGTTGTGCGGATGTTTATGGGCGTCGATAGTCGCCAAAAGGCTTGACTGCTCGTTTGCCCTCCCGTGCTATAAAAATGTGTGCATTAAAGTTTATTTAGGTTTTATTATAATATTTTATGAAGACACGATAAGTATACTTTTTTATTTTTTTTTCTTTAACGCCGGGAAATGCTCTGAGGCATCCCGCGGGGGAGTGGGTCTCCCCACGCGGGTATGTGGGACTCGCTGCGCCCGACAGCTGGTAAATGGACGCAGCTCTACCTACTAAAACCCGACGAGTGCCACCAATACCGCCTTTGGTGAGGTGCCCCGGATCTAGAAAACAAACAGGGCACCTCGACGGCTAGTCAGTCCCGTAAGGGACCGACGACACCTCCACAGGGGGGTTGTCCCGCACCACAGCACAACCCCTCCCAACGTCGGGACAGTACAATGGGGTGAGGTTCCCATCCTCACCCCTTGCCCCCTGCTCTTCTGCCCCATCTTCTTATAAGAGGGGTACAAAGAGCCCCCTCGGCTCAATTTGCTTCGCCCAAGGTGCACCGCTCACCCTAGGTTACTGAGCCCCACCGCTACGACAAGGCCTGAATCACGGTGGGGACGATAATTATAGGTACTTAAATTAAATGAGTTCCTTATGACTTTTTTGGTTGCAAAACTGCTTTTACGCGTTTATATATCGTCGTTTATATTTCACTACCTGGTTCTGTCCATCTTCCAATCGATCCAATTATAAATAAAATAAAAAGCTTTCCACTTCACTTTCCAGCTTCAAGACACCGTTAGCATTTTCTGTTTAGATTGGACTAATTAAAACTATTGATGTGTCTTAGGGTTCTTTGGATAACGTCTGACACCTCAATACTCTCGTGTATAGCTTACTGCTTGCTTAGGTATCCGAAACGTTGGAGTACAGTCTCTTTTTTACAATTTTATTATTATTTATTTTACTTTTTCTTATACAATTTTCTATTTGTGTATGTGTTACTCAATTGACAATAAGAAGTAAGTAAAATCCATAAAAATATGGTAAAATCATCTTCATAGACTCCGTTACATAGACAGTAGACACCTCTATATCATCATCATCATCATTAGAACCTCTTTCAGTCGACCATTGTTGAGATCGTTTTACTCCATTCCTTTCGAGTCCCTTTCACCCGTGATGTGGTGATGAAGGTCATATCTAGGTCGGTTGGCGGACATAATAGGACCTGATAAATTAGTACTTGAGTTTTTCACGCGGCCAAATTAAAGCCGCCGGCCGCTTTGTCGGCAAACATCAAAGCGCGCTAGATAAAGTACAGTCGTCGTGATTTTGAGATAATATTTTTTAATAAGATTTCATTTAAACCACATTAGTAGAATTTAGTTAAATTATTAAAAGCTTGTTTCTAAGATACAGCATACTAATAAATAAAATGATTATTTTTAAAGTAGGTATAAAAGTAGGATTCAAGTTCAATTAATAATCTTCTGTCTATCTTTGGATCAGTTCAGTCACTGAAATATTTTTAGTTTGACAGTTAAAAAACCATATAAAAAAACAAAATATAAAACTATTTAACATGTCACTTATAATAAATGTTTTTTTTCGTTTACAAACTTACATTTGCTGTTGGCGCATCGACCATGATGCAGCCCTCATGTATGGGAGATCGTTTTTTCCACTGCAAAGGGAAGTTTGTTTTTCAACTTACCTTTCGCTAGAATTGTTTAATGGTTTCTCATCTCTTTATACATACAAATTGTAACAAAATAGCAATCTCTGTTGAATAACAACTTCAGCGTCAATAAATATTATATAATGATGCTCGGGAATCGGGTTACAAAAAATATCTACACTTATAATAATTAGCTCACAACATAATCCGTAGGAGTAAGTGAATACCGTTCGTACTAGAATTACTAGAATAAATTTATCATAGATAATATTTTAGTATAGTATTATACCGAAAATATGTAAGTTGAGTTGAATTCTTTATATTTTTATCATAAAATATGCACACGAGTATACTATTAATCAGTATTAAATCACAGAAAGATTATCTACTCATAACCGAATCTGTTCTGATAACACGATAACCAAAATTAACAATGTTTAGTTAGCGATTTATCTATAATATTTTTGGAATAGGTGAATAAAATTTTGTAACACTAAGCAAAGGTTTCGTAGTGTTATTTTTTTTAATTTTAATTTTCAGTAAATGTTTCAAGTAGTGAATGCTAAGATATCTAAAAATGTTAAGTACCTAACTAATCTAACCCAGAGTTCACAGGTTCGAAGCCAAAGGCGGCAAATATATAAAAAATATATTTGAGTTCTAAAAAAAATTCTTTCTTTTCGCTACATCTTACGAATGTAACAGGGTAAATCATCATAAAGTGAAATACCGTTTCAATAATAAATGACCGGTTTTTTAAAACATTTTTGTATCTTTACATGTAAGCCTGACCAGAAATACATATATCCTGCGTGGTTTGCTACTGTATCTTTTTTACGTAAACACATAGTATCGTCCATACAGAAATTAGTTCCGAAATTTTCCGCAATATGGCGATGGGTTTTAATTTTTTGGTCAGGCTCAGGCATTGTTTGAATATTTATTAACCTTCTCTTATGACGTTTTTCGTGCAAGTGCAGTATACTCAGGACTCATACCTATATTAATTTTCAGATTGCTGTCGTGGTAACTTTTTACTCATAACAAACAACAATTATGAGGAAAAAGTTAAACCGGTGGTAGGTAGGTACCTACCATCGGTTTCGGTGGTGCAATTGTTTCTAAATATTAATTTTTATCAGCGAATTATACCAGAAGTATTCTAGGTATAGTTGGAAGTTATTGAAAAGGGTTATAAGGCTTTTTTATTTTCGAGAAGTTCTTTCCATTTTGGGGCTTGTGAAACCGCGGAAACGCTAGTCTTAAAGTTTTTTTTTATTTATAGTTTTAAAGTTTTTAGTTTATTCCTAGTATTAAAGCAGTTAAAAATTGGAATTGTAAGCTGATATTTACCTGACATGGAGCCCAGTTCGTGGGGATGGTGTGAGTTGTTATTGCTGAGTGTGGTGTTGTTGTTGCTCTCCGGGTTGTTGGTGCTGCTGCCGCTCGTGTTGGCGCTCTGAAAGACGAACGACAGATTATAATGAAAAAATATCACTTAGCTATGCGTTATAGGCCTTGATGCGCAATGGTGATTAAGCCGTGGAGCCCCAGTGCTGACGAATCTTTGGGCACCTTAAAAAAAGATACTCGATAGTGTCAGAGTCAAAAGTGAGTCCTTCTACCAGAACCTGGTGGTATTCGAAAAAATATATAAAAGACCATAATCCTTGTGTTGTCATTTATAAAGATTTTTTTTTGTCAAACCCGACGCCATGAGGACGATTGGTCGAAGACTCCACGGTTGGCGGGGGGCGACCCCCCTCGTATAGAAATCAATAGGCGAGTCAGCTGGCTCACCACCAAACTGATGTAGCAATAGGCCATAAGCTTAGCCAAAACGATTTTTTTAAAGTTTTTAAAAAGATTGACTATTAATAGATAGTATCTTTGCTATGGTCATTGGTAATGACTGAATACTAAACTACTGACTACTAACTAAATTGTTCACAGTCCCGCCACAGACACCAAACCGACGCCAGAAGGCCGTGCGGTCGCAGACCACACGGTTGCGGGGGGAAACCCCCCACTTTTACAAACCAAAAGTGAGCAAAATGGGCTCACACTAATCCGATGTAGCATTAGGGCCTTCGGGCAGTTAGCATAGATCCATCCGAAAAAAAAAACTAAATTGCATATTTCTTTTTCAGGCAGCCTTGGACAAGATCTAAAATGTTTAAGCTAAGAAGGCAAAATAAAATAAGCCTAAATCAGTTCATTAGCTAATCACGAGGTAAATTCTTATCATAACTAGAAGCTTGATTGAGCTTATTACCTTTTCCAAAACGTCATGGTCCTCTCTACAGTATAAGGCGCCGCCTTCTCTTAACGCGAACTCGTCACCTGGGAAAACAGGATACGATAGTATTAAAAATATGTATTTATTATGTCTCCAGGATAGAAAGTGTGATCAAGTTGTAAATTAATATAAAATCCCGGAACCCATAGAGGTTTTTTGTGGGGGATTTTTGTAAGATTATTCGGAATAATAGTTTTTAAGGAGGATTGTAAAACATTAGTTTGATGGAGCGGTTTCCTAGTGCACCAGCACATATGCCATGAATGCTGATTGAATTATATCATTCTTTCATCCTATAATAATAGATTTCTAAATAAATATTTACTCATTTATACAATTAAAAAACATTGACCATAATTATCTCAATATTTTCTTTAAGATGTGTATCTACAAAGACGTTAATAGTTGCTGCATCTCACCGGGTATGAGTTGTCTTGCGCAGGCGCAGCATCGAAAGCAGTCGATGTGGTAGATCTTCGTTTTCGCTCGCATCACGAAGTCGTTTTTACTAAATGATGAACCGCATTTATCACATTTTGTTCCGAACAATCTGGAAAGAATGATAAATTTTAAACTACTTTCTTTTCTCCATTGTTCATTGCTGTCACTTGTACAGTGGTGAAATGAGGTAAGTATTAAATATTGTTGTGTAAGAGGTGCTTACTGCCTTGCAGCCGAATTGGGCCGGCACGACCGGGGTGGTACCTCTCGCTCACATAACATCGGTGTCAATTAAGTGACAGCCATGCTGTCGGGTTTCATGCGGTTTGTGAGTGAGGTGGCCAATTGGGGGGGATAGGAAAAGGAGGCAACGCATCTCTGGTTGTGCGGATGTGTATGGGTGTCGATAGTTGCCAAAAGTATTCGACTGCTCGTTTGCCTTCCTATGTATGTATAAAAAAATGTTATACATCTTGTATTATATTTACTAACATAAAGATTATGTCTCATTCCAGCAGTGAGTTTATTAAATAGTGATACAGCACTTCCGCAGACTGGAGGATTTCGTCAAGATAAGATTTCTATTGGAATCTCAATCAAAATCAAAATCAAAAATAAAAATATTCAAAATAGTACTAATTCAGTATCTTTTTGAACGTCAATTGAATCTACCACCGGTTCCAAAGTAAGCCCACTGAGAAGAACCGGCGAAACAAACTCAGTGGAACTAATCTTTTCAAATAATATAATATATTATATAAAAAAAATAACATCTTATCCTGAAATGCCCGGGAGGAATAACACGTAAATACTACAAGCTTAAACATCCTTGTTCTAGGTGCCTATATATTATATGTATGTGTATATTGATGTAAAAATTATTGATTTTATATCAAGCGCTGCAATGAATCCCCCGACTTGCGAATCCAATGTACTTAGTCGGTTTAATTACATTTAAATTTATTTTATTACTATGCATGTTTATGTAATTTATTTTAATGAACTACTCTGTCCACTTTATTTCTCGGTTATTTCGCCTATGGCCATTTTTTGATTACCCATTACTTATAAATAGTATATTATAATCAACATTTGAGTATAAAACCTTTTCTGAATAAAAATAACGTGTAATAATATCGTATAGCGTTTAAAGTAGGTATAGGGTACCTACAGACGATGCTTTTAGCTAGATTGCCGAGGGGCGAAGCTCATTCGCTAAGTGCCGGTCAATAACCTCCGGAGGGCTGTTTTCAAAATATACTTAGGGGTTTTAGGGGTTTTTCGTCGCATTTCACCCCGTTCCACTCACTGAGCGCGTTTTATATCACGTGCTATTAGACGGTATTGGTCAGAAATTTATACAAAAACTGCATGTGAACGTCTATTAAATAGAGAAAGAGATGATAGAGTAAGGCGCATTCAATTATTTTTATAGAGAAAGAGATGATAGAGTAAGGTGCATTAAAATATTTTTTATAGAGAAAGAGATCATGGAGTAAAGCGCATTAAAATATTTTTATAGAGAAAGAGATCATAGAGTAAAGCGCATTAAAATATTTTTATAGAGAAAAAGATCATAGGGTAAAACGCATTAAAATATTTTTATAGAGAAAGAGATCATACAGTAAAGCGCGTTAAAATATTTTTTATAGAGAAATAGATGATAGAGGTAAAACGCATTAAAATATTTTTATAGAGAAAAAGATCATAGGGTAAAACGCATTAAAATATTTTTTATAGAGAAAGAGATCATACAGTAAAGCGCATTAAATTATTTTTATAGAGAAAGAGATGAAAGAGTAAGTAAGGTGCTTTAAAATATTTTTTTATAGAGAAAGAGATCATGGAGTAAAGCGCATTAAAATATTTTTTATAGAGAAAGAGATCATACAGTAAAGCGCATTAAATTATTTTTATAGAGAAAGAGATGATAGAGTAAGGTGCTTTAAAATATTTTTTATAGAGAAAGGGATCATGGAGTAAAGCGCATTAAAATATTTTTTATAGAGAAAGAGATCATACAGTAAAGCGCATTAAAATATTTTTATAGAGAAATAGATGATAGAGCAAGGCACATTAAAATATTTTTTGTGATGTGCTTCTTGTTAGCGTTAAATAAGACCATGTTGTGGTGTTTATATGTAATTAGTTTAGGTCCGTAATTTCAATACGAAAACAGCAAATGTAAATTTAGTGCAACGTGACTTCATTCAAGATATTCTACAGAGAAAGAATATTTTACGTTACAAGTGAGTCAAGTTAGTGTTGTCTTGATTTGAGAATCGATAATTAATCTATAAACTAGAATTTTATTACATCAATTATCTATGACTAGAGTTCCCCGCAGTCTCTGTCACCCGTAAAATTGCGATTTAAAAAATTGTACTTTACACCTATAAGCTTCTAATTAATTAAGCGCTCAAGGAATGCAAAAAGAATAATTCAGATCCAGACTTGATTTGAATTTAATCTTATACTGTAATTCATGATTCCTGAACAAATAAAATATTATCCAACAATCACACTGTGTTAACCTAGCCCCGTAGTAAGGTTGTAAGAACTTCTGTTACGGGTACTAGGAACGGAAATACATTATGACCGCTGCGTAGTGTCCAGGAGCCTGACCACTCGACCAGCCAGCCGTCAGAACAGAACATGAGTAGGTACTACCACAGGTACAACGTGAAAACGGTCACCTGTGAAATGATTAATTAGTAAGTAGTTGGTGATTCGTGAAAATAATTTCACGAATTTCACAAGTTTACCCGGGAAGTATCTCTGGTCTCTCACAAGTCTCCAGTGTCTCGTCTCTCTTCATCTCTCGTCGCTATCTAACTTGAGGCAAAATATATCTGTAATGAGTCTGATATTCTTATTCTTCTACCCAAAATGACAATCATCCATTAAAATTCCCAAATCTTTTTCCAATCTATCGGAAGTCGGTTCGACCCTGTCTAACAGAGTGACGCGTTTTTTTTTACTTTCATCATAATCATCATCAGCCTCTATTCGTCCATGAACATAAGCCTCCCCCAATGAACACCAAGCCGGCCGATCCCTTGCCATTCGCATCCAACACGGACCGGCCACCGCATGGAGATCGTCCCATGGTTATTGGTTAATGGCCTACCAAGACTTCGTCTACGTAAACGTGGCCTCATCTTTAACCTTATTAGTTATTATAACCTTATTATTTTTTACTTGATTATACTTTATTTATTCATAGGTAGTAAATATTTACGCTTCAATGGCACTTAATGAGGCATGTGAATGTAATCCTTTAAACTTTGAAAGCTAATTGAGCTTTTAGAATTTTATTATTTTACATTAGAAGTATAATATTATAATTGAAAATGATAAGTGTATTTCTTTTAATATACTTATTATTTCTAATTATAATACCTATACAATTTATTATTTATTTATCTTGATAAAGGGAGACTTTATAAGGTATGTATAAAGCATACTCGCATTAGGTATTTATGGAGTTAGGCTTATTACATTTACCCTGTAATAATTACTCTGTACATTACAAATTATAGTAATGCTTTATATCAATTAAATATTAATTAACATTGTAAAATAAAAATTTATAAAATAACTTACGAGGTAATTTTACAAGTATCTTGTAAGTTATTTGTTAAGTTGTTACTTAAAATAGCTCTAAAGGCTAAAAATAATTAAATTAAATTATTTTATTGCAATTTTAATTACAAATGAAATGACTAACTTGATGCTTAAGACACGTATATGTATTAAATAAATAACTAATTAAATTTACTTTATTTTTACTTTGTTTTGTAAGTTCTTTTATTTACATGTTTTTAATTATTACATAAAAATATCATTGTTCGAATTCAAAGCAGACAACATAACATCTGGGAGAAAAAAAAGATATAGGTACAAAAATTAACTTCATCTTAATTTTTTTTAATCCATTAGTCTGATTAAGAGACGGATTTACATATGTAGATTCATAGTTCTTGATCGAGTTCATGACTCCTCCGCTTTAATTCGGACGAACTATTAATAAACTCGTCCTAGTAAGTACGTACTTATAATTTTTATGACAATTGCATGCGGTAGCGTGGCCGAGCGGTCTAAGGCGCTGGTTCTCTTCGGAGGCGTGGGTTCGAATCCCACCGCTGCCAATTTTTTTGCTATAACCTGCTATTATTTATTCTGTTCTATAACTAAGTGAGCGACGATGGTCTAGTGGGTATGTATAAGTGTATCGACCTCTTGAGTAAGAGGTCTGGATTCGATCCGGACCTCTATTATACCTTTCTACGTGTACCTGAACATGAGACCATTGCTTGCTCACCGGTGGAGGAAACATCGTGAGGAAACCAGCTGCATGATGAGATTAAAAGTCTTTGAAGGTGTGTGAAGTTTGTGTTTGTGAAGAACCAAGCCGCATTAAGCCAGCGCATTGGTGAACTATGGCCCAACACCCTCCTCACCTGATTTCGAGGAGGAGACCACTGCTGGGCACTGGGCGCGTGAACCGCCTCCTCCTCCTGAGGGTGTGATGAGGGCCGGCCCTCATGATGATAGAGTAAATTCAACTGAAAAAGATTCGTCTACCGTATCGGTTTTGACTAGTCTAAACCAAGTCTAAATCCTACTCTCCCGAGTAGCACGCGCAGTGATGTGGCGCGGGGGGCGACCCCCTTTCGCATATTTCTTAGGTGAGCCATCTGCTCATCTACTATTCCGATTAAGCTCAAATGCCATTAGGCCGAAAAGTCTAGACCTTCCGAAATAACCACTCCATGCTCGATACCGTTTTATAGTGCGTTATATGCTCGATGGGTAGAGTGTACGGGAAAAAAACTGCAATGGTTTGAGGCCGATAGGTACTAAACGAACTAGACAATCGATAAGCAAAAACTGAACAATTGTTTTTTAACCCTCGTAAATTCCATGACAGTGTGTGGTCTCACAGCTGTTAAAATCCGTCAATCAGTTGCAGATGCGGCGGTAACCGAATATTGTGTTGTGACATCTTCGTTTTGGCACTGGTTTCGCATCTTATAAGTTTTACTATTATTATTAGGCACTAAAACGCCACATGCTGACAGGTTATCGTTTGCTTCGGACAATTAGAACGGTCGAAATATACAATGTTTAATGCGTAGGAAAGCATTATAGCCTAAAATGAATTTCTGTCTACAGACATTTATATTCATGTGGTCAAAATAATTGGACTCTATATAATATATTTTTTTGTACCTACTTACCTAGACAAGGGTAGCGAGTTCGAAGCGCGCCGCTGGGGTTTGTACATTGATATACAAAATTTTTTGTGGGTTTGTATGATAAATTAAATTTATGTTCGTTATCTATTACCCGTAACAGAAGGCCTTATGAGCTTTCTACGTGACGTTACAGTGTTTTAATATTACCTAATATAATATTTTTCTTTATAATAGTTCTTTATAGTTTTTCGTGAGCGACGATGGTCTAGTGGGTCTGGGCTCGGTCTTTGAGTGAGAGGTCCGGGTTCAATCCTCACTCCCTGTGATGCCTTGAAATAGGTTTTTATTAATTTCTATGTGCACCTGAATATTAAACCATCGCTTGCTCACCGGTGAAAGAAACATCGTAAGAAAACCTACATGCCTTATAAGATTAAAAGTCTTTGAAGGTGCATTGAGCCAGCGCGTCGTACACTACCGCCCAAAACCCTCCTCTCCTGATTTCGAGGAGGAGACCCGTGCCCAGCAGTGGGACATATACCTAGGGGTTGATATTACCTAATACATATATTATTATAAAATATTTTTAATATTGTTGTTATATTTCTTATTTATTGCTCTACAGTTACACATGTTAAAAGTATTTTAAAATAGACGCTTTAAATAACTATCATAATATTGATATATTCATGTACAGCGGATACGATTTGATTTTGATTCATTAAAATAAAAAATAGTAACTAATTAATACGTATAAATAATAAAAAGTAATAGTAATAAGGGGCAAAACGGCGTGGCCTTTAAATATTTTGACAGTGTAACGGGAGAGACGGGCGTCATCTCATGTTTCGCTAATTGCAGGGCGTGGGGTCGGAAATCTGGATAGCTATATGTATTCCAGACTTCCAGATGTTCCTTCCCTTTAACTCAAGGTATATATATGTTGGTTGTGAGGTCAATGAACCCCAAGACTATCGCTACTACGCGCATCCAGGACCGAACATATCGTCATTTCATCTGTAGTTCTCCACCATCACAGTTGTTGTTAGACCGACTCTTCGTCTTACCGAACGTAGTCTACAGAACTCTATAGCCCAATCGGCTATAGCCCTTTCTTCCTTTTACGCCGGGAAATGCTATGAGGCATCCCGCGGGAGAGTGGGTCTCCCCAAGCGGGTATGTGGGACTCGCTGCGTCCAAAAGGTGTGAGGTGGACGCAGCTCTACCTACTAAAACCCGGTGAATGCCACCAATGCCGAGGCGAGGTGCCCCGGATCTGATGAGCAAATAGGGCACCTCAAGAGCTAGTCAGTCCCTCAAGGGACCAACGCCACCTCTACAGAGGGGCTGTCCCGCACCACAGAACAGCCCCTCCCAATGTCGGGATAGTGAGATTCCTATCCTTGCCCCTCGCCCCCTGCTCTTTTGTTCCCTCTTCTTATAATAGGGGTACAAAGAGCCCCCTTGGCTCAATCCACTTCGCCCAAGGTGTTGGGTTCACCTTAGGCTACTGAGCCCCACCGCCACGACAAGGCTTGAGCCATGGTGGGGAGTCACTTAATAGCCCGGAAAAAATTACGAAAAAACAAAAGTAAATAAATGTTAAAATCGTTCTATGCATGAATCTATTTTAATCTAAGATGGCGAACTCCTATTTTGTTACTGTGGGAAATGTACGTAGTATATGTTACGAATGAATAAAAGTAATTAATGTTTTAAAAATCGATAACTTCCTTTCAATAATTTAATTTCTCAATTGATATTTCCTTCCGTAGTCTGGATGGAGGGTAATGTTATTTATTAATGGGATGTTTACGTGGACATTCGGTATGCGTACATAAACAACCGCATCCGTGGCCCGGGCAGGGTTAATACTGTATTGAAACTTATCTTCGTCTATAGGTAGAATCTATTTTTTTTTTCGGAATGAGCTATGCTAACGACCCAAAGGCCCAAATGTTCATCGGATTATTGTGATCCTATTTGGCTCACTTATGGTTTTTTATTAATGGGGGGTTCCCCCCCGCCAACTGTGAAGTCTAATACCACACGGTCTCCTGGCGTTGGGTTGGAGGTAGAATCTGTATTCTACATCATTCTATGTAAAAAAATTGCCTACTTATTTATTTTTACTTTTAAAACTATTTAGAACGAGCCATGTTATTCATTTTGTTTTCTCGAGTCTTGCTCTGGTGAACCAGAGAACATAACATTTTGTAAATAATAAAAAAATCGCGCTTCCAAATATCCCATTGTGAATATGTATTATGTATATTGTTTTCTAATGTTTACGCGAATTTCACTCATTATAATGAAACACTTTTTTACGGATTTTATCGCGGTTTATTAAGATTTTTACAAGCCCGACGTTTCGGATACTTTACAGCAACCATGGTCACGGGAGGACTCTCTTATATAGGCCAAACAAAAAGATCTATTAAAACTCGCGTCAAAGAACATATAGCTGATTTAAAACACCGTCGCTACACTAAGTCTGCCATCTGTGAACATAGTCTTGACAAAGCTCGCCATTATATCAGATTTGATAAACCACAAGTCCTCGCAAAAGAACACCGATTCCAACCAAGGATGATCCGTGAGGCTATTGAAATTAAAAAACATCCTAATTTCAATAGAGAAGAAGGCTGGCTCTTACCACCTGCTTGGGATCCCATTATTAATATTATCAAATCAAAATCCAAGCATAATATGTCACAGATTAAAGATACAGTTAGCACTTTCTGCGTAGATAGGACTAACCAAAATATTGATGTATCATAGGGTAGTTTCGAATAACTTTGTAAAATTAGGACGTATGACACCTCAGTCCTCCCGTGACCATGGTTGCTGTAAAGTATCCGAAACGTCGGGCTTGTAAAAATCTTAATAAACCGCGATAAAATCCGTAAAAAAGTGTTTCATTATAATGTATTATGTAGCTTTAATAGAATATAACCTACGTATATTATTATATTATTTACAATATTTAATGGATTTGATAATGTGTATTGTAATATTCACACATGTAGGTACACCAAAGTTTACAAGATGAATTTTTTCATAACCAAACTTTACAGAAGTTTACTGTTGCAGCCAATATATATGTTAAAGACATGACGCTTCAGCCGCCGACGATATTAACAATATCAAATTAACAGAATATTTAAACAGTGCATTAGAAAAAAATGTAATCGAATCGTTTTCCGCTGTACAAACGGAAATAAACACACCGTATCGGATTCCCGCCGCCGCCCGCTGCGCTGTCAAACTGACGTTTGTTTTGGCGCCAAAATACATAATGCCGAGCTAAACCCCGTTTGTTTTTCTCGGCGCATCACCGTTCAAAGACAATTCTCTATTCTGCCAAAATTACTTTCGTATTACATTATGCCATTTTCAGCCTTAACCATTTGAAATAGAGAGTAAATAAAAGGTATGTTGCATACTCTGCATGTTTGCTGATGTGTAATTCTATATTTTAGCCGCGAGATGGAAGGGTGAAAAGGTAAACATTGGAGTTATTTTAGTAAATCCATCTTGTCTCTGTTTAAAAAGTGGCGCCGCATATGATTGACGTTGCTTATGGATTTTTTTTGACAGCACCTCATATTTGTAAACCATAGATTAAAATAGAATTGTATATATAATTAGACTGTCTTTGCGTATTCAAATGGTATTTGACTAAGTATTTAGAGAGAATTATTACTCTGAATGCTACGATAAACGATAGCAAGACATTAGACGGGGTTTCAAAATCGGTTTGATAAAAAAACACAAATCCCGATGAAATAAAAGGCCAAAATAATGGAAGAGGTAAGTTATTAGTCATAATAGCAAGTAGAATGTGTGGTAGAATCCAATCAAAACGCCAATCTCTGTGAATTTATTATATTATGAAATATTTTATTATAAGTAAACAAAAGTAACCATATCGGTTACTCACGCGGTCACAAATTCAGGCCGATGGGGCCAATAAGGTTCAAGCCGTCGAGGTGCCCTGTTTACCCAATAGATCCGGGGCACCTCACCAAAGGCGGCAATGGTGTCACTCGCCGGGTAAGTGTAAGTGATGGTAAGTGGACGCAGCTCTACCCGCTTAGGGTAGAGCTGCGTCCACTTACCATCATTCGGGCGCAATTACGAGTCCCACATACCCGCCGGGGAGTCCCCACTCCCCCGCAGGATGCCTTAGAGCATTTCCCGGCGTAAAAAAAGGTGGGAAGGCGATCTCCCCATGCAGTTGCCGGTCCGTGTTATATGTGAGTGGCAGGAGATCGGTCGTCTTGGCGTTCATTGAAGGAGTACATGTTCTGCAGCGGACGGATAATGGCTGATGATGCTGAAGATGATGATATAATTAAGAGGTTTACGCAAGATTTTAGATAAAAAAATATGGATTTGTATTAAAGAACTTCACAAATTAATGAAGTCCCACAGTGACTTTAAAATTATAGGTATTTTTTTTATTTGATTAAGTTATATTAATTATTGCTCTTCTGCTTTTCTTCTACTTCAATAATTTTCAATCTCAATTGAGGAAATATTTGAACATCAAATAAAAAAAAAATGTTATTGTATTGTAAACATCTATGTTAATATTATTTAGAGAAACCTATTAATAAAAACCGGAACCCTTTGTGCGCGAGTCCGACTAGCACTTGTCCGGTTTTTTAAGTTAATATATTCAAACCTGTAAATATTTCAAGCGGCTACCTGTTGCCGTTATTAATATCGAGCAAAAACCGGCAAAAAATCACATTTATTGTAAGGGAGCCTGGAGTACCTACCTATGTTTAGTAGGTATTTGTTGTTATAGCGGCAACAGATATACCTACATCATCTGTAAAAATGTCAACTGTCTAACTATCACGGTTCATGAGATACAGCCTGGCGATAGACGGACGGACAACTGAGTCTTAGTAATAGGGTTCCTGTTTGACACTTTAGGTACGGAAGCCTTATAGGCTTCCGTACCAATTTCATTGTCCCGTCGCGCCAATGAACGAAAGTTGAAAACAATAAATGGTGTTACTTACCTAGTGTAATCTCTTTTACAGTACGTTTTGCCGTCCCTCACAAAACACGTGCAGGACTCGTCGAGGAACTGCCTGCACTCCTGGCACTTCAGACAGGCGGCGTGCCACTCCAGGTCCGGTGCCACCCGTAGAATGTACTGGTCGTGGATCTGACCACCACACCCCACGCAGAGGGACAGACGGAGTTTCTCTGTGAAGGGAAAACATAATTTTATATGTTGATCAGGCTTACGACATCAAAGAGGTCGACGTTCACAACGTCGGTAGAAAGTGACGTCATCATCAAGCGCCATCATCATATTGAAGTTTGGAGGTCAAAGATGTTTACTAATCGTAAAGAAAGTTTCATGCGATATTTTAAATATCAGATTGGCGTAGTCCAGTCCATCCCTGTATGTCATCTAAAGGGAATTACATAAACAAATTCGAGTTAGCAGTGCAATATTGTGTATCGACTATCGAAGTGAAGGGGTACGAGCCTAAATGGTGCACCCTTAGAGTATACATATATTACCTATGTATACTCTGGGTGCACCCCTGACATATCATCATCATCATCAGCTTTAATGGATGGTAAATGGTACCTACTTTCTTAAAAAGAGCGAGTTTTGCGGCTTTTAGTCCTACCGAGAAGAAAGTAAACAGTTTTATACTAGTATATAAGTATAACATATTTGCAACCTGGTAAAGAATCATTTATTAATATAAATACCTATTTGAAAAATTGGACGAACAAAAAACGTCGGTTGTA
This sequence comes from Helleia helle, assembly GCA_963853865.1. NCBI lineage: Eukaryota > Metazoa > Arthropoda > Insecta > Lepidoptera > Lycaenidae > Helleia > Helleia helle. Next base: position 7,184,067 of record OY971419.1, read on the forward strand.
AGTTGCATAGAGTAAAAGTATCTTTTTTGTTATAAGGAGGCAACCGAGCAGTCGGTGCCTTATGGTGACTACCGACGCACATAGATATCCGCACAACCAAAAGTTATGCAGATGCGTTGCCCTCCTTTTCCCTACCCCCCTCCAATGGGCCACTGAAAACTCACAAACCGCACGAAACGCCACAATATAGCTGTCACTTGACGTCGGTGTTATGGTGGGAGGGAAGCGCTGTGCCGCGCTCCCGGCTGCATGGGTACCATCATCTTGCTTATTTCTTCCGTGAAACAGCTTTGCTGTGTTTCGGAGAGAAGGGCAAGACAGGCAGTGTAATTACTGGCACCGAGACTTAACATCTTATGTCTTAGGATAGGCAACACATAGATGAGTTGCCTGGGCTCGTTCCAGGTAAACTAGTTTAACAGGTCGCAGACCAGTTTGCCTATCCAGCTAACATTAAAAAGCACCCCGGTCGTGCCGGCCCAATACGGCTGCAAAGCAGCATGGCACTACCTCTTACAAAATCTTCAAGGCATTTACGTGTGTATCGTGTATGTAGTAGGTAGGTATCAAGGTTTTTATGGACCTACATTATTAAGACTAAATTAAAAGTATTAAAAATATCATGTAGCTATTAATTATAATAATAATAATAAATTAATAATAATACTTGTTTAATTTATAAAGTCAGAGAATTAAATAGCTAAGTAATTAGTATCTCTTTCATCTTGGTAAGTAAAAAATGTACGTAAATCTTGAACTTTATTGCTTATTTTTAGAGTTCCGTTTTTTTTTAGTTTATAATGACATAGAATCATGAAATTTGTGAAGTTAGATCTCACAACATAATTAAGTAAAAAATATACTGTATAGGTACATTGGTAATTTGTTGTTGAAGATACCTATAACGTTTTAGGAACCCTCAGCGCACAGGTTCGAACTCACGCTTGGCTAAGCTTTTTATAACTAGGAACTCTATAAAAACGACCGCTTAAATCAAAGATACGTAAATATTAATTTATTCGAATATTAGATTTTATATTGATAATGTCTTGTTACGTTCGCGAGAAGTGATTTATTGATAAATAATAAATCAATATTATTTTGTTCATAAAAATTATTACTTGTTAGCATCTGTTATCAATCATGTTCTAATGTTATTCATTCCTGTGTAAAAATGTTTTATACGTGTCTATAGTTCTTAAATTAATCGGTCTTTGGTATTATACTTTTTGTCATTTTAAATCCCTACTGTCAAGTTGTCATTATGGCGGGAGTTTGTATCATATCTTTATATATATATTTCTTGTGTGCGTGTGTATGTCACTGAACTCCTCCTAGACGGCTGGACCGATTTTGATGAAATTTTTTGTGTGAATTCAAGGGGATTCGAGGATGGTTTAGATTCACAATTCGTTCCACTACAATATGCTTTGTACAGGACAATTAAATTTTACAATAGTGTATTCGTCGCATTGCTATGGTAAATTCGGGTCTCCAGTGTCACTTAGCTGTCAAATATTTAAAGTACGTTCAGAAATTTTAAAAATTCCTAAAAATGTTCAATTGGTTGTCGGATTCTGTTCTGATCTGTTATTCTGTACAGGACAACGTCTGTCGGGCCACTAGTTGTTTTATAAAACCTCTCATATAGGTAGGTACCTACGCTGGTTGATATGAGAGGTTATAAACAACAATTCCACCTGTGTGTGTGTGCTCACCGGTGGGAAGGAAGCACTGTGCCACGCTCCCGGATGGGTACCATCCTTGCCATCTTGCTTGTTTCTTCCGTGATGTTGCTTTGTTGTGTTTCGGGGAGAAGGGACGGACAGGCAGTGTAATTACTGGCACCGAGACTTAACATCTTATGTCTTAGGATAGGCAACACATAGATGAGTTGCCTGGGCTCGTTCCAGGTAAACTAGTTTATCAGGTCGCAGACCAGTTTGCCTATCCAGCTAACATTAAAAATATATACGATATATTTGTGAATTGACGCTGCAGAGTTAATTTAACTAGACTGGTACCTACATAAAATGAGACAGTTGAAAATAAAACCTTTAAACTTGGAATTCAAATTGTAGTACGAGAAAATATTTAATAATTAATAACTAAAATGATTGCATCAAAGGTTCAACACCCCCGACATTTTTGAATAAACATAAGAACGCAAACAAGTTAGTAAAGCATCATATAAAAGGACATAAACGTGAAATAAAACAAAAATATGAATAAATTATCTTCCGAGGCGATCGATACAATGGGCGTGGCCTGCGACACCCCACTCGCGCGTTGGGAGATTGAGAGAATAGATCCGTCTCTTTCTATAGGTCATCTCTATCACTCCTTAAGGCTTTACGCTAAGGTATAAATTTTAAATATTGCACGGGCATTGCGCGGGAAGGTGCCTCTTACAATAGTATTTACAACCAGATTACAGGGAAGCGTATTTTTCAGATTACAGGAAATGAATCGGATATTACATTTACATCGTGTTTTGGTAATAAGTTGCGCTTAAATGTGAGTATATTAAGTATTGTTATCACCCCCACCATGGTTTAGACTTTGACGTGGCGGCTCTGTAGCCTAGGGTGAGCCGCTACTAAGGTGTAGCGAAGCTAATTAAGCCGAGGGGGCTCTTTTTACCCCTCTTATAAGAAGAGGGAACAAAAGAGTAGGGGACAAGGGGCGAGGATAGGAACCTCACCCCATTGTACTGTCCCGACGTTGGGAGGGGTTGTTCCATGGTGCGGGACAACCCCTCTGTGGAGATGGCGTCGGTGTCTTGAGGGACTGACTAGCCGTCGAGGTGCCCTGTTTGCTCATTAGATCCGGGGCACCTCACCAAAGGCGGCATTGGTGGCACTCACCGGGTTTTAGTGGAGAGAGCTGCGTCCACTTATCAGCTTGTCGCTTTGTCGCTAATGACCATGCCACCATCATAATTTCAGGACAACATAATTTCTTAATCTCTACGACTTAGTGCTAACTTAACTAATTTATATAAGCTTTTGGCCTTTTTTTTATTTAGGCCACGGGTCTCAAACCTTTCTAAGTTTTAGTTTGCTTGAAGCCTGGAGGCCCTTATGGGGCCCCTGTCCCGTTATCTAAGAGACGGGGCATGTGAGCGCGGGGCTTTTAATGTCCTACTTGTCGATCACGGGACCGACGATCGGAAGCAAGGTCTTCGCCACCTACGGCGGAGGCGGTGTTGAGTGCGTGTAACGAGCGTACTGTTGTGTGTGTACTGAGTACGGGCGGGATTCCCTAGGTGGGAGAGAGAAAGGAATATTGGCAACCGTGATAAGATCTGGATAGTTTCTTTACAATCTCATGAGCAAGCTTCTAGATATCGTTCGCATACTAAAACAATTAGTAAAAACTTCCCATCCTAAAATTACTACACTCGTAATATTTTAATATTTGTTAGTACATACCTAATTGTTTTATTGGTCTTATTAGGTACTAACAGCTTAAAATGAATGTGTTTTAAGCATTGATGAGTTAATACGTAGAATGGACTTCAGATACAATCTCGTTGTCAAAGGTAGAGCGACGAGTGGAGACTCATTCTCTTTTACCCTAATTGGATAAGAGGGAGAAAGAAAGAAGCCTATTATCTATGGATCACAAAAACACAAAACTGATATAGACAGATGTCTCAGTTGAATTCTAATGATGGTAAATAACGAAAAGATGACTGGAAGATAGCGTTGGTTCGAGCCTTGTCGTGGCGGTGGGGCTCAGTAGCCCAGGGTGAACTCAGCACCTTGGGCGAATCCAATTGAACCGAGGCAGCTGGTCTTTGTATTCCTCTTATAAGAGGGGACAAAAGAGCAGGGGGGACAAGGGGCGAGGATGGGAACCTCACCCACCCTGTTGCTCGGCATTATTGGCACTCGCCGGGTTTTAGTTGGTAGAGCTACGTCCACCTTACCATCTTTTCGGCGCAGCGAGTCCCACATACCCGCCTGGGGAGTCCCCCGTCCCCCGAGGGATGCCTATAGCATTTCCCGGCGCAAAGGAAAAAAAATATAGTCTTAACATAGGGTCAGAGATTAACATTCTAAATGATTTAGAATATTCCTATCCTATACATCAATAGGTACCTGTTTTCATGGTCGATTGAAAGATCTTTATATTTTAGAAGGTCTGAAGAATGACAGCGAATGCTTTTACCGTGAAAAATACGTACTACGTGAAAACATACTTACATAACATGTACTTTTATTTAAACAAGTTGAGCTTACTGCACAGAGTTAAATATCTGAGTCACTAACTATTCTATGTTCTGAACATATTATATTGTGGGATCCGAAAATTTCTTGGAAATGTATTTTAGTACATATTACTACCACTTAAAGTTATTGTTGCAGATTTTATTGTAAAATAATGCATTAGTAATTAACAGCCGTATCGTCATATTATTTAAAATGAAAAGTTCCTGCATTATTATAAAACCTTAATGGCTTCCGTGATATCATTGTAATTGGTTGTGACCGTGGGGGAAATGATTTGCTCAAGTGACCTTCAGACAAGACAAAGGTCATGGCCCAGAGACACGATTGTAAAGGGAATGGTCGGCACTAAGGATTTTATTAGGAACTAACAGCGCCCCGCGGTTTCGCTAACGTATTTCCCATTCCCGTGGAAGTACGGGACAAATTATAGCCTATGTGTTATTCTGATGTGTAAGCTATGTTATTGTAAAGTTTCATTAAAATCCGTTCAGTAGCTTTTTATTGTGAGTAGCTAACTATTGAATTTCTATTCAATAAGGCTTTAACTAGGCTGTTTAGAAGAGCGTGATCAAAGCCGGTCTAGCTTAAGGCGGGCCGTTCCCGATAAACGCATTATGAATTGTGTTATATTTAGAAACTAAACCGATTTAAGTTTTGAAAAAAATATATGCTATTTAACACTCCTTCATCATAACATTTCAATCATTCCATACACGATTACTTATATTTTGCTGCATAAAAAAAAATTGCAAAGATAGGTCAAAATTCAGATGAAAAAACCATTTTATTTGAGTAATATCAGGTTCTGTACAATAAAACTTATACCATAATAAACCTTGTAGAAAATGTGATTTAAAACGGTCGTCATAAATTATTTTTTGAAGTTATACTTCTGTAGGCGCGTTAGGGAAAAAATGATGAGAGTAAATTTTTACGATGCGCGCGCAAACTGTCAAGTAAAAAACCTACATGATGAAGTTAACTATAGATCAATTTTCACATAATGACAGTATAGACGTCAGAAGAAGATATAGTTTTTAACTACACAATAAGCAAAAAGGTTGTTGTAATGAAATTGTGCTATGTATTTTTCTTTATTATGTCATAAGGAGGCAACCGAGCAATTTGAGCCTACTTATTAACGCCCATAGACATCCGCACAACCAAAAGTCATGAATATGCATTGCCCTCCTTTTTCCTATGCCCCCCAATGGGCCATCGGCAACTCACAAACCGCACGTAACGAGACAGCATAGCTGTCTCTTGTCGCCGATGTTATGTGAGCGAGAGATACCACCCTGTCGTGCCGGCCCAATTCGACTGCAAAGGAGCTTGGCACTACCTCTTACAATATTTTATAATTTTCTTTTTAAATAAGTGAATTGTTAATCTATTTAATAAAATAAGTTTTAAAATATCTTCAACTGTATATCTGTATAGATTGGACTAAAATATAGCAAGTTATATTCGGAAGCTCCTATTAATTATGTTAAGTAAGTCTTTTAACAATTTATCATCAAATACTTGTGCTATTTTATAAAAAAAAAGCAATGCGTAAATGTAATTTGCTTGAAGTTATACTTTTGGCGCGTTAGAGAAAAATGATGAGAGTAAATTTTTACGATGCCCGCGCACTCCCTCACGAAATACCGACACCCTGAAGTTAGCTATAGTCAACATTTTTTATATAGCAATTTTCACATAATGTCGGTATAGACGTCAGCAGAAGATATAGTTTTTAACTATACCATAAGCAAAAAGGTTACAGTGTAATGAAAATGTACTATGTATTTGTATAACTTCTAACGCGTGTACATAAGTACACACACACTTTTTTTTATAAATCCTTCAATTAAATAAATATGTGGTTTCACTTGCTGCCAAAGCGCTCGATGCGATTTCGAGCTCCATACTAAATTCAGTTCTCGGACAGCCCCGCCTTAAAATATCGGTTTAGAAAATTAATAATTAATCTTTGCATCATCATCATCAGCCTCTATCCGTCCGGTGGGCCAATAATATTCAACAAAGTCATACAAATCATGGATATTAAGCTGGATACGTTCCGGGTATTTTTAGAATTGGAATTAGTCTGTATCGGACTAAAGGTACCTAATAATTTACAAGGCTATTCCGATTGTGGGGACTGGTGGATTAAATACCTAATATACACTAACTTAGAACACCATAGATAATTTCTTGAGATGCTAACACATGCTTGTGCAGTGTGTAAGTATGTCCCCACCATGGTTCAAGCTTTGACGTGGCGGTGGGGCTCAGTAGCCTAAGGTGAACCCAGCACCTTGGGCGAAGCAAATTGAGCTGAGCTGCTTATTGTACCCCTCTTATAAGAAGAGGAGACAAGAGGCGAAACCTCACCCCATTGTACTGTCCCGACGTTGGGAGGGGTTGTTCCGTGGTGCGGGACAACCCATCTGTGGAAGTGGCGTCGGTTCCTGGAGGGACTGACTAGCCGTCGAGGTGTTTGCTCAACAGATCCGGGGCACCTCACCAAAGGTGGCATTGGTGGCACTCGCCGGGTTTTAGCGGGTAGAGCTGCGTCCACCTTACCACCTTTCGGGCGCAGCGAGACCCACATACCCGCCTCTCCCCGGGGATGCATCAGAGCTTTTCCCAGCGTAAAAGAAAAAAATGTTTGTAAGTATGTGTTTGTAAGTATGTCTAACTAAGGAATAAGTATGATAGTTGGCAACTAACAGAAACAATCTTAAAATAATAACCACCTGCTTCCATTACATCATTATCATCGTTTTTTTAATCAATAAAGTTGTCAATGTGTTCAATTCCGAATTTTTAAATGAGATTTTCATAAAGATTTTATGAGTTTAGTCATTTATTATTGTTTATATTTTAAGCCTTCCTACCGTAAGTGCGATACACTAGGAATTAAGGTATTTGGCAAATTTTTACTATTTTTATGTTTACACTATCTCGAGAGTATTTACGATTAGGTATGTGAACTGTTCATAGTAGGAGAACCGATGTACTTTTTTGAGTATTTGAGGCGCGCTGAAATCTTGTCTAACACATCTATCTATATGACCCAAAGACAAGACCGCAATAGTGGGTTAAATCAGCAACCTTGAGCCTCGGTGAAATTTAAAATACCTTTCAACTTATTATTTATAATTGGGAAAAAAGTACAAGTAATTTTGAAAAAAAAAGTATAATCATCTTTATAATTGCTTCCTTCTTCATACACCTCCCAGAAGGACGCGACGATGCCTTCCCCCGCGGGCGACGAACAGGGGTACATAGGAGGAGCGTCCAGTAACGCCCCTGTGCTCGTGTCGGGCTTAGGATGGGAACCTGAACCCAGTATGACACGACGCATGTCTAGTACCGGATGGGCAGTCCTCTCCTACGAGAAGTAGTCTGGCCTTCGCCGGGGCCAGCCTGTCGCTGAGGTGATCCTATTGCCTGCAGATCCGGGACCCTCAAAACTCAAAAGCGGCTGAAGGCGCTCGCAGTGGTTTTAGTTTACGGGTAGGACACACCCATGCGAGTCATATAGGGTCAGGATCTACCTGAGATCCTGTCTACATGGACAATAAGCATTTCCCTGCGATAAAAAGAGCTTCTTATTCCGCGGGCAAAACCCGGTTAAAACATAATTATCGATAAAGTGTTTATTGTAAAAATTTTGGAGTGATTCTCAAATGGAAAGTACCCTTTAATTTGTTCTCATAAAAATAAAAACACATTTTTATATAAATAAAATTTAATATCGTTTTTATAGCTCAAAGTTTATTTTATACATACCGGGAACGCAGTAAAAAAGAAATAAAAGTTATAACACTGCTCCAACATTTTGTTAGTTTTTTAATTAAAAATCGAAATGGGTATTTGTGGAGTGTGTTATTTTAGATAATGCAGTTCATTACCAAAGTGAGTTTTAATACTATCATTATTTTGTGTCCGTAAACGGCTTTATTATTTTAAATAGCAAAGACTATATTTTTTTTAATCTCCGATATTTCAATGTCTATCCGATTACATTTCCATTATTGTTTCTTATGTATAATTTTTGCACACATAACTTTTTTTTTATGTCACAAGGAGGCAACCGAGCAGTTGGAGCCTTATGGTGACTACCGACGTCCATAGCTGCACAACCAAAAGTTATTCAGTGCTTGACGCCGGTGTTACGTGAGCGAGAGATACCACACCGGTCGTGCTGGCACTATTCGGCTGCAGCATGGCACTTAGCACTACCTCACACACAATACACTAGCAAAAACGATTTAAATATGTTATACATTATATTTTATCATATACACAGTTTAAGTTTTTATTGTATTAAGTAAGTTATTTTTAAGTATTTTTATTATTATAGTCATATTTAAGTAAGTAATTTTTTATTGTAGGGTTATTTTGGTTTTTGGTTTCGCTGGGGAATGCGTTTAGGTCCGGAGGTTATGTGAGGGTTATTAACCCTACAATAAAAAATTGCCAAGACTTCAAACTAACTAAAGCTAACTTAGGAACCTGCAGCTGTAGACTCATTTTGACAATTTGCTAGTTTGTAACGTAGTAGGTATCATGTACTTAAAACAAAAGAAAATAGGATGTTAAATTCTAATTTTTTTTGTTATTTTTTTTAACTTTAAAACTTTTTAATTTAAAAAAAGTAAGTTTTTGAATTTATATGTATCTAGTTCCTATTTAACGATTATGACGTTAAGATGAAGGTAATATAGCTGACACTTAAGGACTGGATCGCAGGATCGAATCCCGCCAAGGGCAGAAATAAAATGCCTATACTTTCTTTAGGTAGGTACACTTCCTTTAACTTTTTTTTTCTTTAACGCCGGGAAATGCTTTGAGGCATCCCGCGGGGAGTGGGTCTCCGCAGGCGGGTTTGTGGGACTCGTTGCGCCCGAAAGCTGGTAAGGTGGACGCAGCTCTACCCACTAAAACCTGGCGAGTGCCAATTCAATTCTGCCTTTAGTGGGGTGCCCCGGATCTGTTGAGCAAATATGGCACAACTTCCTTTATCTGCATGCTCATAAATATCAACATACAATTTCATGTTAGTACATAATATCGCTATTTTATATTGATGCGAGTGAAGAGGGATCGGTCGTCGTCTCGATTTGAGGGAGGCCTATGTTCAGCAATGGACGGATAGAGGCTGATGATGATGATGTGTTACATTTGTTAGTGTGTTTTTAGATTTTTTTTGGTGCTCAATGCTGTATTTATCTATACTATGCCTAGACTATATTATATAGGTAAACGTTTTATTGAGATAGCTATAGTCTAGAATCTAGAGATCATTAATGTTTAGCTAGTCGGTGTCGGAAGTGACAGTATAGTGAGCTCCGTGCACTGTGACGTCACAACACGACGCCCGACCGAGGCTGGTTTTAAAAACGCATGCGCCTTAGAATTTATTATGTCAATAACGAACTGCGCGGCGTACGCGCAGGGCTATCGACATTTCGTTTTTTTTAATCTTTAAAAAATTAAAGTATAATTATTTTACGATAAAAATATGTACGTGGTACTTGTGTTTCACTATTTGTTACAGTGGAACATAGTACCCAATTTTTGAAGTTTAAAAAGGAAATAAATATGGATTTTTTGTAGACAAAATGTTAAACGTAACGTAAACGTAGTTAGTGAGACATGTGCAAACACACAATTTTAATTTATCATGAAAATCCCTTAAATAAATAATAATGATCCTTAGCTACAGTGTCATTTATTACCTAGAAATAGTGAACAACGATAGGCTACATAATATAAATAGTAATTAAGTATTATTAATAGTACAGATAATTGTGACAATTATTCATAATAATAATTATCAGTTTACACTCCAGTTATATATTATATAATATACAGCTGTAATTTTTTTATTCCTGTGGAGAAATATAAAACAATTAACAATTACAACTTAATGAAATAATAATTTTAAATCATTAAATATAATAAAGGTAAATATGTACTCTGTGTAGAATTAAAAAAAACAACCGCGTCTTGTATTTTACAGTTGTAACTTGTAGGTATAATTTTATTATAACAACTATTTAAGGAATAATAACGGTATAATATTATGCGCAAAAGTAAAGAATTAGTTTTTTTTTCGTTTTGCTAAAATGAATTGTTATTATAACTGAACATGGCTATTGTTCTCGTGAATAAATTAGTGGCATGATCGCACGATAAAAGATCTTCTGATTTTCCTATCAAAAAAAAATATATTATTACTTTATTATTATAAAATGTAATTATTGAAACGATGCACTTGTCCGAGAGTAAACTAATGTGTGGGGGTTAATATACAATGTCATCGACAAGGGCGACGATTTCTCAGCAAAACGTGCGGTCGCTTGCAGTTGTCTAACATTTTAATTTTAATTCTGAAAATTAATAATTAATAACAACGCGTGACATGCGATATACCATATGCCGTCACGACAGTCGAGTCGATTTTGCCAAGGATATTGACGCAAATACATGTTTCACTTCAAAAAAATGTTAATTGTTAACCCTACCTCCAATATCGGTGCGAGAGGCGGCGCGGCAAAGTGGCTGGACAAAGACACCGCTGCGTGTACTGCCTTATCTCGCGCGATTACCATCGGGGTAGCCAGTGATATAATGTCTAGCCCACAATTCATTAATTGCCATGCCTTCGTTTATTGATGGGATAACATTTGGCATCAGGTTATCCGTGGGAGGGATAGGTGCGTACTACTATGTACGAATGAAGGGATGGGATGGGATTCCCATAGGATACCGAATGAAGGGATGGGATAGGTGGTGACACCGAGACTTTTTGTGTCTAAGGACCTCGCATGGTAAGTTTCCCGTTCATTAGATATAAATAATGAAAGGATAACCTTGACCATAATATAATATGACTGGCCTGTTGGTCTAGTGGTTAGTGACCTTGACTGCTAAGCCAGAAGGTCGTGGGTTCCATTCCCACCCAGGGCAAATGTTTGTGTGGTTTTTATCATAAACTGTTTAGGTCATCCAACTTATTTTTTCATTCGTGTTGGAATTACTGAAAAAAAATTGATATTATTGATGCCAACATTTCCAATGCGTCCTCTTAAAATTTTCTTCTAATTCTAGTATTTGTAACACAAGATTTTTCGAGATTTTATACAGGCTATGTTATAGTTAATAACTTATATATATATTAAGTTATATTATATAAATAGTTTATTGTGTGGGGACCAGTAATTTGTGCGGGCGCTGCCGACTCTGTGAGAAATAGTCTAGAGGCTTTTTTAAATTTGGAAATCAAATCGCTATCTTCACTTAACCAAACAGTTAGAGTTAAGTAAAATTAACTGCTCAATATTCATCACCACATAAAACAGTGGAATTTAAACTCTAAATACAGTCCAAACATATTAAACAAACTTAACACTGCATTTAGGGCGTAAATCCCCTGACTTAATCACCACCTCGCCTCGAGTATTTCACAGACAATGATCGTTTTAGGACACGATTCTGACCCGTATGGACAGCTTGTTGGTTTTGAGCATGTTTGTAAAGGACGCAGGTTGAAAATTAGCGAGTACTACCGCGGTGAGGTTAAAAGAACCCTCGGTTTATAATAGTTAGAGCAAATACGAGTCCAACCGATGTTGACCGATGCACATGTCTAACAGGTTTAGAATTAACTTGTTTATTTCGTATTGGTTTTTCGTAATTGTGCCACCTAGGTAATGTGTGTTTTGATATTATTGGTCTTCTACATAAGTCCTTCAACGGTGTTCATATAGGCCTAACAGTGTCGGAGCTTATCAATTCTATATGTAATGTGTAATGACCTACATCTTTAGTTCTTGAGACGGAAATTATTTTGTCAGTTTCGTAGGTAAAATACCAAGTTTTATATAATTGATATAATATATAGGTTATTACCGTAATTACCGTAATATCTATAGTACTATGAAATCTAATTTCAACCTGTAAATTGCTACAGAAAATATTTCACAAAAAGTTATCTCTTTTAGATCACCATAATACTTTCTCCACATTAACTTACATTTCCAAACTAATGTAATTTATTTAGTTTTGTAGATCTAGCGAAATACACATGAGATGCAAAATTGCACACTATTCTGATAAAGTAATGGTGCATTTAGAAATTGCAAATTTATTTTTTTATGTGTGTAATTATGAACTTTCAATTTTGTTAAATTATGACTTTCCATCTACTTTGATCAAGGCGTATTCCAACTGTAGTATTACAATTTTCGACGCAAATGATTTTGTTAGCAAAATGTGTTAATTTTTTTGTCTTATTTTTAGGTTTGTGCGATCTCTTTATGTCTCTATGTGTCTCTTGTTTGTATCGAATAAATGTTTCTTTCTTTCTTTCTAAAGGCCATCAGGCTGAAAAGTCTAGCCCTTTTGAAAGAAAAGCGAAAGGTACCACGCAGGTCGAGCCGGCCCAATACAGCTGCAAGCAGCATGTACAGCGTTTTAGTACAGCGCAGGCAGTTCAGAGAAGTTATAACAGATTAAAGATAGACGCACGCGCTCGGACATAGTATCATTTTTTAAGGAAATACATCAAACCTAAGCTCCATTCCACGGTCATCAAAACGTCGGTACTTTTTATAATAAAAAACCATAGAGATCTCACGTATCTGTAATGTGTATGTTTATTTTTGACTAAAAAGGGATCGGAGTATTCCATACATCGGCCGATCGTTTGCGCTCATACTCGAGTTTAAAAAGCCTTCGCCCGCCAAAGGTTGTCGGCAGGATGTGTTTACGTTCCTTTAAATAAAAAAAAAACAATCTCACCTCTCTAATGACCGCCGTACGATACGTGTCGCCATATAACGAGCCAGGTTTAAAATGATGTTCGATTCTTAATTTTTATTTATCGCCAAATTTGTAATTAATGGTTTTCCACAAAATTGTTCGCTATGTAACTAAGAACGTTAGAAATTACAAAATGACGTGTTTGAGTTTTTTTGTTTGAAATCTGATTCAAATTAACGATAAACACGATAAAAGTTCTATCTAATCTAATTCACTTATTCAGCGATCTCTAGTTATACATATTATATCACATCGTTGTAGATGTACGTTGCAACTTAAATTCTGAGTCAAAGAATAAATAAAATATTACCTACTGTTAAAAGCAAAACAAAATTAAATTTCAGGAACTTTAATTGTTTTTTTTTGTCACAGACGATAGGGCATTTTATTGTATATATAAATTTATTAATTTTGTTAAGATTTAACAAAATTTTACTGCACCATATTTTGTGCTTTTTTAAATTCGTAATAAGCTAAACTATACTAGGTATATAACTACACTATAAACCCAAGTTAACCTAACTAATCAAAAAATTTAACTTAAATGCACAACGATATGTTATTTAGAAACTAAAAAGAATCGTTGACGAAGTCGCAATTAATAGTTTGTACAGTAATAAAACCTTTATATTTATATAGCTATCAGCAGTTTACTAAGAATACTTCAACCTCAAATATCTGTTTAAAATAAGTATAGTCGTTACAGAATCGGTCATTCTATAAAAGTCCATTAGTTTTTTTATATGTAATAAGAAAATCACTGAGCCAATTCGGAGAATTTTATAGCTATTGGGAGCTACATTACATTTTTATACTTTCAACAGTGTATTAATAAAATGCTTGTGACACACAGACGGACAAATAAAGCTGCCAATAAACATAAATTCCTTGATAATGGAATATACCTAAACGAGCAAAGTCAAATTACTCTCACATCTAACACATACCTATCCTTAGGAAAAATAAAGTAACTTTGCCTAATATGATATAATTTAAAGTCTCGAATAACTTTTTCTAGTAAATAAACAAGGAGCATAAATGTTAATTAAAATTAAACTAAGTCATAAAAATGATTGTAATCTTTTGTGTATTATATTAAAAACATAATGATTCATCAATTATTTTCAATAATTCCTTGGTTATTCATCTCCCAGCAACATAATCCCCATTCATTTGACACCTTAAAGAACCCTTTTTTATAATTTAAAGATGGCGCCCGATATCAGAATGTAGACGTCAAATTGAGGATGAAAAGATCGTATCTAGTAACCTTAGTGTCGGGCCACTAATTTATAGAACATTTATTGTGAAATATTACTGTGTCTGTACCTAAATCATCGAGCATATAACCGGATAGAGTACCTAGTAATGTGAGCCATTAGGAAACTGATCAGTGATTTGTCATTGACGTAATAGATATTCAACCAACCGGTGATCTCAATCAGCCAATCAGAGTGCAGAACCGGCACAGCGTCGCAGCACGAATTTGGCGGAATTTGCTTTAGTATAAAACACAACATTACCGCTCTAATCTGGTTATATGCTCGATGGCGTAAATTCATCTTTGTTATTGATTCAAATTATGGTGCCTTTTCCCCAAATACTGAAACGAATCTCAAATTCAAGACGTACTTAAACTCGTGTTGTCCCTCTTTTTTCTTTGAATCTGACACGTCGTAGCATGAGTTTAAGTACGTCTTAAATTTGAGATTCGTTTGAGTATTTGGGGGTAATATAAATATATTTACGTCTTACCGTAGAAATTGTCACTTTCAACCTGTTTGTATAACGGCAAGCTAGGTCATATTTTTTTCACAGCCGAACATTTTCTACTGTTCTCTATTGCTGCACTGACATGCGGAACTCAGTAGTTTAATAGATGAGGATGTAAATTGCCAAAAAGTGAAGTATTTTATTCTTCAGCATTTAATAAAAAAAAAATAAGGATTTTTGTGATTAGAATTCATGCATGCATCTATTGGAATTATTTCAAAGACATTCATCATTCAGTTAGAATTAATAAGCATATTCTTATAAGTATTAAACACGCTTATAGCTTGTTCATTAACCGCTGTTTTAGGAACCCCAAGGACTCCAGTAGCCCATAATGTAGATATTATTGATATGATAACACACCTAATGACTTGTAACTATTTCTTCGCACGGGTTCGTCGGAGTTTTAGTACTGTTATTGTATACTATCTATCCTTCTCATGCAATACTTCTATTGTCGGCTAGCTTTATCTACTTCATCGTTTATACATTACTCGATAAAGTAAGTTCTAAAAGAAATGTGATTTTAGTAAGTAAAAGCAGATTTTTGTATAAGATCATATTCTGAGATATCTTTTGACGTGATAACGTTTTATAAATCTATGAACGCCGGCTGCACGTATGAGAAAGAGTCACGTTCTGCCTGAATCGAGCGTACAAGCGAGAGCGCGGAACAGGCACGATCGGCCTAAGCGTTCGGCTTGTGACGTATTATGACGTTATCACTTAATTATTGTCCGTAAAACGACAGACAGCAGGTAGGTTTTTTTAAATCATTGAATTTAATTGAATATAAGATACAATAGGTAGGTATATCGCTTTAGTGATAGATTAGTGAGGTGCAGGTCCAATATGGAATAGGGGTCTTTGGACGATTACAGTTTAATAATAATCATCGTCATCATCATCATCAGTCTCTATCCGTCCACTGCTAAACATATAATAATAATATCTATGGACACTTTCACACCACGTCAATCTGGTCCCGTGGTAAGTTCTCGAAGAACTTGTGTTACGGGTACCAGACAACGGAAATATATTTAATACTTTTTATACTATACATATATTTAAGATTTTTATTATATAATACACATCCATGACCCAGGAACACAGAAAATGTTTTTGTTCCCTGGCGGGATTCGAACCCGCAACCTCCGGCTTGAGCGCCAACGCGCTTACCACTGAGCCACAGAGGTCGTCAAAACGTCGACATTTGCCTTCCTCAAAGAAAGCTGTTAGTAATGAGATGACTTTATTACTTTAGGTCGCGAATAGAAACGTCTGTAGCAGACAATTTATATTATGTTTTTTCGTTATTTTGTTATGGGTTACCAAAAAAAAAAAACAAGTTTATCCGAGTTTACGAAATAGGAAAAATATGCAACGCGTATGCCCACTCAACATAAACTGGTAGAAAAAGTTCTCTTCACGATATTCAAGAACAAAATAAAAAGCGGTAGATAAAAAGCTAGTAAATTTAAGGTAATAAAACCTCATCAAATTCCATCATGTCCAGGAGTCGTCTATCATTAAATTCATAATTAATACAAATGCGTACACGCCATTATCATCCATGGTGCCTTTGGAGTAGATACCACATTCGTGTGATTTAATTGGATGCTGTAAAGGCTCCAGCACCGTCGAATATTTAACGTCATACGTCGGATTATCGGAGCTGTACAGCTTGATGTAAAGGTACGGTCACACTATTTTAATAAACTTTGGGTGTTTATTGCCAGTATTTAAGTTCAATTTCAATATAAGCATTCAGTTTTTTGGCCCATCTATGTCATCTATATGTTAATTAAAAAGTTTATCATAGTTCCTTTTGAAGAATCATTTGGTAGTATTATATAGTAAATATAAATCACCAAATACCTATTTGGTGATTTATATTTACTGTTCTAATTGTTAATCGAATAGATAACACTCGTTTACTATTGGTTATTTGTCACAATAGTCCACTAAACTCGCAAAATATCCCTTAAAAACCACATGACATATCATAGCATTGGTGTTGAATTAAATAACACAAAAGCTTTAATAAGCTGCTATGTTAAAATTAAAAACTAGGTGTCGGTAAATAAGCTGTCAGTGACACTTATGACTAAACGTTATTACTTTTTTATATCATAGGAGGGCAAACGAGCAGTCGAAGCTTTAGACTACCGACGCCCACTCACATCTGCACAACCAGAGATTATGCAGATGTGTTGCCATCCTTTTCCCTAATGGGGGGGCCATTGGGCCACCGGAAACTCACAAATGCAACAGCATAGCTGTCACTTGACGTCGGTGTTTTGTGAGCGAGAGGTACCACCCCGGTCGTGCCGGCCCAAGTCGGCTGCATAGAACCATATACATTGCACAGTACATTACAGTACACTAAATGATAAATAACATAATGAACTTAAACGTTACACCAGTATGTAAGCGGCTTTATATCGAAGCTTTTTTTCAAAGAGACAGATCCGGGCTACTGTGAGGGTTTTATGACAACGTGAACGATCGCTCGGATGACGAAAAAATGTAACTCGAAACTGTATTAAAGCTCACACAAATAAACCAACGAATATTAGAGCTTTTATATCTGATGACTGCATTGCTCATAATAGAGTGATAGAAGGAAGTTCTTATTAAGTATTGTTTAAACTCTTGAGTCTCTTCGGAATATAAGTAATGGACGCTAACATCAACAACGTTGATAATAAATGAAGCTCGTATCCCCAATTTGCTTTAATTCATAGAAAATCATTTTTCTGTAAGTGCATGTTGTTTTGTCTCTACTCGTATAAAAAGTACAAGAGATAATTAAACAAATAAAACAGTAGATAACTGTTTTATTTGTTTATAAATCAGAATTGTTTGTTTATTATTAGAAGCTAGAGCACAAAACATGTCAGTTACTATTTACTAGTAGAATAATATAAAACCTATACAACACACTCAAGTATCCTCAGATAAGCTTAATTTTATATTCTACTAGCTGTTGCCCGCAGCTTCGCCCGCGTTAACTTATATTTACAGCCGTATACGCATACTATTTTTATAGCCTAAGTTACTCCTTATAACATAAGCTATCTGCCAGTGAAAGCCCCATCAAAATCGGCCCAGCCGT
Organism: Helleia helle; assembly: GCA_963853865.1. Classification (NCBI taxonomy): domain Eukaryota; kingdom Metazoa; phylum Arthropoda; class Insecta; order Lepidoptera; family Lycaenidae; genus Helleia; species Helleia helle. The sequence goes on from OY971419.1 coordinate 7,202,019, forward strand.
TTCAAAGATTAGCTGGAACAAACAGACAGACAGATAAGGTACCAGTGGAAGGGAAGCGCAGTGCCGCGCTCCCGGCTGCATGGGTACCACCATCTTGCTTGTTTCTCCCGTGAAACAGCTTTGCTGTGTTTTGGAGAGAAGGGCAAGACAGGCAGTGTAAATACTGACACCGAGACTTAACATCTTATGTCTCAGGATAGGCAACACATAAATAAGTTGCCTGGGCTCGTTCCAGGTAAACTAGTTTATGTTCATAGGCGACGTCGACCACTTACCATCAGGTGGCTCGTTTGCTAGTTTGCCTATCCAACTAACATAAAAAAAGCATTGTAAAAATGATTTTTGGTATATGTCGGTGTATACATCAATATGCATTTAGTAAAAAGCAGTTATTTTAATATTACAAACATACACTCCAATTTTATTTATCTGTATAGATAATAAGTGTAGTTTTTGCAAAACATTTGTTACCTATACTAAAAAGGTACCGAACAATATACAGGTCGCACAAACCGGCTTTAGTATTAGCCAAGTAATATTACTTAAAAATAATAAAAGTTTTATATTATATATTTATATTCATAACACAGTTAAAACTTAAACTTATTAACAAGTAACACGAGCGACAATTAAAAAATATTTAAATTTTTAATTAAAACAAAATACAGGTCACGGTTTTTTATATATTTTACAGCTATGGTTCTTGTTTTATTAAAACGACCGTTTGCTGTTCTAGCAAGTGTATTTTGAAGAAAAAAAAATGCTGCAATTATTTAAATTAAGTGATTGTTTGAATTAATTTTGTCTTTATCTTTTTTTTTCTTTTTTTTATAGAAGAGGGGTCAAACGGACAATCGGTTCACCTGATGGTAAGTGAATAGCGACATCCATAGACACCCGCTATACCAGAGAATCAGGAGGTCTATCTAATTAATTGTTTCGAATATAACAACTGTTTGACGGCTGATCGAGTGGTTAGGCTTCTGGATACTCTACGTAGCGGTCGCGGGTTCGAATCCTGCCAAGTGCAGATAATTTGTATGATTAATATAGATGTCTGCACCATAGAGTCATGGACGTGTATATAATATGTATTTATATATACTTATTAAATTTATATCCGTTCCTAGTACCCGTAACACAAGTTCTAACGAGCTTACCCTGTTGTAAGCTCGTTGAAGGTTGACGTGGTGTGATTGTTGAGTAATATTTATTTATTTATAGACAAGGAGATATATCAAACATTAACCACTACCTTAGACCCAATGACTAACTTTCCTCCTTCCCGAATAAAACGACCAGGGTCTTATAATACAGACTTTTGTATACCTAGTCGCCAGCCATGCGTGTAATGTGTACATAAAACTTCAACATTAACAAAATTATCTTATTGCGGCCAACGGCATACAAAAAATAGTAGCATTAAAAATGAGACTGTCAGCTACTTGGTGATTAATCAATAAATCACGCTGGTAAGTACGGACAGACAATATATTAACGCCGTGGTCGCTGACCTACGGAGGTCCAAAAAAAGTTTTTTTTACCGGATGTCAGTGCGTTGGCGACATAATTGTGGCGCCTTGTTTTTTTTTCCAAACAAAGATTCACTTTTATGTTAAGGTGAAAAGGTCTACTTTACTTTTTTGGGTAAACATTGAGATCCGATTTCATACTGTGATATACCTACAATGTAATCTTATTTTAATAGCTGCTAATGTTAAGTTAATTTTGTTGAAAAGGTCCTTACTTTGGTTAAATAACACTTTATATTCAAAATTAATTTCAGTGTTACGCTTTGATCGGTAAAATATTCAATAATCTCTCTCGATCTTACCTTAAGACACAAATAAGAATTAATTAAATCAAACACAGGCCCCATCAAAGCAAGTCGCACAATCCCAAGATAACTACATCAGTACGATATGGGGACTATTAAATAAAGAAAGTTTACTACTTTGCTGCCAGTTTTGTAATAAAATGAATGTTTTCGTTATCAAAAACCTTTACTTTTATGTAGTTGAATAAATGGTTATACTCATTCATCAGAAATAGAAGTAATAGATATTCATTAGAATATATAAAATACTTCAATCTATTTCTATTTGTTCGACTAAACTAAACGCTTGATAAAATTACGTTTTGGTTTGACTTATTCAGCAACTCTGTTAGAACGAATAAAACTTTCCATTCAAATAAGTGTTCTTTTTTAAATACACTCAATATCCTATAGTAGCTAAATATCTACTTATTAACTATCTTTATGTATAACTCTTTTGTACATATGTCACTGAACTATTCCTGAGCGGCTGGACACATCTTGATGATTTTTTGTGTGTGTTCAAGTGGATTCAAGAATATGAATTCACTATAAAATGTATATATTAAATGTATATATTTAAATATTTTGTACAGGACGTCTGTCGATGCCACTAGTTACATGAAGTGAAATCTTTATGTCCCTTTTGATGCTACGAGGAGGAGTTCTGAGATTGAGCTTAAAGGCCATCAGGCCGAAAAGTCTAGGCCCTTCCGAAAAAAAAAGAGGAGGAGTGTAAGATTTGGATAGAGATTGTCTATACTCTATACAAACTAATGTCTATTAGATATAATATTTAGCGAATACATCGAATTGAATAAAATAATACTCACACAAATATTCGCTGTTCCGGTCCGTTTGATACACGTAAATATATTCTTGATTTTATCATAGACAAGGGTATTGCAAGTACCTAAAGGAGACGCTTTTATTACGCAAATATTTTTGAAGGTCGCTTTAACCGGGGAGGGAAACTGGAAATTTTCCTACTCCTCCTGAATACTTCTGATTAAATTCGTTGCGGGTCCCAAGGCAGTTTTAACGTATCCCTCGGGCTCCCTGAGATAGTATCAAAGGGTCATTTAGTGGTTACCGCTGTCGATCCTGGATATACAGGAGTAGCAGCGGTGGGAACGAGTGCTGGGCCTAGCCCGTAAAATTAAAAAAAAAAATACAAGGTCGCTCCCAGCATACTCTCTAGTGTATATAAGACATTGATAAACCATTATGAAAGATTCATTGCAGGAATATCTCATTCTGAGAAAAAACATCTATATGTTTTAATGAAAAAGTTTTTTACAGTACCTATCCTTTTAGCCGAAACTTTCACTAGATTACAATTCAGAGACTTTGTTAACATAAGAATTATAACGCGGTGTAAACGATTTCTATTTATTCATAGCGATGTCTTCCAGAAATAAAGTTGAACAAGTAACAGTCCTTTAAATTTTAAAATTATAGACGTTTGAGGTGTGAAATTAAATTTTAATATGTTGTATATTATATACTAGCTGTTGTCCGCAGCCTCGCCCGCGTTAACTTACATAACTCCTATTAGTCACAGCGTGATGTTATAGCCTTATAGCCTTCCTCGATAAATAGGCTAACACTAAAATATTTTTCAAATCGGACCAATAGTTCCTGAGATTAGCGCGTTCAAACAAACAAACTCTTCAGCTTTATATTATTAGTATACATATGAAACTACGCAGCTACTTAGAATGTTAGATATTATAGGAAAACCAGTTATTTGTGGTCTGTTGACAAATTATCAAATACTGCTACTACTTTCCTATCAAGTTAAATTGCAAAACATACTTATTGTTTATGCCATATCATATTCCTGGTACGACATTTGTAAGAAGTTGTTTGTCTATATTTGTGAGTGTTTTTTAAATATCTAATTGCTTTCCTAATTTTGTTTTCAGTACCCGTACTAAATATAGAATACATATTAATAAAGGAATTATGTTGTACATAATAATACTGGATTTATATTATTATTATTCTTTAGTATTCAAAATTCTTCAAATTATTCTATGTTACTAGGTTAATACCATATACTTCCAATATAAACAAACTAAAATGAACACGTCTTTTTAACCGACTTCAAAAAAAGAGGAGGTTCTCAATTCGTCTGTATGTCTTTTTGTATTTTTTTTTGTATGTATGTATGTGACACGATTACTCCGCCGTTTGTGCATGGATTTCTATGGTTATTTTTTTGTTTGAAAGCTGGTGTTTCCAATTTGGTCCCATATTAATTTTATTAACATCTGACAAGCCGTTTTTTATTTATTCCCAATAATGCCTATTTGGTTGATTTCTTCTACCTCGACGATATGCTCATTTTATTACCTGTTGATGTAATAATTGTATAGGATGCTTTGGTAGCACACCATAGTATGCGCGGTCATCGTTATCATCATCATCACCATCATCATCATCACTGTTGAAAATAGGCCTCCTTCAATGAACGCCAAGACGAATTTCGGAATCACTAAAGATTAAGAAATAAAAACATTTTAGATTGATTATAAGTTGTAAGCACAAAAATTAAAGAAACACAGTTATTTTATTACTTTTTAGTTTAGTATTTTTGGAGTCGGTTTAAATTTTTTGTAAAATGTTTTTATCTTATTTACTAATACAAAATTACAACAAATTATTATAGAAGACCCTAGATAGGGCTTGATTTAATATAATGTATTACGAAAGTGTAATTCCTAAATATGTTACATATTTTAATACGAAAGTACCTACAGACATACAGACTCTTCGAAGTGATGTGACAGGAAGTAAGACTTATGTATTAAGATGGCCGATGAGCCTAAAAGGTTGAGTAGAGTTCAGAAAGACTTAATATTATGTTGTATTTGTCTAGAAGCATTTTAGAATAGTTAGAAATAGCCCCCCGCCATGGTTCAAGACTTTTCGAGGCGGTGGGGCTCAGTAACCTGAGGTAAACCCAGCACTTTGGGTGAACGGGGGACAAGGGGCGAGGATAGGAACCTCACCCCATTGCACTGTCCCGACGTTGTCTCCCAGCGCCGAGACAATGTTATTTTGTGGTGCGGGACAACCTCTCTGTGGAGGAGCCGTCGAGGGGTTGCTCAACAGATCCGAGGTATCCAGCGCAGCGAGTCCCACATACCCGCCTCTCCCCCGCGGGATGCCTCAGAGCATTTACCGGCGCAAAAGAAAAAAAAAGCTAGAAATTACCCAATATTGCAAGATTAAGGTAACATAAGGTGACTGTTAACAATGAAAGAACATGTGCCTCTTATCAACGAAGTGTCAACTCTGCGCGACTACTATTCCTAAATATAAGACATTCGACCGAAATTCCATTTAAATTAATGCCAGTTTACTTGGTCTTCGTTATTTTAGACAATAATTGCGTTAGACGGGTGTTAGTTCGTTAAACCGGTTTGACGAGCTGTTGTGTTGTACGTACGTTACGTATAAACTTATATATTATCGACACTTAAATATCTATGCAATAGGTTAGTTTATAGGGATATAATATATTTGATGCTGTCTTTACGATGATTGCTACTTATTAATATGCGCATCAGCAGATCATCACCTGGATGATTAACTGGTCAATGTCTCCATAAATAGCAACAAGTCCGTTTGAAGTTTTTATGCCAGATCCTGGGACAAAAGAAGTTGATTTCAGTAACTTTTGATTGAAACAAAGAAAAATTTATGGCGATAAAGCAGCGTGAGCATAGATGGAAACATATTCGTAACTTGTAGATGCTTACCGCCCATAGATTTCTTTTAAGTATTCTATTCAAAAAAAAAGCTCGGGTAATATAATTATTATTGGAATTGTAAAAAAGAACAAGAATTTAGGATTGAAATTTTAAATAAAAAAATGCTAATTTGAAAAGTATTGTAGTGTACGATACAGTCAAAGGCGTTATATTAATAATATCTTAGTGTAGTTGACCTTTGAGTTTTACAAAAGATTTAAAGAAGTGTATAAGTACCTAAATGACATCATTTGTTCGAGATACAAAGTATTTGGGATATTCCGGCTGAAGCGAACGATATGTTACGTATTTCCTGCTTTAATTAGGCTAACGCATTTACAGCTCACATTCTTAAGCTAATTTACATGCCGTCTGATCTGTGGTTCGAGCCTTCCGTGAGGTTGCGAATTCGAATCCAGAATTATACAAAATTTAATAAAACTTAAATTAATATGTGAACGAAATTACCTGCATAGTGCATAAGCTCCTAACGTCCTAACGTGGACTCAGTTTAGATTCAGTTTTTGACGTGATAACATCACAATCGATAAAAGTCCGCTGCACGCACGAAAAAATGACACGTTCCGCCTGGAGCTAAGCGTGCAAGCGAGAGCACGGAACAAGCGATAGAGGTACGATCGGCATTGTGACACATTATGACGTTATCACATAAGATAAAATTATCGTTCGTAAGCCGACTTTACAAGCAACAGGTATTCTTTTCTATCAGAAATTAATAGAATCAATTTTAATATGTGGGTAATACACAAAACATTTTTTCCCTTATTATTATTACACATTTTAACTGTGCATTCGTAAAATAAAGCTTCTGAATACCGTTTGGGTAGAAAGTTTGCAATCAAGGCGCCAATAGGCTAGACAATGACAAATAACACGCCACGTCATGAAGAAAAAATTTGCTGTGACCCAAAACAAAAAAAAAAAACTATTATCTGTCAAACAAAGTTGATAGAGGCGTCTATTGATTTGACAGCTGTCATTTGGGGGCGTCGTTTGCGGCAAATTATGATTTACAGGCTGATTTGGACGTTGCTACTCTAATACTTTGATTGAGGTAAACGGAGAAACAGATATTTAACTGGGATTAGGTGGCACCAGTAAAAGGGAGTGTACTCGAATATTAATTATGAATTACTATTACATATCTTTGAAAAAAAAATGTAATTAAATTATTGTAGATTTGATAATGAAATATTAGTAATCCTTCAGGTTTGAATATCAGGATTTTTGCTCTACCAACGAGTTCAAATAAATAAGACTGTTTTACCGGCGTCGAGGGGCAATTACTCTGTTAGTAGATTCTCTTCTATTATGTAGTAAGTTGAAAGGCTTGTCAAAAGCGTTTAGCAATTGTGAGTCAACAATGTTTTGGTTTTGACTAGTGGGAAGCATTGTAAGAGGGAATAAATATTTTTTTTATATCTATTATATTATATTTATATTATTTTATTTCGGGTTTTTACTAATACAGTCGCTAAGATTACATTTTTCTCGATACACTCGTGCTTTAAACTGTTTAATTTATGTATACAAGACATAGATATATCTAAGTAATATAATTTATTATGTTAAGTACTAAAAAGTTTTAATTGCAAATCGAAATATATAAGAGATACGTCTTAAATCGAAAATTGGCTTTAGTCACCTTAAAACCCTATGTTATGTCCAGCCCGGAGATTACTGAACGAGTTGAAAAAAGTAATCTCGGTCCTTATCATGTGTCCCCCATAAAAGACCTATAACGTCCACAGATTAAAAAAAACAAAAGACTCGAAAAAATCCGGTGTTATCTCCGACCGGCGCCAGTGGTAGCGAGGCGGGACCTTTTTTGTTTTTTTTTCCTTCTTCTTCTCAAGCGAAAATCCTCGTAATTGACAGAATTTACGCAGCTGATAAAGAAGGTTTTATATTATAACTGGTCGAGTTTGTGTCGTTACGGGCTTTCGTTTTCTAATCTTTTCCAGTGTCCGACCGTACATTGCCTTGTGTGTCCCTTGATCGACCGCTTTATGTATTTTAAATTACAATCATTGTTTTATTTTTATAACTTTATTTACGGACTTCATATACAATTATCTCTTCGAAACATTTAAAAGAATAAAAGTTATAAAAAAGTTTAATAATATTTTCATTACAAAAATGATGTTCTTTTCTATGGTTTACGCTTTCGCTCATCACTTATAATAAAACTCCATTTTATATGTTTAAATTTATGTAAAACTTTATAAATCGCGATAAAATAAATAATAATAATGACGCATATTTATGTATAATATTATAATAAGTAAGTGTTTATTTAATATACAAGACGTCGAATTTTTCAAATATTTCTTTTTGATGCATTGTAAGCCCTTGTGAAGAACACACATACACGAAGATAGCATTATATCTGATGATTATTGATTATTTAAGTTTAGTGAGCAAGTATGTAAATAAATGAAATCTAGGCCAAGATCATTAAAAATTATGATAGGTCAAATAAACATGGGCGAGGTTATGGACTCGCGAATTTATTACAAAAATTGTTTTTTTTATTATTTTTTATTATAATATGCTTTATATTTATAAGTTTATTTTTGTATTTAATTCCTTTTATTGTTTGACGCCGCATTTTTTACTGTCTATCGAGAATAATGATTTATTATAATATCTTTACATAAATCTGTTTTTTTTTCTGTAGTTAATTATAATTGTGTTTACGCTATATGCGAAGGACTTGATTTTTTTTATTCCATTGTCAGGACTGGCCGATGTATGGCCAATGTTAGGAGTGGATATTGGTACTCTAGAAATATAGTTTTTCTCGAAGATTTAAATTCTTTGGTTTTACTTTAAATTTTCCTGTCTCTTTATGCGGTTTTACTTCATATAAGATAACCCGCTAATTAAAATTGTGTGATATCTCCGGGCAGATAGTGTGATCTTAACAACAAATTAGTTATTATAATGAGTGAATATTACTGAATTACATTGTGATATGTCTTTAATTAATAATAAATACCAAATCTATACCTTAATATTATAAATCTGAAGAGTTTGTTTGTTTGGTTGAACGCGCTAATCTCAGGAAAAGGTTCGAATTGAAACATTCCTTTTGTTATGAATAGTCCGTTTATCGAGAAAGGTTTAGGCTATATAACATCCTTTTTTTTTATTTAAGCCGGGAAATGCTCTGAGGCATCCCGCCTGGGGAGTGGGTTTACTCACGCGGGTATGTGGGACTCGCTGCGCCCGAAAGATGGTAAGTGGACGCAGCTCTACCCACTAAAACCCGGCGAGTGCCACCAGTGCTGCCTTTGGTAAGGTGCCCCGGATCTGTTAAGCTAACAGGGCACCTCGACGGCTAGTCAGCCCCTCAGGGGACCGACGCCACCTCCACAGAGAGGTTGTCCCGGACCACAGAACAAACCCTCCCAACGTCGGGACAGTACAATGTGGTGAGGTTCCCATCCTCGTCCCTTGCCCCCTGCTCTTTTGTCTCCTCTTCTTATAAGAGGGGTACAAAGAGCCCCCTCGGCGCAATTAGCTTCGCCCAAGGTGCCGGGCTCACCCTGGGCTACTGAGCCCCACCGCCACGTCAAGGCCTGAACCATGGTGGGGAGGCTGCATAACATCCTGCTACGACCAATAGGAGCGGAGCATCAATAAAAATTTGGCAAAAAAGGGATTTTTTTTCCTTTCGTTGCGTGCGTTGCGTAAACGGTTAAAGTTACCTATACCTATACCTACGTAATAATTATGTATGACGGAATTGTAAAGGTTGTAAAAAATGTCTTCTACAGCCTTCTACATTCTATCTTTTAAGATTAACTCACTATAATCTTTTTTTATAAATATCTAATTTGTTCTAAGATAATGTATGATTTGCGAAGGAGCTTTTACAAACATGATATTAATAATTATTATCCAAATAAATATGTTATTAATCGTATGGATTTAATTTTGAACGAAATTGCCCTTGACGTTGTTTGATTTCAACGAATATCTTATATTAGGAGATATCGTAGTTTTAATCAAGTAGTGCTGGAATGGTAATTCCAGCAAACACTGAGTTGAGGCCGTTTTGTGTAACTACAAGGTTTATATTATGTTATATTATTAATTGTGTGTCTTATTGTGTAGTTTGACAAATAAATTTTTCTTTCTTTTTTTTTCTTTCAAAAGTACCACGCGCACATTAAGTGCAAGTCGGCCATCTGTATATTATCACAGTATATTACTCCTTACGGAATAATTTTCCTGCATACTTATTTGTTTTTGCGATATCAAAACTAAGCAATCCTTTGCCCAGCAGTGGGACAGCATAGGCTGATAAAAAAATAAAGAAAAATACATATTACATAGATACCTATCTATGTATAGTCTATACTTCGATACTAAAGTTATAAACTGGAAAGCTCTGTTTTTTAGTTTGTTAGTTACGAATTAGCTCGAAAACTACTCGACTAATTTTAAAAAAATCATCAGAAAAATGTTACGTGACACTGACATCACTGAGTGACATGATATGCTAAATATAGAAATAATAATAATCATTAATCAGGATACGGTTGTAAATCGAACTACGCAGGCGAAGCTGCGGGCAATAGCTAGTTTAATGACAAAACCATTCGATTGAGAAAAAACTATCTAACGAGATACGGAGTCACAATTAAATATCACCTTAGATATTTTCCGTTGATAAAATTTTAATGTAACAAAATGTAAATAAAGACGCCGGCGAGAATTGTTAATAAAAAAGCTAATTTCTTGATCGTCACATTCAGGGCATCGTAATAGGTATTTAAGGTCGATATTTCCCGTAATTAGACGGACCTCGGGCGCCTCTCTGACACGAGAACACGGATCTGATGTCCAGATAAGGCCTAAGACTTTCCGCTTGTTTGACGGCACCATGTTCGAAACCTTTTTTTTTCTTTAACGCCGGGAAATTCTCTGAGGCATCCCGCGGAGGAGTGGGTCTCCCCAGGCGGGTATGTGAGACTCGCTCCGCCCAAAGCTGGTAAGTGGACGCAGCTCTACCCACGAAAACCCGACGTGTGCCACCAATGTCGCCTTTGGTGAGGTGCCCCGGATCCGGATCTAATAAACAAACAGAGTACCTCGACGGCTAGTCAGTCCCCCAAGGGACCGACGCCACATACACAGAGGGGTTGTCCCGCACCACAGAACAACCCCTCCCAACGTCGGGACAGTACCGCCACCGCCACCGCCACGTCAAGGCCTGAACCATGGTGGGGCCATGTTCGAAACCTGCCTGTTCTTCAGTAGTACTCTTGTATCATCATCATCAGCAGCCTTTCAGCGGGTCAACCCGTCCACTGTTGAACATAGGCCTCCTTCAATGAACGCCATGACGACCGATCCACCACTCGCATCCAACACGGATACTACTGTATACTTGGATTCGTTTATAATATTCAAATTAAATTAGACCTTCTATAAATATTATTCTAGTCGACTTATATTATCAATGCGAGAGGTAGCGGGTTCGAATCCCGCCAGGGAACAAAAAAGTTTTTTGTGTTCCTGGGTCATGGATGTGTATTAAATATGTGTTTTATATAATAAAAATCTTAAATATATGTATAGTATAAAAATATAAAATAAATTTCCGTTGTCTGGTACCAGTAACACAAGTTCTTTGTAAACTTACCACGGGACCAGATTAACATGGTGTAAAAAGTATCCATAGATATTATTATTATTATAATAGTAATGATAGCGTAGGTTTAAATTTTTTTTATAATCATTATCTGCTGGATCTATACGTTAGCGTAGGCAACAAATTTTTGAACACATTTTCATATACCTATATACCTATATTGTAATGGTGAGTGAATACAAAATGTAGATCATTTTTACTAATGCTATTATAATATAATTTTATTGACTTCTAATTTATTTATCTTATCTTATCTACATCTAACGTAATAAAATTGTTAATTTTATGTTATTCATCAACATAAATTATCCGGAAATGTGACTAGCTGTCGCTTTCGACTATGTCTAGTTTGTTTACTCTCAATTACTGATAATGATTATTTTTTATCACCCTAGCTAAATTAGATGATATATAATATAATAAAGGTAAATTATATCAACCCTTATATGTCTTACTGCTGGGCACGGGTCTCCTCCTCGAAATCAGATGAGGAGGGTGTTGGGCCAAAGTTCACCGATGCGCTGGCCCAATGCGGGTTGGTGAACTTCACACATCTTCAAAGAATTTTACTCTCGTCAGGCATGTAGGTTTCCTCACGATATTTTCCTTCACCGGTGAGCAAGCGGTGGTCACATGTTCAGGTGCATGTAGAAATTTAGAAAAGCCCATTTCAAGACACCACAGGGGTCAGGATCGAACCCGGACCTTTTACTTAAGAGGCCGAGCTCTAAAGTTAAAATAAGAAGATACATTTTATTAAAGTGGTACTTTTATTACATTGCATCGTCTCAAACTTTTTCGTCTGTATGTTGCATGTCGCGTGACGGTCGGGCGCCAAGTTTTCCAAGTATAAAATTAAGATTGATAAAGCGATTTTTAAACCCTTAACGGAATATTATTCCAAAAATTTTTAGTTAGATGTCTATAATGTGAAAAAAAGTTTCACTTTTACCGTGGTTTCGTAAAACCACACAATCCTTTTTTTATTAATACTTACATACAGTGTTTGAGTTAATTCAATAAATTGCCTTTGCAGCGTTCAATGCAAAATTTATTTATAATTTAAAATATTATCTTCAATTCCACCTTACAGTATAAGGTATGTTCGCAGCTGGGAGTACATGCAATTACTTTGTTTACTGTAAAGAACTAATGCTTATACTGTAATTTATGTATTTCATCTCTTTTACAACACTGACAAAAATACCTTATTCTGTTGTTTACATATTATTTTTGAGATGATGTTTTATATGAAAACGTGATAACTAAACAAACATCAGGTAATAAAACTTTTACTTTAGTTTTATCTACGTATGATTTTGTTAATAAAATGCGGCGAAACTAAAAATATAGTATGGGGTGTAAATTAGTGTTGTATCAAAACACGTTTTTTTACGAAACAAGTGCCCCTATTTGAAACAAAAACATATGCATATCTAATGTACCGATAAGTTGATTTGCATACATTCACTACCGGAGTATGTACGAATGTTTGTTCTAGATAGCTTATCTCCGTAACATATGTTCGCATTAGAGCACCGATATATCGCAGGTTCGCTCCTAGCTAATTAGATTAGGTAAAAGCTCGCATATGTTTGTTTACTATTTTGTTACTTTTATCTTATTTATTGCTAGATTCGTAAGAGGTACGTATGCCATTGCAGCATTGCAGCCGAACTGGGCTGGCACGACCGGGGTGATATCTCTCGCTCGCATAACACCGGCGTAAAATGACAGCTAAGCTGTCGCGTTTCGTGTGGTTTGTGAATTCCCGGTGGCCCATTGGGGACATAGGGAAAAGAAAGGCAGCGCATCTGGTAGGTCACCAAAAGGACTACTCGTTCGCCTCCTTATGGCATAAAAAATAGATTTACATTTTTAAGGACCATTCAACAAAAGGTCAAATTTAATCCTTAGGGAACATAAATTGTTCATTAAAACAAAAATCAAAGTGCCAATTTATAAACTATCAAAATCATCATCGCCCATTTTAGCCTCAGTGTGGATAATTTCATCATCATTTGGAGTTTTGATGATATATTCCATCATCATCATCATCATCAGCCTCTATCCGTCCACTGCTGAATAGGCCTCTTTGAATGTACGCCAAGACGGCCGATCCCTCGCCACCCCATTCATCATTTAAAATTTTTTCAATAGTAATTCTTTGACTAGTGAAAGAGCCTTGTGTCCTGTGGTAAATGGATAAATATTGGTAGATAATTATGATGTTTCTGGTTGAAACGTTGAGATCGCCCTAGGATTAGTATCCTGAGTCATTTATTAAAAAAAAATAAGTAGACGTAGAAGTATGATAGGTGGCTATCATGATGATGATGATGAAATCTATCTGTTATAGTAGCTCTTAATTTACCAGACCAGTACTTATGCGGTGCCCATCAACGTACGAAGGTTGGTTTTCAAAAACAGTTTTTTTTTTCATGAAATATACTTTCGTAGACATAAGTACCTATATTTAAAATTAAAAAATGTGACAAAAATTAAGGGTTGACTCGTGACCAAACGTGGGCGGCGACCACAAAACTGTGGTCATAAATTTGGTTGTTAAAATGAATAAAAAGACTGTAAACGAATAAACTGATGATGCGCCGCGCATTGTGCCACGTCTGTGTTATAAAAGACACTAATAAAGAATCCTAAAAATATTATAAATGTGAAAGTTTCTATATATAGATATATATATGTTACATAATAAAACATGAATTAATGAACAAAATCTTCACTTTAACAACCTGTCATCAAATGTATGACATCATCATTCGTCATCATCATCATCAGCCTCTATCCGTTCATTGCTAAACATAGGCCTCCCACAAAGAACGCCAAGACGACCGATCCCTCGCCACTCGCATCCAACACGGACCACTTATATGACATATTAACTGAATTTAATAAAAATGCAATAAGCTATATTTAATAATTATGGCAATTATTTTTTGTTTTTGTTTTTTTTATACAACCAAACTGGCGGACGATCTTATGATACGTGAGAGTCTCCCATGAACTTACAGTGTCCAGGCAACTCGCCCGCATCAATCACAGTCGAGTAAATATTCACCCACTAAAATTGGAATGATACTATTTAGTATTTATTATATGATAAAATAAATCATACCTGTATGTATATACTCCATTGTCGGAAAAGAACCCGCACCACTTGTAAAAATAGATTTGTTATTAGACGTGATAAATAGCTACTGACACAAATTTCTTGAATACCTATCTTAAGAGCTAAACACCGCTAGCCTCCTCACATTGTGAGTGTGTGTGTTGGACATGCATAAACATAAAGGCTAAAAATATTACTTATTTACATATTCGTATATATTAGATTCATAATTCAAAATAAAGTAAATGTTAAAAAATCGTCAGAGACATATAGAACCTTAGCCTTAACCTCGTAGGAGATCGTAAGATTCAGCGTAGATACTAGCACGAACTTCTAAGTAACGCTATATACCTAACCTTATAAGGTTTTTTTTCTTTTACGCCGGGAAATGAGCTGTGGCATGCCGCTAAGTAGGGGGGGACTCCCCAGGCGGGTATGTGGGACTCGCTGCGCCCGAAAGATGGAAAGCTCTACCCACTAAAACCCGGCAAGTACCACCAATGCCGCCTTTGGTGGGGAGCCCCTTAAGGGACCGACTCTACCTCCATAGAGGGGTCGTCGCACCACAGAACAACCCCTCCCAACGTCGGGACAGTGTAATGGGGTGAGATTCCCATCCTCGCCTCTTGTCCCATTCTGCTCTTTTGTCCCCTCTTCTATAAGAGGGGTACAAAGAGTAGCTCCCTCGATTCAATATGCTTCGCCCAAGGTGCTCAGTTCACCTGAAGCTACTGAGCCCCACCGCCCCGACAAGGCTTGAATATTGGTGGCGACAACCTTATAAGCTGTTATAACACTCTTCATCACAGAAACATAATAATATATAGAGATAGATACGTAATCGTATTGTATACGTGTTATAAATACTAAAATTAAACAGCGTTACATCCAAGTTGAACATAATACATAGGTATTATTATTTTGAAAATGTGAAATACAAACAAAAATGTGAACTAAAAGGATCCTATTTCTTAGATTAAATTATAAAATCAAACTAGCTAATTATAATGAAACAACTTTTACGGATTTTATCGTGGTTTATTAAGTTACTAAGTTAAGCTACTAACTAGCTAAGTTTATTAAATAATACATATATTCGTATTATTAAATTAATTCGTGTAGCCTAGCAAAAAAAAACGTCAAAAGCTTTTTTATAATTCATATATTTGAAAAAAATCTGTAATTTGAGACGCAAACGTCGCAAACGAGTTTATCCGCGCAAACGACTGTTAAATTATATCAAATTGTAGAAATAAACAAATCCATAAATCAAAACACACATTAGATATTAAATAATATAATTTAAATAAATTAGATAAAGTCGAGTGAGCGACGAAGGCTTAGTGGGTATGGGCTCGGCCTCTTGAGTGAGAGCCGAGAGGTCCGGATTCGATACTGACCCCCTGTGATGCCTAGAAATGGGTTTTTCTAAATATCTATGTGCATCTGAACATGAAACCATGGCTTGCCCACCGGTTAAGGAAAAATCGTGAGGAAATCTGCATGCCCGATGAGATTGAAAGTCTTTAAAGGTGTGTGAAGTTCACCAACCCGCATTGGGCCAGCGCATTGAACTATGACCCAAAACCCTCCTCACCTAATTTCGAGGAGGAGACCCGTACCCAGCAGTGGGACATATAAGGGTTGATATATTATTATTATATATTAGATAAAGTCGTATTTTTAATCCTCCTGTCCATTAATCAACGTGAACGATGGTCTGTCTGCGCGGGCAGTTGCCATATCTACTATGAAATGCGCAGCTATTGGCAACTGTGTGTACTGGCACCAGGACTTACCACCTTACGTCTGAGGACAGACAACGCTTGAAAGGGTTGCCGGCTGCCAAGTGAACTCGACTATTCTTTTCACGATGACCACTCACCATCAGATGGACGGTCATTTATTTATTTATTCTTCTAATTCTCGAAGAATATCTTAACTTATGCCTAAGGCTCCTTACTAATCAAGGCCGTGGGGTTTTTGCTTTTGTTTACGGATGATTTTGTCCATGTATGTATGTTTGCCTATTTTCAATATACACATGTACTTTGCGAGAGTAAGTTAGGCCTTTTAATTGACATTCTAATAAACCTCGTGTTATTTGTCCCTTTTCAGATAAAAGAAACATTTGTTTATTAAATATTATATTATCCTCGGCCATCGCATTTCTCTCGAAATATTTTTTTTCTTTAACGCCGGGAAATGCTCTGAGGCATCCCGCGGGGGAGTGGGTCTCCCCACGCGGGTATGTGAACGCAATTCTACCCACTAAAACCCGGCGAATGCCATCAATGTCGCCTTTGGTGAGTTGCCCCGACGCCACCTCCACAGAGGGGTTGTCCCGCACCACTGAACAACTCCTCCCAACGTCTGGACAGTACAGTGGGGTGAGGTTCCTATCCTCGCCCCTTGCCCCTGCACTTTTGTCCCCTCTTATAAGAGGAGTACAAAGAGCCCAATTGAGCCGAGCTCAATTCGCTTCGCCCAAGGTGCTCACCCTAGGCTACTGAGCCCCACCGTCACGACAAGGCTTGAACCATGGTAAGGGGAATCTCTCGAAATAAATGCAGTAACACTTATTTACGTCGATATGTAAACATACCTACTAACCAAAGCTTACGGAGTTTAACACATTGTTTGTTACAAATGTTAATTTAAATTAACTATTATTAGTGTGCCAGTTAAATAGTATGTTAAATTACAGTTGATATTTATTGTTTTATTTCACCTAAAAGGTCAACTCAAATTGTTGCTCTATATCGATTAATAATTTAGTTTTTGGTTTAGGAAATTAAATTGTAATTATAATATTATTTGCGCAGCTTTGATAATAACATCTGGCTAGTGTTTTTTTGCATATTTATTACAATATTTCTGTTTTATTTGGCCTTATTAGGAATACTTTATTACTTCTTTACATACAGGCTGTTACTTTACCTTTACACAGACTCATCATCAGGGGCGGACGGTGAATATGAGGGGCCCTGGGCTACTTGGGGCACACTTTAATAACTAATTATAATTTTGAATTCATAACCAACTTAATGACGAAAAAAGGTAAATCTCAGGATTGCCAAAATTGATAATAATTTTCGATATATATGGCCCTTTATATTCCCGGGGCCCTGGGCTGCAGCCCAAAAATCCCGTATGTAGATCCGTCCCTGCTCATCATCGTTATCAAACTCTCAATGGCCGATCCTTAACATCCAACTAATATAAAATAATATGGGTAATGAACGAATAAGTTTTTTTTAATCTATATTTTTTATATAGAAAAAAATAACAAACTGTATTTAAAACATAACTAACCGCTTGGTGTAGCGGATATTCAGTCACCAAGAAGTCGCGTGTTGGGATCCCGCAACTGACATATTTATACAAAATGTATGTACCGGAGTTAGGAGGTACCTATTAAGTATGATATTATGATTAATTGATATTTAAAACAATATATACTGAAGCGTAACACGCGAGCTTACGACGAGAATAAATAACGACGAGAGTAAATTTCCACGGCTGCTACTCCATCATAACCAAGATCGAGAGCGGTAACCAACAAGTAAACTTTTGATAAGATTTCAAGGATACGTTAAAACTACCTTTTGACCCGCAAAAAACTTAATCAGAAGGAGTTAGGAGGAATACCACGGGACTATGTAAACGAGGCATAAAAATGAATATGCATTAGTTTATTTATGTTTATTTCGGATTCATCCGCATTAAAACTGACTTGAAAAACTTTGTACCAAAATAAAAATACCTCCCTTAATAATAGGGCGATCAATTACAAAAAGTTTTTTTCCAATCTGATTGACAGTTACGGAGATTAGCGTGTGTAAACAAACCAACTAAATCTTGACCTTTATTATGTTATGTATAAATTTTAAATTTTAAAAGTTTACCTTCATAATTTATATCCAATTTGTTAGATAATAGTTTTAGATCATAAAAATGGATCATAATATGTTTATTCAGATATTACACATTTTCATCCTGTATATTCAAATAACATTACACCAGTAACATAGTATTTTATAATAATCTAATATTTATACGATCGATAATAAATTAACAATATAAACTGCCGTATAACAGCATATTATATGCAATATGTAAACATCTCGACACATTTACAGCATAATGGATTTTGAACCGTTACAAACATACCGAAATTAGATATTTTATTATATGTTTGTTATAACACAATAAACCCATTGTTATGGTAGTTTTACAATTGTATGATGTCAGTAAATATCATTTATTCGGCGATTGTTGATTAGTTCACACTTCCTTATACTAGGATCAAAAATATCTTGTAGGTATCTACTATGAGTATGGAAAAAACTTACAAATTCTATCTCCCGTATACGTATGATCTAGTAACAAACCAACATGTAGACGTCACTTGTAATAATAATTAGTAGCGCCACTAATAAGATACCAGTATTACATATATATCTATACAGATAAATAAAATTGAAGTGATGTAATTTCAAATTAACATATTTTTACTAAATGCGTAAGAAATTATAAACGGTACCTACATCAAAAAAACAATTTTTTAAATTTTGTCTGTCTGTTTGTTCCGGCTAATCTCTGAAACGGCTGGACCGATTTTGACGGGACTTTCAATGAAAGATAGCTGATATTATAGGGAGTTACTTAGGCTATAAAAATAATCATCATCAATCCGGATAAGGCTGTACATCTAAAGTTAACGCGGGCGAAGCTGCGGGCAGCAGCTAGTATGTGCATAAAATTAGTGGGCAATTGGTGGAAGTCTTTTTACAGAAATGCTCATATTCTGGGAAACTTCTAGCAAATATATTTTTTTACTTCTGCTCCTTATTATATATGCGATCTAGAATAAATAACAGAATACTCATGTGGTCAACCACACATTCAAACATTGAAATGTCAACCGCATAAGTATTTGTAGTAGAAGCTCGAAAGAGAAATAGCAAATTTCTTATTTATTCTTTTACTTTTGTTAATTTTTTACTTCCCAAGTGCAGGACCTAACGCTATGAATTCCGAACAAAATAAACCATGTTTGTTTACCACCTACTTCGTTAAGGATTTTTATTTTAGGTTATTAGTATAAGACCTATATCTGGTAGTGGATGGAGATGGACTTGATTTTAAAAAATTCCTGCTCTTAGAAAACTCTTGCTGTTATTAACATGTCATATAGGTATTTACGGAAAAGGACAAGTAGTGTTACTCAAACTGAGTTCGATCATTTTATGTTGAGAATACGTTATTATATAAATATCTAGTCTGTTCTAGATTTACAGCAAGGGCATGTAATGACTCATCTTTTTTTGCAATGTTAACACTTTCCATTTAGTAGCATATCCCCCAGTTTATCTCGACTAATAAAAAAGTGCATTAGAAAAATAAATCTCTAAGTAGCCGGACTCCAAAAGTGACTTAAATGTACCACGTCTCGATTACAATTTTAACACCTTATCACGAGACTGGAAAAAAATGCGACGAGTTTTTTGACTAGCGGCGTAAACCTCTGCTTAGGAAGAAGGTGCAAGCTACCGACTTCGCACCATAATAAAAACGTGCCTTGGTGGTCCGAAGCGGGTTTAAAATGATTCTTAGCTTTATATACGTATATAGCTTATAAACGTGAACAACGTTTATAAAAGAATCACGTTCTAAATATTGATTTGATTTTTAGCGAAATAGGCAATTTGAAAAGACCGAATTTCAAAAACGTATTTTCCCTAATAAATTAATATCGTATCTTTATAATGATTTCTTAGTTACGTTTTAGGTAAGGAACCCTAAATGAATTTATCTGTATTAGTTTTGTTTGTTTTCTTCGTGCATTGTTAGAATGTTTAATAGTTCATTACATTACATAAATACTCATTACCATAACTCGCCCTGCTGCCTGCACGTTTGAAATACACCTGATGGTAAATTATTAAGGTGAGGTTAGGACCATTTTTAAAGATAAGTCTTTAAAATTTATAGTTCGCATTCAAATCACAAAAAATATAAAAGAATTAGCCCACTAAAGAAATATTTAAAATATTACAACCATTCAACAGTATCACCTTATGCTGCCCACCACTTGAATTAGAAAAAAATGGCGATCGAAGCTTTCAATAAAAGAATCCCATATCTAACTTAATAAAAGTTAAAAATGATGATGCTGTATCAAATTTTAATACATTATAACATGTCATACTCTGAAAGAAAATAAAAGTTGTAGACAATTATTAGGCATACGCACTATTGTACGTAGATATCACAAAGATGCGATCATCTTTGTGATATCTACGATTATATTATATTATATATATACTATCGAAAAGACACTTTAAAGCGAAATATGCTTTTTCACCGGTAGCGATATGCACTTGATATTCTTGTACATCTAAAAATAAGTTGGTGTTTGCAATGCTACTTAGAATGTCCTGTGGCAATAAAGCGATGCACGCTAAAAGGCAAATACGAGAAGGGAATATGAAACTTCTAAGGTATGATGTACACTGACGCAAAATAAAATATTCTAAATATGAAAAAAGTGTTATGAATTAAAATAATAATGTTCTTCCATATCTCAAATTAAATTTATCTTAACTCTTTTTTGGTTTATTATTTAAAATCTTTAAACACTAAAACGACCTATAGATGAATACATTGAGAAAAAATAAAATAAAGCTATGAACAGTGGAGGCAGACAAAAATCTTCAAAACAAAAAAACCTCGACTGTAAGATTTAAACGATCTTATATATGGGTATAATATTATAAGTATAAGGTTGTAGGTTTTTGATTGGTAATTTGTACCAATTATTTTTAGGTACATGTAAAAAGCTATCTATTTAAGCGACTATCGCCACATTTGCCAATGTTTCTACTGGCACTATAATAGGCTAAACATTTAATTGATGGCGTGTTACATGCCACTAAAGAGTCAATGCCTGTTAGCGGTTAAACGCGTGCCTTTAATATGTCAAAAATCATTATATAATGACAAACATATTATATTCTAATTACAAATTTAATTTGCAAAAACCATCAAAGAGTCACAAGCTTTTAAACGAGTGGTATGTTGTATGTTCGATGATGATTTTTATATTTAAGATTGTATAATAGTAACTTATATGCACAATAAAGTATATTTCTTCTTCTCCTTTTTCTTCGACGGACAAACTGACAGATGTGACACAGAAGTGGTCAGCATCGCCATGAACAGTTCAACTCGGACTATCCCGGACAACTCATTCATGCGTTATCCTGACACGTAAGAAGGTATGTTTCGGTGCCAGTAATTACACTGTCCGTCCACCTTTACGAAACACAACCAAGTTTCAGCCATCAGACTGAGGTCCATGCTGACGGGCGCGCAGCCCTCCTGCCTGTACGGATGGTAGTGTAACCTATGTGTTACTGATTTTTCAATTTTCACGCCTCCTTCCTTTGACGGACCTTTCCTTGGGGTGAAGGAAAATAAGATATGAAAATGTCATATCTAACATGACTTTACTATGAGGTTTTTAATAGAAGCATATCTTACGATATGGTTGAATAATTAAGACTATGTTTCTGTAACTTCTGACTTAACGCCAAATATGGTATTTAGTGATTACAGTTTCCACAGCCACACATACATCCGTTGAAAAACAATTAAAGCCGTTATACAATAAACTGTTCATGCGTTGTAAGTTATGATATGATATATTTCTGTCAGCCATTATGGAGATTTCGTCGTTGAAGTCGATCGTTTGACGCATTTCAATTTTTATTTATGTAAAGTGTGAACCCACTGTTTATTGTACTTACATGTAATTAGTTCCGCGTACGAACAACATGGTCAAGATATACGCGCGACCTACACCAAAGGGTTCCGTAGGTCACAGCATTGCTGTGTTTCGGGGATAAGGGACGGACAGGCAATGTAATTACTGGCACCGAGACTTAATATCTTATGTCTCAGGATAGGCAACACATAAATGAGTTGCCTGGGCTAGTTTCAGGTAAACTTGTCTATTCTCATAGGCGACGTTGACCACTTACCATCATGTGGTTCGTCTACCCGTTGGTCTATTAACTATACAATATCATAAAAAATAAGTAGACTTAAACAGGTAATATGTTTTTTAAAGATTCAAAATTCAGTCACCAATAACTATCCATGTCTGTTAATTTATAGTGAGTCATTACTACGAAACGTATCAACATTATCATCATCATTAACAGATTATTAATTCTAGCCACTTCTGAACATAGGACACTTTTGAAAAGGTATAGCATATGTATATATTATAACATATTAGGTAGGTATTGTTGTTAGAAAATGCTCTTTATTGATTAATCAACAAAGACTCCCCGTGATCAAGGCGATTGAAAAAATTCCGAAATATCGGGGACATCAATAAAACTATAAACAATAAGCACCCGAACAAATATTTAGCGCGGGCGAAGCTGCGGGCAACAGCTAGTCAATGTCTAAAATTGGCCTGATTGTACCGAGTAACGGTCAATATAGTTATCTACTTTTTTACTCACATCACAGCAAAACTGCCTGGAGAAAGAAAAAAACACAATGGTGGTATAAATTCCAACGGGCATGCCGCACCAAGAGTATTCCTTCGGTGTATGAATAGGCCTTTAATAAAAATAAATAAGAACATTTTGACAACATGCCAATACCCAAAAAATCATTTTTGTTATGAAAAGGAACCCTAATAATAGAATAGAACTGGAATAAAAATAGGCTTAATTAAAATACAAAGAATTTTGTAAGACAATTTATATATGATAATAAAAAGTCAATTTCATATCAAGCGATATGCTCAGTGGAAGGCGACGGACAGACAACACGCAATCATAACTCTTTATCTACATACAATTTATGTTTTCCTCTACCCGAAGGTGGGGTAAAAATGTCCTTTTTTGTATGACTGTACAGCGTGTTATTGTAAACAAGTTATTTGTTTCACTTCGAGCGTTGAAAAACAATAACGGAATAGTCACGAATATCATTTGAATAACATTTTTTTTAATAATGCAAAGGACATGGGTTGATGATGATTCTTGTAAATTATGGGTCTATTGGACCACAGCGTTGAATACTGGACGATCAGATAACAAAAAAGAGTACCTAACTAAATCTCTGATTGATAGATAAAACAGGATTTAAAGATCCTTTTGTCATTCTGATTAGAGGTGTCATATTCACATGATCTTTTGCATCTCTGAACCCCTAGAAGTTTGAATTCTCAGTTCTTATATTGTACGGAACATGTGTATGTACTTACACATGTTAAGATTACTAGCTTAAGCCATCATGACGTATTTTTATGTAACTTGAAATATTAAATGGAATATTTGGAATTAGTTCGTATTATAAATGGTTTTTCCGTTAAAACGTTCAGTGAGACAGTCCTATCCAGTACCGATACAGGCAGATAATGCTAATAGTATCAAACATAAAATATTCGTAACATATTATAATGATAACCAAAAATAAACTCATGATAATAAATCTCCTAACCCTCTAATGGCCGGTTGCGCTTGCATTAGCAAAAATAATACCCCGGTCGAAGCGACCCCCACTATTTATAAATCAATCACGAGCCACCCCCTTTATTTCATTACTTAACTTTGACTCACAATCTTTTGTTTTATTTGAAATGATTTCTGAAAATTAGGTTTTTTCTAACTTTTTTTGCCCTTCTAAATATCATACTAAAATCATCCCAATGACTTTTGAATTGATACCTAAGTATTATATCTAATGTGACTTTATAAGATATTGAAGAAAATAATTTTATTTAATAATAGGTAATCTATCTACGGAAAAAACCATCTCAGTAATATTATAAAGGCGAAAGTTTGTAAGTTTGGATGTTTTTGATCTTTCACGGTAAAACGACTGAACTGACTTGCCTGATAATTGAAATGGCTTATACCTTGGATTAGGACATAGGCTATAAAAATAATCATCATCAATCTGGACACGGTTGTAAATCTAAGATAACGCAGGCGAAGCTGCGGGCACCAGCTAGTTGTGAATATTTTAAAATTTGGACCGTGGATTGTCTGAATTC
The DNA here is from genome assembly GCA_963853865.1 of Helleia helle. Classification (NCBI taxonomy): domain Eukaryota; kingdom Metazoa; phylum Arthropoda; class Insecta; order Lepidoptera; family Lycaenidae; genus Helleia; species Helleia helle. The sequence goes on from OY971419.1 coordinate 7,226,496, forward strand.
GGCATAGTTAGAATTTATAGTCTATAGCTATGAATATAAGTAGTAAGAATACAGAGAGCGAATAATATATAAAATATGTTATAAATAGGTACATAGGCCACGTACAAATATATTCTAAGTATTTATATAAACATTTTATCATACAAATGTTTATCAAATGATGGACAAAGATTTAATAAAATAAATACAACCAAACTTTGACGAATTGAGGTCGAACTTTGACACCCGCAAGTAGGTACACTATTATACTTATATAAATCGCTATAAAAATAAATATTATCATGTAGGTACACATACAGTACAACGTAAAATCAAAATACATAACATATTTTAACCAACTTCAACAAAAAGGAGGACGTTTCTCAATTGAACCGTATATTATATTATGTTTTTTTTAATTTGAAAGTATTGCACGCCTCATAGGCGAAGCGTTGACCGACACATAAAATATATTTTAATAACAATTATTATGTTTTAAAAATTATAGTTAAAAAAAAACTAAAAAACACGCTTTAATAGCAAACCCAAATAAAAATTTGAAAATAATTTTTAATAGATGAATTAAATGGGTTAACAAATTTACTTATTGTAAAAAAGCGTGGTGCTTGTAACAAAGTTTTTACATTAACTTCACTTTTTAAAAATAGATACCGATGAAATATTTTTAATAATGAATATTGAGCATCTCACGCTTTTTTACAATAAGTAATTTTGTTAACCCATTTAATTCATCTATTAAAAATTACTTTCAAATTTTTAGTTGAGTTTGCTATTAAAGCGTGTTTTTTAGTTTTTTCTAACTATAATTTATTTTTTACTTTTTAGTGTCGATTTTTTAAATAAAGATTTTATTAATTTAAAGTACTCAACTAATAACAATCACTTTAGAAATGAGTGAGAGACTAAAAACAACACAAGTGATGTAGGTAACTTGCGCGTCTTACGCCTTCCTAGCATGTGCTATCCTGATTATCCTGATCAGGATATTGGAATTATTTTATCAAATTATTGTATTGTCATCGGTCCTCGATAAATCTACAAAGTTTGAACAAAATCTGGTCGTTAGAAGTGGGTCAAAATCATGTTCAAAGATTCCATTACATACTACAACCCAAGCTAAAAAAGCGTGGTAAAATAGTAAATAATAACATTGAAAATTATCCGTGGACGTGAAGTGGACGTCCGTGTTTTTTGTGTCTGTATGTGTATTTTTTGTTACTAAATTAATATTTAAAAGTTTATTATACTTAAATAATAACCTTTTCTGATATCATGTCTACCAATACTTTACATTTTTTTAAAACCTGCAGTTTGCCCGCAGATTTACCTAACTTTCCACTCGTATTCGGTCTAGTTTTTATTATCTTGATAGTTTAATTCCTTCTGTGGATAATAAATAAATGGATAATTTTTGTTTCATTTATTATTAATTTATTTTATAATATCAATTTTAATTTAGATACCTACTTGTGAAATTTTATCTAAACTCCTAATAGGCATATTGTTTTCTAATTCGTCGGGCTTGTAAAAAACTTAATAAACCGCGATAAAATCCGTAAAAATTGTTTCATCCTTCCATTGTTATAGTTCCTGAGATTAGCGCGTTCAAACAAACAAACAAACTCTTCAGCTTTATAATATTAGTATAGATTAATATCGACTTGTCATCCGTCATACATATTCAGGTAATTATAGTTATATGTACTTATAGGTAATTACAAGGATGTTCAGATACCACACCCTGATATTTCACGAAGGTAGTTTTAATAGAACTTCTTCCAATGTAGAAGACAGGGGGTTTCCTGGAAGTGGGTTTATTGAATATTGTGTAGTTACGTTGGCTAGTGAACAGTTTCGACAAGCCCCGGGGAGCAGCTCTACCTGGGAGGAAGACGGCATCCGTTCTCAATTACCTTCACAACTACAGTCACGATAAATATATTATTACTATGAAAATTGTCTTCTAACGAAAATATAGGTAAAAAATTGGTTTACAAACGATAGTTTAATGTGACAACGTCATAACAAAACGCAAGTGTAAAATGGGCGTAACAGGACAATGAGCGCAACGGGACATTTTCGTGCATGTAGCCGGCGTTCATCGATTTATTAGACGTTGTCACGTCAAATAATTGTAAAATTTGCGACGGAGCAAATAATAATAGGAAAATTAATTATAATAATCTTCACTCGTCTATTTAATATATTTTTTAATTTTGATAAATAACTACATACGTAGGTATAATATATATATAATAAAGCTAAAGAGTTTTTATCTGAACGCACTAATCCCTGGTACTTTAGATTTGAAAAATTATTTTTGTAATTGATAACTTAGGTACGAAAATTGAGGAATATAGGTAGGTACTGGCTTAGGCTAGTAATCTATACTAATAATATAAAGCTGAAGAGTTTGTTTGTTTGAACGCGCTAATCTCAGGAACTACCTACTGGTCCGATTTGAAAAATTATTTTAGTGTTAGATATCCCATTTATCGAGGAAGGCTGTTTTGACTAATAGAAGTTAAGTTGAGTAGGTAAGTTAACGCGGGCGAAGCTGCGGGCAACAGCTAGTATATAATAATACTGATAATCACATGTAGGTATTTGATTTCGTGTCCCGTAGTAGGCTCATAAGAACTTTAACAACTTTATACCCTAATGCGACCTAGATGATTATTATCGCCAAAGAGATTAGGTAGACCTAGATACAGAAGTCCAACTATTTCGGTCTAAACTCTAAGCAGGTAGTACTAAGTTCCTGACGACCTAGGTTCACACCTTAATTCAGGAAGACATATTTCTTTATAAGTATCTACAGGCGAGTTATCTGAGTGGTCAACGTAGCCCATGCCAAGTCCTGATAGCGCAAAGTCACTTGTTCTTATTAGCTTACATCGAAAATAGATGAAACATCAAGTAAATATTATTGAAGGTTTTACTTAGCTAAAGAAGGTTCTTAAATTATTATTAAATTTCCCCTACGTACTTGATATTATGGTTTTAGAGAAAATTTTGAAAATTAAGAAAATTGGGAGAAGTTATGTCGGTAAAGTAGAACAAACAAACAAATAAGACCATACCAGTGTAACTATATCTACTATGATATGTGATTAGACCAAATATAGGTAAGAATAATAGAGTAATATAAAGAGAAAGAAAATACAGATGCATAAAAATATATTATACCTACTTTGAGAAATATCTTGATATTATATCGTCGATGTCATTTGATTATCTTTAACATAGAAATATTTAAATGATACTTTTCTTGGTTATTTTTGTCTCCAATCCTATGGTATTTTAATTTATTTGACCAGTGACCTGCCAGTGACATTATATTTTTCTTAAATATTATATTTTCTATATATTTTTATGTTACAAAGATTTATTTAAATGAATTTCAAGAATCAAATATTATCACAAAAACATGTTCAGAATAACATTTTTTATTAATAATATTTAAGTAAAAAAAAATTAATTTTCCAAGAGTATCTGCAGATTATAAGTATTGATAAGAAATAAAATTATTAAAGGTATTAGAATAAAAATTGAATTTATTCATAGATGATATAGGTAAGGTTCTTTTAACTCAAGATCGTTAAATTAGATTCGCACGACATTTTGACGAATGAGTAGGATAAATATAGGTAATTATTTAACACCTTATATCATGTACTTAGTACCTACCTACTTGCAACAAGCAGGTAAAAAGAAATTGTATGTCATGTTGTAGGATCAAAGGACTTACTAGGCATCATTTCGACGTGAGAGGACGTGTCCATCATATTGTGGTGGTGCAGCATGTCTGGTGGGGACTGCACCAGCCCCCCACCGCCGTTGGCCATCACCATCACTGGTAAAGATGATGACTTGTGATGATCTCACTTAAACAAGGGGCTAGTTCTATGTAGGAATTATGCTATAATACTTTAACAACACTCGATTCAAGTTCGTTATATGTAGTTCGGATTGAACACCAAAGACACTATCTAGTTACGTTAAAAAACACTAAAGGAAGAGGCACTTCGTAATAAAAAAAAATTGGTCTGTACATGTACGCACATCCTTCCACGTCAGAGGCCGAGCCCACACTGCCGCATTATATTTACTTGTGTATAGATCGACATCAAAGCGCATGAGCAGGCCTAACGTGTTCGCGATTGGGCGAAATATAGAACGCCTTTTCGAATGAGGACCGTCGATTGGCTGACAGCTTACCATTTTCCCGCCCAATACTTCGATACCCTTACAAAATGGCGCCCCCTTATAGCCTTTTGATGCTTTTTTGAACATTTTCTCGAGTAAAAAATAATCCTGTTCGAATATAATGAGCATGATTTATGATTTCGATCTGCGGTCTCTTTCAGGGCATAGTAATCTAGTGTCGGCGTTTGGCGGTTTTTTACGTCGTGACTCAGGATTTTTTTTACCAAGTTATATTATAGTGATGATCGTTCATATAAATATAGATAGGTACGTATTCGTTTATTGCGCCTCGAAATATCATTGTAATATTATTGTTAAAAAACCTATATAGACATCTTTGTATACCTACTTACCTACTTTCCTTCGTTATCATTAAGTTTAAGAATATTAATCCTCTTGAAAATCTTAATCCAATTCTTTATATTTTTATAGATTTAACATAACCTAGGTATACTTTTTATGTGTATACCTACGTACCTAGCTTTTTGCTACAGTTAACATTTATTAGGTTAATTAATCTTATTAAATTACATATGACCAGTGACTTGTTTTATTTCATTTCTCATTATTTTGAATTTATCACATTTGTAGGTATTATTCATTTTCAGTTTTGCAAAATGTTAAGAAAAGTATCTACTGTTTTAGTAGGTACTGTTTTACCTAACTGAACACATTCAATAAATAACAAATGGTCTACGAATAAACATTAATTAATATTCATAGGGATGAAATATAATAATTAAACTTTATCATCAAAATCATTATCCGTTTTCACACACTTATTGCTAAATATCTTAATAAGCGATAAAAGGTTGCCATATAAATTATTCATTTAACTAATTAATAGTCAGATTTACTTACCTATCCAATTGTCACTATTATTTTTATATGAAGGAAGTAATTAATAAAGGAAGCTATTTATCAATTAAATAAATAAATTATTATCATTTGTCAGTAGGTACAAGGAGTTAATTTAATAGGTACCTACAGGTTTTTGTAGGGAAATATTTACAAATTTGGTCCAATTATCGGTTTTCACTGTGTAGGTACCATAGGTAATAAGTAGGTACCTAATCGGTCTTACCATCCTTTTTTTACGCCGGGAAATGCTCTGAGGCATACCGCTAGGGAGTGGGTCTCCCCAGGCATGTGGAACTCGCTGCGCCCGAAAGGTGGTAAGTGGACGCAGCTCTACCCACTAAAACCCGTCAAGTGCCACCAATGCCGCCTTTGGTGAGGTGCCCCGGATCTGATGAGCAAACAAGGCACCTCGACGGCTAGTCAGTCCCTCAAGGGACCAACGCTACCTCCGAAGAGGGGTTGTCCCGCACCAGAGCACAACGCCTCCCAATGTTGGGACAGTACAATGGGGTGAGGTTATCATCCTCGCTTCATCGCATCAGTTTCACCAAAACCTTAATAACTTACTTACGTATTCATAATATTTTTTTTACCTAGGTAGGTAGGTACCTACCCCCCTATAGTTAATAAATTTAAAATACTTGAAACTTCCCAAAATGATAATTAAAATAACAAAGGAAATACTTGCTTATAACGCAGATTTCCTTAGGTATCAAAAAAACTAAAAAAAACCCCTGGGATTGCTCGTTTGTGAAAATATTTTTTACAATTGCTAGAAAGTGTCGGATTAAACATCTCATTTTCAAGGTTATTGTATGTACCTACGAAGGAATACCAAAACCATCGAGCCTTATATAGATACCGAATCGGATAGAGTAGTAATGTGAGCCATAAAATTCAGAAATTGGTCAGTGATTTGTCACTGGCGTAATAGCAATTCAACCAACCAGTGATCTGTATATGCGTACCATCGGCCCATCTATCAATGGTCATCATTCGGTCGATCAGAATGCAGAACCGACGCAGTGTAGCAGCACAAATTTGTTAGAAATTGTTTTCATACAAAAGTAGGTACATAATACAACATCACCGCTCTATTCCGGTTATATGCTCGAGGACCAAAATGAACATTCTCTACCACGAACGTTTCATAATAAATATTAAAATAAGGGATATTTGTATTTTTACATTTATGTTTCACCTGGGACTAGCCCAAAGAGAGAGCTCAGGAGAGACACATGAGTGTTGTCTCTCCTAAGACGTGCAGAGATGGAATGTCTCGCTTTTTTTTTAATGTAAGTTCGATAGGCAAACTGGCAAATGTGCCACCTGATGGAAAGTGGTCGACGTCGCCCATGAACATAAACTAGTTTACCTGGAACAAGCCCAGGCAACTTATTTATGTGTTGCCTATCCTGAGACATAAGATGTTAAGTCTCGGTGCCGGTAATTACACTGCCTGTCCTGCCCTTCTCTCCGAAACACAGCAAAGCTGTTTCACGGGAGAAACAAGCAAGATGATGGTACCCATGCAGCCGGGTGCGCGGCACACCGCTTCCCTCCCACCGGTATGCCACCTCCCACTCGCTGCCCGTAATTACACCGCCTGTCCAGCTCTTCCACCTGAAATAAGGAGGATGGTGGTAATCACGCAGGCAGGAGCGACTATGCCCCCTTTAACCAGTTGGGGGCGCTGGGCAGTAGGATAATGGGGCCCCAACGAAAACAACAATTTTAAGATCTATGAGCCTGATTTTTGGACTAGAGAACAATAAATCTAGTAATAAAGGCAGTACGAACTAGGTATCCTTTTTTTTATACCGCCGCCGCTGCCTCTCTTGTATATCCAGGATCGACAGCGGTAACCACCAAGTGACCCTTATATACGATCTCAGGGAGCCCGTTACGTTAAAACTGCCTTGGGACCCGCAACGAATTTTATCAGAAGAATTCAGGAGGAGTAGGAAAATTTCCATTTTCCCTCCCCGGTTAAAGCGGGAGACAGTACAAGATTGCAATGACTTACAAGAGTCAAGAAAAGGCAGCAGCCAGGGGAAGCCCAGCTGCAATGTACCACGGAGAATACTAGGTATTCTTATCAACAATCATTTTTGTAATATCACTCAATCATATTCTGATAGAAATAATGGGGCCCCATGGATCGTGGGACCCTGGGCACATACCCAGAGTGCCCTGTGGCAAAGACGGCCTGAGGAGCGAGGCGCTTCCCTTCCATCAGTTAAAGCCTTAGTTGACACTAATCAATAAATAAGTAGATAAATAAATAAATATTATTCAACAATTACACCACGTTATCCTAGCCACGTGGTAAGTTCGTATAATAACTTGTGTTACGGGTACAAGGAACGAATTAAATTTAGGAACTAGATAATCTCATGTGCTGATCATGATCCATGTTTAATTATATTCCGCTGTCATCATGCTATAATCCTTACATCAATCTTTGCCTTACTTATAGAAAATCTCCAAATGTACCTACATACATACAGTTTTATGTTAGTTGTTAGAAAAGCAAGCAGGCAGATATGATGGTAAGTGATAAACATCACTCAAGAAAATGAACTACTTACGTGAAACTAGCCCAGGCTACTCATTCACGTGTTGCCTATCCTGAGAACCTTCCGTAGAACGAGGACACTCTTTTTTTCCACGCTTCGAGCTCTCTTCATTTTTGTTGGCAACTTATCTGAAGGAAACACTCACTCACCAGATTGTCTTTTTTAATTTCAGGTTCATAACAGTAAATCCAGCTTTCGTCACCCGTAACTATGTCGGACACGGCATTCGAGTCATCTCCGTTAAATCTTTTAACCATTTCACTAATCGATACCACGGAGTTTTTGGGCCTCTGTCAAATTATGCGGTATTCACCGGGAATCGCTTCATGATCGCTAAATGTTCATGGATGATTGTGTGTACTTGACTCATACCGATGCCTAAGCTTGTCCGAATCTGCTGATAGGTTACTCTTTTCTCGTACCACGTTTAAACTCACTAAACCAGTTGTAAACAGTAGCACGAGATGCTTCATCATGAAAGGCCAATCGAATCTATCATAACTTTATCCTTTAACTGGTATAGCGGGTGTCTGTGGATGTCGCTCTTCACTTACCATCAGGTGAACCGACTATCCGTTTGCCCCCTCTTCTATAATAAAAAAAAATGACATCGAGAGTCCTAAAAAAACGTTGCCCGAAATTTTCTCCCGTTAAATTCATGTTGACACAGACAATTTTCTATCTGCCGCCAAATCGTAAAACAAATAACTAATGAATGAAAAACATAACAATAATATTGGTAGAGTTGCATTCTCAATATTGAACCTTATTTTTTATTACATAGTTTACCAGTAGTACCCAGTTCTAAGAATTTTCAGTGTCGCCCTCGTATTAGCTATAATTAATGCCACAGACATTTAAATTACCTACGTTTTATCTAATCTATAAAAAATGTAAAAACATTAGCAAAACAATATTGACAAAAAATGCATTTCTACGATGAAATGACATGATGTTGTTCATATTTCAAACCCCCCTTTTTATATTAATATTATTACGGGTGCTTACCGCGTTTAAAGATTTATTGAGGTCCCGATATTTACCAGCACCGTACGTCAGTCTCCCCATGATCATGGCGATTGAAACATTGCCGAAATATTGAGACCTCAATAAACGCCCCTTTTTATGTTTTACAAACTTATAAAAACGTCTGTAAAAGCTAATCACCATTCTAGTCTACTTCCCTTTAGCTGTAGCTTATGGATCGTTAATCAAAGCGAAGCTGAAAATTGTGAATCTCTCTTTTGATAAATCATTTGTACTCAGCTAATTACCTCGCACTCCATACGTATGATGCATGGATTAATCCTGTTTGCATATGTGATCTGCTTACACGTTTATTCAGATGAGGCATTTTTTAAATCAACATGGACGCATTTCCTCTTTTATAACTTGAAATTTCTGCTTTTTGATTTCGTAGCTGTTTAAAGATTGAGCCTGTTTGTAATAAAACAATCGATTTCAAAAATATTACATATCATTATATCAATCATTACATTCATATCATTTTATACACATCATAAGACCGTAAATGATTTACTGTTGTAAACGCAGACAAACAAACAAGACAATTTCCGACGAGCTAAATTTCCCGTTTGATGTCTTGCCATAAAAAACCACTTGTAAATTAATAAATTTGTTATTATTAAAGCACAAATACCACACAAGAAAGAATTATACTGAAATATTTAAAATATTTTTCAATTATACCTCGGAATGTAACATTCTATTTAAGGTTTCATGATTGTTAACAAGAATACCGTCCGTAAATTAACTCATTTGTCATTAATTCTACTAATCAGCAGTCAACTATGTGTGAGGTTAGAAAAAATTGGCGCCAAATGTTCCCGCCATTGTTTAAGTGCCACAGATAAAATACTCGCACAGATAATATAGTTATCTGCAGATGTGTTAGATTAGTGCAGATAATGTACCTTTTTACAATGTCGTAAGGCTCAAATTAGAATATTAGTATTCTTTAAAGGAAGGAAGTGAATCGCAGATGTTCGTAATGCGATAACAATTTTTGCGCGACAAAAAATTTTTGAGGAGTTTTAAAATAAAAAGTTTAAAGAAGTTAACACATCTCAAAGTTTCTAAGGACCTTTACAGGTCTCGACGATGGAGATTCTATGTCCAAGTATTAGTTAAGTATATTTACCTATTAAACACACAAAGATTGATTTATAACTTCAATTTCAAGGACGAAAAGGTAATTATTAATTAATATTAGCAGTAAAAACCATTATATTTTTAAATTAAAAACGAAATATCAAATTCTGATTAAAACCATCCTGATTATTTGTCTCGTAAAACAGCTTTGCTGTGTTTCGGAGACTTAACATCTTAAGTTTGAGGATAGGCAATACATGAATGAGATGATGAACTAGTTCCAGGTAAATTTGTTCATGGGCGACGTCGACCACTTACAATCACGTGGCACGTCTGACATTTGCCAATCCAACTATCAAGAAAAATCTGAGTAGCAAACATACATCCATACATTCTTAAAAACAATCGCGTTTATAATATTAGTAGGATTAGTAGGATAGGAAAGTGACGATTGTGATTCCATTTGAGTTTCCATTCCATTTCATTCCATATATCAACTGCCAAATCAATATCATCTTTTCGTATGTACCTCTATTGTTTTCTTATTTAACAGCCGTTTCCCACAAATTATATTTTGAAGACAAGAGGTGTTCAAAGATTTTTATTATGCATCTCGAAGTACCTATATTTACGTCAAATACCTTAATAATGTTACTGGTACCTACTAAAATAGAGAATTTTCGACGAAATCTTATTACGTCATTATTTTAGGCACAAGGATGCCCTTTGTCTTAAACACAATTAATTATTGGGGAGCCTCGGACGCCGGAAGCGGGGTCGAGACTGGACCGGAAACTGACGCCGGACGGAAGGTCGAACGCCATTTTATTGATTGCGGCCAATTCATGCCAATCCTTGAAGGGAGTCGACAATAGTTGTTTCTATGGCATTTAGATTTTCATTCTCGATCGACTTGGGACGGTTAATATTTTCCGCCACTGTTATCAAGATTTAGTTATATGATATGTCAAACTTTACTTCCTAGGTAATTTTGGGTACCTAACTAGTTTATTATGCACTATCATTGAGGAGCCTTAAGAATATCTTGCAGGTCAGTAGGTTTTCTCATTTCAATGGACGATGGGGTTCAAATTTAGTAAGCAATTAAAATATATTCCGATTTAAGCTCGCATTTATTGTATACATCAAATTATGTTGTAGGTACATTGATAAGTCGAAGTGTTAAGTAACAATGATACATAGAGCAAGACAATATTACATAGGTAGAGCAAGGCAATATTACTTAGAGCAAGACAATATTACATAGGTAGAGCAAGACAATATTACATAGGCAAGACAATATTACATAGAGCAAGACAATATGACATAGGTAGAGCTAGGCAATCTTACATAGAGCAAGACAATATTACCTACATAGAGCAAGACAATAAGACATAGAGCACTGACATAGGTCTTACTATACACATAGTCATGTGTTCACATCCCAGACGACCTACTAGTGATGTTGTCAAGGTCAGATGCAGGACGAGATTGAGAAAACCTATTTTGCATAGACTTGAAACCCAGATCTCTCACTTCGAGGTCGAGCTGACTACATTCTTGACCATATAAGAGTTTAAGCTAACATATTTAATATTAATTAATTTCGATAATACCTATCGAAAAATGTCTACAAGACTGATACATTCTAGACCGTCGTCGCTGACTTCAACGGCCAACTAGACCAAAGTCGCTCACTCCTTACATTTATAATTGTTGAAAAAAAGATTTGATTGATTCCATTATAATAATAATATTTTAAATATAATTCCGATATTAATAGTGTCCAATAATTGAATTATTCACGCGTAAGTGTACTGATAGCGCCAATTTAATCCCATATAGAATAATCTAGAAATAATCTATGATAGTCCAACAACAACAATTTATGTATAACGGCCGGCAGGTACAGGCAGTGCAAGGCAAGGGGTGCGGGATCGGATCCCGCTAAATGCAGATAATTTGTAATAATTGATATCGTAACAATGATAATTTTAAATATTTCTTACACCTGTATTTCTTAGATGTGTATTTAAAAAAAAAACTAAATTTATTTGCAGCTCTTTGAAAGTTTCTGTAACTCAGAACGAATCTAAGGACTTTGTCTGTCTCCACAATAATTAGCTTTTTTGGAGTGAAAACTTCTTTAGGCGCGTTGAGCACTTTCTGGGTAAACAAAAATTATGAACTCGCGACATCGTCACCTCGTCACCAAACGCTTCTAATGTGACGTTTATGACGACATTATGAAATTACATAATTTTAGTATTAAAATTTTCATAATGTAATTCATTTTACGTATATCCTTATGGCTTCCAGTTCCAGGCCAGTCTTCTTGTATTAAACATATTATTGTGAATCCTCCTGAACTTCAAATTGTATATATTTACATTAGGTAAAATGACTACTTACTCTTACACTTGAAAACCAGTCTTACGACGAACTGTTAAGTCATTGGATGGGTGTGATAACACATCCCTAATTTGTAAACTTTGGCAAAATTGATACAATCTCCTGATTGTACCATTTTTTCCAAAGTTTCTGTTGAAATTCCGCGCTTCTCTCCTTCAAGTTCATTTATATAAGACAGAAGAGTCAAATTACACCGAATTCTTTAAAATTTCAGTTCCTCAAAAAGAACACATTAATTCCTAATACATTGAAATTATATAAAGATTTCTTATATTTACCAGGTGGGTTAGCCAAGATGTCATTCTACAATTATTGTAAACGCAAGTAGAAAACTAATAAATGTATGGAAATGATATTTTACATTGATAAATCACTTTGTCTAAAACGTCATTTCCATTCATTTATTAGTTTTCTACTAGCGTTTACGATTGTAGAATGGCATCTTCGCTAACCCACCTTTTTTGTGCCACTGGGTAATGCTCTTATGCATAACACCCGGCCCGGGGGAGCCCGGGGATTATGAGGGACTCTCTGCGCCCGAAAAGATGATAAAGTGGGTGCAGACTCTACCCACTAAACCCCAGCGGTGTTCTCCTCGTCGTCTGGGTAACCCGGCGAAGGAGCTGTGGACGTCCTCACCGGTTTACTTAGTAGTCCAACATTACCAGATGAAATATGATTATGAGCATATATGTTTCAGATAATTTCTAGCAACCTTAGTTTCGGGAACACTCTCTCATGAGCCCTAAAATAAAAAATCTTTATAAACCACGATAAAATGTTTATTACAATATGTATGTACACTTGTATGTGTATACATGTACATATACATGTATAAGTTCCATATAAGTATGTATATGTCAAACTGAAAAGCGATTATTGTATTATATGCTTTTTTATTTCGATGTTTCTATTTTTATTCCACAGAAATGCAAAGTAGGATTAAATTGTATAATGATCTCGTTGAAACCACTTTTTTGGCGCAGTATTTTTTTATTTCCTTGAAATTAATTTCAAAAATCTTACTGCGAATCGTAGTAAATCTTTTGCTAGTAGGTATATCATCATAATTATTATCAGCCTATAACCCTCCACTTTTCGATATGATCTTTCTCAATGAACGCCACGAAGACACGCCGTTTAAGTGAATATACCTACATACACAGATTGAAAAAAATAAGAAAATTTAAATTACCCTTATCATACATTACACAAGCACTAATACAAGCTTGCGCCATTTATACGAACAAAATGTCGTCACGTTTATCGATGAAAAAATCACGGGCCGATCATTATCGAAGTTCGTGATTTTTTCATCTAAATGCTTTGATGGATTGGCGCTAAGCGATGTGTTAAACGCGTCCATGACAATGTCTTCTGAGACACGCCGACCTTTTGTTGAGATGTCGCCGTCCTCGACATGACTCTCATAATACAGGGAGTTAGTTATATTAGAGTGTTTTTTCGGGCGTGATGAGTAAAAATATTTACAAAACTACCGAATAAGTATTTAGAATAGTTTAGATATTACGCTTGAAGCAAATCGAAGGCATCTTTGGGTAAGCAGTTTTCGCATATTTTTCTATTTTATAAATAACTATAAAGAAAGGTTAGTTATCTTTACCTTCATTATCGTCATTAGCCTCTATCCGTCTATTGCTACACACAGGCCTCCCTCAATGAACGCCAAGACGGCCGATCACTTGCCACTCGCATCCAACACGGACCAGCCACTGGGCTTTCCACTTGGTTAATGGCTGACCAAGACTTCGTCTACCTAAACGCGTCGTTTCTACAATATTGCACATTATTATTTTATCATTTTCATAACAGTTACTAATTATTTTGTACGTCTACTCTATAGACCTCTTTCACTTACCACGAAGACAGCACAAACATCGTCAACCAATCCAGTAACGTACATATTAAAATTACCTATTCTTGGGGTCGGTTAAAATGTGAGCTACAAAAGCTCCCGGTTAAAGAGATTAAGCTGCTGAAGTACGGTAGCAAATCTGACAGGGAAGTTTTGAGAAAAAAGCTCCTGACAAAGGAGCGTGGGGGATTTCACGCGTCGTGCTGATGAGATTATCCCGAACCCGCCCCGTGTCCTCTTACTAACGTTTGATGGTCATTTGGAAGTCGACCTTCAAAAGGATCGTAAAAAAGCCAAATGCAGTGTTACGCAATATTACGTAAATATCGATACAAATAACGTTCACTACAACTCCAGTACTTTCGCAACCGTAACCGGTTTCAGATTAGTTGAGTTGAGAAAGAGCAAAAAAGTTTTTTAAATATTTAGTCATAAAAAAATATTTTTGCAGTTGCGATTACTTGGTACTCGATGTTGTATGAGAGACATTATAGTTTAGTCCTCAACATGAAAAGGGTATTTTCCAATATGCCCTTAACTTTTCATCATCATCATCACATCAGCTCGTAGTCATGCTGCTCTGTCAATAGACTGAACGCCAAGACCACTGAGATCGTAAAACTAGTAGATAATCAACTGGTTCTCAACCGTATTGAACATGCCTCGTCCTGAACCTTACGGCTCTCTACCCTCGCTCTAACTTCTTCTCTATCTGCTCTATCAATACAGATAAATAAAATTGGAGTGTATGTTTGTAATATTAAAATAACCGCTTTTTACTAAATGCATATGAATGTGTACACGGTACAAATCCATATATTATTATATATACCAAAATAACAATTTTTGCAATTTTTGTCCGTCTGTCCGTTTAAGATTTTCGCCGTCAGATATCTGATGCTATAAGAAGTAACTTAGACTATAAAAATAATTATCATCAATCCGAACACGGCTATAATAATTATAAGTTGACACAGGCGAAGCTTCCTAGAATCTAAGGGCATGAAAAGATTAATATAGGTACCTACTATAAGTAAATAGAACTAGCTGTTGCCCGCAGCTTCGCCCGCGTTACTCAACTCCCATAAGTCACAGCGTGATGTTATATAGCCTATAGCCTTCCTCGATAAATGGGCTATCTAACACTGAAAGAATATTTCAAATCGGACCAGTAGTTCCTGAGATTAGCGCGTTCAAACGAACAAACTCTTCAGCTTTATAATATTATAGTATAGATATACAAGGTTGTTCAAATCCTATCATGTACACATCCATCTATTGAAGGATCTCGGATTACATATTGTCAGTCAGAAAAAGACTTCGCATGAAAAGCACAACAGTGACAATGTTGTCTTTATCGGACCACTGAACCTGTTGTTGGTAGTTGTTGTGTCGAAACAAATTACCTGCGTTCTGTAAATAAATACTTTAGATTAGCAACAAAAGACCTTACAGGGTGACCACTGGACAAAATTTAACGTGGTGCTCATTATAGATTATTATTTTATACCATAGGAGGGCAAACGCGCTGTCGAAGCCTTTTGGCGACTATCGACACTCATACACATCCGCACAAGCATCGATTATGCAGATATGTTGCCCTCCTTTATTAACTTTATCACCCCCCTTAAATTATAGCCTACCTATGTGTTATTCTGCTGTATAAGCTATATTATTGTAAAGTTTCATTCAAATCCATTCAGTAGTTTTTGCGTCAAAGAGTAACAAACATCCAATTTCAGTAGTACTAGTAGGATATTTTAAGTATACCTTGTCCGACTATCACTCTTATGCCAATGACTCTACGAAGTTCGTAAGAATGGAGAGTCGAAATGTGTGTCTACTCGCACTTGGTAAATATGAAATGCAATTTTTGTGAAAGTTTTCATTACTTCTAAAAACATCCTTATATTTATATCATCAAATTGGTCTAGTAATATTGAACAAATTAATAATCACAACGTTCAAACTCCTCCTCGTTTCCTCCGCCACCACTTACAAAAAACTCCTGTTTCTAAATTCCTCCAGATGACCCTCTAATACGATTTCACAAATTCATACCCCAATAAAAGTTTTTTACAGCGATGTGTGTATTGTCCGGGCGGGATAATGCTGCTATTAGGAACGATGCTCCTTTTAACACGCAGGGAATTTACGGATTATGTGGAATGAAGCGTGAGCCGAGTGGCCGGCTAAGTACACCATTGTTACTACCTCAAGGAATAAAAGACTATGAGTTTCTTTGCAAGGTAATATTATTTATTTGTGGGTCATTAATTGTATTTAGGCAAAACAATACTAATTATTTTAAAAAACCCGACTGCAAAAATCATTTGAATTTGGCGCCATAAATCCGTCATTAAGTTGTTTTTTTATATTTTGATATGTGTCACTCTCATAGTAAATACGAATGTAACGACACCTCTCAAGCTAAAATCCATGGCCGCAGAGCGTGCCAAACTATTACACATACATACATACTCTCGAAGACCATAACCCTTCTTCTGGCGCAGTCGAGTACAAATAGGATTAACGTCAGCATGGATACCAAAAATGTAAACTCGACGATGATTGAAGATAGGTTTCGACGCTAGTAATTGCACTAACTGGCTTGTCTTTCCATCTTCCGAAAACGATAGTAAAAGTAGGATGGAAGTTACCATGTAGACCGACCCAGAAAACAGCCGTCACACTAGTAGGTATTCTTTTCTGGAGTCTAGAATTTGGGCACATTATTAATTGACTTTTTGGAACCCGTTCCTTTCCAGATTTAATAAACCACTCCTCAAGTTTACTTAAACATATATTAAAGGCCATAAAAGACGAAACGATTATTCCAGATTTATCTTCAATGGAATCATATGAAGATTCACACGCGACTGACAAAGACTGTTCATTCAGTTCGAGGGCGACTTATCAGACAGATGCATTTACAACATTCTAATTGTAAACTCAAGTATGAGACGGTGTCAGAGCTTGCCATCCATGCTTACATTTAAGGATTTATATTCTGAGAATGTTCCATAGTCTCTTAAATAAGTAGTATGAATATTTTTTTGAACTAGCTGTTGTCCGCAGCTTCGCCCGCCTTAACTTAGATTTACAGCCGTATGTGATGTGATGTACAGTGATGATAATTATTTTCATAGCCTAAGTTATTCCTTAAAACATCACCTATCTGTAGTGAAATTCCCGTCAAAATCGGCCCAGCCGTTTCCGACATTACAAACAGACAGACAAAAATTGTAAAAAATGCTGTTTTGGTATATGTACCGTGCATTTAGTACAAAGCGGTTATTTTAATATTACAAACAGACACTCCAATTTTATTTATCTGTTTAGATTTATAGTTAAAACCCGGTAATGTGGTGATTTTAGCATGATATATAATGTTAACTTTCTGCGTACCTACAAGTGGACATCGTTATACAGTCAGTCCACGTTATGCATCTGCTTCTTCGTTGAAACTTTGTTAATTTTAAAGAGAGAGAAACTACGGGGGAAAGTAAAATTTTTAACAATAAATTCTGCATAAACGTATGTAAGGAAAGATGTGGTTGTAGGTACAAGTCCTACTTTTTTCACCTGCCTTCATATTTTATTATAATACTAGCTGTTGCCCACAGCTTCTAAATGATGATGATTATTTTATAGCCTAAGTTACTCCTTATAACATCAGCTATCTTTCAGTGAAAGTCCCGTAAAAATCGGCCCAGACATTTCAGAGATTAGCCATAACAAACAGACAGACAGACAGACAAAAATTGTAAAAAAGGCTATTTTGGTATATGTATCGTGTATACATCCATATCGTGTATATATCCATATTCATTCAATAAAAAGCGGTTGTTTTAATATTACAAACAGACACTTCAATTTTATTTATCTGTATAGACTACCAGCGTCCCGCGGTTTCACCCGCGTACTTCCCATTCCCAGGGAAGTACAGGGATAAATTATAGCCTATATGTTATTCTGACGAGCTATGTTATTGTAAAGTTTCATTAAAATCCATTCAGCGTAAAAGAGTAACAAACATACATCCATACATTTTTACGTTACGTTTATAATATTAGTAGGATAATTATTTTTTACGGGTTTTACTTTTTTTTCACATTCCAGTATGCTACACTAAAAAGGCTACGGTAAAATTGAGATCATACATCCTCAAAACAAAATAAATCTACTAGGAACCTAACCTAACCTAACCTAACCAAAATATTAGGCTATGAAAGCTTTCATTATAAATAAGAAGGTGACGTTTGAATGATCGAAATTAAACGAAATTAATTCATGTTTATAATTAATATCATACTTATACCTACTTCATAAACTACATAATCCTATGCCTTAATACATGTAAAGTATATTTCAGCGCGTAGGGGAAATGCAGCGCTTTTTAAGCTTATTGCTTGCACGGAAAAGCTAAGATTTGTCATACTTAGAGTTGGCACGAAGGAGAAATGTAGAGCTTTATGTACAAAAATATTATAGATCATCATATTTTCAAACGACACTAGTAGTTCTCAAGTATATTTGGAAAAGTTTTGATTAAAATGAGAAAATTTCACGTGATAAAACATTAAAAGTTTATATAGCAAAAGTAGATACAATCATGCTAAAACTAAGGTCGAGTTTCGACCCCGCAGGTATCGATTATTCGTCGCAGCTCCCACTGATGGTGGCTCTTAACAGCGCAACGCTTTTACACTGTTTGCTTACAATTGTCCGTATCAGCTGATAACGGACTCGCGGATTAAAGGTAATGGATTGTGATATCGTTTGTTTATATACACTCTGTGGACGGTGGGTGTTAGAACAGGAACCGGGGGTTTTTCACGTTCGATTTTTTTTTAATTTCGAACATTTTGCTCCTAGAAGAAGCTGCAAAAAGTATCCTTTTACCATGTCACCTTGCCATTCAAAATTTTATCTAACATTTTATAAAAAACCTTTAGTGAAATGTCTCCTTTTTAAAGGAATATTTTCATTGGGTGCACTTGAAAGCACTATTGTTATACCACAAGGGAATAGCATCGTTGGATGTATCCTGTAAATCCTAAATATTGTATGCGTATTGTATTACCGGTGGGAGGGAGGCGTTGTGCCGCGCTCCCGGCTGCATGGGTACCACCATCTTGCTTGTTTCTCCCGTGAAACAGCTTTGCTGTGTTTCGGAGAGAAGGGCAAGACAGGCAGTGTAATTACTGGCACCGAGACTTAACATCTTATGTCTCAGGATGGGCAACACATAGATGAGTTGCCTGGGCTCGTTCCAGGTAAACTAGTTTATGTTCATGGGCGACGTCATCAGGTGGCACGTTTGCCAGTTTGCCTATCCAACTAACATAAAAAAAAATGTGTTGTAAGCCGCTGACGATGATTATTAGAGAAACGCAATAATGAAACTACGTTGTGTACAATTATGTTTCTATCGTTGTTGTGGACAATAAAATATTAATTAATAAGAAAGAAAGATTCTTTCTTTCTTATTAATTAATACGTTGGGCTTTGTGCTTTGTTCCCCATCTGCTACAAAACCTTTGCTATGACAGAAAGGCGAGACATGCAGTGTACGTACTGGCACCTATACCATATAGGTAGTCTTAAAATAAATAATACATAAATGGGCTTCCTGGACATAACAAGGGGTTATTGGTATCTGGCTCGTCAATATCGGTGCCCTTCAAATTACCGTCTGCCACTTCGTCAGATAAAAAAGTACGAAACCAGGATCTAACCAGATGGCATAAGTACTCACCCCAAACACGTTTGCCTACGACTACAGACAGTGATAAATCTTCACGACACGAGACAAGTTTTTTTCTCTACCCGACCAGAGGACAAAAAATATCCCCACTTTTATGACCGGACATGTTAAATACTTGAGATTAAGAGGTTTATATTTTAACAAGTATGTGAATCAATACCAATTATGGTGGTAGAAGCTACTGAACATAATAATATTGTGTTTTACACTAATTATATAATAAAGCCGAGAAATTTATTTGAACTATAGTTTACAATTACCTGCGGACCCAGCTACAATAACTTAATATTATGGTCATAATTCTGGTCATTATAATTTTGATAGTTTTCCACAATCCAGAATAATTCTCTTTGGTTATTTAGAATTAAATATAAACATGGAACTCAGTTTGGTAGATCCATGGCAATTTTTATAACTGGCCATTTTTAACTAAGATACTATTATAAGTATGGCGACACTATATATTTTACAACCTCTTTCTTTATGTAATGAATTTATTATTTAACATTGTTTAGGGCAAAGGACTTGCATCCAGCTCTTAATAAATTAAAGAAAAAACAACCTCTTTCCATGGCATTTGGATTGTGGCGGTTTTTAAGAAATAAAACAAATTAATGATTTTAATTAAATAATGTTTTAATTACACATTGGCCTTTATTTAAATCTGATCAGCTATATAGACATAAAAATGTGACTGACAGTATCATAGTAGCGTAGCATATAGAAGTAGTATGGATGGCAGGACTCAACTAGTACTAATAGATCTGGTTCGTCTAACACACAAAGCCTTAAGCACCTAAAGAAATCCCACAAAAGGTATTAAAAAGTACGAAGAGCTCGGCCATTCGCACCACAAAAAGGTGACCAATCGGAATGACACGCAGACGGACGGCATGCCGGCCGGCGTCTCACTTATCACACAAATAAATTTCCCCGTCCTTCACTTGTCCCGGGCCAGTCCATTTTGAACAGACTCATTGATTCGTGTCATATAAATCCAATTGACATTTTTTTCTCGACCCGGTTTTTTTGGTTGCTGTGTAGCTTCTAGAAAAACGTGTAGTACAAACCAAGATTCCCTTGATTTCCAACAGGCAGGTTTACAATAAATAATCATTGTTTATAGATTTTTATTGACACGTCTCTTTAGTTTAATTGGAGAAGCAAACGGGAAGACGAGTCACACCGTACGTGGTCTTAGACGGCAAGTTAGGTACACTGCCTATTCTGCCTTTCTTTCCGAAACACAGCAAAGCTGTTAAGTAAGGTGATGGTGAAGGTGAACCTCACCCCATTGCACTGTTCCGACGTTGGGAGGGGTTGTTGGGTAGAGCTGCGTCCACCTTACCATCATTTGGGCGTAGCGAGTCCCACATATCCGCCTGAGGAGCCTCGCTTCCCCCGCGGGATGCTTCAGAGGACTTCCCAGCGCAAAAGGGGAAGGATATATAGTCGGGTACTAGGAGTTTTCTTATTTTTGCTATAAGCTCAAAGAATCAGCATATTAAAATAGCTGAGGCCCGATGAGCGAAGTCGAATGAAGAGGTAATTAATGGTCGTTAACTAGATAGGTTGACAATCTCATTGAGTCAGAACGAAATGTCACAATATGTGGTCATACATAGTGGTGATGATCATTACAGTTTACAATATAAAGAGAATAGATCTACTGAATTGATATCAGTTTAAGAAACTTAAACTGTTTTAAATTCTGCTGTATTAAAACAATATTATTGGTATATATACGTGTATTTTTGGCTTCTTAAGTGAGAGGTACGGGTTCGATCCTGACCACTGTGGTGCCTTGATTTCAAGCACGAAATTTCTCTGAACATGAGACTCACTTGCTCACCGGTGAAGAAAAACATCGTGAGGAAATGCCCGATGAGACTAAAATTAAGGTGTGTGAAGTTCACCAACCCCATTGAGCCAGTGTATCGGTGAAGTATGGCCCAACACCTCACCTGATTCGAGAAGACCCGTGCCTAGCAGTGGAACATATAAGTTGATATTATTATATTATGTATTTTAATAGTATTAGGTGTGTTTGTACATGTAATGTGAAATTGTTTATAATCCACATCACCGTGAAATTCGCAATGTTCAGTCATAATGATGATTTATATAGGCCCAGTGCAGCGCCACCCTTTCACCATGACTATCGCTTAGCGCTCGTTTATATCAATTTACTGTTTTTTACCAATCTGCGTATGAGTGAGCATTTTTTGAACATTTATTATAATTTCGTGTATTATAGATGGTACGTTGGTCTACAGATAAAATGTTGCTTTGACTCAACATAATCTACAACTAGAAATAAATTAGTATTTAGCATATTACAAGAAGAATCGATTTATGTAGTAAAATAAAAATAAAATTATTTCAGGTTAATCACCCATATAAGTACAATATTAATATAATAATATATAATATAATATAATATCTATGGACGCTTTCACACCACGTCAATCTGATCCCGTGGTAAGTTCTCGAAGAACTTGTGTTACGGGTACCAGACAACGGAAATATATTTAATACTTTTTATACTATACATATATTTAAGATTTTTATTATATAATACACATATTTAATACACATCCATGACCCAGGAACACAGAAAATATTTTTTGTTCGCTGGCGGGATTCGAACCCGCAACCTCCGGCTTGAGCGCCAACGCGCTTACCACTGAGCCACAGAGGTCGTCAACTGAGCCACAGAGGTCGTCAATATTAAAATTTAAATGATAAAAATAATACCGTATACTAAAATCAAATACTAATAGATACATCTTGTATAACAATTACCTATATTATTTTTGTACCTCTCCAATGGAATCCGCGGTTATGTAGAGAATTGAAAATTGAATTCCTGCTGTCGAGATGCATCAATACTATGTGCAGAACGTCTAATCAGGTCTAATGTACTGTGGCACTACTGTGTACATCAATACTGTGTGCAGCACTACTGTGTGCAGCAATATTATGTGCAGCACTAATGTGTGCAGCACTACTGCGTGCAGCAATACTATGCGCGGCACTACATCGCTACTCCTCCGGATGTCTTCATAGATATAATATTTTTCTATCTTTATCTGATTACTTGGACATACTATACCTACACTGCTAAAACATTTTATTAAAAAAATGTTGATAATTACAATGATTTTTTACACAGTACAAAAACGCCTATCTCCCGTAACAATTAACAGAGAATTTGAACAATTGATATATTACTTGTTAACTTATTATACACTTCACAATAGAAAACATCCGTTTGTAAATTGAGAACAAAAAGGTATTTAAATAATATTTTAATACCGCCCTCTCGAAATTAACCCTTTTATTGAATAATTAAATAAAAAAAATGCACAGCGAGACACAATGGCGGCATATTTCCTACATTATATTTCATTATAATTAATATTCAAAGCTATAGAAAATATTTCTCTTTAAGTTGTCCATCAAATTCCCCATTTCCATTATGGCGAGGGAGCAGCGTAGCGGATTTATGGGTTTTGATACTTGAAATCATTTGCGAAAAATGTTTGAGGTAAAATGGGTTAGGTTGAATGCAAATTTTAATGTAAACAGATTTAGATTATGGGCCAAGATTTACAAATTATAGTCTTAATGTACTTTAGAACTGCGCTATTTAGTAGTAGAATACCCAATAGAATACCAATGAAATGGAACTGCTGATGACAAGAACTATATTTTTTTTTCTAAAATAGGTGACACGTATTTTTGTATTCTTATAGCCAGTTTCAGTGGTCTATTTTATTTATAACAATCTTGACATAGTAAAATGTAACAATAAAATGTCGTTTTAGCACTTTCAAACTGATGATGACATGTATAGAACAGCAAGGCGGCTGATCCACTATCAGCCGTCTGACTGTTCATTGAATGCCCATTTCCAGTATTGAAGGAAATGTGGCTGATGATGATAAATTTGTTACATGAATGAAAAACGATCGTTGATACGAATATAAAATACAAGTGTTTATATCCGCACAAGAACACAAAAGTATCAAAAGGACTTGAGTGGCGTACGAAATCAGTAGCGGCATATGGGGTGACCGATCTGAGTGGTAAGTTGCACGGCCGATCGCGCCCGTGACGCTCCTCGGCCGAGCCCATTAAAATGCCGTATTTTAATGTGCTCAACACCTTTTAAGACACCAACGCGCAAGCAGGCAATGTGAAGGCACAAGAATACGGTAATCAGCGGCGCATCGCGCCCGTACCGCTCGTCGGCTCAAAGCCTTCGTCTTGCTCCTCGGCCTATCGCGCCTTCTCGGCCCAACACGGTATTTCAATGTGTTCAATACCTATTGCGACATTGTAAGTGAAGCAAGCAATGTTATGACAAAGTCATTTCGGAAATAAAGTTTAAAAAACCGTGATCCGTTTATATCCGGACATATTGGCCCTTTTTTAAGTCGCTTACGGGATAAAAAATGCATTTGACGATAAATATATTGAGGAAGTATATTATAGCCTATATAGATAAAAGCTTACATAATAAACTAAATTTGTGAAATAATTGTAAGTTTTTTTTAAATAACTTTAATGCAGTAATTTTGGTCTTTTGAGTTAGGTTAGTAGGTATAAATAAACCTAGTTATAAATTTTAATACATCTTAATGAAAATTAAATTTTAAGAGCATGATGTTATTAAATACACTTATTATTTTAATTTAATTTCGCTTATTGCGTATTATAATTCGAAATAATATAAAAATAAATTGTTTCACATTTACACTATAAAAATAAATTTGATGAGTTTGTTTGGTTGTTTGAACGCGTTAATCTCCAGATGCGTACCGGTGGGAGGGCTGCGACTTGCGCTGTGCCGGGAGCGCACGTCTGCATGGGTACCACCATCCTGCTTATTTCTCCCGCGAAACAGCTTTGCTGTGTTTCGGAGAGAAGGGCAAGACAGACTTAACATATTATGTCTCAGGATAGGCAACACGTAAATGAGTTGTCTGGGTTAATCTCATGTTAATTTGTTTATGTTCATGGGCGACGCTGACCACTTACCATCATGTGGCTCGTCTGACCGTTTGTCTCTCCAACTAACATACAAAAGATTTGGAAAACTACTCTTCATTTGATAACCCAATGAATGAGGAAGATGGAAGCTATTTCATATAATTTTTCAAAATAATCGTGTATTATAATATTCAATCAAACAATAATTTACAATAAAAATAAATTATAAAATTGGAAAGGTTGATTTTTTTGTGGCAAGTGAATCCGCAGGAACAGCTAGTCGTTGATAATAACAAACGGAAACAATGCATGCACAAAAACACGTACCCTCAGTCAACAAAGATTAATCAGTTAAAGTCATCGGTGTATCGTCCGGTAAAATCACGGCTACCCCACAATCATAATTATTGACACTAAATTTCCGTCTCCTGATTAAAACGCACGCGTCTAATGTATAGAAAACACGTTTTTTCGTATTCCTGCTTCATTATCGATATGGGAAAGTTTGTTCCCCTTGTTTGGATTTCACACCCATGATTTTTTGATTAAAACTTGCGTTAATGTGATGGGGTGTACCGCAAGGGTGATGCCTAGGTCGCTTCTTTTATTGCACCTACACTTTTGTTAATATCTTAAACAATTTCATTAAATTCATAGATCACGACTTTTTCTTCCTTAGCAATTTTTATGAAAATAGTCCTTAGGAGAATATGGTCTCATGCTTCCCACAAAATGACATGTTCAACAGGCTTAGTTTAACTACAAGCAACTAAATAGAATAATTGATGGGAATTCAATATGTCGCACTTATGCTATATTTTAACATATTATCCATTTATACTATATGGTTTGAAATAAAAAATTAAAGCTTGAATACATCTTTTAGTCAACACCTAACCAAAATAAAGTATACAAGTAATATAATAAGTAGGAGCAAGATATAACGTAACGTTTATTTTGGGAACCACTCCAAGGCAATCAGGTACATAATGTGTTTACTATTTTTGACTTTCTCTAAGTATAAAAACCAATAAAATTGTATCAACACAACGCAAGCACTGAAATTAGCCAAGTTAATTTATTTGGAATGTCAATTAAAGGTTTCTAACGTTTAGTAAATTTTCAGCTGATTTATTTGAAAATACCGCATTAGTGAAGTATGGAAACTATTTCAATAAATGGAACCATAAGTAGCGAGAAACAAGTACTCTTATATAAATTTAAAGATAAGGAGTTGAAATAAATTTTAATGAAACTAATAAAATAAATAAATAAAAACCTAACCAGTGAAACTTATACCTTAGAATTGTGGTTTATCAGTAGAAAGTACTATCATGTATATAGTAGTTTAGTAGAATACAATTGTCATTTATTGCGCTATTGTAAGCAATTATTTGACATAAAAAAGTTTATAGAACAATACAGCACTCGGCAGTGAAAAGCAGCTGACTGTATTTTACTCGCTCGGACACACTCGGCGGTCCCGAGTTCACCCGATCGAGCCTTTCACCTCCGAGCGTGACGTATCGGGCTTACTCACAGCCTACAAAAATCTATGTGCGGTACTGCGCCAAAAGAAGTTTTCACTTAAAAAAATATATAATACTAGCGGTCCGTCCCGTCTTCACACGGGTAAACAATTTATAGCCTATGCTACTAGCTGATAATGTGGCTTTCTTTAGCTGAAATAATTTTTCAAATCGGCCAAGTAATTTCGGAGTATATTCAATGCAAACAAACAAACAATCAAACCTTTCCTCTTTATAATATTAGTATAGATTAAATAGGAAAACATGTAAAAACTGACGAGTACGCGAGAATCCCTTATATTAATTTCAGGAAGTTTTAGGATAGGTAGGAGGTTTAAATTTAGATTTAAAAAAAAGAAATTGTAACCAATTTTCATTAACCGTGATTTCCAATCTGATTAATCAGATATATAATCAGATATCAAATAATTAATATGTAAAACCTATTCGAGATTGTGTACATTCTAAATAAGTATAAATTGTACGACTCGCCTTGCCTAATATAAACCTTGTGAGGTTTTCGTGGTTGGGTTTTTTTGTGAAAAATATATTGTACTTTTTTGTTTTGAACAAATAAAAAAAAAGATTAGGAATTTCAGAATGCATATGCTTATTTTAATTATTATTAAATCATATTGGATTTATGTTTTTATTTTTAGTAGGTACAACAGAAAAAACGCAAACATGCTTCCTTTACACAAAGGTTAAACACATTTTTTTTACTTCTTAGTCCTCCCACAGGAATAGCGTGAAGACAAATTGAATAAGGGAGCAGCGCAGTGTCAAAAAAATAATGAAAAAATAATATAGCCGTTATTCCTGACCAGCTGTTAAATAAAAATTATTCGGCACGTGGCTAGAACTGCGCCGTGGGGAATCGCGACATCGGTTACTGGAACGACAAATTCTTAGAACAATAAATAATACTCCCACGTAACATTATACTTTAGTCTCATAGGTATATTTTTTACACATTGCAGATACAGCAGTTTTGTCTAGGAAAACCTTTATCTACGATTCTAGATAGATAGATTTGGGTCTTATATGTGTAAATTTGAAAGGAGGCATAAAATTCGTAGGGCGCATGTCGCGTGTGTTGAATTCCTGACAAAAGAATGCTGATATTTCGATTTTAACGTACCTACTTTTATACCTAAAGTCGATCTGGACAGGTCGACATGGACTTTTCCGACGAACCTTTCTGCTATGAAATGTCTAACTCTGTGTTTCGGCACGAAGATTTTACGTGAATAATGATCACGCTAAAGTAAGTTTCCCTTCCCTTTCAAAAAAAAACAAGAAAACGCTTCAGTAATTTGTCGTCTTATGCTGTATGAAAAAAACAAAAATTTAAGAAATATAATGCCGCAACGAAAATAGTTTTAAGCAAACGTATCAGCAATATATCCTAGAGGCATAACACCGTGGAGATCGGGAGACCACACATTAATCTAATAAACACAAAACATCCTAATGACAGTCAAAAGTCGGCGCCATGGCCGCGCGTGCGCGCCGCGTGTCGCCGCGTGGCGCCAAATGGATACTATTGTTTTCTGTGAGTTCCTTTTACAAAAATCATTTTTGTATCAAACCAACCAAAAATATACTCTAAAGTTAAAATTTTACAATTCCTATTTCAACATTTTTACATTTACGTTATTTGAAACCCAACATTATATACATCCGTGGTTGAAAATGGGAAAAATAACCACATGAGCCTTAACTCAAAGAGTTAAGGCTCACATTCCAATAAGTAAACGTTGAGGGTAGAAATTTTTACATTGCTGCAGACGGTTATCTTGTATCGGTTTTGCGAATCGGTAAAACCGATTTCAGGCCTTATGGTTTTGAATTAGGTGCTATTGTTGTGATCGGTTGCAGCTTATCTTGATGGCAATAAAAGTGACATATTGGCGGTCATTATAAAATTATCCTTATTGTCAGCAATAATGTGTTCGGAAGCAACTTAAATAATTGCTTGAGCTAATAATTAGGGCGATTTGTTTACAAAAAGGACTGACTTCGTAGATTTTTTATTGTCTGGTGTAGTATTGTGGTATACATCTAGTCTCTTACACTAGGTTGCCAGTTGGATCCTGTAATACCAGTCCAGTAAATCAATGAATAATCCCTCGGGCAGATAAATTAATTACTTACTTACTACGTAAGTATACGTGCGTTATCAAATACAATATATTTTGTTGGCATTTACATATTTATAAACTTATTTTGAATGGAAATTTATATAATTTAAATCAAATTACTCTTTATTTACTAAACACTCATTAAAAAATCCATTGTAGACATTCCTATCTATATACATATAAGAATGGATTATATCGATGGGTCCTATGTAGGTATATGGGCCAAAATGCAAAATTACAACTTTACAGGAGAGGCTTCCAAAGTTTAAATTTGCTATAATTGTCGATTGATAAAACCGAAGTTTACGAAACTTTGCTCGTTATCTAAGACAACTATCCTCCTCATTTGCACTACACTATTTTATTTATACATTTATCGGTTATTTTCTTACGCCACATTGGCCCTTCTACGTTAGTTTTTGTTAAAAAGATTTTTGTTTAAAAACACCCTAAAAGGTCCAATGTGCCACATTGGCCATTATACGCGTATTATGCTAAGTAGCATAAAGTAAATCTTAATATTATTTTTTACTTATAAAATCTATCAAAAATTAAAGTAGTTGATTATTCCTTAATTAAAATAAAATATATTTAGATAATAAGATAAATAAGTCACATTGACACTTATACGTTTTACTATTTGCTAACCGGCTAACTTGAGTTTTCAGTTAGTCCATTTAAATAATAAAAAAGTACAATTGTTTTATTCATTTATCGAAATGAAACTTGACTGAGCCTTAAAACTACATAATATTATGGACCCATTTTCAATCGTATTGGTGTTCTTTTGAAAAAAAAAACATTTTTTTTAAAATGAGCTGCTAAGTACTGAATATCTTAATTTGAAATTAACACAATTATTTAATATAAATAATTATAAATGCCTATCCCGAGACATAAGATGTTAAGTCAGTGGTAACTGGTATACAGATGGGATAGTATTTTCACGACATAAATCAAGCAAGTCTTTCTTCTTGGAAAATTGTATTGGTAACAGCTGACTGTAACATAGTTGCAGAGGGATATCAGTTTATTTATTTAATCTTTTATTGACCAAATGCTACTATGGGGTGGATGAATATTTAAAAGATAATGAGTTGATAATATGAGATTTGATGTTTCACACGACAATTATTATTTAATGAAATAGCTAACTAATTAATTAATTATTAATAGGACATTATCTAGAATTAAAATAATATTACATAATATAACTAATACTTTAAAACTGACAAGAATTATTTTTGCATCATTATAATGAATTATTGTACACCATAGTGATGGTAAGATGTAAGGACTGTATATTTTTGTAAGACCTATAATTTGTTACTGCATCTAACAATAAAGAATTTTGAATTTGAATTTGAATTTGTTCGTACAGGCTGTTGTAAGATTTTATATGACTGTCAATAGCATCTTCATCCAAATCATATTTACAGTATAAAACGTATGATCCGTTGCGGCTTAGACCAAAGAATTATGTCCTTCCAGTATTGAATGTCATCTTATACTTATTAAATTAAATTGTAACGCAAAAAGACAATGTAATAAAAATTTATATGATTTATGCACATCACAGTTCGGTGGGCGGCCCAGCTAATTGGACCAAACTATAAACAAAAGTCGTAAGCGCGGCCCAACTGCCCGCGTATAAATCTCTAAGTACTCTTTCGACCTTGTACGTTTAAATTCATGTCACTTACGCCGTTATACCGAACTAATAAATCGTGTTTCTATGCAGAAATATTTATTTTTTAATAGTTCACATAATTAATTATATCGATAAGATGCGTTTACCATAAAAAAGTCAAAATGGCCAAATTGTTAGTTTGGCCCTTATACATAGGACCCATCGATATAGCTGTTAATTGAAACTTTAAATTTTAAACTTTTTTGACATCTTTTTTTTTCTTTACTCATAAAATGAATATTTTTCTAAATTTGATTCGTAAAAAACTGTTTAAAAATGCATCTCCGGTAACTGCGAATAGGAACGGAAGTGCAAACGGAACAATTCATCATCTAAAAAGCTGGCAAATGCCGCCATGACGGAAATCCCCGCCGATACTAATATGGCCGCGACACGTGCCCATTCTGTCATGGATGAAAGAAAAGAAAATTGTTTTTTATTCTTTTTTCCCTCGTAAAAACCGCAATAATGAGCAATGCTTTTTCGTCAAGTTTACAGAGCACAATCTATATAGTAGATAGTACATAATATTATATGTATTCAAAGTAAACAAATCCTACGAATATTATAAAGGCGAAAGTTTGTATGTATGTTTGTTACTCTTTCATGCAAAAACTACCGAATGGATTTTAATGAAACTTTACAATAATATAGCTTATACATCAGAATACAATTTATCCCGGGGGAATACGGGAATGAGAAGTACGTGGGTGAAACTCTAGTTCAACGGGTCACTACTAGTTGCTATATAAATGTAATAATAAATCAAGCAATAGACAAACAATCCTATCATTGCATTAGTGGTATAAAACGGCGTTTGAAGAGTCTGTTACGTAGATGACTACAGGTGGAGCTAATAGAAATTAAGTATTTTTTTTTCTTTAACGCCGGGAAATGCTCTGAGGCATCCCGCGAGGGAGTGGGTCTCCCCACACGGGTATGTGGGACTCACTGCGCCCGAAAGCTGGTAAATGGACGCAGTTTGTGTGGTTTTAGTGGGGAGACACCCACTAAAACCCAGCAAGTGCCACCAATGCCGCCTTTGGCGAGGTGTCCCGGATCTAATAAATTAACAGGGCACCTCAACGGGTAGTCGGTCCCCCAAGGCACCAACGCCACCTCCACAGAGGGGTTGTCCCGCACCACAGAACAACCCCTCCCAACGTCGGGACAGTACAATGGGGTGAGGTTCCCGTCCTCGCCCCTTGCCCCCTGCTCTTTTGTCCCCTCTTCTTATAAGAGGGGTACAAAGAGCCCCCTCGGCTCAATTAGCTTTCCCCAAGGTGCTGGGTTCACCTTGGAGGGTGGGGGCTACTGAGCCCCACCGCCACGTCAAGGCCTGAACCATGGTGGGGAAATTAAGTGTTATGGTTAATCAAGGAAATGTCAATACTTTCATTAATAAACAATATTTTTTTCAATATATATACTTATTATAAATTTCATTATAGAATCAATTACTTTGATTATCCGCGTAGCATAAAAATATCATATGACACGATTCTTTTTAACCGACTTAAAAAAAAGGAGGTTCTCAATTCGTCTGTATGTTTTTTTTTTTTTTTTTTTTGTATGTATGTGACACGATATCTCCGCCGTTTGTGAATGGATTTCGATGGTTATTTTTTTGTTTGAAAGCTGGTGTTTCCAATTTGGTCCCATATTAATTTTATTAAGATCTGACAAGCCGTTTTTTTATTTTTTTCCAATAATGCCTATTTGGTTGGTTTTGTTTACCTTGATGATATGATAATTTTATTACGTGTCGATGTAACAATTGTATAGGATGCTTTGG
Organism: Helleia helle; assembly: GCA_963853865.1. NCBI lineage: Eukaryota > Metazoa > Arthropoda > Insecta > Lepidoptera > Lycaenidae > Helleia > Helleia helle. Next base: position 7,258,471 of record OY971419.1, read on the forward strand.
TAGCACACCATAGTATGTCGCGGTCATCATCATCATCCTTTATCCATCCACTGCTAAACATAGGCCTCCTTCAATGAACGCCAAGACGACGAATTTCGGAATCACTAAAAATTAAGAAATAAAATAATTTTACATAAAATTAAAACCGACTTCAAAAATACTAAACTAAAAAGTAATAAAATAACAGTTTCTTTAATTTTTGTGCTTACAACATATAATCAACTTAATCTTCTACCAATGTACAAACTTTGCGTCGTTTACTTTTGGAGTCGGTGTCGTATTTGTTGCTGTAAATTACCTACCTACCTACCTTGGCTGACACCGACTCCAAAAGTAACTATAATGACGTGGTAAACGCAAAGTTTGTACATTAGTAGAAGATTAAGTTGATTATATGTTGTAAGCACAAAAATTAAAGAAACTGTTATTTTATTACTTTTTAGTTTAGTATTTTTGAAGTCAGTTTTAATTTTTTGTAAAATGTTTTTATTAAGAATCTATTAGATGTATTACTTCTGATTCGGTAATTTTATTGCCGCTTGCATTACTAATCACACACAATACGGTAAGTGGTGTACCGCTTAAATGACAGACTTGTGTGCAGTTGTAATAATCATCAGAATTTCCAATGAGTCGGTAATAAATCCGAGTAATGCCACTAATGATATGTGCAAACGAACAAGGGTGCCTGGGATTATAGCAAAGTTTCATATTGCGAGATTACGATATTATTTCTATGTGGTAAGTAACCAAGAACAAAATACAAAAGTTTAGAATTAATTCGGATTCTAAACCGGGAATCGTTTGAAATACTAGTAGTATATTATGTTCTTGAGCCGAGGGTTAATAGGAGAATATTATTGGCTTAAAAATACACCAAAATTGAAGTAATAATAATAATAATATCTATAATAATAATAATAATACCTATGGACGCTTTCAAACCACGTCAATATGGTCCCGTAGTAAGTTCTCGAAGAACTTGTGTTACTGGTATCAGACAACGGAAAATATAATTATACTTTTATACTATACATATATTTAAGATTTTTATATATGTGTATATTATAATTTATAATACACATATTTAATACACATCTATGACCCAGGAACACAGAAAATATTTTTGTTCCCTGGTGGGATTCGAACCCGCAACCTCCGGCTTGAGCGCCAACGCGCTTACCACTGAGCCATAGAGGTCGTCAAAAAAGTCTAAGTATTATACTAACTATTATATTTTTTATTAATCATCATCATCAGCCTCTATCCGTCGACTGCTGAACATAGGCCTCCCTCAATGAACGCCAAGACGGCCGATCCCTTGCCACTCGCATCCAACACGGATCGGCCACCGCACGGAGATCGTCTTCCCACCTGCTTAATGGCCGACCAACACTTCGTCTACCTAAACGCGGCCTCCACTCTAGAACCTTATTGGCCCATCGGCCATCCATAATTATTTTTATTACCTGGATTTTATTCTCTTTTTTCTTGTGTATCGAATTACGTGATAGACATTTACGGATAATACGAAAATCTAAATGTAGGTATCATAATATTTTAACATTACTTAAAAACTGAAATGTATTATTACATCTAACAGAACACCATTCAATAACAGCTTAAAATAACAAAATCATGAATGTTTCATGTGTCGGGGCGGAAAATTACAAGTTGTGGTGCGGATTGTGCAGTTTGTGCGGATTGTGGGTTGTGCGGAAAGCAGTTATAGCGGGCAGGGCGGATTATGCGGAAAGCGGATAGCGGGTTGTGTGGAAAGCGGATAGTACGGCAGCATCACCTGATTGTCCGAATAAACATAGCTGCGCAGTGGGGCGAATAGCAGAATAATTAAATAATTAATATTTTTAATATTCCATATTTGATTTCCATTAATTAGTTTAAATTTTTAATTTTTGATCATAAATACCTTTTATTGCAATTTTTTTATATTAGTTGGATAGGCAAACTGGCAAACGTACCACCTGATGGTAAGTGGTCGACGTACCTGGAACGAGCCCAGGCAACTCATTTATGTGTTGCCTATCCTGAGACATAAGATGTTAAGTCTCGGTGCCAGTAATTACACTGCCTGTCTTGCCCTTCTCTACAAAACACAGCAAAGCTGTTTCACGGGAGAAACAAGAAAGATGGTGGTAGGTACCCATGCAGCCGGGAGATCGGCCGCTGTGCCGCGCTCCCGGCTGCATTTATTATCATTCCCTCCCACCGGTAAATTCTTCATTACTTCTGAAAATAATGTTTTACATTAAAAACATATTTTAATTTTGTTTTACCTAGATTATTATTGATTAATATTAGGTATTACATATTTAATTATTTTAGTAAATAAATTATATTTACCCATTTATTTGTTTTCCTACTTTTTTCTTTCAAAACTTATGAAGGCCAGCAAATATTGAAACAATTTTTTTTTTTATATTATTTAAAACTAAAGAATAAAAATAATTAATCATAATATTATGAGGCGAGTATGTAAATAACATGTAATTTATGAAACGCTGCTTGTACGCATCACAATGGACTTGCCATTATGATGCGTACAAGCAGCGTTTTATAACAATGTGACAATCGAGGTATCATCATCAACAACATGTATATATGCCCATCAGTCCACTGGACGTATCGTCCAGACCTGGAAGTTGTAACAACAAAATCTAGGTATCAGCTACATTAGCTACCCTTCAGTTCCTTTCAATTATTGTCGAGTAATCAGTATGTCTAATCTAATGCGCTGAATCAATAATCCGACACATTTGATGGGTGGCCACCCTTTGAGGAGGGACGGTAATAATAGGTTTATCTTTAAACCAAATGCGCTAGCCCGTGAACAAAGCCAGATTATGTTCTTAGTGTTATTCATGTATAAACTTATGCTGCGTCTTAAAACATCTCGAATCCAAGCTGAAAAAAACATAAGCACGGGCATCCATTAAGTACCTAAGGAGATTTTGCCTATCCAACAATTATTAAAAATATATTTGATCTGCGGGGGTATGCATGTCGGACCCGGCACCACTGCGATCTTGGGTGGAAATATAATGGGCAACACTGACAATTGATCATCAGGCGACTCGTCCGGCTGTTTGTTCACTACCTATCTATTATTTGTTAGTGGAGATCTGTTTTAGAAAACAGATTTCCACTAACAAAAAATAGTTTTAAGGGTTTCACGAACTACCAGTTGAAGTATGAAGTAATAAAAACGACGCTTGATTCTCGCTAGTGAGTACTCAGTGGTCACACAATGTTAACTGTTCATGTAAGGATTACATACAAAAACTCTTACATTTGCTTGTCTCGTCAAATAATACCATTGTTTAAAAGTCATGAATTAGTTTTAGCATTTACGTACAGTTACGAGTACATATTTTTTTTATCAGGTACAAGCTTTTGCAACTTCGTCTTTCTATGGTCTAGCTATAGTTCTTGTATTATTTTATACCATAGGAGGGCAAACGAGCAGTCGAAGCCTTTTGGCGACTATTAACGCCCATACACATCCGCACAACCAGAGATTATGCAGATGCGATGCCCTCCTTTACCCTGCTCAAATGGGCCACCATAAACTCACGAACCTCACGAAACGCGGTCGTGCCAGCCCAATTCGACTGCAAAACAGCATGACGCTAGCTCGAAATTCAAATAATATATTTGGCACTTTCATCTTAGTTGCATAAAAATAAACTCGGTAAATTCAGAAGAAACATTGCCGTTTTAAGTTGAATGATTCGATAAAGAAAGTAGGAAAACACAATATAGGTATAAAAAATGTGCTCTTTGCATTTGCCGTTGAAGGTTCCTCACATACATTTCTCGTCCACTTTGATCAACGCTCTCATACATGTCGGTACGAACTTCCATACATATTGCTGGAACTCTATACACAGTTGATGAATCTTGACCAATATTTCCAGGTCTTCGATCCGACACCCGCACTCAATTTAGTAATTAAAAAAATGTGGCTCTCTCATCAAAGTATATTATTGTGTGTCACGTGTCCGTTTCGTCACGCCGCCTGTTCCCACGACCGCCTCCCGCGTTACGATCCGTCACGGTGTCGTGTCGTGAGGTGTGAACAGTCATTCCGACTAATGTTTGCTCTACTTACATTTACTATGTGCTAAGTTTATGTACAGGCTAGGCACACCAATCGTTTCCACCGCTGCTGCTCCTGTGCAGCCAGGATTGACAGCGGTAACCACCAAGTGACCCTTTGATACCATTTAAGGGAGACCGAGGCATATGATAAAACTTGCCTTGCCTTAATCTTCAATTGGAAGCATTGTAGAGGAGTAGAAATTATTTTCCAGTTTTGGATTCAATCAAGATTGCAATGACTTACCAAAGTCAAGACAATACAGCAGCCAGGTGAATGCATCACTGAGAAATTATTATAATGTCTGCAAATACCTGTCATCCTGGTTATTTCACTGAAAACAGCTTTAGCAGCTTTCCAGATGTAAGGGTTAGACAGGAAGTAAGTCATCATCATCATCACTCATCTTGACTTTAACAGTCTGGGTCGGACTTTTGATGATAAATACCTTTCGATTCATTTTCATTCGAGATTTGCATATTTCATATAACCTTAAAAAAAAATCTAACAATCCCATTTAAAATGGTAAATTCTAAAAAACTATTTTTTTTTTTTGCCAATGAGCCATTTCCTTAAAAAATTAAAATCTAAAATTACTCTTACGTTCATATTTGAAATAGAGCAACAATTTTCAAATATAAAGCGTAGGGGTGAGGAAACAATATTGCATTTGATAGAGTTCTCATAGATCCTGTATCGAATCATAATAATCATCAGCCCTTCTCTACCGTTGCTAGACATGTGTTAATAAAGTTCCAAAACTATAGATACCGGTGGAAGGGATGCGCTATGTCGCGCTCCTGGCTGCATGGGTACTTCCCGTCAAACAGCTTTGCTGTGTTTCGGAGAGAAGAGCGAGACAGGCAGTGTAATTACTGGCACCGAGACTTAACATCTTATGTCTCAGGATAGGCAACACACGAATGAGTTGTCTGGGCTCGTTCCAGGTAAACTATAGTTTCCCACCATAGTTCAAACCTTGTCGTGGCGGTGGGGCTCAGTAGCCTAAGGTGAGCCCAGCAACTTGGGCGAAGCCAATTGAGCCGAGGGAGCTGCTCTTTGTGGGGTACAAGTCTTATAAGAAGAGGGGACAAAAGAGCAGGGGGACAACACAGTGTCTGTCTGTGGTGCGGGACAACCCCTCTGTGGCGGTCGCGTCGGTCCCTTGAGGCCTCAACAGATCCGGGGCACCTCACCAAAGGCGGGATTTGTGGCACTCGGCGGGTTTTAGCGGGTAGAGCTGCGTCCATCTTACCACCTTTCGGGCGCAGCGAGTCCCACATACCCGCCTGGGGAGACCCACTCCCCCGCGGGATGCCTCAGAGCATTACCCGGCGTAAAAGGGAAGAAAAAGGTAAACTACTTCTACTAAACTATAGTTTATGTTCATGGGCGACGCTGACCACTCACCATCAGGTGGCTCGTCTGCCCGTTTGCTTATCCAAGTAACATAAAAAACCTGTCAGTGTGGTCTTTTAAAATTTGATGTTCAGAGAACACATGCATGGATCAAATGTATCAAGTAGCGTCGAAAAATAACATATTGTATTAACTAGTATAATACATAGGCTGCACTAAAAGTATCGGGAGCGGAATATTTCCACTGTTCCTGTCATATTAAAATCTTTTTAATTGAAAACTCCTTGGTTTTAAAAATCGAATACAATTTATTTATTTAAAAAAAGATTCTCGGTCTTGTCACAAAGTCTTGTCAAACTTGTTTAGTCGTTGAGAAAATGGAATTGACTCGAGAAAATTCTAGAGCGATGATTTATTTTCGAAGTGGTTTAACACAAAAACAGTGTGTTGATCGGATGATTTCTGCATTTGGTGATGAAGCCCCATCCAAAACCACAATTTATCGCTGGTTTGCTGAATTTCAACGTCACGTCCACGTTGAAATAGTTGTTTTCCCGATGGATACCGCATTTGCTCTGTGAAGAGCAAAAAGCGGCTCGCGTTACTTGGTGCGTCAGAACTCTCGAAAGATTCCACGCAGGATCCTCAAATGCTGTATACAACATCGTATCAGGTGACGTATCCAGGATATACGCGTACAAACTCGAAACAAAAAACCAGTCACGAGTTTGGGTGTTCGAAAATGAGTTAAAGTCAACAAAAATGGTTCGTTCACGGAGTGTTGCAAAAAAAATGGTGGCCACGTTTGTCTCCAAAACCGGCCATGTTGCGACTATTCCTCTTGAGGGACAAAGAACGGTTAATGCAGAATGGTATGCTAGCATTTGTTTGCCACAGGTCGTTTCTGAACTCCGTAAAGAGAACTACAACCGCCTCATCTTCCTCCATCACGACAATGCGAGTTCTCACACCGCGCACAGAACAATAGAGTTTTTAGAGCAAGAAAACATAGAATTATTAGACCATCCGCCGTACAGCCCCGACCTAAGCCCTAATGATTTCTATACTTTCCCTAAAATAAAGAATAAATTGCGTGGTCAGAGATTTTCATCGCCTGAAGGAGCTGTGGACGCCTACAAAACGGCCATTTTGGAGACCCCGAACTTCCGAATGGAATGGTTGCTTCGATGATTGGTTCCATCGTATGGAAAAATGTGTCAAATTTCGCGGAGAATACTTCGAAAAGCAATAAATACATTTTTAAATAGTAATGTTGTGTCACTTCCTTGATTCCCGAAATTTTCAGTGCCGCCCTATAACCAGAGATGGATATCCTACCATATATAATTTGTGTGTGTTTTTAAATTGTAAGGATAGAGGCGTGTGGAAGGCTCGGGTGCCGAGATGGTTCTCTTTATTAATATAAACATTAACTTATATACTAAATACATATAAGGGCACTACATTTCCCTTCCTAAAATAATTAAAAAAAAACTTAAATACATTTGATGTTTTTTTTGTAAACAATATTGATTAAAATATAATATTACATTTATAATACATATTAATTAGATTACATTTTTATAATAACAATGAGTAACAAAGAGTAACAATGACAAATGACAAATACTTTTTAACACTCATAATAATACAAACATATAAATAGATTGATAAACATTTTAAAACATTATAACTTATAGTATTACAACTTCTTGGGAGGTCGTAATGAGATAACAGTTAGTTTAATAATTCCACTCTACATATAAGGATCGATATCAAATATATCAGGCCAACGATATGTAATAACAAAGTTTCAAATATGACTCTTAACTATTTATGATCTTCGTTACTAACTGATATTAAGTACTAGTCACATATAACATTCATCATCATCATGTCATCAATTACATAATACATTTTTCATAACCATTTTTACGCATACATACGCATTTTCTACATACAGTACATTCCTTCATATTTTGTTTTTTTTTTAGATTTACTTTATTTCATCATCAACATTTTTATTCATAGTAGTCCTTTATTTATTCTCCGTTTATTCCTACTTTCGTTTCATATTCACATGAGTTTCACATATACCCTAACTTTATTTATTTCATCATTATCATCATCATTCTCGTTAATATTTTATTTATTCTCCATAAATTGCTACTTTCGTACCATATTTCACTGGGTTTCATACATACCCTTTTTCACATAACATACACTTTTATAGGTACTTATATTCCCTTTTCCCTATTTTGTGGTTCTCATTTAAGTCTCTTTAGACTCCAATTTATCTCACGGAGGAAAACTTGTTCACACCATGATCGAATGGAAGGATTTAACACACAATCAGGGGAGTTTACAAACTGTCTCCTACTCTATTACATCAACATTTTCTATCATTTCTCCTTTCTATTTATTTTATGCTCCGTACTCACTAGTCTCAAAATAATCCTAAAACTTCCACGAAAACGTCTCGCGTTGAACATGATCAAGCATTTGGACTATACGTCATTATTATTTGGTTTTTAAGTATTTCCACTCGACGGACGGGTAATCAGACCGTTCATCGATGGAAGTGGAAGTATTTTGGTCAATCCTTCTATAGTCATAACCTTCATTTATCGAAATAATGTGTTTGCAGCCACATTATTCGTAAATCTAACAACTATGTTTTAATCATACCTTCTTACTTTACATTCATCGTGTCAGTCCGGGTTAAATACGTAATAATGTACGTAATTTTTGTCATACAAGTTTTTCATAGTTACAAGCGCTAATCTGAACCTAACTGTACCTAGCTCATGATTTATTTTTTCCAATTAATGTTACCTACTGACATTCCATTATTTTTAATTTATTTAATTTCAAAAATTTTAAAGAAAATTCTTATCAATATGTACGAGAAAAAGAAATATTAAATATCGATACTATTTTATATCAATGTCTAACAAAGTGCATGGACTCAAGAATTTACTACGTTGCATTAATAACTATAGTTCATATTACTGATACAATATACAGGAGCTTTAGAACATTATAATATGAATTTAAAATAACAAAATTACCCCAATCGTAAACTAAGTAAATGTAGGTAAAATAATTTTAAAATAATAGATCATAATGAGCCTATTTCAAATTTTAAAATACATTAATTTATTTATTTATTAATATAACATAAATTTATTTTTTAAAACCATTTAATGTTTAACTATTTCTGACATAGACATTTTTAATATTAGCCAAATAATAAAAAAATATACCTAGCATTTGATTAACTCAACTACTTTTCCTGGTAGGCAGCTTCTCTTCGTCTTCTCCGATATCTCCCGGCACCATTCTTCTGGACCTCTTCAATTCCAACATCTCCATTGTAGGGACACCAACATCTCCCGGCACCTTTCCACTGGATCCCTTGGACACCAATATCTCCCGGCGCCAATTTCATTTCTTCTTAATATCTTTTTCTTCTTTTCATCTCCTTGATTTTATTCTTCAAAACTTCAAAGCTTTATGTCTTCTTATCATTTCATTATTCTTCAAGTGAGGCCTTTTTATATATTTTATTTCTTCTCATAATTTATTTATTATTCACTTTTATATTTTCGATATAATTTTCTTTTGATTAGATAATCAAAAGTTAAGTTAATTAAATGTCATATTTTTCTTGCTATAATTTTATTTCTTCTTATATTTTAATATTCTTCATTTTTCGTCATTGCTATATTTACGTTTTTTATTTATATTTTCATGATATATATTTTTATTCTATTAATTATTTAAAAATTTAATCTTCGGCTCAGCGCTGCCGCGAGGCAGCCCTGTCACGGTCGCCATGTAATATAGGATGCGTCCGAGAGGCTCGCCTCCTGGCAGGGTCGCCGTGTAAGGATAGAGGCGTGTGGAAGGCTCGGGTGCCGAGATGGTTCTCTTTATTAATATAAACATTAACTTATATACTAAATACATATAAGGGCACTACAAAATGGTAAACCATGTTAGATTAGTCAACGTCACCGTTTAAAATAAATGGTCTCATTATGAATTAGCTCTTAAATTATTATAATCATGATTAAATTATTGCAAAACAAAAAACATAGATTAAAAAGTTACAATATCAAAAACAAGCAAGGATTAAAATAAAAAGATTCATTTATAAGGCCGAAAACAATAGGGACTGATAAAAAAACGTTCGAACTTCAAACTAGAACCGCTATAGGTACGACTCAACAATGGCGGATTTAAACTGTCAGATTGACAGCAGATAAGTGTGTTTCAAAATTGATCGAGAATATAGATACCATACATGATGATGAACGTTTTATACTGTATGCATATTATGCACATTCATGATTTTATGTTATTTTCGGACACTATATCTCATTAATTTTGCAACTTTCATCGTGGTACCCATGTAATATATGATATGAGGTCTATGGGCGTCGGTAGGTACTACATTAGGTACGTTTTATGACGTCAGTAAACTTTTTTCAGTCAAATGTTAAATAACACATTCACCAGTCCACATCATACGTAGGTCTACGAAGACACAATAACTGGCAGTCTATTCGGACACGCATATCTGATAAGTACCTAAATGAGTAATTGCACACTTTAATGATTTTTAACCGACTTCCAAAAAAGAGGAGGTTCTCAATTCGTCTGTATGTTTTTTTTTGTATGTATGTGACACGATTACTCCGCCGTTTGTGAATGGATTTCGATGATTATTTTTTTGTTTGAAAGCTGGTGTTTCCAATTTGGTCCCATATTAATATTATTAACATCTGACTAGCAGTTTTTTAGTTATCCCCAATAACGCCTACTTGGATGGTTTCTTTTACCTAGACGATATGCTCATTTTATTACTTGTCGATGTAACAATTGTATAGGATGCTTTGGTTGCACACCATAGTATGTCGCGGTCATCGTAATCATCATCACCATCATCATCATCGTAATCATCATCATCACCATCTAAAAAAAAGGAGGTTCTCAATTCGTCTATATGATTTTTTTTTTTTTTTTGTATGTATGTGACACGATATCTCCGCTGTTTGTGAATGGATTTCGATGGTTATTTTTTGTTTGAAAGCTGGTGTTTCCAATTTGGTCCCATATTAATTTTATTAAGATCTGACAAGCCGTTTTTTAGTTTTTTCCAATAATGCCTATTTGGTTGGTTTTGTTTACCTTGATGATATGATAATTTTATTACGTGTCGATGTAACAATTGTATAGGATGCTTTGGTAACACATCATAGTATGTCGCGGTCATCGTAATCATCATCATCATCACCATCATCATCATCATCATCATCATCATCATCCTTTATCCATCCACTGCTGAACATGCCTCCTTCAATGAACGCCAAGACGACGAATTTCGGAATCACTAAAAATTAAGAAACAACATTTTACAAAAAATTAAAACCGACTTCAAAAATACTAAACTAAAAAGTAATAAAATAACAGTTTCTTTAATTTTTGTGCTTACAACATATAATCAACTTAATCTTCTACCAATGTACAAACTTTGCGTCGTTTACTTTTGGAGTCGGTGTCGTATTTGTTGCTGTACCCTACCTACCTACCTTGGCTGACACCGACTCTTCTATTTTTTTTTAAATAAATAATAATATCCCTTGCCGGCCATCTTGGCGTTCATTGAGGGAGGCATATGTTCAGCAGTGGATGGATAGAGGCTGATGATGATGATGATTTAATAATAATATTATCAACCCGTATAATATTATGTCCCACTGCTGGGCACAGGTCTCCTCTTCTAAATCAGGCGAGGAGGGTGTAGGGCCATAGTTCACCGATGCGCCCAATGCGGGTTGGTGAACTTCACACACCTTCAAAGACTTTTATCTCATCAGGCATGCAGGTTTCATGAATCACGACAATTCACGATATACATCGCCTCAGAGGTCAAGAGATACAAAAGTGACCTCTATTCGACTATTATCATTTATTTTCTGTAAAACCCTCTCCACTTTTGAAAATAAGATCAAATTATCTTAAATACACTTGTAAGTGGATGAAAGCATTCCACCCCGACACACAGCAGGGCAATTGAAAACACCAAGTCACACCCTCTGATGTAGCCGCTGTTGTGACGTGAAGGGTGCGCTAAAAGCCTTATAAAAAATGTTTTAAAGACGTATGCTGTGGAGTTTTGAGGACGCGCGCCGAATATTTAATGGCAAGCTTTTGTTTCTTCGATCGGTGAATTTTCAAAATGATATGATTGATTGTAAAAGGTTCTGAGTATTTTTCCCCCCTTAAATATGTCCTTTTTTACGCCGGGAAATGCTCTGCGGCATCCCGGGAGTGGGTTTCCCCAGGCGGGTATCTATGTGGGACTCGCTGTGCCCTAAAGGTGGTGAGATGGACGCAGCTCGATCCAGTTAAACCCAACGAGTGCCACCAATGCAACCTTTGGTGAAGTGAGGTGAACCCCGGATCTGTTGAGTAAACAGGGCACCTCGAAGGCTAGTCAGTCCCTCCAAACGTCGGGACAGTACAATGGGATGAGGTTCCCATCCTCGCCCCTTGTCCCCCTGCTCTTTTGTCCCCTCTTCTCATAAGAGGGACACAAAGAGCACAAGGTGCGGGGCTCACCCCAGGCTACTGAGCCCCAACGCCACGACAAGGCTTGAACCATGGTGGGCCCTAAAATATGTCCTCGAACTAACAAGAACTTACCAATAAAATGAAGCTTGATTTAAAATTTTATTTAATGTGATGTGATAGTAAGGTAGGTAGTAGGTAGTAAAGAAGAATAATATTTTTTTTCTCTTTATTTAAAGGGACTTTTATCCTACATAAGTATGTCAGTCCCATAATAATAATTTATTGGAAGTTTTATAAATAACCCATGTTACATATCCTATTATTGATCTAAACATGCATAGTTATAAGTTACAATACTTTTTAAAATATCTCGTTTTTGTTAATTTTTTATAATAATAAATGTAAAATGATAACTTGTAGTAGGTAGGTACATATTACCTTTCTCATGGCGGCATCTCAAGAAACGCTACTTTTTAGTATCTAACAAAAATTAGAATGACATCCAAAATTATTAAATATACCCCAAACAATAATAATCTGACGCAGCAAATTGATACAACCGGGCCATATTTAAAAGGCCAATTCTGAATCCATAAAAATAAACGCTGGCAAATTACAGAGCGCAGACAAATAACGTTGTTGATAACATCTCTCACAAAACCGACCATATTAACAACGCAATAAAGACGTTAAAACACACAATAAAAATATTATGACAAGCCATTGTCTTCGTAAAAAGGTTTATCAGGGATCTGAGGCTTCCAAATTGAGGTAATTACTGGAAAGGTCCGTAGACCACGCCCTTAGCCGCGGGAAGGCGGCGAGCGATCTGATTGGTCGAAGACGTCGGTGCATGCGCATCCAAATCATCGCTGTTTTTATTTTTAATTGTGGTTTCGCAGTGACGTTAAAACATTTAAAATGATTGATATTGTATTTCGTTTTTATCTTATCGTTGTTCAGTTTTATGATTCTGAGAACAGAACGACTATAAACCAAATAGTGATTATTATGTGCTAGTAATCGATTGAATTTGCCTAATCTATATTTTGTAATACTCGGATTAATTAATATTATGTTTCCACGTAACTACTAGTAGATTTCTAGTATATACACATAGCTTTAGAACTCGCTCCAAATACTTTAAACAATAGTCGAAAGAAAAGCTCTTTTAGTAGATTCATTTTAATACAGCTTTTAACCGTTTATTTAATAAACAAACTCTAGTTAGTCACACTATAATTTTCATGTAAAACTCTACCTACACTAAAAATAAGTAATCACAACATTGTGGCATACGAGGCGAGAAGGAGAAAATACGGAAAATAAGCTAGGCCTGTGGCGTCACATTGTCATGCAGAAAATAACTTGATCAGCCTTCATCAGTCCATAAATTGGATGGATCAGACTGGACAGCATACGCTGAAATAAATGAACCTGATCGTTTAGTTATTTAATAGAAAGACAAAATTGCTTTAAAATGTTTTATTAAAATGTTATTATCTATACCTACCTACAGATAAATAAAATTGGAGTGTCTGTTTGTAATATTAAGATAACCGCTTTTTACTAAACGCATAGGGGAAAACTAGGTAAAACGCCCCAGTTTTTTTCAACTAATTCGTGCAATAAAATAAAATACATTTTTATAAAACTGTCTATTTAGGAACATTAGTAGCTATATATTAGTAGGCCATTTAGTGGTTACCGCTGTCGATCCTGGCTATACAGGAGTAGCAGCGGTGGGAACCTGGACCTAGCCCGATAAAAAAAAAATAATCAAGCAATACACATAATGTGCCTGCAAATTTTGATAAAATTTGACATTTCTTCTGTGTCGGGAACACTATGTGATGATCCTAACACTGATGACGTCACACTCGAGTAAACATCGCTCCCGTGACCATGGTTGCTGTATAGTATCCGACACGTAGTCGTAATAATCGCGACATAATAGGTAAAAGTTGTTTCATTATAATGAGTGAAATTCGCGTAAACATTAGAAAACAACATCAAACAATGATTTAAAAAAAAAAGGGAGTGCGTACTACGGCAAACTTATTTTTAAATATCATTTATATTTATACTAATCTAAAGCTTTAAATTTTCCAAACTTGCGATACGACGTTCGCTCTATCTTACTCTCTCTCGATCTTTCTCACTCGCTTGCTTCCCTACTCTCACTCCATGGCTATTTGCTTCATGTTACGTTCGCCCTTTCGTTACGAAAAAAACGTTGCACATTTTCTTGACGTTTCATCCGTAAAAAAAAAATACTGTCATGCATTACATACATGTGCATACTTTACTTCAATAATACTTAAGATTTCGTAGAAATATCAGTAGTGCATTTTTCAAAATTGGTCATTTACCATATATAAGAAATTGACAATTTTTCCACTATTCAAAATGCTTTTATTGGCTTTTGGGGAAAACTGATATGATAATTGAGTAATATCATTCTAAAAATAATAGATTCAATAAATTAATTAAAGTGGCGTTAATATTAATTTAGTTTTTTTTATGACAATTTCAATAGGTATAGGTACATATGGAGAATGTATGTAAATGTCATCGAAAAAAATGTCAAAACTATACAAAAACATAACGAGCCGGATCTAAATGTGTTTTATGGTGAATAGGAGAATATTTTTAAAATAACTTGAACGCTAATGCACGTCGGACGGATTTATGGAAAGTGGCTCCGTCAACGAACACCATTACATTACTGTAAATAAATATCGCGAATGTAATGCTTTTAAAAAACCAAGCGCTTCCTGTGAAAATTAACACTTACCGCGACTGATGATTACGATTCACTTTAATTGTCATAATATATACAAAATGTTATGATATTGTTCGGGTAAAAATGTTACCATAATCGGTAAGCTGTAATGTGGTTTTCACTGGAGTAAATTCCTGTATCGCTATATATCGCCTATCGGTCACAAAGTTGTCTGTACCAGAAGTAATTTTGACGTGACGTGAGCCGGCTGCACGAACGAAAAAACATGACGCATGCGGCGTTACCTCGCTGTGAGGCGTTCCATTTTCTTTTGACGTTGTCACGTTCAACTATCGCCAGTAAACCGATGTTACAGACAACCGATTTTTTTAATGATCTCATTAGTTTTATAGAGACCTAGGTACTGCTACCGGATTTGCCTGCCCTAAAATTAAAAGTAGTTTCTTTTAAAATAAATAACCTAAGCCTGAATAATAATGTATTTCTATTTCTAGAGATTAGTGCGTTCGGACAAAGAAATAAACAAATTTTCCAGCTTTATTGCCTTTCATCATCATCATCATCAACCCTTATCCGCCCACTGCTGATCGGTCGGTCATCTTGGCGTTCTTGGGGGGTTCTTGAGTAGCGATCCTTCGCTACTCGTATCCACACGGACCGGTTACTTTTTTATGTCAACCGAGCAGTCGGAGCCTTATGGTGACTACCGACGCTCATAGACATCCGCACAACGTTACGCATCTGCGTTGCCCTCCTTTTCCCTATGCAATGGGCCACCGAAAACTCACAAATCGCACGAAACGCAACAGCATAGCTGTCACTTGACGTCGGTGTTATGTGAGCGAGAGGTACCACCCCGGTCGTGCCGGCCCAATTCGGCTGCAAAGCGGATGACACTACCTCTTACTGCACGGAGATCGTCTTCCCACCTGGTTAATTGGCGACAAGACTACTACTACCTAAGCGCGGCCTCCACTCAAGAAGCTTATTATTATTTAGGTACCTATATTACTATAAAACCCGCTCTACAGAGCCCCCCGCACTACAGGGCCCCCGGCCTACAGAGGCCCCCGGATTACAAGAGTCCCCGGTCTACAGGGGCCCCTTTTCTACAGGGCCTCCCGGTCTACAGTGACCCCATGGCTACAGGGGCCCTAAAGTTTATCAGACAAATTCCTAGAACTATCTGACTAAATGAGCTACAAGGAATACTATTATTATACCGGCAACTCTAGGAATTTTATGAGCATTAAATATAGATAATAAAGTACAGTAAAAACTTGACTGTGGCCACACGGAAATGCCAAGCTGGTTGCCGTCGCCACAATATATTGACAAGCAATGAAGGATACGAGTGACACTAAAAATTATCCAAGAAAATAACAGCTCAAAATATTTTTATAGTTATGTATATTTTTCTAGTCTTAATTAAGTCCAATTGAAGATAAGAGTTTATTTATCAAATAGGTATATTGGCTAAAATATCAACCTATATGTCATGACATTTAAATTGTTAATTATTCATAAAAAATTGACAAAAATAACATCAACCAGATACAGCATTAAAATATCTAAATTTAGATATAAGGTAGTAGGTACGTCTCGACGAATCTGCTGTTTCGATTAGGTAATATAATTCAAGGATATAGAATTATAATAATTCTATTAAAAACAATAAAATAAGCCTACTCATAATGACAGCCTCTACCGAGTGATGCAAGACAAAGAGAGCTTGAAAAATCCTGAGATATAAGATGTTAAGTCTCGGTGCCAGTAAAATACACTGCTTGTCTTTGCCCTCCTTACCAAAACACAGCAAAGCTGTTTAGCGGAAGAAACCAGCAGGATAGTGGTAGCCATACAGACGGGAACACGGCACCAGAGCATTGTCCCACAGGTAGATTTGATGGCCGGGCCTTAAAAAGAAGTAAAAAGTACCTTGTCTTTTGTATGAGGTAGAGCCATGCTGGTGAGGCAGGACCGGGGTTGTGCCTCTCGCTTTTTTTATGTTACTTGGATAGGCAAACTGGCAAACGTACCACCTGATGGTAATGTGGTCGACGTCGCCCATGAACATAAACTAGTATACCTCGGTGCAAGTAATTACACTGCCTGTCTTGCCCTTCTCTCCGAAACACAGCAAAGCTGTTTCACAGGAAAAACAAGCAAGATGGTGGTACCCATGCAGCCGGGAGCGCGGCACAGCACTTCCCTGCGAGCGGTTACATAATACCGGCGTAAAGTAACAGCTATGTTATCGCGTTTCGTGCGGTTTATGAGTTTCTGGTGGCCCATCATAGGGAAAAGGAGGGCATCGCATCTGCATAATCTCTGGTTGTGCGGATGTGTATTGGCGTTGATAGTCGCCAAAAGGCTTCGACTGCTCGTTTGCCCTCCTGTGCTATAAAAAAAATATTGGTGAACTGTGACGAGTGCACGTTAAAAAATTTATTTTAATTGGTGGATCACAACCGGACTCGGAACACTCTTTTTGTTTGTCGTAAAACTCGGCTATCGCTGATAAGTAAACTAGTTCTAATGACTTTGTAATGATAGGACGTATGACACCTCAGTCCTCCCGTGACCATGGTTGCTGTAAAGTATCCGAAACGTCGGGCTTGTAAAAATCTTAATAAACCGCGATAAAATCCGTAAAAATTGTTTTATTATAATAGTTCTAATGACACTAAAGCTTGTTAATACATAAAAGTAGGAGATTAACTTACATGATAGCCGGTGATTAACTTACATGAAAACAGGTTATTAACTTACATGAAAGCAGGTGATTATCTCATATCCGTGATAACAAGACCAAAAACTAAATGGGATAAGTTTACCAGGATAAGTGCGCCAATCCCGAAAATATAGCATCCTATTTCCATACAAAAACTTCTTTCATCCTGATGAGAAGGCGATGCAAGTCGGAAGCTAAAAATACCACAGCTATTTGAGGAGCACTCAAGATGTAAGTGCCATTTCTTATCTCTGACGGAGGAACTCCGAAAAAACATGGCGCCATCGGCCTCTTTGATGTGAATTGGCCGGAGTTTATTTATGAAATTGTTTTTTTAATATTTCCCATAGTGTTTGGAGGTGAGGATAGGAAAGCTCTCACCATTTTTTCCGCGGGAAAATGTTTTATCGCATCAGATTCCTGGAAACTAGGTTTTACCAATAGGTAAGTGTGAAATTTCCAGACCATAGCCAAGAGACCCGAATGCTTGTTTCCTTTTTGTGTTTTATATTTAATATATTTTTTCTTAATATTATTTAACGATACCAAATAAACTTAGCCCTTGTAGGCATTAGTAGCAGGCTCGTAAGAACGTTATATTTACATATACAAGAAATTGATCTAACTAATATAATTATGTATACACAAAAATTATTTATAACGACATATTAACCATTCTGTTTTAGATATTTTTAGTAATGAAAATAACCATGTTAACTTAAAATCATATATTATGTATACACAAATTCATAAACTCATCGTAGGGATGCAATTGTATACGATTGCATCCATGCAGGATGTCACCATTCCCCCACCATGGTTCAGGCCTTGTCGTGGCGGTGGGGCTCAGTAACCTAGGGTGAGCGGTGCACCTTGGGTGAAGCTAATTGGGCCGTGGGGGCTCTTTGTACCCCTCTTCTAAGAAGAGGGGACAGAAGAGCAGGGGGCAAGGGGTGAGGATAGGAACCTCACCCCATTGTACTGTCCCGACGTTGGGAGGGGTTGTTCTGTGGTGCGGGACAACCCCTCTGTGGAGGTGGCGTCGGTCCCTTGCGGGACTGACTAGCCATCGAGGTGCCCTGTTTGTTTTCTAGATCCGGGGCACCTCACCAAAGGTGGCATTGGTGGCACTCGCCGGGTTTTAGTGGGTAGAGCTGCGTCCATTTACCAGCTATCGGGCGCAGCGAGTCCCACATACCGGCGTGGGGAAACCCATTCCCCCACGGGTTGCCTCAGAGCATTTCCCGGCGTTAAAGAAAAAAAAAAGGATGTCACCATTCTGTTTATTTATCTCTTGAAACAATGTTGTTGTGTTTCGAAAAAAGTGTAGGATAGGTAGTGCAATCACTTGCGTGGTATGGGTGACTTTAATTACTTTCCATCAGGAGGCTCATCTGCCCCGCATATCCAATAACCACAAACAAACATACACTAATGTATCTAATTCACACATTCACTTTTGTAATACCATATCATATTCCAACTACACCAGCTGTATAATTTGCAGCTCTACATATTAATGGAAACCATTGTTAGGTTAAATAGGCTTCCATCTTATAATCAAATCCAGGCGTTAGTCTAGCAGGTGTTTAAGGTGTCCCCACCATGGTTCAAGCCTTATGGTGGCAGTGGGGTTCAGTAGCCTAAGGTGAACCCAGCACCTTGGGCGAAACAAATTGAGCCGAGGGAGCTGCTCTTTGTACCCCTCTTATATATAAGACGAGGGGACAAAAGAGCAGGAGGACAAGGGGCGAGAATGGTAAGCTCACCCCATTGTACTGTCCCGACGTTGAGAGGGATTGTTCTGTGGTGCGGGACAACCCCTCTGTGGAGGTGGCGTCGGTCGCTTGAGGGACTGACTAGCCGTCGAGGTGCCTTGTTTGCTCAACCGATCCGGGGCACTCCCACCAAAGGTGGCATCGGAGGCACTCGCCGGGTTTTAGTGGGTAGAGCTGCGTCCACCTTACCACCGTTCGGGAGCAACGAGTCCCACATACCCGCCTGGGGAGACCCACTCCCATGCGGGATGCCTCGGTGCATTTCCGGCGTAAAAGAAAAAAAGGTGTATAGGGTGTACCTACTAGTAATAGTAATGCCGCGCAATAATAGTACCGTCGCGTCGCCCCAGCGGCTCGGGCCGAGCCCCGGGCGCCGGGGTCGAGCAGCACTTGTCCTTCCAATATCATTCAAATGTGTTTCATATCCGGCTCCAGACACGGCGCGGCTCACTTTGCATTCGTAAACACTCCACACTCCGTCCCAAATTGGTAAATCATGGAAATTTTCAAACTTGAAAACGATGGATTCTGAAATATTTACCAGCCAGTTTCCGTGAATTCATTCGAATGTTCATTATATAGATAGACATTTAACAATAATATTAAAAATTATTAAACTCCACTCCGCACACGCTCCACACCTCCACTATTTTTCAGTTAATTTCCAAGTGGATTAAAACATAATAACAAAGACTCTCTTTTATTTGCGACTTCGCGTAAGTCACATTAGACCGCAAATTCTTTCAATAGGTAAGGTAAAGGTAGGCTTAAAATAATAAGGTTGTTTTGTTACAGGAGTAGCCAGTAGGTATCAATATATATATTTATGTTACATGGATAAGCAAACTGGCAAACGTGCCACCTGATGGTAAGTGGTCGACGTCGCCCATGAACATAAACTAGTTTACTTGGAACGAGCCCAGGCAACTCATTTATGTGTTGCCTATCCTGAGACATAAGATGTTAAGTCTCGGTGCCAGTAATTACACTGCCTGTCTTGCCCTTCTCTCCGAAACACAGCAAAGCTGTTTCACAGGAGAAACAAGCAAGATGGTGGTACCCATGCAACGGGGAGCGCGGCATAGCGCTTCCCCCCACCGGTAAATATTAATAAAAGATATGAAAAACTGTTCTTTATTTCTGCTGAAAATGTCAACTATTTACAGCTATTCCAAGTTTCTTCTAGTACTACTTCTAGTAGTAGTTCTAGTAGAACTTTTACACATATTAGAGAAAAAGAAATCCGGGTACGGCTGTAAGTCTTAGTTAACGCGGGCGAAGCTGCGGGCAACAGTTAGTGTATACTATAAAGGTATACGTCAGCAACAGCTAGTGTATACTATAAAACGTCAAACTGAAGCGCCCTCCCTTAATGCGCCCTCAGCAGATGGCACTGCATCGCGTGCGCGCGCGCCGCACGCAACTTGGATCTTCCTAATTATCTACAGAATTAACAGCATTGTGTACGGTAGGTACCTCGTTACCCCACCCACCAGCGCTGTGATACCATTTGGTGCCCATTTTAGTGGCTTACGTCATCCGTGTTTTATGTCTTTAATTATCTTGTTTTCCCCTAGTTAATTTGATATTTATGCAAAATATCTTATTTATGATAGAGATAAAGATTTTTATATTATTTTAATTGTATCATATTTTTTATTAAATTTATATTAAAAGCCTCTTTGGCTTTTATATACGGAGTTACTTAATCATATGAAATAGATAGGCATGTATTGGTAGGACAAGCAATTTATGAATTTTTGGACTATCTAAACTATTTCTTGAATATCTGGAATTATAACCTTCATTTCCTAGCCAGTTTGATCTTAATCCCATCGAAAAAAGTATTAATTATAAAACAATTCGAAAAAAAATCGAAAAATAAGCCACAAAAAATGTTAAATCGGAATGCGTCGAAATGAATTCCGCATAGTGATGGGGTGATGGGGTGGGCAGTGACGCGTGGCCACTTGGTGATATTAGTTGTGCCATCTGGCCACTGACCTGGAACGAAGGGAGCTGCGATTGCTCTTCATATTCATTACTCGGTGACGTTCTCGAATATATATTATGACAAGGAAACCCACCTTACTCGTGGGTTTCCTTGACACTTGGCTAACAAGACCAAGAAATAAGTGAAAAGTTTAACCATGCCCGACTACGAAGGGATACCCGATTACTAGACAAGCATACATATTGCTAATGTCCTAACCGTTCATTTATTGTCACATGAAAAAGCTTATCCCTGCTGCTATTGAGTTATTATATTATTACGTTTTAGACCAACTTTTCTAATAAGATGTATATTCTCTTTAAGCTTTAGTAAGAGGTAGTGCCATGCTGCATTGCAGCCGAACTGGGCTGGCACGACCGGGGTGGTGGTACCTCTCGCTCACATAACACTGGCGTCTGCGTGAACTTGGTTGTGCGGATGTGTATGGGCGTCGGTGCCGTGAGGCTCTGACTGCTCGTTTGCCCCTGAACACATAAAAAAACGCTTTTCTGGAGCAGTGCGATTTTTATCAGTCAATTGTTAAGATTATCAGTGTTTGCTACTGCTGAGCATAATATTTAAATGAGGCCCTCAAACCGGCCAAAACATCGTTAACGTCATTCTGTGTACTTGAAGCACAGATCTACAGTGATCTGTGACTTGAAGATGGCTGTCATTTTCTTTCTTTATTCTAAACTGGTCATCAACTTGCAGTCAACTTGATTCGGTCTGGCTGTAGATTATTTCGATTTTTTTTTTTTTCTGAAATGCTCTGAGGCATCCCGCGGGGGATTGGGTCTCCCCACGCGGGTATGTGGGACTCGCTGCGCCCTACAGCTGGTAAATGGACACAGCTCTACCCACTAAAACCCGGCGAGTGCCACCAATGCCACCTTTGGTGAGGTGCCCCGGATCTAGAAAACAAACAGGGCACCTCGACGGCTAGCCAGTCCCGCAAGGGACCGACGCCACCTCCACAGAGGGTTTGTACCGAACCACAGAACAACCCCTCCCAACGTCGGGACAGTACAATGGGGTGAGGTTCCCATCCTCACCCCTTGCCCCCTGCTCTTCTGTCCCCTCTTCTTATAAGAGGGGTACAAAGAGCCCCCTCGGCCCAATTAGCTTCACCCAAGGTGCACCGCTCACCCTAGGTTACTGAGCCCCACCGCCACGACAAGGCCTGGACCATGGTGGGGACGATTCGGTATGCTAGCATACTTATCAACACTTATAATATAAGTATGCATTTCGACAAGTGGAACCCTAATCACTAATCTCGGATGAAATAATTTAGACATGGCGGGAGTTTTCCAAGCGCGATGCTGTCATACAAAACAATATGGCGGAAAATCGCCGCGATCATTACTTGGGTACAATAGACACGTCACCGCGAGTTAGCCGAGCGCCTGATCCGTGATTTGTTCGGAGGGGTTTCGGTTATTAAGAATTTTAATAATGAAAAATAAAGGTACGGTGTATATCGACGACAAGCGGGAGATTCCCAAAGTAATCGGAATTTATAAAAGCGAAAGTAAAAGAAAACTTTGTTACATTTTCACGCCTGAATTGCTGATCTAGATAGAGTTTCTCATGTTTACAGATACAGACACAGAAAAAAGTCCCTCTTTAAAATATATTTAAACAAGGATTTTTTATGCCATAAGGAGGCAAACGAAAAGTCAGAGCCTTATGGTGACTACCGACGCCCATAGACATCTGCACAACCAAAAGTTATGCTGATGTGTTGCCCACCTTTTCCCTTCCCCCCCCCCCCTCCAATGAGCCACCGGAAAATCACAAACCGGACGAAACGCATAGCTGTTACTTGACGCCGGTGCTATGTGAGCGAGAGGTCCACCCTGGTCGTGCCGGCCCAATGCGGCTGCAAAGCAACATGGCACAGCCTCTTACTATGATACGGATATGTGACTAAACAACATACCTTTGCCAAACTAACCAACAATATGTGTTTGCGCGGTCTGGGTTTGTGTCTACTCGTATCGGATTCGAACCTAAGCTTCCGCGATCGATCCGGATCGATGTGGATAGCACTTGTGTAAACCATCTTATGTATTAAACCCATATAGCTATTTGCGACGTAATATCTGTTCCTACATATTACACGGTAGGTACCTAAGTGCATTTCAATTCAATTAAATGTTAGGGATCTTGTCATAGAACACGCCACATTTATATTATGACTTAACTAAACTTAAGGATTATCTTTTATAACAAATCCCTCTATAGGTAGCCCGAATATACCTTAGCTTAGCTCAAGAGGACTCAGGTTGCGTCATTTCATTATGAATCTTGCATACCTACAATCTTGACCATTACAAAAAGTCATCATAATAATCAGGTCAGGTCAATCGAAAACCTACATTCATACATATATACTTGCATACTACATACCATACATACATACATACTTGCATACAAACATACATACATACACATATGAAATAAGTGTCTGCTTACGGCGGGTTCCAAGCTTGCAGAGTGGTGTGGGATGGACCTTACCACTACAGCCATACATAAACATATTCTAATTTCATTTATAATGAAGGTATTCTAATATTTTAACACTTTGAACTGGCAGGAGGCCTGTCATTATATGTCATTATAATGACTTCAAATGGTTCATAACCATCACAGTGACAGCGAAATAATCAATCATTATACACAATTTGTCACAGTCGCGTGCTCGATAAAAGCATTTGATCTGTTATGGTGTAATAGGTTAAGTGGTCAGGTTTCTAGTCTCTTTTTACGACTGCAGCAAAGGCGAAAAGAAAGGTTAAGATTTTAACTCTATATAGGTTTGTATCTACGTATGTTTCAGTAGGTTTGTATCTTATAGCACCTAAACTGCTATATCTATAGAGTTAGGTAGCCTAAAGACTTCCGATATTATGTATTTTAACCAACTTAAAAAAGGGTCTTCTTTTCCGTAGTGGTATCACAGTCTCTAAATTGATTATTAATATTGATTTTTCATTTCATTTCCATAGTAGACCAAATGTCTCTTGGCCCTTATGCCTTTCCTTTCTTTATACATTTTTATTCCAGTAATAAACTTGTGTTTTCCTTTTTCCTGAAATACAGCTAAACATTGGAAACGTAAGAAGGAGAATGCCATTCATCCTTATCTTTGGTAATTGCCCTGTAATAACTTTGACCACATATCCCTCAATTTATTCTATTCTATCTATTTCTCCATTACCTTTTCCTCTATTACCTATATTTCTATGAATTTTCCTTTTAACTATTCATTAGTTTTTTACGTTTTGCTTTATGTCCTTCTGTTTATGTATTTGATTTCAGTGATGAAATATAATTAATTTGTGTCCATTGTAAGTATCATTTTTGTATGAAATACTGTGTAACTTATGTGTTTTAATCTTTACATTTTGTCTAGTACTTTTATCGTGACCAAATATTATAAAATTTACTATATTCTGTTTTAAAAAGTAACAAGCGGATACAGGACTGACAGCCTTGCTGAATACCTTACCGACTGACAAAATGAGGTAAACCTAATAGGTACATTTTGATTTTCATGTAGATATATTATGCTGTTCCTTTTGTTGTGGCGCTAGATGATCCGCACTAAGCCAAAAGTAACAGTTAAATGAAATATAAACGTGTATTAGTTAATACTGAACCACCCGGGGCAGTAAAGGGTGAACTTCAATCAGCTAATTGGGAGGTAATCCGTAGAGTGGGATATTGTAAACGTGGATGCTGTGGAGATAGATATGTGGTGCTAGGTAATAGTGTATAACTAATATTCATATATACTAGCTTATAACAAGAGGCAAGTCAAGAGGTCGGACGAAGGTTGGTACGGTGATATCGGTACTAACAATAATAATAATACAATAATATAGAAACTAATAAATATCTACGACTGTCATCAGCTAACAATATGAGTCAAATCTGTTCTGTCGAAGTGTTAATAAAAGCGAATAAGATTTTATTTTATTTTATTTATTTATTTAGAACACATACAGTCACATGAAAAAAGAATGTACTATAAGAAACCAGAAGGGAAATACGTTTAAAAATAACAATAATTTATTCGTATTAGTAAAAGAATAACAATCTCAGGGTTGGCTGATAACATTTATATGTAAATGTGTGGGCACACCTCCCTCCTTACCCACACTGCACGTGCATTCACATACCTAAACCACACACATCACAAATACTACAACAGACAGCTACATAATTAAAAGAGAATGGCTTTACCGACATTAATTAACAAACTTAACATGACCGATAGCCATTCGGCCAGACTCCCGTCCTCCTCGAGCTCGCAGATACCATTCGGCCCTTCAGACTAGGTGTACCTCAATTTTATAGGCATAGTTGGGTGTGACGCCGACAAATTCAAAACATTCCTACCGCCCGGCCGTCCTACCCTCATTTTTACAAAATATCCCTAACAGTACATATTCTTTTGTTATGTCATAAGGAGGCAACCGAGCAGTCGGAGCCTTATGGTGACTACCGACGCCCATAGACATCCGCACAACCAAAAGTTATGCAGACGCGTTGCCCTCCCTTTCCCTATCCCCCCTCCCCAATGGGCCACTCTATAATATAGCTGTAAAAAAGACCTGCCTGGAGGTTTATTTTACAGCTGATATATGGATTTTCCTTTTAATGTTTTTCTCCACTTTGGCTACTTAGATACCTACGATCTATGCGCTAACACACAACTATGAACATTCTAATGGCACAGCTCCACCGCGCCTCTTCGTCCTCCGCGGTGGAGCCGCGCCCTTACAGCTCATATAAAATTGCTCAAATAACTATTAGTATATTTGAGAAATTTTCCAATTTAACTAGATTTCTAGGATGTCAACAACAATACGTGATACGTGAACTAAATACGAACATAAAATGGATAATGTCGATCACATCAATTGACTAGTTTGGGAGCAAAAATCTACCTATCTGACGCTGGCTGTACAATACGAGTATTTCATTTTGCCAGACTAAAGTTAGTTCGACAGTTTTAAGCGTTACGTGTTTTACATATATAAACATTTTCCGCCGTCACTCATAACTAACATCAATCTGGTCAAGTTAAACTGCGCGTACTGTACCGGGTACTCGGTTCAATTGGCATCGCCCAAGGTGCTGGCTTCCCCTTAGGCTACTTTAAGCCCCACCGCCACGACAAAGCTTTAACCGTGGTGGGGCTGATACCTCAGTACTACCGTAAGTATGGCCGCTGTCAAGTATCCATCTGTATGTCATATTATGTGCTATCTTAACTCTAAACGATATGATTTTCCGTATTAAGATGTTTTTAAACAGAAATAGCGCTAGTTTTAATGTCGAAGAGAATTGCATTTATGTAAAAAACGACATCATACTTACACCAAAACATTTAGGGGACCTAAAAGGATCATTAAGTCTAAATTTTATCCCAGTTAATATCACAATCGGGCAAGTTTTATACTTATTATTATACTCTGATGCCTTCCATTCATCTATCCTTGTCTCTTCAGGTGCAGTATAGACATCGAAATCGAAGAATTCTAGACTAATTTTCTGAGTGTGTATGTATGTACAATACCGCATGTCTGTATGTACATACAAGTGGAGGTATTTGTTAATGTACACAGCCACCGTCTCGAAGTAATGTCGCTCGCAGACCCGCGTTAAGTGCGTAGCGTGCCGGCTCTATACTACAAAGTACAAACCATGGAGGATAGAAGTAAGAAGTTCATGTGTATGAAAAGTGTCCGTCGAAAAGCGTCAAATAAGAATGTCGCAGTAATTAGAGAGTTAAATGTGTGTGTGCTATAGGCGCACAATTTGCTTTTTTTAATACATACATACAATTCGTCTGAAACTGTTACTTCAAACCCATTATTTACACCATTGTGGACGGATTTGAACTATTATTTTCAGCTAAAATTGACACTTTTGGAATATGTAATGGATTTTTTTCTCCTATACGTCATGTTACTACATACTCCATGCTACAAATATACCTGTCACACATGTGACAGTGTACATCTACATACGTTACTGATAAGTTTCTAAATAATTCGTAACAAATTTCCTTCCTCAAAGCTCGTAACAGAGTCATTGAGAAACTTATCGGTTGTTCTGCCAATTTCTATAGAACAAGCGATAAAATTCTTGACAGTTTGATTTTTGAATTGTTTTATTTGATTTAAGTTAGCTTATCACTCTAGGGAATAATGTCCTATATACTTTTAACAGAGCGTTGCTCATTCCTTGAATTTAGGACTTTTGAGGATTTACCTCAGAATAGTCCAAACTTTATTGAGACCGGACATAGACTGCGTTACAAGATTTGTCTGTAAACATAAACATGTATTTAGGTACAAAATCATTCAGCGCTCATATTGGCTGCAGGAACAAATATATATTTGAAATTCTATTTCATAAAACATGCAGTCCAACCACTAAAATTAATCCATTATAACAACATTTGTTTTCAGTGATTAGTTTATCAGTGTTTGTATTTCGTCTATTTCGTTTATTGTGTTTAAAAAAAAAACAATTAATATATTGAAGTTAAAACTTCTTTAGGCTTCTAAGTTATAATTTTCACTTCTATCAGCAGTCCCTATGACTGCCAGTGTTTTTTTTATTCAATGCATAATATTGAATTTATTATTATTTTTTATTATTATTTTGGGCTTATTCAGACTCGCGGGACCCGCACGATAACATGTCAAAGAATTTAGAGTTGAATTTCGCGGTTGTCGCTGTGTCCGAACGACGCTTTAATTCATTATAAGATTCCGAAAAATTGTAAACCTCCTCCTTTTTGAAGTCGGTTAAAAAAGTTGCTGTTTCTCTATGGTTTAATCTGCTAAGGCGATGTTGCCAAGTAATATCTAGAATAATGATACCTTTTTAAAAAATCAATGAATTAATTAAATCAGCTCAGTAATTATGAAGATCATGGCATCATCATCAACGTCACCCTATTTTATGCACTGTTAAAATTATCTTTCAATGAACGCCAAAACGGCAGATTCCTGTAAATAAAACAAATATACTTTTTATTCATATTAAATTTTAGATTTAATCAAGAACTGTAGTAGGAAGGCGGCACCGTCTCTAACCAGGGGGAAGACATCATCGTCAATCAGAAACTAACATAAATATGCTTTTACGTCTCCCCTCGAGGGCGCAAATGTACCCAAATGTGCGGGGCGGGCATGAGGACGCATACAATTTTTAGACTGCCAGGATTTGAGCGGCCTACCCGTATTTGAGAGAGTTGCCCGGATTTGAGCGAGCTGTTCGGATTTGAGCGAGCTCTCCAGGTTTGCGCAAGCTTTCAAGATTATCCGGCTGTTTTACTTTTTTATATAAAAGGGGACAAACGTACAGTCGTTCACCTGGTGGGTGATCAACGACGCCCGTAGACAACTACACCGGAGGAATTACAGAAGCATTGCCGGCCTTCCAAACGTGACTGTCTCTTCTTATAGGTCCCTAAGTCTTCGGAAATACCTCGGTTGGCAACTGAATCCATATAGCGGTCGTGATAGATAGGAAGTGCCTTAAAAATTGAACACTTGTGGGTTTCGGAACGTGTAAATGTAGATGAGATAGTATAAATACCTATAATATAATTTTCCTACTATATTTACGACGCCATGTTGAAAAATTATAATCAATGTATAATAAAAATAAAATAGAACTTAAAACTTGCATTAATATTATTAGAGAGCATAATTAACATAACCCTTAAAACATCTGATTTGGAATAAAACTACTTTTTAGGCAATTAATGGTGATTCTGATATGTCTGCCGTTTTAGATATTTGAGAGCCATTTGAATTAAAAATGTGATTGACGCCCGAATACTCAAACGAATCTCAAATTTAAGACGTACTTAAACTCATGTTGTCCCTCTTTTTTTCTTTGAATCTGACACGTCGTAGCATGAGTTTAAGTACGTCTTACATTTGAGATTCGTTTGAGTATTCGGGCGTTAAATATTGTCAATATTTAAATCACATCTTTTGTAGTGAATTGTTGTGAGTTCTTTCGAAGTGTAAAAATTTGGTAGAGTAGGTAGCACCCTATTTTTTTTCTTTTTTTCCTATTCTATTGATAGTACTAATAGTGAAAATACGTATTCTGTCTTCGTTTGGTAAATTCTGACATGATCCTCAGATGATAAATAAACAGTTTGGTTTAGTTTGTATTTTTGTAGTGATTTTGTTTTTCTGACCTAAAATTTCTATATACAATTTACTAGTGGCAACGACAGACTTTGTCCTAACATTATTTTTGTGTATCTAAACCATTCTCAAATCCACTTGAACACAGGCAAAAAAAATCATCAATGTCGGTTCAGCCGCTTAGGAGGAGTTCAATGTCATACACACGTACAGAAGAATTATATATATAAAGATTAGTTACTAGCTTTGGTGTTCCCTTTTTTTTCTTTAACGCCGGGAAATGCTCAGAGGCATCCCGCCGGTGGGTATGTGGGACTCGCTGCGCCCGAAAGATGGTAAGTGGACGCAACTCTACCCACTAAAACCCGGCGAGTGCCACCAGTGCCGCCTTTGGTGAGGTGCCTCGGATCTGTTAATCTAACAGGGCACCTCAACGGCTAGCCAGTCCCGCAAGGGACCGACGCCACCTCCACAGAGGGTTTGTACCGAACCACAGAACAACCCCTCCCAACGTCGGGACAGTACAATGGGGTGAGGTTCCCATCCTCGTCCCTTGCCCCCTGCTCTTTTGTCCCCTCTTCTTATAAGAGGGGTACAAAGAGCCCCCTCGGCTCAATTAGCTTCGCCCAAGGTGCAGCGGCTCACCCTAGGCTACTGAGCCCCACCGTCACGTCAAGGCCTGAACCATGGTGGGGAACTTATCATGGGCCTAGCGTAGTGACTGTTGATTTATATTTATTTATTTATGAGTGTAGCATCAACCTAAAGCCCCCAAATATGGAAAGAGTTTAACGGTGAATCATTAGGGAGTCAGTGACTTGACCACACCTAAACGGTCACGCGACGCCGGGAGTTAATCTCGATATAATAGACGCCCGGGTCGCGTGACGTCAGGCCAGGTGACTAGCCGGACCGCACACACGGACGGCGACACGGGCGAACATAATATCACATATTATAAAACGAAGTCCTCCGCCACGTCTGTCTGTCTGTCTGTTCGCGATAAACTTAAAAACCACTGAAGGGATTTTCATGTGGTTTTTATCAATAGATCCAGTGATTCCTGATGAAGGTTTTAGTCACTATTTGTCATGGTGTTGTAAAACGCGTTTGAAATAGAACGACTTATTGCACCCGTGCAAACCCGGGCGAACAGCTAGTATCTAATAAAGTTAGTATATATACATATAATATAATGTAAATACATAGTGTTCCAGTGAGATTAGGGCTGGATTATCCATGAGGCAGTAACAGCAACTGCCTAGGCTTTCCAATTAAAGACACCATGGGGCATAGGCCATAGACGTTCTTTGCCTAAGGCTGCACGCTCCTCTGCATGGTCACCATGATCATACTAACCGTATACTTCTTATTTGTAAAGCACCTTTTCTATATTCCAAAAATAAGAGCCGGAAGAAAAGAGGAACAGGCAGAGTAATAGTTAGTTCCGGATAATCTTGCATCAAGGGAAAGACGTTTTTGTGTTTTAAAAAGGCCTAGTTAAATCTATGAGTAATGTCGATATTTACAACTAACAAAGGTGACACCTCTGAAGGTTTGCCTACAACTCTATAGACAACAACCAACTTAAAAATGGCGACTATAATATTGCAAAATTCATGTCGAAAATAATCAAAATTCTCGACTGTGTGTCACGCGTAGGGGTAGCACGTCGTCCACAGGGTGTTTGTTTTGAGAGTGAGAATATTTTGTTACAGAGGAGTGCTTGCTCAGATGATGCATTTGACGGAAGCAAACATACACAGTAAAATAGTAAATATCACCCCTGTGGCTCAATATAAAAGCCGGCAAATATAACCTGAAAACGATTACCAACTTTGAAAAAGGCAGCTAAACAGAATTTTAATTGGGCCGTGGTGAAGTTTAGCTGTGACATACGATTTGTGAGCTATCACATTTTTATAATCCCATTAAAAAGACCGAATAATAATAGTTTGTATGGTCTATATGATCCTATGGAATCTAGGATTACGAAAGTGTCTACAGGTAAAGTTTTTTAATTCATCATTAATTTTAAATTACAGCGAAAATATTATGTTTATTGTTAATTGCATAAAAGTATATTAAAATTATATTCCAATTAATTTATTTGATTGAAAACATTATGTCACAAATAAAAATCTAATTTAATGCGTAAATAGATGGCTTATTAACTATGTAAGCAAGTTTGTGTAGAGTCCCTATTTTTTGAAAAGTAATAAATTATGATTATAAATTCTAATGATATACACAAAAGTTGTTTTTTTCCTATAATATTTAACAAAACAAGAAATTAATTGCGTTTCCTCGCACGCGTGCCACATTCAACTGAAGAACAACTAAGTATCAGGTATAATTAATTGCAAATTATAATACCTATTTATTACTAGTGCTTATTTTTGCTACCGTAAGTACTGTGTATATTTTTTAAATTATAAATAAATTGTGACCAATTTTAACTTGGTAAAAAAATGTCATTTTAGTTATCCGCAGCTTTTTAATATTTGGTATCAGATGTCATCATCATTTTTGTCATAGCATCTTGCGATGAACGGAAAGACGTCGTTTTTTTTATATAGCATAGGAGGGCAAACGAGCAGTCGAAACTTTAGACTACCGACGCCACAACCAGAGATTATGCAGACGTGTTGCCCTCCTTTTGCCTTACCCCCAATTGACCATTGGAAACTTAAAAACCGAACGAAACGCGACAGCATAGCTACCACTTGACGCCGATGTTATGGTTCGAACCGGCCCAAATCGATTGCATAGCATTTTTTTATAATATACGAGACAGGTAATATCGAAATTCTAATTAGAAAAAAATCGAAGAATATTATGTTTCATTTAAAAGAGTAGTTCATTTAAAACAGTTGAGTCACAAACGGCCTGTATACAAATCAATGTGACGTCCATCTGATTAATTAGAGGGGAAGGTAACGCGCGGTCAGTCGCTTCGATGCCGGAACGATGCTATACAGTTAATGATTATACCTTTAAGGGTTCATAACTAACAAGAATATGGCAGCTTGAGGTGTTGACATTTGGAAATCCTAGTACTTAGTGTTGTAACTTATAGAATGGGATTTTAAATATTTTATCAGTGGAGGGATGCGCTTGTGATGGGCGCCTGCCTACATGAGTACCACTATCCTGCTGAATTCTGCCGTAAACAGCTTTGTTGTGTTTCGGAGAGATGGGCAGAACATTCAGCGTTACTCTAACCGGGATAGGTAGTCGTAGACATCGGTGGGAGGGAAGCGCTGTGCCGCACTCCCGTCTGCATTGGTACCACCATCTTGCTTGTTTCTCCCGTGAAACGGCTTTGCTGTGTTTCGGAGAGAAGGGCAAGACAGGCAGTGTAATTACTGGCACCGAGACTTAACATCTTATGTCTCAGGATAGGCAACACATAGATGAGTTGCCTGGGCTCGTTCCAGGTAAACTAGTTTATGTTCATGGGCGACGTCGACCACTTACCATCAGGTGGCACGTTTGTCAGTTTGCCTATCCAACTAACATAAAAAAATACCACATAGAGCAGTAATGTTAGCCATGACAAAAGAGCAGAGGGCAAGGGGCGAGGTCGGGATCCTCACCCCATTGTACTGTCCCGACGTTACGAGGGGTTGTTCTGTGGTGCGGGACAACCTCTCTGTGGAGGTGGCGTCGGTCACATGGGGGACTGATTAACCGTCGAAGTGCCCTGTTTGCTCATTAGATCACCACCTCACCAAAGGCAGCATTGGTGGCACTCGCCGGGTTTTAGTGGGTAGAGCTGCGTCCACTTACCAGCTTGTAGTGCCCTAATAGTATATAAGATAATGTTTATAATAAATAAAGAGTCTCATCTCGGCACTCGAGCCTTTCAGTCGCCCCTCCACTCCTTACATGGCGACCCTGCCAGTGCTGCCTCGCGGCAGCGCTGAGCCGTAGATTAAATAAATAATCAATAGAATAAAAATATATACTATGAAAATATAAATAAAAAACGTAAATAGCAATGACAAATGACGAAAAATGAAGAATATTAAAATTAAAAGAAAAAATAAAATTGTAGCCAGAAAAATATAGATGACATTTAATTAAATAGATAATTAAAAGAAATTAATATCGAAAATATAAAAGTGAAGATAATAAGATAAATAAATTATGAGAGAAGAAATAAAATATATAAAAAGGCCTCACTTGAAGAATAATGAAATGATAAGAAGACAAAGTTTTGAAGTTACATCAATAAAAACAAGGAGATGAAAGAAAAAAAAGATATTAAGAAAGAAATGAAATTGGCGCCGGGAGATGTTGGTGTCCTTGGAACGGTGATGTTGGAATCAAGAGGTTCAGCAGAAAGGTGCCGGGAGATATCGGAGAAAACGTAAGCTGCCTACCAAGCAAAGTAGTTGAATTAATCAAATACTAGGTATATATTTTTATTATTTAGCTAATATTATTTAAAAAAATCTATGTCAGAAATAGCTAAATATTTACATAGTTTTAAGAAATTAATTTATGTTGCAGTAAAATAAATAAATAAAAAAATATATTTTAAAAGTATTAGGCACATTATGTTTTATTATTTTAATATTATTTTTACCTACATTTTCTTATTTATGTTTGGAGTATAGTTAGAATAATTTGTCATTAAAATCAATATTTTGTTACTTTATATTAAAGCTTTAAATCATAATGATATAAAGCTATAGCAGTAATATGAACTATAGTTATTAATGAAACGTTATACATTCTTGTGTTCATGCACTTTGTTTGGCATTGATATAAAATAAAATAGATATTTAATATTTTTCTCGTATTTATAAGAATTTTCTTTAAAATTTTAGAAATTAAATAAATTAAAAATAATGGAATGTCAGTAGGTTACATTAATTGGTAAAAATAAATCATAAGCTAGGTACAGTTAGGTTCAGCTTAGCACTAATTACTTGATTGATAAAAATTGCGTATTTGACTACGTATTTTTACCTGATTGACACGATGAAGGAAAACACAACAAAAAAAATCAGAGTTGTTAGATTTGCGAATAATGTGGATGCAAACGCATTATATCGATAAATGAAGGTCTCTATAAAGATTGACAAAAATATAGACAATACTTTGTGAAATAACACGTCCTTGAATGAACGGTCTGATCACCCGTTTATCGAGTGGAAATGCTTAAAAAACCAAATAATAATGACGTATGGTCCAAATGCTTGATCATGTTAAACGCGAGACGTTTTCGTGAAAGTTTTAGGATTATTTTGATACTAGTGAGTACGGAGCATAAAATAAATAAAAAGGAGGATTTATTAAAAGATATTGATGTCGTAGAGTAGGAGATATATAGATAGTTTAAATCTCCAAATTGTGTGTTAAATCCTTCAATTCGATCATGGTGTGAACGAGTTTTCCTCCGTGAGATAAGTTGGAGTCTAAAGAGACTTAAATGAGAACCACAAAATACGATAAAAATAGGAAATAAAATAAGAAAATATGAGTATAAAAGTGTATATTATGTGAAAAAGGGTTTATGTTAAACCCAATGATGGAGAATTAATAATGTATTAATGAGAATGATGATGATGAAATAAATAAAGTTAGGGTATATGTGGAACCCATGGAATATGAAACGAAAGAAGGAATAAACGGAGAATAAATAAAGGACTAATAAGAATAAAAATGTTGATGATGAAATAAAATAAGTCTAAAAAAAAAGAAACCAAAATATGAAGGAATGTACTGTATGTACAAAATGCGTATGTGTGCGTAAAAATGGTTTTGAATAATGTATTATGTAATTGATGACATGATGATGATGAATGTTATATGTGACTAGTACTTAATATCAGTTAGTAACGAGGATCTTAAATAGTCGAGAGTCATATTTGAAACTTTGTTATTACATATCATTGGCCTGATGTATTTGATATCGATACCTTATACGTAGCATGGAATTATTAAACAAACTATGTCATCTCATTACGACCTTCCAAGAAATTATCATACTATGAATTATAAAGTAAGTTTTAAAATATTTGTTAATCTGTTTAATGTTTGTATTATTATTGAGTGTTAAAAAGTATTTGTCATTGTTAGTCATTGTTATTATAAAAATGTAATCTAATTAATATGTATGAAAAATGTAACATTATATCTTAATCAATATTGTTCAAAAAACATAAAATATATTTAAGTTTTTTTAAATTTTAGGAAGGGAAATGTAGTGCCCTAATAGTATATAAGATAATGTTTATAATAAATAAAGAGTCTCATCTCGGCACCCAAGCCTCACACACGCATCCTATATTACAAGCTTTCGGGCGCAGCGAGTCCCACATACCCGCCTGGGGAGACCCACTCCTCCGCGGAATGCCTCAGAGCATTTCCCGGCGTTAAAGAAAAAAAGGCCATTAGCATAGATCAATCCTAATAAAAAAATCTTATTTTATTTCTTACCAGTTCTTATAAGTTCTTACGTGATATGTTTACACGGCAGCAAAACTAAGAACTGGTCAAATCAAATATAAACATAGACTACAGACTACTAGAGAGTTAGGTATAGCTATTTCGACCTTCTTGTCGAGTCGTCGAGAAGTGGACGGATACTGATTGAAATAAAATAAATACTATAAGGTATGCACCATGGTTCAGGCCTTGTCCTGGCGGTGGGGCTCAGTAGCCTAGGGTGAGCCCGGCACCTTGCGCGAAGCTAATTGAGATGCCTTAGAGCATCTCCCGGCGTTATAGAAAAGAAATGTACCTATATCTGCAACACAAAGTAAAAAAATAATATTTAAAAAAAAAAACGCATCTGCTCCACATAAGTAGCCGGCTAGCGCCCCCGCGTGACGTAGCAATGATTGTGTTATCTAATTACCGGCGTGTAGATGTGTATCGGTGACGCATATGCCGCGATGGTGGAACTGATAAGCCGAGCCCCCGATGGTACATGTTTTGCGAGAATCATCTGAAATTATTATAAGGACTTTTTATAATTAAATAAAAGGTACAGATTTTATCGCTTCAATTCGGTTTTACATGTCTGAAGTTTCGGATTTGGATACCATTCGTAGTCACGAGGGGACTGACTTCTGGACTTTTATTTGTCATCAGCTATATAATTATGAATGAACCTCCGTGACCGCTGGAATATGCGACGAACATAGGTACCATAGTCCATAGTATCCACTGTTGTCTGTCACTGAGACGATGTTCTCCAACAAGGATAAAGAACTCACAAAATAAACACAGATTGTTTTTTTTCAGTCGTTTGTCGTATTTATATAATTTATTAAATCAAGTATAACAAATTATTAAATATTTTATCAATTGTGGTAAGTAAATAATATGATTGGCATTATTTAAGCGCGTGAGCTCTTTTCAGAGCAAAATAACTCGTACATGGCGCCAGACGTTTTAAATAAACAAATCAATCAAAATGGATATGTTTTACATTAGTATGTTTGTGATATGCGTCGTAAAACCTGCCAATAGCCCGTCACGGCGCGGGCGTGCTTGATGCGCACGAGCGTCATGGTGCCTCGTGGGTGCTAATATGTGAGAAGGAACCATCGGAATTTATGGAATGAGAGACAACTTCTAAATCCAGAGTCATTCTGGGACTGTCCAACTGTCCCACTTACCTTTTAAATTACCATAAAATTGAACCATATAAATATCTTACACTTGCGAATACCGTGAACAATAAATACTAAATAAATTAGTTTTTAAATACGCTGTGTTAAAATGTAATCTTGAAAAAAGGAGAGGAGAGAGAGAGAGAGAAAGATACAAAAAAAGGTTCCGACGAATTGAGAACCTCCTTTTTGAAGTCGGTTAATAAGGAAGTATTTTACATTAATTTACAAAGAATTTATCTTTAGTCGCTTGAATGATATCTTCCAAATTTCCAAAATCATATACCGGTTAAGTTACCTTATTTTTCTAATATATAATTTTTTGAGCCTTTGTATGTATGTATTTAGTTGGATACTTAAATATAATATAATCACATTTTGTGTATTTAGGTACCATGTTATATCACTACTTACAAAATATATAATGTAACACATTATACTCTTACTAAGAACATCATTAGATACTATTAAAAAATTCAAATTTCCCAAAAACATAATCAAAACATTTCCCTAGCTTAAATACACAACCAACACAGAAATAGCAATTACATAAGAGTACACGCAGCATTAGCAAAAAAATTATTTGGAAAAAAAAACTTACAAAATAACTCACACAAAAATAATCAAAACTAGATGTTAATAACGTTTTAAAACAGTGAAACAGCAAAACACGGGAAAACAAGTTTCAATATCTAAATTTTCACTGAGGGCCAATAAAATTTTATCGCGGATATTACGTTTGAAAACTTGAAGCTAAGAAGGTCTTCTAGTTTGTAACAGAGGCTTGAGCTAGTGTTGAGCAAGCTGCGTTCATCGCGATGCACGGCGATACCAATTCCTGGACGGCGATGGTCTCCTTCTGTAACCCAGAAGGAGGCCGCCGAGCGGGTGAGAGTGGAGCCCGCTAATGAGGCCTCCACCCGCGGGCGACGAACAGGGAACGGGACGTAGGAGGCGTGTCGGGTCAGGATGAAAACCTGGCCCAGTTAGACACGACGTTGCGAGGACTGCTTAGCCTGTCGCTGAAGTGATCCTGTTGCCAGCAGCTCCAGGACCCTTAGAAAGCGTCTGAAGACGCTCGTAGGTGGTTTGGTTAGTAAGGGCATACCAATATATCAATAGTATTTTTTTTCTCCCAAAATCACCATTAAGTAATCGAAACTTGCGGAATATAAAATCCTTACAAGCAACGGCAAAATGTAAAAATCACTTTATATCAAAGTGTAAAAATAAATGAACAATATCTAATGTATGAAAATAAATATTTATTTCATCCCTTCGTAACTGCTTCACATTTTAATGACCTTCGCGCCTAAAAGCTTGGGCGTGAAGTGCGTGAATAGTGAAATGTTAGGCAGCCTTCACTCGGAGTTCGGACCGACAGCCCACAGCCGACAGCCACGACCTCCAACACGCATAAACGAGCATGCATAAATTAAATACACTATACATTATATTATATTACAAGCCTTCGTCTGCAGTTTCGTCCGACAACTCCGACTACATTCCATTTTGTAGTAGGATGTTGACACAGTGATTGTTCAGTTTAAACATAAGGCAAGAACATGTTCCTCGAAATCAGGTGTAAAGGCCATTGTTCATCTACACCCTGGCTCAATGCGGATTGGCGAACTTCCCACACCCCAAAAACGACTTTTTACAATCTCATCAGGCATGCATATCTCGTATTTTCCTACACCGGCCAGGAAGCGAAGTTGACATGGTTAGGTTAGAGAAATTTAGAAATGCGTAAGGCATTTCCCCACGAAAAAAAGGAATATTTAGAACAAGATTAGTAGTGCCTGATCTGGCTCGAACCCAACACTTATTTTTGAGGCCTTTTACCACCTAGACCGTCATCGCTAACATTAATTATTTAGTCTTTATTTTAGTCTAAAGAAGGCCACTTAAAAAATATGCTGTC
Organism: Helleia helle; assembly: GCA_963853865.1. Classification (NCBI taxonomy): domain Eukaryota; kingdom Metazoa; phylum Arthropoda; class Insecta; order Lepidoptera; family Lycaenidae; genus Helleia; species Helleia helle. Next base: position 7,297,536 of record OY971419.1, read on the forward strand.
TGAATTTTAAAATGTGTCATGGAATTTTCTGGGCGTAGCTTGTTTTTATAAAGTAGGTGGGCCGTCAGGTCTTATCTATAAAACGACAAATTTATGACTTTAGAATTTCAAAACTATCTTGGAGTTCCAATAGCTAATTATAGATAAAACATAAAAACAGTTGAATACTGTTTTTTCCTTGACCTTTGAAAGGTCCAACCATTATTATCACCTAGCAAAATTTTAGAGACTTAAATATCAAGTCCATATAAGGGCGAGGCCTATCGAGCGTATTTTTTTAAGTTGTGACTCGCGGAAAATGGGTCGCAGAATTTACGCTGCATTCGGTTTCATTCTAAAGTCCTGTTTGTGCCACACGGCGACAAACTACAAAGTCGTAAGATTTATTTTCGTATAAATTAGGGAATCGGATAAGTAACTTATAATCGTAGTTTGTTTTTTTATGTCTAAATTTATGGGATTCATGGAACCCTTTTTTGTGTCATTTACACAAACGAATCAAACATTTATCTGCTGCGGGTTCTCCCCTTTCGATACTGCTAGGTTAAAACACATCAATGCACATATATGTCAATAAAAGCTAAATGAGCACTCAGTTGTTATGATAAGAATAAACTGACAAAATATGCTTTGAATAAATGCAAAAAAAAAAAGTAAAATCCGGTGCAATAAGGGTGCAGTTTAAGTTAATTTTTTTACACTCAGTAACATTAAAATAAAATGCCTCTCCATTATAACACGGTGGTCTCCCCATCGGAAGTGCTTTTCCGATTCATCGCACCGAGATTATCCGTTTTCCGGTTTTTATTTTAAAAAGTCATCCGCTTTTGTTGCCAAGTGATGTGTGCATAATTCCGTAATTTTTCCACTGTTCGAATTTTGAAAGTTCCACTGAATCTTTTTGTAGATATTGAACGAAGTGACTTCTTTGTATTTGTACTATCTTTTACAAACTTCATAGGTTAAAGGCGGCTAAAGATGCGATCCATCTTAAGCCGCCTTTAACCTACCTCCACCGTTCAGGCCTTGTCGTGGCGGTGGGGCTCAGTAGCCTAGGGTGAGCCCAGCATCTTGGGCGAAGCGAATTGAGCTATGGGGGCTCTTTGTACCCCTCTTATAAGAAGAGGGGACTAAGGAGCAGGAGGCAAGGAGCGAGGACGGGAACCTCATCCCATTGTACTCTCCCGACGTTGGGTCAGTCCCTCAGGGGACCGACGCTACCTCCACTGTGGAGGTGGCGTCGGTCCCTTATGGGACTAACTAGCAGCTCAACAGATCCGGGGCACATCATCGAAGACGACATTGGTGGCACTCGCCGGGTCTTAGTGGGTAGAGCTTCGTCCACCTTACCATCTTTATGGCGCAGGGAGTCCCACATACCCGCCTGGGTAAGTCGCCCCGTCCCCGCGGGAGGCCTAAAGCAATTACCGGCGAAAAAGAGAAAAAAAAAGATATAGACACCTTTACATTGTGTTTGAACTGTTGAATGATTAAGTATCAAACATCCAAACATATCAACTGAAACGTTTATAAAACTAAAGTCCAAACGTGAAGAGCATAAATAAAACTCATACAAATGAACCAAGTAATATCACTGTGGCATTAAGTTCCGCTCGCATTTGGCTTTTGCTTCCGTAGCCGGAATACAGGCTGCTCTATTTTATTTTTTACAAAAGTACGTTTTACAACCAACAAAATATATATTAAAATGTTGCCTGCGTGACGTAAGATTTCTTTATAATATTTAATATATAATTTCTACTTTGTATTCAATTATCATAATATTTATATTAATAGATATTAAGGTACTACTAATGAACATTAATAAACGTTCCGACTTGATACGCGTAATCTTTCACATTCATTATATTACCTACTATTGCCCGCAGCTTCATCCGCATTAACTTAAATCTTCATCCATATCCGGACTGGCAGTTATCTGTATACATACCTACTCTGTCCCTCAGTGTTTATTTATTTATTTATTTTTAGGAATACAAACAGTTAAAATTTACAAACATTACAATTAAATTTAGAAACATAAACCATAAACCAAAAAAGTATCCACAAATAAATTTATCATAATCAGCTTCCGCTAAAACTAATAGAGAAAAAATGCCCTTGTTAGAAAAAAAAATATAAAAAAATGCATTTGTTAAGAAAAAATTAAGAATATTGATTAAAAAGAAAAAAAAACATCAAAAATAAAAGTAAATTTAAATTGCGCCAAAAACATTAAAAATAAAAATAAATCTTAGACCTACCAGGAGTTGCTGTAAGTGACCTCTCTAACCTTGCTCTTATAACAATTAATGGAGTACCAGAAACTGTATAGCGTAATACTTATAAAAGATTTTTAAATCGAATAAGAACCGAAGATTACCATAAACAAACTGCCATACTCTTTATAATAAATAAAATAAATAAATTTATAATATGAGTACAGATTTGCCTGCCCCACATATAATAACACGATGTGTACAGCCCGGCGCCATAACTCTGGCAGCACTTAGCCGCGGCACGTAAATTTGTCTGATCAAAGCCAACCAACCCATCCTCGCGGGCCTGCCTAATTGTACCCTCTCCTCGACTATTCAATTTATGTCAAATCGTAAATGCTCTTTCATATTTTCGAACACACGTTTTTCTACTAAGTAATAAGTAAGTAAGGTATTTTTGATTGTGTTATTACGAATAAAACCGCAGATGTACGAAGTAAACTGAAAATAAAGTTATGAAATGTGTATTAAATAATGACTTTTATAAAGTATTACCTTGTCTGTACCCGTAACTGTAAACTATAGTCTATAACCAAAGTTCTAGCTCAATGCGAGTAAATTTAGTATTCTATAGTGGATAAGATCTGATCATGATTGTAATAATTTAATATTATATTTTATAAGAAAATTATTTTTTATCTATTTCCACAAACGCTTGCTGAAACAACGCGGAACCGTAACAAAATGGCGGATGGAGCGCGGCAGTGTGGCTGCCGTCCAAGCAGATCGGCAAAACCACGTAGAGAAAGAGAGAATTATAGTCATGTTGTAGTCAATTATGTGTCTTAACAGACAGTTTCACACGGACAATGGCAAAATTACTCAGTTCCGCTGTTATGATTTCGCAGCAGCAGCAACACATTTTATGTCGTAGTACTTATGTTAAATGGAAATGGTAGAGCAAATTAAGTAGTTAGCCTTCTTGAAAATCATAGAATGCGGAATGAAGACTGAATGAGTTTCATAATTAATAATTTACTTGGAAGTTACAACGATTGACTGGTCTAAAACTACAGGAGGAAGAAAACAATATGATAAATTATTCCACAAATATTTATTCATCGCTTACACAAATTACACAATGAAATGTTACACGCAGAAGTAATATTACCTACGCTATAGAAAAGAAATCACAGATTTAATACATCAATAACCCCATACAGTTGTTATTAACAAAATTACGTTAAACTAAACAAAATAATAACTAATAAAATAATCACAGTTTTAGTAATAATGGAAAAAAATTACACAAACGATTAAACTAAATCTGCATCGAACTCACTAAAGCATTTGATTGTGTGCATCACTTTACATTTATATTTTTTTAAATTCTTTTAAGTATAAAACGTTATTGGCCAATTATTTCCTATTTCCTTTTTATCACAGCATTCCTATAATTTAAATCCTATAATACTTTTATTCCCACTCGTCCTTAGATGTGTCCCACGAGGCGCCCTCTCAGACCCATTCTCTTTTATAAGCTACGCATTAATAGCTCTAAACTTTTACCTTTAGTTTTAATTGAATTAGTACCATTACAATCCAACATTCATGCACATTTAATTTTGTTTTTTTATTTTTTTTTCAATTTTGTAATGATTTTACACACAAAATTAATTAAAGGATTCTAATAAAACAATTAAGCGAAAGAGCCAATACATATTATAGTTTTATATGAATTTATAAAATCTCCGCCTTTACATGAAGACATAATATTTTAAAGGTATAGGCATAAAAGTCTACTACATTCATAGAAAAATATGTATAGAGACATCAAAAAGTGAAACAGCCTCACAATAGTATCTAGTGTAGTAACGATATACGACGGTTACGTTTGTTCTGAATTCAATCTAGCTTTGAACATTTATATGACTATAAAGACCATGTATATTCAAAGATAAAATCCATGTTGCGCCATTTTTAATGTTTAACGGGCTTATCTAAAAACACCTACTTTATTGAGTCTTTCATTAAGTCTTGTGAGTAACATCCACGTCTCTACTGTAACTACATCGTTATATTTGAAAGATCTCTCATTCTTATTGCAAAAGTCACAAAATCAATTTCAAAATTAGGTGCGTTACATGTGTTTGTGCTTTAACCTTACTACATTTAAATATGTTAAACATTTTCCCAAACTAAAACGTCTCTATAATAAATATTTTTATAATATAGTAAAATAATAACATGTATGAAAATATAATTTTGAATAAATAAAGAATAAATATTGGAAATAAACAATTTCATGTAAATAGTATTAATAATTTCGAAAAATATGATTATTATAATCGCGTACTACGAATGTGAAATGATTAGTAATTTCACGAGTATACACTAGTTAAACATATATGTAGTCACTAAACTGACGACTTAACACCGATCATACTTCAGTAACATCAAATTTTCATAGACAATGTAAAATTCTACAATTCTACACATGAATACATTCAAATAAATTCGCATGCATCAATAAGCGATGATTATATTAATTTACAATCAACTAAATCGTTCGCACAAAATCACACATTTTCGATTAACTCATAATTATGATTACGTTGAAATTATGATGTATCAGTTGAAAATACAGGAGAGGATGGAGTCAGAGACGACGGTATAATCGGAGGGGTGTTTACTCTGAGCTCTCTATCAAATAAATAACTTTACGGGATGGTCGATAGTACGTAACGTAATAACCCTTGCTACATTTACAGTACAGCCTAAGGGGCCATTTATAAATTACGTCACACGAATTTCATGATATTTGGACCCCTCCCCCGTCCTTGTCACAGATGGTCACATTTATGAGGACTTTCCCCGCCCTAGTGTGACGTCACATATTTTGCAATTTATTATATGTTAATTTTTAAATAAATTGATAAATTAAAACAGCTGACCGAAATTAGTTTTATTTTGGTTTAAATAGTTTTTTTAATTTCGTTTTTTTTTAGTTCAAAGTAGTTATTGTAAGTTTATGTAACATCACAAAATCTGGGAGCCCTCCCACCCCTGGTCACATAATGTCACGTAACGTGTGTGACGTAATTATGGACGGCCCCTAAACGACGTCATGGTGAAGGAACGGCATAACCTAGGAGCACGACACAACTAACATCTAACGTGACCGATTTCAGATGACATGAAAACATCATAGTAATGGAAAAGGAATAAGTTTATTCTACGCTAAGACATTTATACACTAACATTAAAATCCTGAGTTTGATAAGTTTGGCTTGTATGAAATTTTAAGATGGTTGATATGTCAACCACGTAAGGACTGTACGCTCCGAGCATTTGAACGTGAGTTCATGATCAATGTTTATAAGTCACCATAGAGATCGCAGTGTTTGGGGTTCAAAACCGTACCCTTTTCACCGTTGCTTTTACTTATACACAAAATTTTACACCAAGTAGGTATATATCAAGAGATTAAATAGACACAAAATGTAATCTCTAAGTGTACCGTGCTACACGTCTAACATCTATAGAGAACGGTATCAATAACACCATTATTTCAAGTATTGTCCCTATTATCATTAATAATAACATTGACGGTTGTAATAGGTCTATTTATTGATGTTGGTATCAACTATCAACAATATGGGAGATTTGACTCCTCGCTGTTTCATCAGGACATCAGTTATACAATATGATTGAGGTTGTAGTTTTATTATCATTGGCTAATATTGCGTCCTAATATTTTAGGACGTTTACTTCTTACCGTCGTTTTTCTTCATTTTTCCCTGTTTGATGACTTGAATCAGTTTTATGTTTTGGGCTTCGGGGTTTTCCAGGAATTCTGCGAGCATCTGGTACAAAATAAGATACCATAAAGTTTTATGGGAGTTGTATCGATCATACAGTTAGCGTTAATATCATAAATGTTATAATGTGTAATAAATGTAATGAATGTTATTTTTTATGGCATAAGGAAGCAAACGAGCAGTCGGAGTCTTATGGTGACTACCGACGCTCATAGACATCTGCACAACCAGAGGTAATACAGATGTGTTGCCCTCCTTTTCCCTATGCCCCCCCCCCCCCCCCAATGGGCCACCGGGAACTCAAAGACCGCAGGAAACGTACGCTGTCACTTTATGTCAGTGTTATGTGAGCTAGAGTGTTATGAGAGCAATTCGGCTGCAATGCAGCAATGGCACTACCTCGTACTAATCTCTATTTATCAAAATATTCATCGTTCGAGTAAGCCGGAGTTCTCACGCACTTATAGTTTGTGAATAGGTCGAGGTGATTTCTGCTCCAATACCTTGTTTCGCCGTAATAAATAATCTTATTTTCATCATCTATACTGATGGAAATATATTAATTTAAAGTAAGAATATAATGAAAATGATAAAAAGTGTGCGCCCAACGTGGGGCTCCAACCCACGGCCCTGAGTATCATGCTCTACCGACTGAGCTAGCCGTGCCGTGACAACATATTAAACAAAATAGATACTCTATATGTAGATTATATAGTCAGGCGATATATTTGTGGTACTAGTAACGTACTGTTAACTATTTTGACCCTTTATATTTTGGTAATTTAATGACGATTATATATAACGTGATAGAGAAACATAATTACCTACCTACTTGTAAAGGAAACCTTGCGTTTCGGCATCGTTCTATCTTCTCCTTTGCAACATTTATCTTAATGTTATTATCATTTTTTTAAAGACAGTTTGCTCCCAATATTAAGAAAAAAGCATATATTTAATAATACCTCCATGCTCAATTCCGAAGAGATGGCGGCAGCAGAAGCACGGTTTTCAGACAGTGCTATCAGCGTCGGCAGGAGGGCGTGGCTTCGCACCGGCGACACCAGCCAGTTGGCGGGCAGCGTGCACAGCGTCTTGATCACACTCCAACCCACACATATAGTTTCCTATGTAAAAACAAAATAATTAAAAAAAACACCCAACCAGTCACAGGGACTGCCGATAGAAGTGAAAACAAAAATTCAAATACCTATAATACAGGTTGAAAAAGATTATGACAACCTATACAATTTAAACGGCGCACGATATTATGGACGCATGACATTGACATTTCAGTGTGTTGGACGATTGGTTATGTATTACTAAACTTAGCCGGTTAATACTAAGCGTTAGATGGCGACATCGAGCATAATGTAAAGGGTGGCGATAGCGCGAATTCCGTTTTTTTATTTATAGAAGACGGGGCAAACGGATAGTCGGTTCACCTGATGGTAAGTGAAGAGCGACATCCACAGACATCCGCTACACCAGTAGATTAGCAGGTGCATTGCCGGCCTTTCAGATATGAGTATGCTCTTTTCTTGAAGGCCCGTAAGTCGTATCGGTTCGGAAACACCGTAGGAGGCAGCTGATTCCGTGATTTTTATTCACCCAAAAAATGTTTAACGCGCCTAATGAACTTTTCACTTCAAAAATAAGTGCAGTAATCTGGATAACAAACTATTTAACTTTATAATCATATTTGAAACGATAACTTTGTACTTAAATATTTGTTATTTTTATGTAAGAAGTCGTGTCTTGGGACACCAGGTAGGAACGAAGTTTCTTCGAATAATTTAGAATCTACACAATTTACAAAACACATATTGCATAATCTTATATAAATAAATCAAACGTCATATAAACGTCAAATCGCGTCTCATAACGGTGTCGCGAGTCCAGAGATTTTATCTCATCTAAAAATATGCGTACCGCGCCTGAAGAAGTTTTCACTTCAAAAGTTGGACAGACCAATTGGCAGTCGTGCCATCTAAAATAAGTTCACCCAGGACTAACGTAAGCGAAACAAGCAACTTTTGCATTGCCTACCCTGAGACGCTACATCAGTCCCAAAAAAAATTACAATGCCTGTTCACACACATCGATAATGTGCTATAATATTATATCGAAGCTAAAACTACAGAGTGCACACTGTACGCATTAGGTGAGTAAAAATTCAATTATTTACACCTAAATATTGTGTCACTACCGAACTCCATGTGCACAGTGGAAACTCATTACTGGGGTGGAATACTTGGCATTAATTATTCATTATAATGGTCATTCCCTGTAACAAAGACAAGAAACAATAATGGTCCTAGAGTGCTTCCTTGAGTGACCCCGCTACGAAAACACCTGCGGCCGTGGGAACACAATTCACTTTGCCGAGGAAACTCCTATTTGCGTTAGAATATTTAAGAAGGTAAATGTTACGCGGCGATAGATGATTATGTCGCTAATGTTTAACAAAATCTACTTTCTGTCCATTAACGTCGCTGTCTAATATCATTAAATTAATTTCCATAAGATAATTAGATGAGCCTATTTTTGGTCAGTGCCATAAGATTTTGTAAATTTCTTTCTTGACATTTTAAGAGTAAAGCATGGGAACAGATTAGAACATGAGCTCATCGTGATCATGACACATAATGTAAATTTACAGTCATGTAGAGCAACGTATAGCTTATAATAGTGTTGTGAGCTGACGTGTGAAAACGAACAACGATTCTCGTCATTTCAACAAATTCATTCCACATCGTTTCCTTAACGTTATGTTCCCATGCGGGCCGGCGGACATCGGTCCACCTGTGGACGGTGTTATGTTATCTACCAATTACACGGGTATTTACATGTACAACGCCATCGAGCGTGACCATGACTTGAGGCCGTATTATCAATGTTATCAAATTAGACTCATGGAAATTTTTTGAACTTCCAAAAGAAACACTATTTTTTTAATCAGTTTGTCTGATTTTTTTTCGAGGTAAACTCAGAAATGGCTTGACCTTATTCGACAAAACAAGGTTCATCAGACTACGTTTATATTGAAAACATATTATTTTCAAAACGTTAAACGTTTATTACGTGAGGAGTTCACACAAACAGCTGACTGATTTCGACGGGATTTGCAGAAAGCTGATGTATTAAGAAGTTACTTGTTTAATGGTGAACAGAACTGTACTACAGTAGCAATACCCAGAATCTCGAAGACTCAGGCCCCTTACCGTATAATTTCATGATTACCTATAACGCAGCATGTAACCATGCTACCTATCTTCGTATAAGTGGGCCCAGTCCACGAACTATATTTTTAATACATAGGTATACTATAATTATACAAATATGTTCCATGATTAAGAGGAAACACCAAGGGGTAGAGAAATGAGAAATAGGTATTTGTAAAATCTATTGCTTTCTCCCTAAAATTAAATCCAGTTGTCTCTATCGCACTTTGCACGTCCTCCACGTTCTTTCAGTTCAAGCTCCAATATCTACTAAAAGAACAGAAAATCAAAGATTCGTAATTCCCAGATTACTTCTCCAAAACTTAAGCGATTTAAGAACCTTTTTCATTAAAAATTAACAAAGGCTTGAGCTATTTATTTAGCTATCTTCTATTCTATGTTTTACTTTTTTTTATATAATCTAGTGAAATTTGTTTTATTGATGTTCGAACACAGCAGAAAATCTGGCCATTATATTAGGTTTTTGAACGTTCAAATCTCTTTTAATAATTAATTTATGATAAAAAAGAAATCATAGGGACATGCTAAAAGTGGCCATAGACATTTGGAAGAAAAAAATATAACTCTAACGGTATTATTCAGGGAGGAAACAGGGGACTACGTTTGTATGGATAAACGGCACTTGTATTTCCTCTTAAGTAAGTAAGCCTTGGTGCCCTGTAAAGTGACACGTTTCAAACAGTTGATACGAGACTAACCTGAAGCTGAGGGTTGTTGACGACCACGAAGCCCACCAGCACGATCAGGTCCAACACCATCGTCTCCGAAAGTGTTTGGTCTAGGCGTTGGTTGTGCATGTCGCTTGCTGGGGAACAAATTGACGTAATATTATATGATGGGGCAAAATTAAAATATATTAAAATGAACTTTAACCGTATGGAAATTGTGTATAGTTTGGTTTGTAAGATTTTAAATGTACGCCCATTATTAAAACTATTTAAAATGGCGTATTCACCAAGTTTACGTATTTCGTAGAGCACGATATTTCGCCATTGTCCACGAATAACTTGTTCACGAGACTGAACTCTCGTCTCGTGAATATGACAAATATGGCCCGTTTGAATATTAATTATTAATAGTATTAATAATATTATAATCTATATTTTTTTGAATATTTTTAATCATCATCAATGTAAATTAACATCGTAGTTTGCAATCGTCGTATCTAGTAAGTTACAAGTACTATAGGTACATACAAAGGGCTGTTCTCCGAGGAGCTTCCTTCTCATTGGGCGCGTGTTGTGAGAGTAGTCGGGCCACCGCCGCTCGAAACTCCAACGGCCAACGACCTTCCCCGAATGCTTCCTGATAACAAATATTAAAACAATTGAAATAACCGGACAGTGTGAAAAAAATTAATTAGACGCAAAAAAATCTGCCATTTTTAATAATTTTGATGTAGGTACCCCTTCGCAATTAAGATTAATTTACGACACTTGTCGAACTTATTTAATACCATCTATTCGTTCTGCCATGGTCAGACCTGTGGCCTGATGTCTATCTAAGTAAGGCGGAAAAATAACAGAAGCCAAAAAAATCGGTGCACATACATTAAAAAAATACTGGTCGAATTGAGAACCTCCTCCTTTTTGTTGAACTCGGTTAAAAGCCGATTGTCTGTAGTACTGTAAGTAGGAAGAGCTGACGTTTTTTGGTCGAATGATTTTATAATATTACCGATACAACTAATAGTTAATACAATCATTTACATCGAGCATATTATAGCCGAAATAGAGCGACCATGTTATGTTTTTTATGAAAACAAATTCCGCCAAATTTGTGCTGCGATGCTGCACCGGTTCTACGCTCTGATTGGCCGACTGATGGCCATTGATGGATCATTGGCCGATGGGACGTTGTATACTGGTTGGTTAAATTGCTATTACGTCAGTGACAAACCACTGACCAGTTTCGGATATGTATGGCTCACATTACTACTCTATCCGATTATATGCTCGATGTTCATATATAATAATTATCACATATAAAACTGGCGAGACAATGTGACGTAAATGAACAATAAAAATCTCGTGACACGACTGTGTAAAATCTTACATGTGCGGATAAACCGAGCGGAAACCCAATCTTGCAGGGGTAAAAGTTTAGCGGAGAGGATGGGGTCAGAAAATCTGTTCAACATTGCGTAACTCACGCGCGCTGGTCACGCAACACTCAAGGTTTCCGGGATTCGAGATGCTACGCTTCGGAGATCGCCCAAATAAATTAGACGAGAGAAACTTTTGACCCCGTAACATCTATTTGGTTTGAATTGAATATTCCAAGAATTAGATTTTAACAAACAATATATCAAGTTGACAATTTTCCCAGCCCTTACAAATATCTAAGGAAAGATAGTACAAGAAATCAAAAGTCTCTGTAATTAAATACATAACATTAGCTTGTAATATTGAGTCACAAAATAAATGCGTTTAGCAATCAAGCGTCAAGCTGTTTATAATTCAATGAACATCTTGTAAGGTCTTATACTTAAATGTGAATCTAACTTAAAGCAAAACTTCCTACTTCTCTGAGATTATTCCTCCTTTTAGATCATAACAAAAACTAAACAACCATGACAGCGGTAACACTATATTCGATTGTAATCACAATTCAGACCATCCAACCACATGCACCATCAATCATTATTTAATTTTCCCCTCAAAAATGGCTCGGAAACCACATCTGCGACCGCGGCTAATAAACTTATAATCGTGTTTATTATCTATTACAGCCCACCATAGACAAGGCAAACAAACACGGCCCCATGGGTCCGCAATTATTCATGCCCTGCTCTGTGCAACATCAAAGTTCGGTCCGGGGTTCGAGGTGTCCCTCAGGGAACTTCTTTGTTTGATTTTTATTATTATTACATCTAATATTTACATACCCTTAGTATGCTTTGAAGATGTTTGTTTTTGTTATGATTAGTGAAAGTAAATAGAACATTTTAATTTGCTACGTAAATAAAAGCGTAGAATCTATCATTTATTTACCTTTGCCTTGTGTTAGTTTTGACTTCGCTAAGCCATACGATCGTGTACAGTACAGCTCACAAGAGTAAAGCATAAAATACTGTTTTTTTTTTAAATGTCATAAGGTGGCAACGAGCAGTCGGAGCCTTATGGTACCTACGCCCATACACATCCGTACAACTAAAGGTTATGCAGACGCGTTACCCTCCTTTTCCCTATCCCCCCAATGGGCCACCGGAAACTCACAAAGCGCACGAAACGCGACAGCATAGCCGTCACTTGACGCCGGTGTTATGTGGGCGAGAGGTACCACTTCAGTCGTGCCGGTCCAGTTGGCTGCAAAGCACCATGGCATTATGGCACTACCTCTTACTAGTAAGTAGTGCCATAAGAATGTATTCTGCTAATTGGATATCCAAGTTGGATGTAAGAGGTGAGACGTTCATTTAATAGTGTGGCGTCACGTAGACCATACTCAGTAGTACACCGTATAAGTTCAATCGATATATAAATAGACTCCGCGCTTGTTGCACCACCATTATTCATAGATACATTATTTTTATAGAAGAGTGGGCAAACCGACAATTGGTTCACCTGATGGTATCACCGACATTTAAGGACTACATATTATTAGGGTTTCTTGAAGGTCCCTAAGTCGTATCGGTTTAAAAAATACAGCTGGCTTTATTTCTTTCGCTAGTAATTTCAATGTGTTCGAAAGATTTCTATTCCAATCCTTGAAACTAGAATAACTGAATTTTGTCTCAACATTTATGAACATAATATGGCAACTGACTAGCACAAGATATATCAGTGCTAGTCGGATAACCCGCAACTTTTGTATGTATTAGTTCATAATACCCACGACATTGTTACAACATTTTCTTAATTTAGTACCCTTTCCCACAATAATATGATAAATGCCGTCACGTGTACATTGTATCGATTACGGTCCACCGAATATCGATGTCTCGCGAGTCCACTCGCATCTGACGTTGACATCTGTCACAATAGGGTGCGCCACCCTACGTATCGCTTTCCTTTGGTCTCCGGTTACTAAAATTCCCGTTGTTTTCGAGTATAGTCATGATTTGTTAAAATCTCTATAATGATTGGGTACAATGGTAAAATAGAGGTAAATAAAAGCGACGAAACACAAATGATGTAAGTACATGAACATAATTATGTAAATAAGTTTAAGTACAAAACAAATCTTAATTTTATCTAATAGTTCGATTTTTCTACTTTTTTTATAATACGGATATTTTACGTAAAACTATAAGTAAAAAAACATATTTAAAAGGCCTAAATTAAAAGACATCCATAACTAAAAAATATGAGAAAAATCAGTTATTATAAATTTTATTACATAAGATAATAAAATTGACTTATAGAAAAGCAAGACCGATGAAAAGATTAGAAGTATTCACACGATCAAGACTACTATTTTCCTTGCTCACTATTATTATTATTAATAATAATAAATTATATAACCACAAAACATCTATCCTAGACAAGACTAAAACCATGTGTGGGCGGATAAAGTAGGAAAAATTGTTTAAATAAGCATAAAAGCATAAACACACAGCGTAAACATTGTCAATGATATCGAGTTGCCATCTGCAGGACGTTTGTACGAGGTCCCTTCAGTCCCTCAGGACCCGATGTACAGGCCACGCGGTATTTACTGACTAGATGATACTTTATTGAAATTTACTTTGCACATTTATTCTCCTATTATTATAAGTATGCTTTGTGATGCCTCTTTTTATAGCATAGGAGGGCAAACGAGCAGTCGAAGCCTTTTAGCGACTATCGACGTCCATACACATCCCGCACAACCGAAGATTATGCAGACGCGTTGCCCTCCTTTTCCCTATCCCCCAATGGGTCACCGGAAACTAACAAACCGCACGAAACGCGACAGCACAGCTGTCACTTTACGCCACTGCTATGTGAGCGAGAGGTACCACCCTTGTCGTACCAGCCCAATTCGGCTGCATGGCTGCATGGCACTACCTCTTACATCTGTATCTCACCAGCCTTTTTCCATTCACTGCTGGAGATAGGCCTCTTTATCTGGGCTCGCGTCTAATTAGAACTGGTCACGGAGATCGTCGTCCCACCTAGTAGGAGATCGATCGAACCTCCGTGTTCGAACGTGGTCTCCACTCCATAACTTCACCGGCCACCGGTTCTTCGGCGTATGTGACCGGCCCACTGCCCACTGTCTCTTGACAAATGACTTCATTGCAAATCCGACCAGGCAGAGAATCCCCAAGGCCATAGCATTGCACGCTGATTTACGGAAATTTTGTGAACCAGCTCCGCTGTTACAAGCCACGTCTGTATGTACCTCAAACTTAATATTACTTCAAAGCGACTAGTCATTTTTTTTTACCACGTCAATCTGGCCCCGTGCTAAGTACTCGAAGAACTTGTGTTACGGGTAACAGACAACGGAAATATATTTAATAATTTTATACTATACATATATTTAAGATTTTTATTATATACACACCGGCACAATTAGCGGAACACAAAAAAAGCAGGATTTTAAAATCTTTTACTTGAAGAACTGGCCAGTTATGATATTTTTTTTTAAATTTATTGTCAAATTTGAAAATAGAAAATTAGATGACATACACTTTTTTCATTCGTTTGTTTTATTTTCCCGAACAATACGTTTTGTCAACTTGTTCGAGTAATAACTACGTAATTAAAATTGCACTTAATGGTTTTTTATAAATTTGTTATTCTATAGGCAATTTTGTTTATTAAAAGCTCTTTATTATGCCTGACTTAACATCACTGGAAATCATTAGGGCTGATGAAATGAGAAGAAATGGCCATACCTACAGATCGATTGCCTCAAGGCTTCGTCGACCAGTATCAACGATTCATCGCAGCATCCAGCGGTACAGATCGTCTAATTCTCTTGTGATGAGGAGGGGTCAAGGTAGAAAAAGATGTACATCGAGGCGAGATGACAGTTTTTTACAACTTGGGAGTTCGTAGGAATACGCGATTAGCGGCTGTACAAGCTCGAAATAAACTGGAAGACGTTCGAGGAGTACGAGTAAGTGAGCGTACAGTTCGCAGGAGATTTGAAGAAGTTGGTTTAGGGTCGTATATACCTGCCTAAGGCCCAAAACTTGAGAGACGTCACCGCGTAAACCGATTAAGCTATAAGCGAGAACATCGTCATTGGGATTTGAACGAATGGCTTTACTGATGAGTGCAGAATTCTTTTAAAACAGATCGATGGGAGACAGCGAATATGGAGACGCAAAGGAGAACGCCACATACAGTCTAATTTTGAACACACAGTGGCTTATGGTGGCGGCTCGATTATGGTTTGGGGAGGGATATGTTTGGGAGCTCGCACGGAGTTAGTGATAGTCACAGGAGGGACCATGACAGCAGATCGATACATCAGAGACATTTTAGAAGAACATGTTGTACCATTTGCCCCATTTATTGGTGACGACTTTATTCTAATGCAAGATAATGCTCGTGCTCATAGTGCAGAATCGGTACAGGCATATCTGAACCACGTAGGTATACCGGTGATGCAGTGGCCAGCAAATTCCCCCGATATGAATCCGATAGAGCATGTCTGGGACTTGCTAAAAAGAAGGGTTAAATCCAGAATGCCACCCCCCAACAATCTGAATGAACTTGAAAACGCATTACTTGAGGAGTGGGAGCGGTTGCCTCAAGAAATCATCGATAACATAATCTGTAGCATGCCCAGACGAAAGGCAACCGTAATCAGAGCAAGAGGGGGAAACACTCGTTATTAATTTTACTTTAATTTTATTGTTAAATCATTTAATGCTTACTTTTTTATTTTTTTGTGATGGTTCATAATCATCTAAAAAATTCACTTATTTCAAATTTCTTTATTTTTCATTAAAAAATAACGAAGACTTTTCAAAGTCGTTGTTAAAAGATGTTAATCAATTTGTTATTTTGTGTCTAATTACATTTTCGTCAAATAATGCGTTATTATCTCATAGTCTCACTTTTTTTTCTGTTCCGATAATTGTGCCGGTGTGTATATAATACACATATTTAATACACATCCATGACCCAGGAACACAGAAAATATTTTTGTTCCCTGGCGGGATTCGAACCCGTAACCTCCGGCTTGAGCGCCAACGCGCTTCCCACTGAGCTACAGAGGTCGTCAGTGCTCATCGTCATTTACTATTGTAAAATATTAATAATTGAGATAAAAGAAAAAAACGATTCATAAACATAATTTTTCAATTCGCATAATGATCTCAAATCTGCGGTATTGATTATTGGAGTTATCATTGGTTTATGATAACGAAATGTACATAAAGCATGAAATCAAATGCTATTATTGGTTAGGTGGTTCGGATACCGCAGCCGTCTCTCTCAGCGTTAGATTGGTAAACAGAATACGCCCGCAGTAATATATTTGCGAAGAGATCCGCAAACACTATGTACTGTCGGTATAGAGATGTGTCTGTGTATCGATAAACTTGTTTATAGCTTTTTACGGATTTATGAGGTTTATTAAGATGACATGTTCAACATTTTGGATACATTACAGAATATTCGAATGGTTGAATTTACGCAGTAGTTATTGTATTAAGGCAAAGAAAATACTTGATTTGGAATTTTATTATTTTAACTGGCCTTATTGTGGAGAATCAACAATATGGTTTTAGCATGTAATACAATTTATTGCATTAAAATGAATCCCGAATGAAATGGACTCTGGAGTCTACCGTGATCATGGCGATTTCAATTGCCGCACATGTATAACTTCGGAAAAAAATATTCATCATACTGTAAGAGCCTAAGAGCCTAAAGTTTACAACCAAAACAATAATAAATTATATTATTGTTATTCCTATTAAGTGAAGGATGCAGTTTGTATATTTGTTTTTTTTTTTTTGTACATAATAAAAGTCTATATTTTTTTGTGTATTATGCAGTTTATGTTCTTTTATAAGCAGTAGTAGAAGTAATAACGATTAAATATTGCATATGAATCGATAAAGATAAGGAGCACATCCCTAACTCACGGAGTGGTGAACAGATGATAAATTGGCTTCTTGTCTGTTTCCGTAGCGATTTTAAATTAATTGACCCCTGTAAGTCCAATCACGATCGAACTCCTATCGACTCGACTTTTTGTACCGAATAAACATAATACCCCCCCTGATATGAGTTAGAAAAAAATATATAATATATAGTTCTTTATAACTTATTATATTGATTCTTTTAACTGATTACAAAAATGATAAGAGTTTACGATTTCTCATATTTTTTATTTATAAAAATGATATTTTGCAATGGAGTTAGTTTTAAATCATTTTTGTACTCACTTATTTTAATAGAAATTGTCTGTAGTAAAATTTTTTAGAGACAAACAACGACCCAAACCATGGGATACTCTTTATCCTGTTGATACCTGTTGGATCTTTCTCTTTTCTGGATTATCTTCTATTACTTATAATATTTAATAATGACGCGCTACAAAGATAAATGCAACCACAATGATACATAGACGATTCTTAGCATTATGAGGAAAACGCCGTAAAAAATAGCAGTCCATTGCAAAATATCAAAAGTATAACGAATCGACTTCCACTATTTTGGTAATCGTTGATATCGATTATAAAAAAAATCGATATAACCAAAGAAAGTAGCGAATGAAGAATCGTGATGTGAAAAGGTGATGAGTTTAATTGCTGACACTCCACAGGGGTAACAATTTATTCGTCTCGCATCTCGTTACGGGGTATATTTGCCCCGGCCTCCTTAATTAAGTGGAGTATCAGGGCGGTTGTGTGCGCTGCGCAAACACCGGCCACTGGAGGCTCTCGTATGTATTATTCAGATATATTTCATACGAGATTATATAACGGGCACATATTGCTGAAATGATAAAACGATTTTGTAAATTTACTTTCATTATTTTAGACCTCAATATTCTGTCTTTGGGGGGAATTAACGGTCTGACGTATTGTTTTATATGAGCCTTTTGTGTCAGTTTAGAGGAATACTAATACGGTATTTACAGTATTCCAATCGGAGTTAAGTGCCATTGTTCAATGTGTTAAAAAAACAGGGATAGGAACCTACACTGTAACAATTGGTGGATAAATAACATTGGTGAAATCAAACAATTCACAATACAAAATTCTAAACTAAGCAAGATAAAATTGACCCAGGTATTTTTTTTCAAAAGTTTTCACTTACCATCACGCGAATTACGTTCTGTTACAGTCCTCGATACATGCTGACTGTGTAGTTTCATATATTAAGAAACACTTCGTAATTCACACAGAGTCATCAATTATTTTAATATAAATACTCATACTTTTTCCATGTCCGTCAGTCGATTTCCGAATTAGTCGACAACTGCCCAACAACGGACCTTTTTTTTTAACGTCGGGAAATGCTTTGAGGCATCCCGCGGGGGAGTGGGTCTCCCCACGCGGGTAGGTGGGACTCGCTGCGCCCGAAAGCTGGTAAGTGGACGCAGATCTACCCACTCAAACCCGGGGAGTGCCACCAATGCCGCCTTTGGCGAGATGCCCCGTATTTGTTGAGCAAACAGCGCACCTCTACGGCTAGTCAGTCCCTCAGGGGACCGACGCCACCTCCACAGAGCAGTTGTCCTCCACCACAGAACAACCCCTACCAACGTCGGAACAGTACAATGGGGAGAGGTTCCCGTCCTCGCCCCTTGCCCCATGCTCTTTTGTCCCCGACGCCACCAACGCCACCTCCACAGAGGGGTTGTCCCCCACCACAGAACAACCCCTCCCAACGTCGGAATAGTACAATGGGGTGAGGATCCCGTCCTCGCCCCTTGCCCCATACTCTTTTATCCCATCTTCTTGGTTCAATTATCATTCATCTTGGTTCAATTAGCTTCGCCCAAGGTGCAGCGGCCACCCTAAGCTACTGAGCCCCACCGCCACGACAAGGCCTGAACCATGGTGGGGTCCAACAACGGACCTGGTTTCTGCCTGCCGGTTGGCTTGCAGCCTAGACTGTTAGGAAAGTGCATAAGTTCGGTTCGGTATAAGGGACAAAGTATCGCTTGAGTCATCTTAGGAGTTAAAAGTAGAGAAGTCTCAAATAAAGTGTAAAAACTTGAGTTTGTCTTCTATATGGAGGCTATAACCTGACAATGTAGGTAGAGGATTTTACCGTCCCTATTATGACACATCGTTGCGTTTTTAAATTCACCTATAATGCTATTATGGAGCGGACCGCCATTTTTCCATTAACTTCATCGATGCCACTATTTCTGTTTAACATCAGACCTCGTATAAAAACTCTCTTCACCTGTAAAATTTCATGGTCCATTTCAGCGAGCGTCCTCAAGAGATGCGCCGTCCTGGCCGCTCTGACGAAGCCTCCGCACTGCTCCAAGGACGCGCCCTTAGCGAAGAGCAGACAGAATTCTGCTCGGGACCCGCAGATGCTTTTTCCTAATGCGGTGCGGAGGGCTTGCTTAGCTGATGCTCTTTCTGACCCCTGCATAATAATAACGAATTAAATCCATACATTCACACATGTTAGTTGAAATGAGCATAATTGCCACCTACTTTTTTTTTTTTTATAGTTGTTCAAAGGTTTGTGAAATTGTATGGAATCTCCTCATTATCAAGAAATATCGTCTATATTTAAACAAATTCGTCTACATACGCGCTTCCTGACAATTTCATGGCCTTTGTAGAATCTGTCAAACATTTTCATACCTAATGATGTAAGTTACATACTTTCATATTAGAACTCGACTGAAATAAAATGTCATTCGGGTTGCGCTGTGCCGGTCTCTGCGTGGGTACCATCATCTTGCTATTTTCCGTCAAACAACTTTGCTGTGTTTCGGAAATAAAGGCAGGAGGCAGGAAAGACATTACAATTACTGGAACCGAGGGCCCGCAGGATAGGCAACACACGAATGAATTGTCAAGGGCTACTTGTCTGTTACCCTATCTAAGTAAAAATCACAACTCACAACGTCAGCGTCACAGGCGTGGCAGAGGTCTGCGCAGACGGTCAGCAGTGTTTGGATGCTCTCTCGCGCTTCCCCGGCGTTCTCGGCGCGAGCTATACACCCACTATTGCATAGGTAGCTGGAACAAAAACTTCGAATCACATACCCGTGATACAAGTACTTCCTTAGTACATAGGATTTACGTGGTACCTACTAATAAAATAATATAAGGATATAAAATATCCAACACGAATTTATGACGGGTATATAAAATGCAGCTGCAGATCATGTACCGTGTACAAAACTCATGTAAGTGCGTTAATCCATATATTATGCGCGATCGATGTGGACAATCTTTTTCGTCTCGACGACCGATCGTTGGCCATTTGCA
This sequence comes from Helleia helle, assembly GCA_963853865.1. Lineage (NCBI taxonomy): Eukaryota > Metazoa > Arthropoda > Insecta > Lepidoptera > Lycaenidae > Helleia > Helleia helle. The sequence goes on from OY971419.1 coordinate 7,318,180, forward strand.
TCCAACTAGAGCCCTAACACGCGCATTTAAATTTTTCTAATTATTCATTGTAAGTGAGCGACAATGGTCGAGGTCGAGGAGAAGTGAGGTGTCCGGCTGACCCTTGGTGGTGGTGGTGCCTTGAAATGGGTTTTTCTAAATTTCTAAGTGCATCTGAACATGAGACCATCACTTAGTCACCGGTGAAGGAAAACATCGTGAGGAAACCTGCATGCCCGATGAGTAGTCTTTGACGGTGTGTGAAGTTCACCAACCCGCATTGGGCCAGCGCATCGGTAAACTATCTATATCTACCACGGGGAGTGTTCTGAGGAATTGTTCAGATTAATACCTGCGGTAGAATTCCACCACCGGACATCGCGTAAGAATTCCAAATTTCACCCACACCATCTTGATGTCCGGAAATCCACAAAATCTCGATTTTTACGACATTGCTGCCTCGCACCACAAATATATGGAATCAGCTGCCACCTATAGTGTTTCCGAACCGATACGACTTGGAGACCTTCAAGAAAAGAGCATACTCATATCTAAAGGGCCGGCAACGCACCTGCTGATCCTCTGATATAGCGGGTGTCTGTGGATGTCGCTTTTCACTTACCATCAGGTGAATCAACTGTCCGTTTGGCCCCTCTTCTATTAAAAAAAAAACTATGGCCCAACACCCTCCTCGCCTGATTTCAAGGAGACCCGTGCCCAGCAGTGGGATACCTATAAGGGTTGATAATTATTATTATCCCTTGTTTTATCCACTTCATTTATCTAGACAACAAAGAAGTCAAGTCCATCTCGTGCCTCCATCTCGGTGCTCTAATTAAAAAACCCTTTCAGTGCGTGGATGTTTGGCGTAGCACCCTTTCAGCGGAGCGAGCAAATCCGAATGAAAAACAAACATAGGCGCCGGTTACCCTGTTTACTCTGATGCAAACATAACAAACTTAAAAGGCATCATGCTATTCTACCATAATCGTGTTTAGATCTACAATTTAAAAAATAACATTGCCACATCATTGTTTAGGTTTTCATTTTCATTCGCGATTATCTAAAGCATGCATAGGACGAGATAGTATTAGCAAATCCAAACTACTATAAGGTTTTACTTTAAATCGACCTCTGTGGCTCAGTGGTAAGCGCGTTGGCTCTCAAGCCGGAGGTTGCGGGTTCGAATTTCGCCAGGGAACAAAAATATTTTCTGTGTTCCTAGGATGTGTATTAAATGTGTATTATATAATAAAAATCTTAAATATGTATAGTATATAAAAGTATTAAATATATTTCCGTTGTCTGGTACCCGTAACACAAGTTCTTCGAGAACTTACCACGAGGCCAGATTGAAGTGGTGTGAAAGCGTCCCTATATATTTAAAAAAAAAACTATAATCTAGATTATTACAATTTATTTTTGGTTCTTTTTAACCCTCCAAAAACCAACCCCGTCACATTAGGAATTTAAGCATCGTATAACTAATATACTAGCGGCAAGCGAAGTCCGATCCGATCTGATACATAACTATCAACTTTTTTTACTTCCAGTACTGGACAGAGACCCATTGTTTTCTAATGTTTACGCGAATTTCACTCATTTTAATGAAACACCTTTGTACGGATTTTATCCGGGTTTATTAACAGCAACCATGGTCGCGGGTCCGTCAAATATTAAGATTTTTTAATTGTCCTCACGTGAAAAGGGTTGCTGTAAAGTAACCAAAACGTCGGGCTAGTCGCATAACGCATCCTACGTCCGGCCACGGTAGGATCTTGGTGGTTAGGAGTCGGTGGTTTACAGATCTTGTCTCCTTAGTGCTCATACGCACTAGGCGGGTAACTTCAACGCGACTAGCCCGCAAGGCGGGTAACTGCTTAGTGAGGCCTTAAGCGTGACCACTAAGGTAACTATCAGTTGTTCGTATGGGATCGGCAATGTCAGTCACTTTTTTGGTTGACGGATGACATCTTTGCCAATCCTAAATTAACTCAGACCAAAAACGAGACTAATTCTCGAACTCCCTGTACATAATCTGTCAGATTCAAAGCACGTTCAAATCACTTCCCATCGCCTGCGATTATACCCGCTGTATACACAATCAGGGACTGGAGGAGCAATAAATCCGGATAGCGCTCAAGGAACTCGGTTAAACAATTTGCAAATTAAAAGAAACACGCTATCCGTGGACCCCTCGTTTCCAATTATAACTGTGCTAATATTTAGTTTCGACGATCAATATCTTGGTGGTACGTTGAGCTGCGTTTTACTCTACTCCAACCCGCTCTCGCTTCTAATTAAGTTTATCTAACACATTTTGGAGACGCACTAGATTTGATCATGCGAATCTCTTTATCACATATAAGTTAGAAGCTTAAATAGAATTCACGATACATTTATATTTCACATGAAATTTCTAAGTCTTCATAACCGTTAGTTCCTTTTCACACGTGCCCTGCCCGGCGCCGGCTACCCAGCAACCGGCACTATGAAAAGGCACTTACAAATCACTCCAAATTATCTTAACCATGTGTTAGGTTAACAAGACCCAATGTTACGGATAGGAAACGTGAAGAAATACGAATTAATGTCACTTTCGACTTCCGAGTGCTATTGTGTCTCTTATCCAGCAACTTCACACTTCTTCTTAACGGGTCGATGGCTGCCTAAATTTTGTCCGTCCAGAACTCGAGCAACGAGTATTACGTTCTCAGTAGCGTCCGTAAGTCCTGTAACGTGCAGATAGAAAGTCACGCTGGATACGACATGAGGTGATCCATTGTTTGTGAAACGGCATTGCATATACATTCTGCTTTTGAGGGATCTGTGTATCCCCACCAGACACAGTTGTCCTTGCTCCGGCTGACGACCTAAGGTTGAAGTCTATTCAAGCACTTCCAGGTTGGCCACGGCAGCTCGTGTCCAGGGGGGAGGGCGGTGGAACAAATGGCGTTGGGAGTGAAATACTTACTCTCTCGCCACAGTTTGATTTTAGCCTGAGATAGATTTTCTGAAAGAGGGAGGACGCGACCGGAGAGACTGTTGCGGCTTCTTTATTTGACTGATCCAATAGAGAATATAAAAAGATGGTAAAGATGAAAACTAACGATGACGGTGCGAAGACAAAATTATTATTGCTAGTAAGCACTTCAACACCTGTAATGACCACATGAAGTAGACCAAAACTGCTTCTTCTATTAATCCCAAAAATTTCATATACACTCTTAAAACTAAGTCCACATTCATAGTATGTGTTCCTTTGACCTTTCCTATTCTAATACGATACTAGGTACCTCGTTGAAAAATTCTTAATAATAAGGAGCAATAAATATTTATTGTGGTTTTCTATGATGGTAGGTACCTACAATACGAGGGCGGCACTGAAAATTTCGGTAATCAAGGAGGTGACACAACATTACTATTTAAAAATGTATTTATTGCTTTTCGAAGTATTCTCCGCGAAATTTGACACATTTTTCCATACGATGGAACCAATAATTAAAGCAACCATTCCATTCGGAAGTTGGGGTCTCCAAAATGGCCGTTCTGTAGGCGTCCACAGCTTCTTCAGTCGATGAAAATCTCTGACCACGCAATTTATTCTTTATTTTAGGGAAAGTATAGAAATGATTAGGGCTTAGGTCGGGGTTGTACGGCGGATGGTCTAATAATTCTATATTTTCTTGCTCTAAAAACTCTTTTGTTCTGTGCGCGGTGTGAGAAAAGCGAAAGGTTGTCGTGATGGAGGATGATGCGGCGGTTGCAGTTCTCTATACGGAATTCAGAAACGACCTGTGGCAAACAAATGCTAGCATACCATTCTGCATTAACCGTTCTTTGTCCCTCAAGAGGAATAGTCGCAACATGGCCGGTTTTGGAGACAAACGTGGCCACCATTTTTTTTGCAACACTCCGTGAACGAACAATTTTTGTTGGCTTTAACTCATTTTCGAACACCCAAACTCGTGACTGGTTTTTTGTTTCGGGTTCGTACGCGTATATCCAGGAGTTCTGACGCACCAAGTAACGCGAGCCGCTTTTTGCTCTTCACAGAGCAAATGCGGTATCCATCGGGAAAACAACTTTTTTACACCTAATTGTTCATGCAAGATTATTTGTATTTGACTCATGCCAATGTCTAAAGTTGCCTGAATTTCGCGGTATGTCACATGTCGATCTTCCTCAATCAGCTTACGCACAGCATCAACGTTTTCTTGGGTGACTACAGTTTTTGGACGACCTTGACGGGGATCATCACTGAGTTTGACACGTTCACGTTGAAATTCAGCAAACCAGCGATAAATTGTGGTTTTGGATGGGGTTTCATCACCAAATGCAGAAATCATCCGGTCAACACACTGTTTTTGTGTTAAACCACTTCGAAAGTCATAATAAATCACCGCACTAGAATTTTCTCGAGTCAATTCCATTTTCTCAACGACTAAACAAGTTTGACAAGAACTTGTGACAAAACCGAGAATCTTTTTTTAAATAAATAAATGGTATTCGATTTTTAAAACCAAGGAGTTTTCAATTAAAAAGATTTTAATATGACAGGAACAGTGGAAATATTCCATTCCCGATACTTTTAGTGCAGCCTATGTAACTCTTCATAAATTTATATTTTAATTAATTATAATGAATACTAATAAGAGCACTCCCTAGAGTAAGGTTGTTAACATTCTTGGCTCACAAAAACATTCCCATTAAGATAATTTAGACTTGCCATGGAATACAAAATAATTATCTAAATTTACATTTCATCTCCGCTTACAAAAATGACGCCAACATACCGATCCGGGACCCGGGCCAGCCCAGGCTACAAATATTTAAGATTACACTATCTTAAACCGTCACAAAGCAAGGAGGTCCAATACTAACCAATATTTATATTCGGTCAAACGGACCTTTATATTCATCGTAATAAAGATATGAATACGAATATATTAGGCTTGATATTTTTTGTTTTCCCTTATATAGCGTATAAGCAACCAATAGGATGACAGAATGTGCAATTCGAAATTTGAATTCCCGGCGCGCCAAGGCGCCATGTTGGTATGTCGTTTTCTTTAAGTTACTTTAAATTTTTATCGATGATAACAAAATGTAATGGATGTTTTCTCTATAGTTATGGCCGTTTGATAGGGAGCAGTAGGCTTTTACGTTATTTGTACAACATATCTTTTATCGCCTACCCTTTTAAAAATGTCTACCACGTCACCACGCCTGACCTACGCGTATCAGAAGAAAGCTGTTTTAAAACATAACAATTATGTCGCGACGTCTGAAACGTATGCAGCATAATTGATGATTATCTAGGGATAGTTAATTTTATTGAATTACAATATATTATTATATCTTGAATGAACTCTATTTGAATAGGAAAAAAAACATTATAGCACCTAATTTCACTGTTTATCACCTGTATCAGGGATTGCTTATTCCTTTTTCTTGTTTTTGAAGTCGCGTATCTCGATTCTCTAATCCAATAAAAAAACAGGATGTTATGTCTATGTGGGTTTCACTGGCCATAAAAAATATTTTAGGTCTCAGTTTTTACATACACATAGCTATGTGTAATTATTATAAAATATAAATATTAGCTGTTACAAAGTTAGGTAATTGATACATTCAGAATTATATAAAATTCTAATACAATTCAAGATTACCTATTAGAAAAATCTAAAATATTTTTATCGTTATCGTTAATTGCTCGGTATCAGCCTCTAATTGCCTATGTCACTTTCACGTCAAGAAATATTCAATTTAAAATTGGTCTTAACACGACGGTGAGTGGATGAGAGCTTTTCCACTTAGACGAATAAATAGAGTTTCGTCGTCAAGCATGTGCATTTACAAACTTTACGTTTCGACTTAGGTAACAGTTACGACGAAGATTGTATTTAGCATACATAGTAGGTATGTATATTAAATATATAAATACTTTAAGTACTATTGTACTGTATATTGTTTAATATTTTAATAAAAAAATGGAGATAGCGTTTTCTGTTTCATAAAAGCAAAACAAATAGGTACTAGTAATATCACAGAATAAGTACTAAAGGTAATATTTCAAAATTTTGCGTTTCCGAAAAAATTTCACCGACCATAATAGGTACTTTGTTAATGTTTCACATAGATCTTATTATATAAAAATCCCGTGCCACAATTTTGGATTTCTCAAATCCTCTGACTGATCTCAAAGGATTTTAATATAATTTTTGAGGAAAAGGATTATTTAGGAATCGTTGAGTGGCGCTATTTCCTATTATTGTTATAGTTAATCGATTTATTTAAGACTAAATGCTGTGTTTGCCGTTGCTTTGTCTGTCTGGGCCACTCATTTATCTATAAATAAGACTCCATATACGGTTTTACATTTTATGACATACATACTTATTTAAATGAATGTGATTACATTAATTGTGAAACCCCTTCAAAGTTGGTACTAATGCAAGCAAAATGTAATTGGCAACATTTGAGATTAAACGAATAATCTATTTTACATTAAATTGAATTATACGGCAATCGCAATATTGCAAGAATTCAAAATAAAGATAGAACGCATTCAAACATCTAACAAGCGCAAATGATTAATGGCTCGCGTCCCCCAATCGGATCACGTTCTAAATTCAAACTTGCTAATGGAAGACGAGGTAACAGGCGGCGCCTGCGCATGTATTTATTTAGTGTTGCAGCATTATATAATTTTTCCATTGACTGGTGGAATTTAAGTTTTAGTTAAGATTATTATTAGTCAACACGCGTGCAAAAGTATGCGTTATTGACATACAATTATTTAGTATAAACTAGAACAGATTATTAACACAGATATTTCTGTCATCAATTACAATAAAAACAGACTGTTTGGGATAATAGGGACAGTTATAGTAAATGATCGATTAAAAAGTTCCTGATTTCTAATCCAAATTCAAATCTAAAGTAAGTGACATACGAAGTTTCAAACAGCAAATGACAACCTATTGACACAATTATAAAAGATAATAAATTGCAAAGCGCATTCCAAGCGGTGGCAACACTTGACATTCGTTCAGAGAAATTTATAGTTCGTTTAAAATGTTTTCGTTCTTAATTTCAGTTAGATAAACGTTCCCGGCTCGTATCGGCGCCTTTATGGTGTGAAATATATGCTTCCATTACAACTTGTCCTCTTGATGCGTCTTCGACGTTAAAACGTCTACACATCAGAGGCCCCCGAGTTTTACTTTCTTTCTTTTTTTGTTTTTCGACTACCGGTTGCTTTCAAATAATTCTTATCAGCCTTACATGCAATTATGATGTAACATGCTCGGGTATTGAGATATTTGATATTAACTGATTTGTAGTAGGCTTTTTCGTTACTAGATGTGCCCATGCATCTATATTTATCAATGGACGAAATCCGTGGACGTTGAACTGAATGAAAGAAAAAAACAAATATTCTTGTAGAGAAGCTAGTATTAAAACAGTAAAAGCATTTCCGCTACGTTTCACAAAACATGATACATCAGTATCCATAGGAGAGATCAAGAATAACTGGTCGCCTCGCTTTGGCACTTTAAGTAAGTGAGACATGTTAATAACCGAAATAGATTTGTTTTGAGACCGCATTGAAATATACTCATAAACTGTACACTCTACAACACATTTATAACATTTCTTGGCACACTTGTACTTTAAACACTCATTAAAAGCCATCGTAGACGAGTCGTCGCTATTTAGTTTTTAGGAGAGCAATAATGTTTATATTTAAATTCTATTGTTAGGATAATTTAGGTTTGTTGTTTAATTTTAGAGGATTGAATTATGGCAACACTAATAATATACCGAAAGTTGTTACATTACATATTGCCAGATCATAGCTATATTTAAGATTTCAACTGATTGCGACTTTTATGAACAAATACGACGACAACCTAGATAGTAGATAAATTTAAATTTTAATTATATTAAATAATTCTTTAAAAAATGTTCTTATATAAATTTCAGGGTTGACGTGTAATCATTTGATATGGGGTTCCATAAAATAAAAGATATTTGGTTGGTGTTCCGTTATCTTTAAAGTTTAGGAACCCCTGATCTAGAATATTGGATAACTTCGCTCATATCTTTATATATATATTTCTTGTGTGCGTGTGTATGTCACTGAACTCCTCCTAGACAGCTGGACCGATTTGGATGATTTTTTTTTGTGTGAGTTCAAGGGGATTCGAGGATGGTTTAGATTCACAAAAAAAAAATTTGTACAGGACAACGTCTGTCGGTGACACTAGTCTTTATATATAAAAATCAATGCCACTTTTCGTTGTAATTTTATAACTCAAAAACGGGCTCACCAATCCCAACCAAATGTTTATGCTTTGTTTGGACTATTTAGTAGATGGTTTATGTGTAGTTTGCACAAAATCGGTCGAGCGGTTGTTCATTTATCACATTTTTTTAATTCAATAAATGGCGGATCATTTTGTTAATGGAGATTTTGCTGTCAAATTGAAACTTTTTCAGTTGGGGTCATATTAAAACTTTTTTCAGTGTTGACAGTACAACATTAAGTTTTAAAATGCAATTAATAATATATTTTTTTGTTTGAATAAATTAATTTTATGTTCCAATTTCTTTTTATTTCACTTTATACGTAGCGAAGCACGTACCGGGCCGCTAGTACCTTATAAAACTTAAATGGAACCGACTTACATTTAGTACAAGTAGTCCTCACATGCGCGCACGCACACGTAGGTATACCTAAACGCGTATACGCACGCAAAATGAATCCATTACACAAAAACGCAACAGGTGTTGATATCATAACAGTAAAGTATCGGGCCACTCGCGGGCGTGATCTGAATGCCGATTGAGACATCAAATTTATTTCACTTTAATACACGCAAATGAAAATGCTAATGTAATCCAAACAGAGTCCCGTCACTCCCGTCCACCCTCGCTACATTTTATTGATAAAAGGGTTCGAATAACGAATTTACATTTACTATTAAATAACAATCAACGAAATGTTTTTAAATATCATATTGTACTTAACGAGCTGTGCCCAAGCCCTGAAAACAAATAGGATATAGGAAAAATGTTAACTGTCAAATGTGACAAGCATATTATATACATATTTGCTGCGTCAAAGTTCAACAAAAATAATAGTAAAAAAATAGTTGGAGGTCATGGAATGCCCGACAGATGTGAAACATCTCTGTTAATTTTAGAATTCAAATTTAATAAAAAAAATCTTAAACTAGATACTGGCATTTGAGTCAAGGCGCGCAATAGATATTTCACGTAAAAAGCCTTGACATAAACGCAGATATGATAGTCACCTGTAGAAGCCAGAGTCCAGAGATGATTGTAACTTGTAAATAAATACATAAATATAAATATTATCTAACAGTCACACCACGTTAACCTAGCCTCGTGGTGAGCTGTAGGAACTAGTGTTACGAGTAGGTACTAGGAACAGGAATAAATTTAAGAAATTTATATAAATACGCGTTCAATGTTCATGACCCGGCGCAGACATCTATATTCATCATACAAATTATTTGCACTTGGCGGGATTCGAACCCGCGACGGCTGCCTAAAGTGTCCAGTAGCGACCAGCCAGCCGTCATGTGATAATATTTCCATATATAAACATATCGGTATTACTTGTACGGGTATAGAATAGTATAATATATTAGTGATACATTCAACAACACGACGACGCGCTGCATACTGATCAATCATTAACCAATCATCGTCACGTAAAATCCACTCCAATCCCATAATCCATGGGCGGGAAATTTTGTCGTGACGTCACACGAACGTACTTTTCTTAATCCGACTAAATAAATACACTACTGTTTTGCCACGAACTGAGACTTACGGTGTGTTGATTTTTACAAAATGAAGACTTAGAACTAAGCTCGAAATCAACTGTTACGGCTTTTACACCGGTTCATTAAGTTTTTTTACATACATATTTTTCGGATACTTTACAGCGATAAAAAATCTTTTTAAGATTATTACCTATATACATCTCCACCAACTCCTGCCATGTCCATAGTCGCTGCAAAGTATCCGAAACGTAAAGAACGAAATCAAACCGGGATTAGTCCGTAATAAATATTTAAAAAAAATAAGTTCATAATATAAACGCCAGTATCAGCACATTTGTGTAACTGTACCTCTACCATGAGTTTTGTTACAAGTGTAAATGACATAACTATAGTAGTCACGTAAATCGCAACACGAATAGAAAACTATACAAAACTAAGGTATGGTATAGTTTTCTATTCGTGTTGCGTTTTTACGTTAACGTTACGTTACATATATAATAAGTAGTTAACGTAAAAACGCAACACAATAGAAAACTAAGGTATGATATAGTTTTCTATTCGTGTTGCGTTTTACGTAACTACTATAGTTATGTCATTTACGCTTGTAGCAAAACTCATGGTAGAGGTACTGTTCTCTAAATTGTAAATACGTGGCATATTTACATACGAATAGGGGCGGGCGCAGTCGGGTAATCCGGGTAAGTAATTCTTTCTGTGTAAGTAATGCGTTGATAAATGAAATTAAATCGCACAAACAAGTGCCGCCATTCGCCCCGCGGCTCCCTGCGTTCAGCCTCTTATGAAATAGTGTTGTGTCATAATACTATCGATAAGTTATATAAAAATAAACGTATTTAATAATATTATCATAAGAATTAGTTTTCAAAAAAACCCTGCGAGCTGAACGCGACAATTAATAATATACGTTCTCTCAAATGAATGTTAACAGTTAACACTAATGTTTTCTGGCGAACGACTACACGCAAATACTAAAATGATCAACTTTTAATTAAAAAAGACTCCAAAATGTGTGAAATAACATTTTATTATAACATTATCGGACATATAATATATTATGCAGTATGTGTAATCATTTTTTCAACGTAAACTATTATTGAGCGTAGATTGGCGGTACTTTTTATCGATGAATGCATCACTATTTCTAAAGTTAGCAAAAAGCACATCGCATTTCGCCATGTGCGCGCCAATCTGTCGCTACTACTCCACTTTCGAGGATCCCGTCTCACCTCTCTTTCCAACTACCCTCCGAAAACCGCCATCTCACTCGCACGCCCCACACTATGTCGCTCCTACTTAACGACGCAACAACAATCGCTTGTCGCGATGTATGGAGTTGTTTTCGACTGTCCGATTTTATTAGGGGGTCAAAAAAAGTCGACACGGCGCACTTCATTTGATTACGGGTCACATAACCCATTTTGCAGCCATGTGCCATCGTCACTCGACTTAGAAAGTCTTATAATATACAGGGTAGGTACAATAAACAAAAAATAAAACGCACATTCAAAGAAATAGTATTAGCAGTAGTAATACAATATACAAAAAAAAAAACCAAATTTACAAGTGATGCAATTTATTATAAATCATGAAATGCTTATATTTTGAATGTGTACGTACATACGCATCAGTACCCGAAAATAAGCCACTAAGCTAATCAATGGATGAATAATTATATTGATATAATAAGGCCTGCTTGAAAATGATATAATTTTCCTAGGGATTATAATTTTTACAAAGGTCAGGGCGACACTGAAAATTCTTAGAACTAGGCACTTGTAAACGATATAAAAAAATATTTTTAAATAAAACTTAAGTAAACGCGGTAGAAGATGCAGAGCGATCCGACATCTCTACGCAGCGCCAAAGATGTATGATAGATTGTAGATTGTAGATGGAACTCTTCCAAAATTATTGTGTATGCAGTATTTCATTCATCATTTGTTTTACCATTCGGCGGCAAATAGAAAATTGTCTGTGTCGGCATGAATTTAACGGGATAGAAAATTTTCGGGCAATGAAGGGGCAATGATTTTTTGACTTTCGATGTCATTTAAGTCAAATATAAAGTTATGATAGATTCGATTGGCCTTTCATGATGATGCATCTCGTGCCACTGTTTACAACTGGTTTAGTGAGTTTAAACGTGGTACGAGAAAAGAGTAACTTATCAGCAGATTCGGACAAGCTTAGGCATCGGTATGAGTCAAGTGCACATCATGCATGAAAGTTTAGCGATCAGGAAGCTTTGTGCCCGGTGAGATTATTATTATTAGACAGAGGCTCAAAAACTCCGTCGTATCGATAAGGCTGCGTTTCCACCAGAGATGTGCGAGGGAAATGTGCCGTGCGAGGATGTGTAGCTGTGCTGTGGAAATGTGTGGGCGTTTCCACCAAAGATGTGCGAGGAAAATGTGTCGTACGAGGATGTGTAGCGGAGCTGTGAAAATGCGTATTAATGTGCGGTGCGAACCGTGCGAGGATGCGTTGCGAAACTGTGTAATGTGTCTATTAACTGGCTCCAGGACTCAAACCTCGCAACACATTCCTCGCAACACATCCCTCGTAAAACATTTCTCGCACACTCTTTCGCTTGTCTTTTACGTAAAAAAACCTAGCTCCGCTAAGCCGTTTCCACCAGAGCTGTGCTAAGCGAGGCTAGGTAAATGAAGCAATTCTATTGGTTCTTCAAAAACACATCCCTCGCTACGCATCCTCGCACATCTCTGGTGGAAACGCAGCCTTAGTGTCGTGAAATGGTTAAAAGATTTAACGGAGATGACTCAAATGCCGTTTTCAACATAGTTACTGGTGACGAAAGTTTTTATTGACAGACAGTTTGCTGAGTGGGTAGTGGATGGGACAATTTAGAGATAACTAGAAAGTTTTAAATGAAAATACTAACTATAGCGGGCTGCATACGCCACATCCATAAAGACGCAGGTCTACTGCTGTCGGTTACTGAGTGACGTGTACGAAGGAGATAACCAAGTACTAAAACGACGCATAATGAATATGTTCAAATATTTCTAATCTTAAATGCAGAATAACTGTAGATGGTAAACATTATAAAAATACTTATTTTAACCTAAAATATCATCGAGTTATTTTAAGTACTGACGACTATGTTTCCATCCTCAGCTATTTAGTGAACAAGGAAGGAAAGTAGTACTTAAAATATGATTTAAAAAGTTACGTATACTGTTGTAAGAGTGTGGTGTGCTGCTGGTGTTATATGACCGGGGTGGTACCTCTCGCTCACATAACACCAGCGTCAAGTAACAGCTATGCTGTCGTGTTTCGTTCGGTTTGTGAGTTTCCGTTGACCAATTGGGGTGTATAGGGAAAAGGAGGGCAACGCATCTGCATAATCTCAATTAAATTCTCAAAAGTTTCTTAACTGTGATCATGCCACAATAATTTCTCCTAATAAATCTTTGACATCGACATAGTCCTTGTTTATATTAAGCATCGACGAAACAGCTTCAACGAAACACTCCGTCAATTCTGATGGGGGTGCCGCAAATCTGGTGCTAAGTGCCGTGTGAGCGCCGCCTGGGCTTCGCACTTGCCCGTGAGACACCAACACTTGTTAGCTCAATTGGGGGTAAAATAAACTATATTATTCTAGTAATAAAAATACTCGTATCGGATAGTACAGGGAAAGACCTATGTACTTCCACCATAATATATTATGTATAATGATTCATGTAAAAGTGTCAGGAGCATCTTTACATAGTAGAAATTAAAGTCGCTTTTTGTGTTGGTCTGTTTGTGCATCGATATTTTCTAAACTATTCAACTGATTGTGATACGGTTTTCACTGTCGGCTTTGTTATGAACTAGGGAAGGTTTCTTAGTATGGATACATCAATATTTAATTATATAAAGTACAGAAAAGTTTGTTGGTTACGAATTAACTCAAACACTATTTAACCGAGTTTAAAAAATCTTTCACCGTTAGAACGCTACGTTAATACTTAGTGACATAGGTTATAAAATAATCATTATCAATCCGGATACGGCTGCAAATCTAAGATAACGCGGGCGAAGCTGCGGGCAACAGCTAGTAATTATATAACTCTATTCTTTTCAGGAAACACCTTTGACGTGTTCCGGGTATAAAATCAGGCTACGTCGGTTAATTGCTGGAACCTACCTCATTAAAGTAAGCAAATAATGTAAGAGTCATCCAGATGACAGATCTAAACCGAATCAAACCCATGTAGACTTAGGTATTGATATTCGTGGGTGAACATGTGTCACGATCACTATTCACTCATCACTGATGTAAAAGTGTCCTCAATATTTGGCTAGCCCTTCTACAGCCAGACTTTTTGCATGAACATCTAAAGTCGGCCTATGTTCACCTCTTACCTATTTTCTTCCTCTCCTACAGTTCTAGACTACACTAAGGATATAAAATACATTTATTATGCTATTCAATACGATAAAAAGCTTGATTATTTAGAGTGATACCTTTATTGTAGTGGTAGGCGCTTAATAATAGTGGGCAAAACAACGCAGCGGGCGGGCGGACTCTAAGCCGTGACTGACGGCGGGGGCCCGCTACTGTAGCTATGACGTCATTGGACATAATTTATTATATGTTCTTACATATATTAAATTTGAATAAGACGACGTTTTACCTATACATAGAAACAGGTAGTAATGTGACAAAGGCGTAATTCAAATGTACATTATTAAATTTAGATAAAAAAAAACAGTTTATAGAGCCTTTATTTTTTAGTATCCTTAAACACGAGAATGTCATTTCTGAATACTGTATTCTTGCAAGTATATGTATATACAGTAATATAACGAGAATAGAAAAATGTCGTATTAGAAGAAATATATTAAGTATTAATGAAGGTTACAAAGAAAAGGTTAAAAAGAATACCAAAGAAAGCATGACCATTGATATGTGGGATTGATTTGAATAAGATAGAAAATATGGAAGCAGGGACAAGCGGAAGAAGCACACTGCGCCGATCCCAAACAATAGGATAGGAAAGAAAGGTCAAGTAGGTTGAGATACTCCTGTCTACTCATTACAGACTCGTTCTCCGACGACGGAAGTCTGCAGGACCCTACATGGAGTGTTAATAGAACACTGCCCAGTGCCCACGTTATATATCAGAGAAATATACTAGCGTTGTATTCAGACTATTCAGGCGATAACAGCACAATATCACCACAGGCGTCCACAACGGGGCGCAAATTGAGATGTTTGTATAAAAGGAATGTTTTCATTCAGATTTCAATTCAAATCATTAAAATCAACATTTGATTTTGTCGATGAAAAATAATTTAATATTCCACTTACTGGCCATTTATATCGCTTTATTTAGCCCCTTAACCTTATAGAGGTATATAATTTTGCACAAACTTGACAATTAACAATGAAGAGGTCGGGGCGTGTGTGTCGCTGGGGACCCGTCACGAGTCGGTAATCGAACCCGCACTCCGGTCTCCGGAGGATACATAGAAACCGCATTATGGCGCGCAACCGTACGACCATTCCGCTGGATACTTTACATAATTATCATTGCCATTAAAATAAAACTAGGAGACATTAAAATTGTTATTGCTCCAGTTAGTGTATATCTGGATGATAGCGTCATTTCTTAAAAGTCCTACAATTTCTCTTCTCTTTGTCTTCTTTTTAGTCTTTGGTTATTCTGTAGTTATTTTGGTGCTCGTGATTCTTTGCAGAACAAGGCAACATTTAGCACATTCACCCTGCAGCCTGATTGTGTGAAGTAGCAGCGATAAGAGGTAGGTCAAGCTAATAAAAAGTTCATTGTAGCATATGATTGAGCTTCTAATATAGGCCACAAAAATCTTCTTAAAGATCAACTTGTATGATTATTAGTTCAATCTCACGATAGCTTCTCATTTGGCTTATTGGCACTTGGTAATATTCTTACAAAAACTGTATCGATAGAATGCAAATTATAATATTTTTGAGATCTTGCTTGTGTTAAAAGCTTTTTGGCACAATTGTTGGCTTAGCAATGTTGATTCTATAGATTTTTGACGAGTGAAACGTGACACTATAATCGTTGAAGATGCGAGCTTCTAGCCCATCTACACGTGCATGCATCGGCAGACATCATCGGCAGATGCGTCCGCTGACGTGTAGACGAGCAAATCACCCCGATTTGTTCGTCTGTCAACGTCAACGTCGGCAGAAGCATCCCACAAATCCGTTTGTTTTCGGTTTTTGTGATACGGGTTTCAGTGCAAACGTTTGGCGTCTGACAGTCGTGTGGTAGTACGTCGACATGCATCGGTAGACGTCGGCGGATGCACCTGCCGATGTCTGCGGACGCAACTTTCGAAATGTAGAGGCCTTGGAAGCAAGAAAACTACATAGACCACTTACTGTCGGTTACCGGTTCTTTCAAAGATCTAAGTACTTTTCTGCTCCTAAGCTCGCTAAGTTAGTATTATAATATGGATGCTAATATGTCCCATAGACTAGTAACGTTCATTATTGTAATTGATTGAATGAATGAATGATTCGGTGGGGTGAGGTGCAATGGCGCGGCGTGGATGAACACACGGTCATACATTCATTCCGCGTATATTTTGATTTCGTTTCACGGCCAACGCGCGCATATGTCGCGCGCAGGCAATGGTCTGTGAGCATTAGTGTCGCTTTAAGCGTTCAATCTTTCATACGCCTCTTTAGGGTTTTGAATGCAATAAAAATGGCACATAATTTTTATAGCTAGCTTTATAAATAAATTCACGATGTATGCAACTAAAAAATATGTGATGAAATTTGTATTAGAACTCTAATCTATTTAATAATAACTGGCGTAAAAACAATTGCTTTTTGTGTCATTCAATAACCTGGCATACGAACCACTTGATGAACAATAAAAGTCGTCAGGGACTGGCAACCAGGTTGTCTGGTCTTATACAGAGAGACTAAATCGTAATTTACGGTAGCCGCTAATAACCCCGTTTCATACCTGTCCTGAATGTGTATTGTATGATTTCTAAACGCTCTTGGCAGTTGTAAGCAAGACGAATAATAGAGACATAATAAATGTTACATCATACATCTTAATGGAAATAACACCATGATGCACAGAACTTAATTTAATATTTCGTAGAGACAATATTTATTCAATAGGCAGAGGGGACGGCCCCCAAAACATTCAATTTGTGTGTTGTCAATGATGCGAGCTTGGTTTAATGGCAGGTGACGGTACCTACCCCACTTTACAGTGATATACGCCATGTTGGATACGTCACTTAAGATACCTATGACGATGGAATGAAAGGTCGATCTCCACTAGATGGATCGATCTCCGTGCAGTGGCCGTCCCAGTTAGACCCGTGATCGTCCATGTTGGCGTTCATTGAAGGAGGCCTATATGCACCCCACCATGGTTCAGGCTTTGTCGTGGCGGTGGGGCTCAGTAACCTAGGGTGAGCGGTGCACCTTGGGCGAAGCTAATTGGGCCGAGGGGGCTCTTTGTACCCCTCTTATAAGAAGAGGGGACAGAAGAGCAAGTGGCAAGGGGTGAGGATGGGAACCTCACCCCATTGTACTGTCCCGACGTTGGGAGGGGTTGTTCGGTGGTGCGGGACAACCCCTCTGTGGAGGTGGCGTCGGTCCCTTGCGGGACTGACTAGCCGTCGAGGTGCCCTGTTTGTTTTCTAGATCCGGGGCACCTTACCAAAGGCGGCATCGGTGGCACTCGCCGGGTTTTAGTGGGTAGAGCTGCGTCCATTTACCATCTGTCGGGCGCAAAAAAGGCCTATAATATAAGTTGGAAAGATTTCTTTTTTAGATAACACATTAAGCTCTTAGATATTGTCCCTTATGTGGTGCCCATTATAAAGTCAAATTCAGACTGAAAAGAAGATATAACATGAAAAAACCCTAAGGGAAAAATCTAGGCCCCCGTTATTATTGCCCATCCATATTCTCTAAGGCCACGCGTGTCTATTAAGAGATAAACACGCAAAAGTGTAACTGACGGGTGTACCCAGGGACCGGGGCCCTTGAGGATACCATGACACCGAGCGAGACACGTGGCAACTAAATTGGGATACTCCAGCCAATACTGGTGATATCATCATCATCACCAAGTAGATGCTATTGATGGCAAGAGAAGAAACAATTTATAATAATCACACTGGATTGCCAGTGTAGCGCAACCATTTAGTTTTCTAAAATGTACGCGTTTTTCACTCATAATGTAATAACTTTTTATGGATTTTATAGCGGTTTAAAAAAAAATACACGCCCGACGTTTCAGATAGTTTACAGAAACCTTGGTGACGGGATGAAATGTAAAAAACTTAATAAACCGCGATAAAAACCTAAAATGGTTGCTTTATGCAATGAATGAGAACGGTAAAACTAATGGTGCAATAATACTACGTGTAAAAGCTACGACAAAAGCTTTGCGATTGATTGTAATATATGAAGGTAGGTATAAAAAAATCCCTTACCTAAACAAAAAGCAATCCTATATCCGCAAGATCACTTTTTTCACACACACAATTTTCGAATATAATTAATTTCCAATTTAACTGAATATCAAAGAAATGAATTTGTTTAGGAAATAAACTTTTCTAATAATTTTATTTACCAGAATTCCGAAAAAAAAACATTGATTAGAAAAAAATAATTTTGTCGAATCGCACTATCGATGGTAAAAAAATGAATGTTAATCAAAAATAAATATTGGTACAAAGGATAACAATAAATCGCCCACTCGCGATTTAATAAATTAAAAAATGTCCTCGTTAAAATTACTGCTCTCCGAGGTGGAGCCGTAGTGCAAGCGCGCACTTATTCTCATATCATTTATTTAATATGCAACTAGAATCCATACTCCTATCGTAATATTATAAATGCAAAGCATATAATATGTAGTCCGTCTATGCTTTTTACCAATTCATTATTAATAATAAAACTTAGCTAGGACATATAATATTATTTCCTTGGGAAGGATAAAGTCTGTAAATCTAAATTAACGAGAGCGCAGCTGTGGGCAACAGCTAGTATTAATATTTATTTTATTTTGCCAATATTATGGTAATATTTTAAAGGGCCGGCCGATCGGACTAGATTATGAAGAAATTAGTTTACTTAAATTAGTACTTTAGTATTACTTTCTATACAATAATATGTGCATTTGCATAAAAGCTAACATGTAAGCTAACAGTTTGATATATGAATTAATTATTGTTGTTTCTACATTCACTCGCATATAAAATAATGCATGCCAGATTGCCAATGAGATAGCAGAGTATAAATATAATATATTATATCATGGTATAATATATCTTATTCCTCGTATCCCGCTCGCAGTGGCGCCGCGTGCACACCGCGGGTCCCCAGTATGAAGAGCCGAGCATTTTAATTTCCCAATTGGTGGGCGGGGCGTCACTGGCGGCGGACGACATGCTGTCTAATTACAAGGCGGCTCATTGGCTTTTTGATATTCAAACAATTACAGGAGCAACGTGACATAGAATCAAATTTGCGTTACGTCGTCTTTTTTATGCTATAGGCAAACTGGCAGATGAATCATGATCACAGAACTATATCAAGATAGAAGTAAAGAGTTCCGTAATTTGTATGGGGACCGAGCGTGTAACATTTTGCGTAGGTACGATGACGTCACGAGTGTAATTTAGTGATGAAACACATAAGCCGCGCGAAAACAATTCAAAAGTATCGATTCACATATCGATTATAACATGGCACCGATTTTATGAGTAGTATTGTTCAAATAAACTATTTAATGATAGCGTGCTATGGACGATAAGCTATATTTTTATACATTGATTAGTAGTAATATATGTATATTATAGACTATATTATAACGTGTAATCATTTAAATGCTTGTTTTTTTATTATTATTGATAATTAAAATGTTGATTTGATCAGATAATATAGATAGGGCACCGAACGTCCACTGGCGCCCTTATTAGAGGGATTGTAATTTCTAATAAACCAATTTCTTTAAATTACAATCAATTTCTTTAAAGTCATCAGTGATAATAGTTGTAGTCCTTATGATTCAACTTTTGGTCTTTGTCACATAGTCATTCATTTTGCTTATTTTTAGCTTAATCATCTAAACGGCAAACGGTGGCTACTTTTTTATTTAAGTAATGAATCCAAAAATACGGAATCTAAAAATATATCACATAAATCAATAATTGGATAATAAATAGGCCTACAAATAATCACTGGTGGATTGTAGAAAAATTAACTGGTTTATTAAAAAACACAATCCATTTATTTTTGGTTATGTTTAGTTATACTTCTTTTAGCGCGTTAGGGAAAAATGATGAGTCACGAAAAACCGACATCCTGAAGTTAGCTATAGTCAACATTATTTTATATAAAAATATTCACATAATGACAGTATAGACGTCAAAAGAAGATATAGTTTTTAACTACACAATAAGCAAAAAGGTTACAGTATAATGAAATTGTACTAAGTATTTTTCTTTAAGGAGTATTACTTCTAACGCGTATACATAATTACACACACTCTCACATAATATCGACGTCAAATGGCGGCAAATGTCGTCGTGTTTCGTTCGGTTTGTGAGAGATCCGGAGCCCCCCCCCCCCCCCCCAACATACATGACAGCACAGACTACGCAAAGACTACCCCAGGAGGGTACCGGTCGCAAAAGCACCGGAGAATCCCTCTCTAGGCTTCCGGGCTCAGGACAGGTACCTGAACCCGGAAACCTGGGCAGCCCCGCGTATTCTGGGGGGGCGAATCTGTGCTCAAGACAAAAACTGCCCGGGGTAAACGGAGCAGTCGGCAGAAATCCCCTACCACTATGACCGTGGATTTCAGTAACAGCGTTGAGATTGCTATGAAGTCCCCTTGACTTCATAGCAATCTCAACGCTGTTCACTACCACCTCCAGACGGCGAAGCCGGCCCTGCTCTTTTTGACCGAGACTCAGATATCTTCTCCGGCTGATACTTCCTATCTCTCTTGTCCGGGGTACAAATTAGAACACTTTTTTGTACCGCGGGCTGGAGTTTGCGCGTACGTCAGAGAGGATGTCTGCTCTCGTCGCCTTGGCAGTCTTGAAGGTAGGGACCTCTCCATCCTCTGGTTGCGCATAGACAGCGACGACCATCCCCGCGTCTATGCCTGCCTATATAAGTCCCACAGCGGTAATGACGAAACCGATCGACTCATAGAGCACATCCAAATGGCTACAGATTCCGTACTACAACAGATCCCATCTGCAGAGATCGTGATACTTGGTGATTTTAACGCCCATCACACCGAGTGGCTCGGCTCACGTACAACCGATCATGCAGGAAGATCTGTTTACGACTTTGCCTCAGCATATGATCTGACACAATTGGTGGTATCACCAACTCGTATCCCTGATGTGGAAGATATAAGATACGCCTTCCCTGTTGGACCTTCTGCTGACCTCTCACCCGGACAATTACGTGGTCTCCGTGGACGCTCCACTTGGCTCATCGGACCACTGTCTGATCCGGAGTTCTGTGCAAGTTGCCCGCCCATCATGGCCACGTTTTGCCAGCTGCCGCCATGTTTGGCACTATAGGTCAGCTGATTGGGATGGAATGCGGTCCTTCTTTGCATCCTACCCATGGGGACGAATTTGCTTCTCGCTGGATGATCCAGACATCGTTGCCGATTCTGTCGCCGAGGTGGTGCTGCAAGCCATGGAGCTTTTTATTCCAAGCTCTTCAGTGCCTATAGGCGGCAAATACCAGCCCTGGTTTGGTCAAACTAGTAAGATGGCTGCACGCCACAAGCGCTTAAGCTACAGAGCCTGGGCCAATGCATCGATGTCACAGGATGTAAAGACCAGCGCATTAAAAAAGGAGTATAACTTTGCCTCCAGGTCCTTCAAAAGAGCTATTGCTGAGGCAAAAGGCAAATCCCTCCGTTAGTGCTACGTACTTGTGCTCCTGAGTTGGCACCCGTCCTTACGCATCTTTTTCGGCACTCATACTCATTAGGCGTCGTCCCATGCTCGTGGAAGACAGCTTTGGTACACCCGATCCCTAAGAAAGGGGACCGCTCAGACCCGTCCAACTACAGACCAATAGCCATAACTTCCTTGTTCTCAAAGATTATGGAATCCATAATTAACTGCCAGCTCCGGCGGTATTTGGAGGAGCACCAGCTGATTAGCGATCGCCAATATGGCTTTCAACGGAATCGTTCAGCTGGTGATCTTCTAATATTCCTAACGCATCGATGGGCGGAGGCAGTTGAGAGCAAGGGGGAAGCACTGGCGGTTAGTTTGGACATAGCGAAGGCCTTTGATCGGGTGTGGCATAAAGCACTTCTAGCGAAGCTACCATCATATGGGCTTCCCGAGAAATTATGTAAGTGGATCACCAGTTTTTTAGCAGACAGGAGCATCAAAGTCGTTGTCGACGGTACATGCTCGGACCTCAAGTCTGTTAATGCTGGTTTTCCGCAAGGCTGTGTACTATCTCCAACCCTGTTTCTTCTGCATATCAATGATATGCTGCAAACCAGCGGCATTCATTGTTATGCGGATGACAGCACTGGAGATGCCTTATACACTGGCCGCTCTAATATTTCTCGGGAACAAGTCGATGAGTGTCGGAACAAACTTGTGTCTGAAATCGAGTCTATGTTGACCAAAGTCTCGGAATGGGGACGACTTAACCTGATCCAATTTAACCCCAACAAGACACAAGTTTGCGCGTTTACCGCCAAAAAATCACCCTTCGTCGTTCCTCTACGATTTGAAGGCACTCCCCTAACTGCCGCAGCCAGCATTGGGATACTTGGCGTCGACATATCGAGAGATGTGCAGTTTCGTGGTCATTTGGAAGGAAAGGCTAAACTAGCCTCTAAGAAACTTGGCGTGCTCAATAGGGCGAAGCAGTATTTCATGCCTTCACACCGCCTTCAATTATACAAGGCGCAGATCCGGCCTCACATGGAATACTGCTCTCACCTCTGGGCTGGAGCGCCCCAATATCAGCTCCTTCCATTTGACCGCGTCCAACGCCGGGCGGCTCGAATCGTCGATGATTATGTGATCTCCAATCGGCTTGATCCCTTGGCGCTGCGTAGAGATGTCGGATCGCTCTGCATCTTCTACCGCATCTACCACGGGGAGTGTTCTGAGGAATTGTTCGGATTAATACCTGCGGCAGAGTTCCACCACCGGACATCGCGTAAGAATTCCAAATTTCACCCACACCATCTTGATGTCCGGAAATCCACAACATCTAGATTTTTACGGCATTTCCTGCCTCGCACTACAAATATATGGAATCAGCTGCCACCTATGGTGTTTCCGAACCGATACGACTTAGGGACCTTCAAGAAAAGAGCATACTCACATCTAAAAGGCCGGCAACGCACCTGCTGATCTCCTGGTATAGCGGGTGTCTGTGGATGTCGCTATTCACTTACCATCAGGTGAACCGACTGTCCGTTTGCCCCCTCTTCTATAAAAAAAAAAAATACACTTTTTTATATAAGGATCATTCGGAAAACTGAAATATACTTGTAATATAGAAGAAGCCATAACCAGTTAAAAAACAATACATAACCAGTTTCTCAATAATATTTGTTTTGCATTAAAAATGCTAAAAATAAAAGTTTATTATTTTTATTTTACATACATTACATTATAGCTACATAATAATATAAAATGAAATTATCATTTCCTCTGCTTTCAAAATAGATTTTAATCGAGTAAGAAAATCGCAGTGTAGGTACAGCACTTTTGACAGAAAAAATGAGAAATCGTCTTCAACGTGACCTGACAGTTTTAATAGCATATTTTACATCGCTGGTTTTGAACGTCCGCCAAGTCTGGCTCGTCAATTAAAAGCCGCAATGGAAAACTAGCGTTAGACACAATCGCCCGCTACTGTTTTGATGAAAATAGTAAAATAAATGGTTTTTTAAATTAATAACAGATTTTTTAGGACAAATAGTACTTACTGGTTAAAGGAAATACCTCCATTGACAGCTCCAATTTTACTGGTAGTGTTTGAACAATTAATTATTGAACAACGAGTCATTTTGTTTTTAAAACCTTACGTCGCATGCTGACCGCGGTCGGGAGTATACTAAAGTTCGCGACGAACAATGGAGTCGTCGAGTCGTCTTTTTGCCAGGCGAGGTACATACACTCTTTACTTCTATCTCGATATATTTCTGTGATCATGATTATGTGGATAGCGTAGCGTTTATACTTCATGCGTAGCCTATCCTGAGACGTGAGATGGTAAGTCTCAGTCAGCGGTCGTAATTACGCTGCCAAGTACTCCGAAGCACAACAAAGCTGGTTTTTGGCAGAAATAAGCAGGATGGTAGTCCTCATGCGGGGCGTGACACAGCACTTACACGAGGTATAGTCGTTTATCCCCATAAAATCATAAATCATCAAGGCATTATCCTAGCCTTTTTCATATCATATCATCATCAGCTCCTTTCCGTCCACTGCTAAATATAGGCCTCTCTCAATGAACGCCAAGACTCTTGATCATACGTATTTGTTAAATTGTAGCTGTTCCTATATCTCTCTAAACCTCTTTTTACAAATTGATTTCAAAAGAATGTCACGTTTAATTTAATATGTCGATGAGCTGTATAGCTTGTATGACGAAAGAGTGAGAAATCTACTTACAAATCGAAAGGTTTTATAATTCGAAACTATTCGCCAATGTTTTTTAACTCTGTATCATATTTTACTTAGCTAACTATAATAATAACAACTTCTTAAGAAAAGCAGCATATTTAATCAAGGCTTTAAGGAATAATTTTCGCCGAACATCTTTCGAGTCCACATTAAAAAAGTGGTTATTAGAATCCAATCCTTTCTTCTTTATCGAATCTAGTTTTTTGAAATATATGAGATATATTTTTAAAAAACTACTATCAAACTAAAGCACAGTTTCATTTTTTCAGTCTGACAATTACAACTCAAATCAACGCCAAGTACAATCGCGCCAATGAAGAGCATAATAGCATTATCGAAGTAGAGTGGTAATCGAATCGAGAACATAATTCGATTCGCTACTCGATTCCATTGTATCGAGAGCTCTCGATAATACACACATTTTCCGCGCTTTAAAATGGAACGATTTAATCGGTCGCATCGCTGATTGGAACAACGTAATCGTCATAACGTCCATTACTACAGATGTTCTTTTGTGGAAGTGATAAATTGTAATAGTACAAGAAACTCGGTATTATGATGGTATACGATGAGGTTAAACGATGAAGTTTTCCTTAGTAGTCTCGTACTGATTCTTAAATGACCTTGAATTGAAGATTTTTTTTGCAACAGAATTAAATATATTTTAACATTGACAGCCTCAGCCCGCATAATCTACTCGAACCGCACAAGTTCTTTTTAGTTTTGGTTAAGTTTTTGCTGACACATGTGATTATTCCTAATCAAACATTACGGGATCTTTAGAAACATATACCTAGACAAACGCAGTATTTTACACATATGTATCAAATTATATAATATATGGGTTCGACAATTGTAAGAACAATGACTACCAAAAAAATCCCATTAATAAAGATGATTCGCATGGAATTCGTTGAAAGAGGCAATATCCAGTAGTGAGCGTGCTATACTGGGTGTTTCTTTGGCAAATAGGATTCTAAACGAAGACGGCTGGTCACACACTCAGAAGAACGGATGGACGATGGCCCAATAAGGTTCAAGAGGGGAGGCCGCGTAAGAAGACGAAGTGTTGGTGGCCATTAACCAGGTCGGAAGACGATCTCCGTGCGGTGGCCGGTCCGTATTGGATGCGAGTGGCGAAGGATCGGCGTCTTCTCGTTCATTGAGAGAGGCCTGTTCGGCAGTGGACGGATAGGGGCTTCTAATGATGATGATGATTGTCAGTTAGGGGCAGCTAATTATAAAGATGCTGATGACTTTAGAATACACAAACATATTTAATATTGATTACATTAATTGTCTCGCCTGCAACAAAGTAGTGCATATTTATTAGAAACCCCGTTGAAGTAAGCAATAACACGATCGAACCCCACTGCATTAAATTGATTAACCCTCGGTCTAATCACCCTGCACTATGCCGTCGATTATCGCTTGTAATCTACCGAACATTCAAACTACCCACCCCTAATCGTGTAGATAGGGATGTACCTAATGTCACTTGTCACAGCTCACGGCGATGTCTGTCCTTCCTGAACCCTGATAGTGTTCTCATGAGGATTTCTACTCTACGCGAAAGCGGAATTGTGGTCTACGAAACTCGTATGTACGTTTTTATGTACGTTCTACCGTAGCGTTAATTAGTTATTATTTATGCGAGTTTGATGTAACTATTATATACCTACTTTGTAACGAATGAGATGAACGATCCATTATCGTCCGGGTGAAATAAGTTACAATTTAACCGGCTTATAAAAGGGGCCAATTTTCCCTAGCCAGATCACAGTTTTTAAACTTTTTTATTATTTTATTAAAAGTGTGTCTTAACGTTTTCATTGAACATCTTAAACACACGCTTTTATCAAAAGATTGATAATTTAAATCTATTTTCATATCTAACTTATCCAGAATTTATAAAAAAACACATATCCTATGCACATTTTGCTCCCTGTGACAGGGGTGGGACGGCTACAAGAATATTACCCATATGGGGACAAAGGAATGTCACGTTCACACATGTTCCCGTACAAACATCTGACCCACAATAACGCTAAGTGTATTGAATTGCACTGTTTTCTTTACTATATATATTTGTTTTGTGATAGCTCATACGCGTTATCTTTACGATATCTTTTATAATATTACTTATACTAAGGCATAGCAAATAGACTATAATATATTATATGGCAGTAATTTTAGTGTCTGAAAAACGTTTTAATTTTAATAGTCAGAACATTTTTTTACTGGTATTGGACTAAAGTATGTGACCCATAATGTCATGAGCCAGTCCCCTGTGGGACTGGGTCATGACATTATGGGACACAGACAAAAACCCCACCAATCGTCTCCGAATCTATCCTAACTCATAATTTAAACTTTACTAAGGAGTCAAATTTTCATTAAAATCAATTTAGAATAGATAGAGTAGTAGAGTATGAACAGTTAATTGCGTATAAACAGACTGACAGGATTTATTTATATTATACTAGCTGTTGCCCGCAGCTGCGCCCGCGTTAACTTACTCAACTTAACTACTATTAGTCAAAGCCTTCCTCGATAAATGGGCTATCTAACACTGAAAGAATTTTTCAAATCAGACCAGTAGTTCCTGAGATTAGCGCGTTCAAACAAACAAACTCTTCAGCTTTATAATATTAGGATAGATTTATAGCGGACCTGACAGACGTTTTTGTACTTCTGTTGTTACACCAGTATAGACGTGAAGATTTGACTGACAGTAAATATCATAGTATCATAAAATATATACGCAATGGTATGTTGTCTATGGTTATATCCTACGTTTGGTACGGTGCAGTATTTCACCTCAACAATTGTGATTCAAAACGTTTGTGGGGGTCCAAACACACAAAGCTGAGATTGACGTGCAGTCACATCGGACGAGAAATGTTGGCGTTTCACTCATTACGCCCGTTTGTTTAGAAAATATTTATAAGGGTGTTTATTGATTTGTATTGGCAGGCTTTGTTTTATCGTACCATTGTTTGTGACCTCCTGGTGCACACTACTGTCTGTCGATAGCTGCTTCGTCCGAATAAACTAAGATGTTACAGTACTATCCGAGCCAGTAATAAAATTATTTTCACATGACTATCTTCCACAAAATATAATGTCTCTCGTCACATTTGGAGTCCGATTTAGATATGAAAAAATTGCAGACAGGCTGGATTTCGCATAGACTGACATAAAATATTGCATAGCCGTGTAATAGCTGTTGCCCGTAGCTTTGCCCCCCTCAACATACATCTAAAGTTGTATCCGAACTGTTAATGCTGTCTTTTTATACAGGAGAAAAAAAAATTTTGAGCAGTTTTTAAAATAACCTCATACATGGAAACTCAAACATTATGATATCAGTATAAAATTAAACATTATATCGTAAATGATGATAATATTATGATAAATGAAAATTACTTAATCTTCATCAATTATTTTTCTTCTACAAATAAGTTCTCTAAATTATGATGCAGTAACGTAACATTTTATTTAATTAAAAAAAAAATTGTTCATATTCAGTCCTCCCGTGACCACGGTATCCAAAACGTAAAAAACTTAATAAACAGCAAAAAAATCGCAAAAATCAATTTAATCACACATAGTTCATACTGCAATAAATATTAGTTATAATTTATTATACTATAAAGACTATAAGGAAATATATAAAGATAAATATGCGAGTGGCGAGGGATCGGTCGTCTTGGCGTTCTTTGGCCTATGTTCAGCAGTGGACGGATAGAGGCTGATGATGGTGAAATACACCGGTGGTACAGCGGTTAGAATATGTAGTACCTACGCGCTAGCGAGGACTAGGTTAACATGGTGTAATTGCTCAATAAATATGTATTTCATCATTATTAAGTAATAGTAACACATAACATAACTCATCATTAGTAAGAGGTGGTAGTGCCATGCGGCATTGCAGCCGAATTCAGCCGGCACGACCGGGGTGGTACTTCTCACTCACATAACACCGGCGTGTGTTGTGACAAGTGACAGCTATGCTGTCGCGTTTCGTGCGGTTTTTGAGTTTCCGGTGGCCCATTGGGGGGGATAGGGAAGAGGAGGCAACGCATCCGCATAACCTCCGCATCTGCATAACCTCCGGTTGTGCAGATGCGTTGCCTCCTTATGATGATATAAGGCTCCAACTCGGTTCGGTTGCCTCCATATGCTATAAAATCATCATCCGTTTTTCCGTCCACTAAGCACATATTTTAATGAACGCCAAACATCTGATTGCCACTAAATATTTATTTGTGATATTTTTTTCATAAATAAAAATAGTCAAGAATCTTTATTGTTTATATAAAATTTTTGTGAACTTAAAAAAAATCAGCCTAGAACATCCAAGTGGTTCGAACCGTAATTTTTCTAACAAGATAAGGCCCGTGTAGAGCGTTATCTTGACACGCGCCGGTTCAAGCTATTTTTACGCTCCACCTACTTCGAGTCGATTTAAGCATGGCCACTTTTAGAATTATAGCTTTAAACATTTAGTTTCAACGGTAATAGATGTTAACAGGAAAGGTACGGTTAAATGCCGAAATCTACAAAGTTACTAAAATTATTTAAAACGGGATATTTACCATGTTTTTCACTTTTATTTCGCGGAGCTCGATATTTCGACATTGTACGAGTTTCGTGAACAAGACATTCGTAGATATTGCATAAAACATGGTAAATATGCCGTTTTAAATAATTTTAGTAATGAAAATAACCATGGTAACTTAAAATTTACAAATTTGTTCTTCATTTACATGATATATTTAATTATACATAGCGTTTTCCCCTTTTCAAGGATATAAATTTGAAAATGAGAAGACGGGTCGGGTAGAAGAATATATCGGACAAAGTCATGGTCACTTTTAAATAATCCTATTAGAATATTATTGTTTGCTTGTGGCAATCACTTTTAATTTTTTATACGTTTGTATACGTATAAAAAATTAAAAGGTGAAAAAATCGAATAAATGTTAAAAAGGTTTTAGTATGTATGAGCATAAACATTCGACTGATGAGCGCGCCTTCAAATAAAACAATTAGGCGAAACTAGACCTTAACGAAGGTCGATGGACGTCAGCAAATTGTATGTATTATCAAAAACTTTGATCCCGATCGAGCATACAGGTGTCCTCGCGATATTTTCCCTTTCCGACGAGCAAACGACAAAAGTTGCACCGCTAATTTAGAAAATGCAATTTTCAAGGATGCTCTGGCTTCAACCCTGACTTACTCAACACCATCACATCTCGTATGACCCTAACTTTATATTCAGGATTCTAGTTTCAAATATTATTTAACACTCTTATATCCTTCTAAGCCGCGAGCCCCCTATTCGTCGCTACAGTAAAAATGAACAGTCTTGCAGCAATAACCAAGCCCTCGACGATAAAATACATAGGATGTTGATAGAAGTGCATTAGAGAAATTAAATTAAGAAAGGCGCTTTCATTTGTAGCAGTCCTGCTATTGAAGAAAAAAATCACGTTTTAACTTATATAAAAATACATTGTAATGGGGGAAAAAAGTGCCTTGTTAATAATTACTCTTAATTTATTATATATATATATATATATATATATATATATATATATATATACCATATATACTATTTATTTATTATGAATAATACTAATACATATGTACCTTATTTATTATTTAATTTAAAAAAATGTCCTTAAAGGATAGCTATTTCATAGATAACAACGAAATTATAAATATTTTTGTTGGCTTTTCCCTTGATTATCATTTTTTTTTTATACTTACACATAAGTGTGTGTACTGACCATAGACCTAGCTATAACCGAAGTAATGAAATATAATACAGGCGTGTCATTAAAGAGGGGAAGTTGTTTTATCAATACCAAGAGTCACCGAATACACAGCTCAAATAAAGGTATTGCAAGATAATCAACATCATTGCCAAACAATTGTTCTTCAAATTGAAAAACGCTATGATGGTGAGTTGAAACCGTTGAAAAACAATAAAAAAAGAATGATGACCTTGAAGACGTTTCAAGATCTGAACTGATTTTGATAAAAATGTAATCCCTGCCTTAAAAAGAATGCATCCAAAATCCTAATACGTTCCCCGTTTGAGAACTACGTTCTAACTCGGTAGACAAGAATGCAAACACTAGTAAGAGGTAGTGCCATGCTGCTTTGCAGCCGAATTGGGCCGGCACAACCGGGGTGGTACCTCTCGCTCACATAACACCGGCGTACAGTGACAGCTATGCTGTCGCGTACGGTATGTGAGTTTCCGGTGGCCCATTGGGGCGGATAGGGAAAAGGAGGGCAACCATTTGCATAATTTTTGGTTGTGCATCATACACATCCGTGTATAGGCGTCGATAGTCGCCAAACGGCTTCGACTGCTCGTTTGCCCTCCTATGCTATAAAAAAAACTTAGCGGCCAAACTTATGGCACCGTTTAGAATAAGGGATTAAAAACGCGACCAAATATTATGTGTATGTGCAATGTATTCATTGTTTACGTATCACTTTGAGCTCATGGGTCTTCGTGTACGTATTCACGTTTCGTTTATATTTCAGTCAACGGTACGTCAGTTACTATGTTTTTTCTCGCTTGCTTTTTGCGTTTGGGGTTAAAAATGAAAGACCTTACCAGATAAGCAAGTGCGCCCGGTTCCTGAGAGCTCCTAGCACCTTCTTGTCGGTCTTTTCGCTGGTGTTCTCTTGGTAGATACGCGTGTAGCACAGCACCGAGTCGAAGGCGACAGACAGACAGTCGGCCAGCTGCTTCGCCAGATCCAACTCCTTGGTGTCCGACTGGAGGTCCTTATCCTGCAGATAATCCGTTATATTGTAAATGCGAAAGCGTGTTTATTATTATTTTACACCTAACCCGCTGGTCAGATTTCAATAGGATTTGACAGGGAGATTAATCACAGTCATAGATATGGGTTACGAAAATAATTATCCTCAGTTTCGATACGGCAGTAAACCTAAAATAAAGAAGGCTAAGCTGCGGGCCACATCTAGTTTTAAATAAATCTAAAATGGGGTCCACTTTGTTCTGAGTATAGGTCTCAGAACAAAGTGGACTGTGTGTGCTGACATAGAGCTCTAGATCTACGCTTACCCACTCAATGGTGATTATGAACAAATCAAGAAAAAATTGGATGCCGTGAAAAGCCAAGATTTTTCAGTGAGCGAGCCAAGAGCCAATAAAAAAAAGTTCAAACTAAAGCGTTTTATTTTCAATACGGAGATTATTATATTAAAACATAATAGATGTATGTGGAATATTATGATAATAAATTGAACTCTAAGGAATTAAATAGGTTCGTTGCTTTCACTCTACGTGCATACTTTTTTGTTAAACACCCTAACACGTCAAACTGTTGACATACTCAAGGTATTACACTGTGATCGACCACAGAGTAACAAAGCAGTTGTCAAGATGCCCTTCACGCCGCACCGGCCATTAGGCGGAGCCACCGTCGTGTGTATAATGTATATCATACGATACCGCATTATGGAACGGCACCCATGGCCGCGCTTGCACGGCTAGTCTACTAGCAAGTGTATAAAATTATAACTATATAATTACTATAGTTTGTAAAACACAAATATAATAAAAAAATAACACAAATCAGTCGCTCGCTGTAAAGTTTCTGAAGCTTCGGGCATATACAAAACTTAATAAACCGCGATGAAACCGTAAAAAACTGTTTCATTAAATGAGTGAAAATTCGCGTTATCATTAGGAAACAATTAACAATAATACAAACTTAAAATCATGTTTACTTGTACTGACACGCGTGCTTATGTCTTGATTTTATCTAATAGTGATAAAGAGACCAAGTCGGAGCTCTTGATGACGGTTAGGATTGAGGTACGTACGATAAAGAAACCTTTATAATCATACAGATTGCTATAGAGCAAGATAGAAGAGAAAAATAGATACATAGATACATAGATATATAGATATCTAAACATCTCTATCTTTTACCAAACTCTTATAACTACATATTTTAATAGGTAAATCATTTGGCTATTCAAAAACATTCTAAATCATGGAACCCAAAAGAGCTATAGTTAGGATTCGAAATAACTTTCCTCATGTACAAATTAAAAAAGTCAAAACCTCATTTTAGTTAACAGCCGATTTATAAAACAAATCAGCAAAATCAAACATCTTGCCTTTTAAATGTTCTCTAGTAGATACTAGTCTAGTTTAGTTACTATAATATTTTTTGTAAAAGAACTTTCGTTTGCAGCTAGTTCTGGTGTAAGCTAGTCAAGTTGCTCGAGCGTGTGAACGCGCCCGGTGGATGCATTAGCGCCGCTTTTAAGGCGCCCGCCCACTCGCCGCTACCGGAACGTTTAGGGCTGGCTCAAAATCAAAATATATTTTTTTATTCAAAATAATACCAATAAAGTATATTTTGAACGTCAACTGAATCTACCACCGGTTTCAAGGCAAGCCCACTCAGAAGAACCGGCGAAATAAACTCAGTGGAACTAATCTTTTCAAATAATATGTATTCTATAACAAATTTTACATCTTATCCTGAAATTCCTGGGATGGACGCCCGCCCTATTCCCATGAAATCTTTTACTTTATAATATCCTTTACCACACAAACGCTCTAAAATAACATTTTTTTTTTATGGATAGCTTTTGAACGTTTTCTGGGGTCCTATTGTAAAAGCGTATACAGTTGCCTTTAAAAGAATTGCTTACTTTTGATAGTCTAATCACTGGTACATCTAGCCTGTGTTTATTGCGTATATCCCTATTCCCTACTATTAATATCACTTTTCTTACAACTATATTTTTGTCTAACATTTTATTTAAAGAAGATCTTTTAGAAGAAGAGCAGGAGAATCACGTGTAACAATTAGTGTATTAAAGTGTTTTTTTTAATATACACTACATGACGTCTCATAAGTGTCCATATATCCTTAGAAGATATCATTATAAGTTTTTGTCCATAGTCAATCCTATTTGCAGATCTTTTTGATCGGCATAATTAAGCTAATTTACCAAAAATAGACAAACTCTATTTGAAAAAAAATATATCTTTTGATCTTATACAACTAACTAATGCATAATCAGCCACAATACCATCACCGTCTAGTATCTAAAATCTATAAAAGCCACCCCATTCCACTATAAGACAACCGTACAAAACTCTTTTTCCGTGAAACTAAGCTGTATAGTTTGTTTAATTTCTTGTCATACTATAGTTTTCACCAGTTATAATAACAATAATAATATTTATAATTTTACACCACTTCAATCTGGTCCCGTGGTAAATTATCGAAAAACTAAGTGTTATATCCATAACCCAGGAACACAGGAAACTCTTTGTTCCCTGGCGGGATTCGAACCCGCTATCTCCCGGCACGAGCGCCAACGCGCTAACCATTAGCCACAGAGGTCGTCAAATTATTATAATGATTATAATACATATTTGAAATCATATAATAAAATACTTTTGCACAGCCCTGTCACAGGGCAAGGTAGAGAAGCCTGTCGTGATATATACCTCAGTCCTGTGGACGCCGGACTACGATGACTAATATTTTGGATGATCACGGACTTGGTTTTTTGGTAAGACACTTAGAACATAAAATCGTCATCGTTAACTGGTAGTAAAATGGTTATGATTTTTTTAATTATTATTTATATAACAATAATTACAATTATGTCAGTATGTTTGTAAAATCATTTATTAAAGTGAAACTTTTATTACATCGTCTCAAACTTTTTCGTCTGTGTGTTGCATGTCGCGTGACGGTCGGCCGCCATGTTTTCCAAGTATAAAATTAAGATTGATAAAGCGATTTTTATACCCTTAATGGAATATTATTCCAAAAATGTTTAGTTAAATGTCTATAATGTGTAATGAAAAAAGTTTCACTTTTACCGTGGTTTCATAAAACCACACAATCCTTTTTTTATTAATTATTCGACCTAAAACAGAGATTTCGCATTGTTTGTCTACACAACGAAAGTACAGGTAAATGTCATATAGACTCCATGTTTTTCCCTCTTCTTCTTCTCCACTCTTCTGTGTTTCGGAGAGAAGGGTAAGACAGACAGTGTAATTCCTGGCACCGAGATTTATCATATTATGTCCCAGGATAGGCAACATATAAATGAGTTGCCTGAGCTAGTACCAAGTTAACTAGTTTATATTCATGCGCGACGTCGACCACTTACCATCAGGTGGCACGTCTGCCAGTTTACCTATCCATGACATTAGTAAAAAGACAGAAATATCAGCTTCAATCTTATAATGTTTACAGACTGTTTCTGTGTGAACATTTTTGTCGTTTAATTTAAAATATCAATTTGCCACACATTTAATTAGAGTCGACTTCTTAGTATTGTTCTTATTACACTGAGTTTTTTAAAGGTATATTGAGATTATATGATGCATCCATCACTTATTTAAAACAAGACTGCTTCATACAACAAATGAGATAGCACTCTCAGTATGACAGAAACGAAAATAATAAAAACATTTTACAAAAAATTAAAACCGACTTCAAAAATACTAAACTAAAAAGTAATAAAATAACAGTTTCTTTAATGTTTGTGCTTACAACATATAATCAACTTAATCTTCTACTAATGTACAAACTTTGCGTTTACCACGTCATTATAGTTACTTTTGGAGTCGGTGTCTGCCAAGGTAGGTAGGTAGGTAATGTACAGCAACAAATACGACACCGACTCCAAAAGTAACTATAATGACGTGGTAAACGCAAAGTTTGTACATTAGTAGAAGATTAAGTTGATTATATGTTGTAAGCACAAACATTAAAGAAACTGTTATTTTATTACTTTTTAGTTTAGTATTTTTGAAGGCGGTTTTAATTTTTTGTAAAATGATTTTATTTCTTAATTTTTAGTGATTCCGAAATTCGTCGTCTTGGCGTTCATTGAAGGAGGCATGTTCAGCAGTGGATGGATAAAGGATGATGATGATGATGATGATGATGATGATGGTGATGGTGATGATGGTGATGGTGATGATGATGATGATTACGATGACCGTGACATACTATGGTGTGCCACCAAAGCATCCTATACAATTGTTACATCGACACGTAATAAAAAAATCATATCATCAAGGTAAACAAAACCAACCAAATAGGCATTATTGGGAATAACTAAAAAACGGCTTGTCAGATCTTAATAAAATTAATATGGGACCAAATTGGAAACACCAGCTTTCAAACAAAAAAATAACCATCGAAATCCATTCACAAACGGCGGAGATATCGTGTCACATACATACAAAAAAAAAAAAAAAAAAAAAAAACATACAGACGAATTGAGAACCTCCTTTTTTTTTGAAGTCGGTTAATAATTAAATAGTTTCTATTCATTTTTATAAAACACGAGTACACTTCGAAAAAGTAGCTTATTTTTTCTGGCTAGAATGAGATAAAAAAACATTTTACAAAAAATTAAAACCGACTTCAAAAATACTAACAAATATACATACAAACATTAAAGAAACTGTTATTTTATTACTTTTTAGTTTAGTATTTTTGAAGTCGGTTTTAATTTTTTGTAAAATGTTTTTATTTCTTAATTTTTAGTGATACCGAAATTCGTCGTCTTGGCGTTCATTGAAGGAGGCATGTTCAGCAGTGGATGGATAAAGGATGATGATGATGATGATGATGGTGATGGTGATGATGATTACGATGACCGCGACATACTATGGTGTGCTACCAAAGCATCCTATACAATTGTTACATCGACACGTAATAAAATAATCATATCATCAAGATAAACAAAACCAACCAAATAGGCATTATTGGGAATAACTAAAAAACGGCTTGTCAGATCTTAATAAAATTAATATGGGACCAAATTGGAAACACCAGCTTTCCACCAAAAAAATAACCATCGAAATCCATTCACAAACGGCGGAGATATCGTGTCACATACATACATACAAAAAAAAAAAAAAAAAAAAAAAAAAAAAAACATACAGACGAATTGAGAACCTCCTTTTTTTTTGAAGTCGGTTAAAAAACAAACGAATAAGTAGTGTTTATCCTAATACAAATGCAAACGTGTGTTAATGTAGCACATCTCTATATACTATAATATTGAAATACTTGTTGCGTTCGGCCAGTACCTTCATATAAATTTTGTGCGTTTGACAATTACTTACGTCGTTTTTTATATTTCATTAAAATCATTTTACAAAAAATTAAAACCGACTTCAAAAATACTAAACTAAAAAGTAATAAAATAACTGAGTTTCTTGAATTTTTGTGCTTGCAACTTATAATCAACTTAATTTTCTACTAATGCACAAACTTTGCGTTTACCACGTCATTATAGTTACTTTTGGAGTCGGTCTCAGCCAAGGTAGGCGGGTAGGTTACAGCAACAAATACGACGAGAAACTCAGTTATTTTATTACTTTCTAGTTTAGTATTTTTGAAGTCGGTTTAAATTTTTTGTAAAGTGATTTTATTTCTTAATTTTTAGTGATTCCGAAATTCGTCGTCTTGGCGTTCATTGAAGGAAGCCTATGTTTAGCAGTGGACGGATAAAGGACGATGATGGTGATTATGATGATTACGATGATGATGATGATGATGATGATGATGATGATGCTGATTACAATGACCGCGATATACTATGGTGTGCCACCAAAGCATCCTATACAATTGTTACATCGACAAGTAATAAAATGAGCATATCGTCGAGGTAAAAGAAACCATCCAAATAGGCGTTATTGGGAATAACTAAATAACTAATTTATGCGCTCCCCATAAATGTCCCTGTGGCAGTGATGTCGACAAGCTAGGACATAATGGACTGTCATGCCAAAAGAGTGCAGGCCGCTTCTCGAGACATGCTGCACTCAACGATATCATACGCCGGTCCCTTGCCACCGTCAACGTGTCTACTTGAGCCGTCTGGTATTGCAAGAGACGATGGCAAGAGACCGGACGGTATGAGTTTGATTCCATGGAAGATGGGCCGGGTGCTGGTGTGGGATGCAACCTGTTCAGACACACTGGCCCCTTCCGATCTACATGGAACCATCAACAGAGCTGGTGCGGCTTGTGAAGCGGCTGAAAAAGCTAAAATATGCAAATACAGGGGGTCTAGGCTCCGAATATGATTTTGTCCCATTCGGTGTCGAGACCCTTGGTCCGTGGGGTCCTAGCGCTTTAAGCCTCTTTAAGGAAATAACAAAAAGGTTAGTCGACATCACAGGAGACCGAAGAGCTGGCAGCTACCTCGGACAAAGAATTAGTCTAGCAATTCAAAGGGGGAACGCTGCGAGTATCTTCGGGACCTTGCCTAAAGGGACTCCTTTTTATTAATATAATTAATTTATTATATTATATTTTTTAAGGTTTTTTAGTTTTAGTTTCTTTGTAATCTTTATATGATAACAAGTGATATAATAAATAGTTAATACTTCTAAAAAACTAAAAAAACGGCTTGTTAGATCTTAATAAAATTAATATGGGACCAAATTGGAAACACCAGCTTTCAAACAAAAAAATAACCATCGAAATCCATTCACAAACGGCGGAGTAATCGTGTCCCATACATACAAAAAAAAACCATACAGACGAATTGATAACCTCCTCTTTTTTGAAGTCGGTTAATTAACGCAATTATGAATTAATACTAATAATAAGGCAAATTTTTAAAAAATCCTGGAGAAAATTTTTATTTTACGGGAGAAAATGTAATCTATGTTCTAATCCAAGTACATATAAACAAACCATCACCATTTCAACTTTTAGCCAAATCAGTTCAACCGTCCGCAGAAGAAGAGCAACAAACATCCAAACTTACAAACTTCTGGATAATTCACAACATTGTCACCATACTATATACGTACGTTTGATATTCCCGCGTTATGACATTACCGTCTCTCGTTGGTTTGATACAGGTCGTGGGTTCAAATACCGACATGAAATTTTTTATATTAAATATTTTAATAGGTGTTCAATGTTCTACATATTATTTTCACTGCCTACTATTTAAAAAAGGCAATACTAATATATTATGGCAGGACCAGGTTTTATCATTATTA
The DNA here is from genome assembly GCA_963853865.1 of Helleia helle. Taxonomy (NCBI): domain Eukaryota; kingdom Metazoa; phylum Arthropoda; class Insecta; order Lepidoptera; family Lycaenidae; genus Helleia; species Helleia helle. The sequence goes on from OY971419.1 coordinate 7,356,775, forward strand.
TTATTATCATCATCACATCATCAATCAAGTTTACCGTGATGTTAATATCTATAATGGTCATACAGGCCACGCGGGCGAAGCCCACAACAGCGAATTCTCAAATCCAAAATTGTCTTTCGCATAAACTCCCCAGGTAGTACAGGCATTAGGGTATACAAACAGTCATCAAACGAGATTACAAACTTCCCCTTTTACGTAAACTGAAACTCACATAAACAAATTGACTGACAGAGCCCATCAAAACTAACCGTCCGGAAAACAATCCCACCCTTTACCGAAACTTATATTAACTAAGTTCGTATTTACGATAAACATTTATAGATATTGCTTGCAAAAACTTTGATGAAATTATTTAAAAAAAAATTGCAAATCCTATCTCATAGCCTCTTGAATATTTTTATGATGACCTTAATAAAAAATATACGATGTAAACATAATATATTTTAGTAAAAAAAAATTAGGAGCCCGAGGGATGCGTTAAAACTGCCTTGGGACCCGCAACGAATTTATTGAGCAGGATAAAGGATGAGTAGGAAACATTTCCAGTTACCCTCCGCAATCTAAACGGGAGATTGGAAGTTGTTACTCTTAAGGTATTCTACTAGTGGTACTCACCAGTTGCCGCGCCAGCAGCGTTATGAGATGTACACAGCAGTTGGCGGTGAGCCCGCCCTGCAGCGCGCGCGCCACCAGCGTCACGGCCGTCATCACGCACCTGACCCGCATAGTAACACAGGTCAAAATTGGAACTTCACACGTCGACAATGGGGTAAATTAAAGTAGTCGCCCAATTTGACCTTCAGATATCAATAGAGAACAAAATATGTGCATATAATTTAAAGCTAGCCAATATTAAACAGTGACTGTATTTACTTAAGCCCCCAAAAGACTAAAGAGCTGAATGATCTGATTTTGATAAAATACAGTGTAAACTCTATATAGCGACACTGAAGGGACTGTGCATTTTATGGCGTTATAGAGAGTTGTCGTTAAATGGAGAGAAGAAATATCAGAAAAAGAAAAAGTTTAAATTTCAGAGTTGTATCTGGAGTCAACTTATAGAAAATTCCTGCTTCATCAGCATTGAAAATGTCACTTGGGGCGTATTTTTCTATGAATTTTGACCACACTCTGTTAATCCAATCATGAGTCACATTTGTATCAACACTTCGTGCTTCCTCACTTATTTTACCATAGTTGATATGATGACGCTGCTTGAATTTTCCGAGCCATCCTTCTGATGCTTTGAAAGAAGTTAAACCAAGTTCTTCAGCAAAATTCTCCGCCTTAGCTTTCACGAGCGGCCCCGAGATAGGCATATTATTCTGGCGCTGTCGGTGAAACCATGATAGTACAGCTTGATCCAAATCTTCGTATATAGGTTTCTTTAATTTTTTGGAAGATTTTTCCTCGCCCTCAGCGTGGACGATTTTTTCTTTGTTTTTCCATATTGTGGACACGGTAGAGCGACTAAATCCAAAGCGTTTGCCAACATCATTTATCTTCTCTCCCGTTTCTATTGCGCGTATCAGTAAAACTTTTTCGTCAATACACAGTGATTTTCTTTTATTAGCCATGTTTACAGTTTGAAAGTTTGTGAGCAACTAAGAATATGATAAGGTATTGATAATCCATGACTCCTACTTATGAGTCATGGTCAACAACAGTCTACACGTACAAGCAATCCCAATTTGTAAACAAAAGAACGAATTTCTTAGAAAGTTCGGTATGCATGATGCCGTCAGTCGAGTTTATTGCGGGCTAGTATAATAAAGCGACAATAGATCGTACACAGCTGCGCAGTTTTTACGAATTTTAGTAACTTAAAGGGTACTTTTTATTACTCAATTGTTGTCGTTATTGAGAGTGGGTGTAATGCTATGTGTAGAGTGAAACATTGTATGAAAGACAAGCTAAACCAACCAAAGCCAATTGATTTCGACGCTTAAGGGAGTTTGTCGTTAAATAGAGTGATGTTACATGGAGTTTACACTGTATATCTAAAAACCACCGCTAGAAATCGTGCTTAAAAATATAAAAAAAACCATCCAAATTGGTTTATCACAACATGGAACATTACACAATACACATTACTTTTAATCACTACTTAAATATCGCTCGTACATAGGCTGCACTAACAGTATCGGGAATGGAATATTTCCACTGTTCCTGTCATATTAAAATCTTTTTAATTGAAAACTCCTTGGTTTTTAAAATCGAATACCATTTATTTATTTAAAAAAAGATTCTCGGTCTTGTCACAAGGTCTTGCAATGATATTATAATAAGTACTTATTATAATATCATTGAGGTCTTGTCAAACTTGTTTAGTCGTTGAGAAAATGGAATTGACTCGAGAAAATTCTAGAGCGATGATTTATTATGACTTTCGAAGTGGTTTAACACAAAAACAGTGTGTTGACCGGATGATTTCTGCATTTGGTGATGAAGCCCCATCCAAAAACACAATTTATCGCTGGTTTGCTGAATTTCAACGTGGACGTGTCAAGCTCAGTGATGATCCCCGTCAAGGTCGTCCAAAAACTGCAGTCACCCAAGAAAACGTTGATGCTGTGCGTAAGCTGATTGAGGAAGATCGACATGTGACATACCGCGAAATTCAGGCAACTTTAGACATTGGCATGAGTCAAATACAAATAATCTTGCATGAACAATTAGGTGTAAAAAAGTTGTTTTCCCGATGGATACCGCATTTGCTCTGTGAAGAGCAAAAAGCGGCTCGCGTTACTTGGTGCGTCAGAACTCTCGAAAGATTCGACGCAGGATCCTCAAATGCTGTATACAACATCGTATCAGGTGACGAATCCTGGATATACGCGTACGAACCCGAAACAAAATACAGTCACGAGTTTGGGTGTTCGAAAATGAGTTAAAGCCAACTAAAATTGTTCGTTCACGGAGTGTTGCAAAAAAAAATGCTGGCCACGTTTGTCTCCAAAACCGGCCATGTTGCGACTATTCCTCTTGAGGGACAAAGAACGGTTAATGCAGAATGGTATGGTATGCTAGCATTTGTTTGCCACAGGTCGTTTCTGAGCTCCGTAAAGAGAACTGCAACCGCCGCATCATCCTCCATCACGACAATGCGAGTTCTCACACCGCGCACAGAACAAAAGAGTTTTTAGAGCAAGAAAACATAGAATTATTAGACCATCCGCCGTACAGTCCCGACCTAAGCCCTAATGATTTCTATACTTTCCCTAAAATAAAGAATAAATTGCGTGGACAGAGATTTTCATCGCCTGAAGAAGCTGTGGACGCCTACAAAACGGCCATTTTAGAGACCCCAACTTCCGAATGGAATGATTGCTTCAATCATTGGTTCCATCGTATGGAAAAATGTGTCAAATTTCGCGGAGAATACTTCGAAAAGCAATAAATACATTTTTAAATAGTAATGTTGTGTCACTTCCTTGATTCCCGAAATTTTCAGTGCCGCCCTCGTAGTCAACACTTACCTGGCGGACAGTTGTGCCGCTAGCTCCTCCTTCTCTGCCGCAATTTCCAACAAATCGTTGAGCACTTTGAGTGTGTAGTACCGTAGCGCCTTAGTTTTCTCCGACAAAGTCTACAACACAAAATATATTTTAAATAAATATTATACACATATTAAAATAAAATATTATATTAAACATTATTAAATAAGATTTATCAATTAAAAAGCATAACAATTTTATTCTATGAATTTTCTCCGTATACGCTGTTCCATACATTGTAAAAATCTGATTTCACGAGCAGTGAAGAAATTGACTATGAACTGAAATACAAACGCTTTAGCTTCTTTTTAGTTATTGTATTATTAAAGATATTATTTATTTTAAACATACACATTCCGACAAAGTCTACAACACAAAATATATTTTAAATAAATATTATACACATATTAAAATAAAATATTATATTAAACATTATTAAATAAGATTTATCAATTAAAAAGCATAACAATTTTATTCTATGAATTTTCTCCGTATACGCTGTTCCATACATTGTAAAAATCTGATTTCACGAGCAGTGAAGAAATTGACTATGAACTGAAATACAAACGCTTTAGCTTCTTTTTAGTTATTGTATTATTAAAGATATTATTTATTTTGAACATACACATTCCATTTTTTTTGTTTTTGTTTTGTTTTGTTTGACTGGCGTGTTGGTCTAGTGGTTAGTGACCCTGACTGCTAACCAGAAGGTCGTGGGTTCAATCCCCACCCTGGACAAATGTTTGTGTGATGAGCATGATCATTTGTTCTGTGTCTGGGTGTAGTTTATTTATAATATTTATGTATTTAGAAATATACCGGGTGTATTTGGAACACTTGCGAAGATTAAACCCTAATAATATACTATTTATATACTATATAATGCATATAACCATTTATCTCAGAAACCTTTTTTAAAGAAAATTTTAGGATTTGTGTATTTTGCAAACCCGCAATGTATGTATACACACTATGCACATAGCTAACCGCGAGACGCGCAAATAGAGGGCGCACTGAAGACGCGGGCAGTGTGGGAGTTCGTTCATCTCGTGCATGCGGCGAACGCTATCAGCTGATTCAGTCCGCTAGCCGTTTATTTAAGTTAAGTTTATTACATTGCTGTTTTTTAAAAAAAAACATTATTTTAAAGCATTATCATCAAATTCCTGTAACATTATGTTTACTAAACCGGATTATACAAAAAAAAAAAAAGGCAACCAAAAAAAAAAAAAAAGAGTCGCGTTTTTTCACTTGTATCATGTCAGGCTATGCCAACACTATCATACCTCTTCGTTTTCGCAAGCGTTCCAAATACACCCGGTATAAGTATATATCAGTTGTCTGGTTGTCATAAGAACAGGCTCGGCCTAGTTTGGTATCAGATGGCCGTGTGTGAGTTGTCACAACATATTATTATATATAAATGTATTATTATTTTAAAAAATCGATAGGATTGTCCATGCAACTCGTTTGTATGTACGTAATGTACTTAACTTTTCTCAAAATTTGGGCTTTCAAATGCAAAACTAATTTTCTACTCTGACTGGTAGTTCCAGAGATTAGTTCAAACAAACAAACGAACAAATGCTTTAATATTTTAGTATAAAAAAGTAAGATGTCTTACCCTATCAAGCTTCTCCATGATTCGATACAATTCATTCAACTGCTTTTCCAACTGTGGCAAGTCCAAGGTGACTTTAGTGACCTCGCTCCGAGCACTGTTCTTACTCATATCACTCAGTGAACTACAAACTGAACTTGTCTTGCTCAACTTCGGTACATTATCATTATTCTTGTTCTTCTTTTTATTCTTCTTCTTCGTTTCTTTATCTTCTATCTTCTCTCCGTTCACTGTCTCTCCGTTGCTTATTTTCTCCTCATTATTTATCGCTTCTCCCTTTTCTACATTTTGAGTTTTGATATTTGAGTTTACTTTCTCTTTCTCGCTCTTAACACTATCTGTATCTCCATTCGTCAGTTTAGATTTCTTTTTCTTCTTCGGTTTTTCTTCTTCTATTTCAAACCCGTTGACGTGTTTGCTGTCGTCCAGGGAAGATATGATGTTGTTTAGCGACGACAAAACTTTATAGATCTTGTTGTTTATAGGACAATAGTACGGATCTAGCCTGGCAATGTCGTCTTCGTAAACGGGAGACATATTACCACTGTAAAAAAGCAGATATTAAATAAGACATATGACCATTTCATTCTATATTAATATATTTAAATAAATCTATTTAAAATAATTTGCCAAACGGTAGTCACAGAAGCACATGACGTTAGCTACGTAATTACCACTTTGTATAAATTAAAGTAAGCTCCGATAGTGGAAATTAATTTAAAAAATTATAGTTAAAAAAAAAACTAAAAAACACGCTTTAATAGCAAACCGAACTAAAAATATGAAAATAATTTTTAATAGAAGAATGAAATGGGTCAACAAAATAAATAAATTAGCGTGAGGTGCTCGATATTCGTTGTTAATAATATTTCATCGGTATCTATATCTAAAAAGTGAAGTTAGTATAAAAACTAAGTTACAAGCACCACGCTTTTATACAATAAGTAATATCATTTATTTATTTTGTTAACCCATTTAAATTCTATTAATAAATATTTTCAAATTTTTAGTTCGGTTTGCTATTAAAGCGTGTTTTTTAGTTTTTTTTTTTAAACTATAATTTATGTTTTACTTTTTAGTGTCGATTTTTTTATTTAAAGTACTCAACTAATGACAATCACTTTAGAAATGAGTGAGAGACTAAAAACGACACAAGTGATGCAGGTAACTTGCACGCCTTATGCCTTCCTTTTTCCTTCAACGCCGGGAAATGCTCTGAGGCATCCCGCGGGGGAGTGGGTCTCCCTACGCAGGTATGTGGGACTCGCTGCGCCCGACAGCTGGTAAGTGGACGCAGCTCTACCCACTAAAACCCGGCGAGTGCCATCAATGTCGCCTTTGGTGAGGTGCCCCGGATCTGTTAAGCTGACAGGGCACCTCGACGGCTAGCCAGTCCACGCCACCTCCACAGAGGGGTTGTCCCGCACCACAGAACAACCCCTCCCAAGGTCGGACAGTACAATGGGGTGAGGTTCCCACCCTCGCCTCTTGCCCCTGCTCTTTTGTCCCTTCTTCTTATAAGAGAGGTACAAAGAGCCCCCTTGGCCCAATTAGCTTCGCCCAAGGTGCAGCGGCTCACCTTAGGTTACTGAGCCCCACCGCCACGACAAGGCCTGAACCATGGTGGGGTCCTTATGCCTTCCTAGCATGTGCTATCCTGATTATCCTGATCAGGAAATTGGAATCATTGTATCAAATTATTGTATTGTCGATAAATCTCGATAAATCTAAAAAGTTTGAACTTAATCTGGCCGTTATAAGTGGGTCAAAATCATGTTCAAAGAATCCGTTACATACTAACACATACATACGTCTGAAGCTGATAAAAGCGTATTAAAAACTTTTTGTTGCAGACCAGAATGTTTCACATTTTCGTACTCCCGTTTATGTTAGCTATCCTTACCTGGCCAGTAATCTTTGTTTTAATTTTCGTGCCTTCTTTTTAATATTCTTCTGTTTCTCCCTTTCCTTTTTCTCTTGTTCTTTCCTCTCTGCCTCTCCTTCCAATTCGTTCGTAGTTTGATCGTGACTTTCAGATGTTGTCTATAACAAATGTATTGTTTAATACATTTTTTAACTAGTAATTTATTTCAATGGAGTAATTTCATTATGTTGTAATCAGTATATTTAATGTAATAGAATTATAATATACGTTTAAAGAAACAAATCAGTGAAAAACAATTTAAAACCCGTAAAAAAATGACTGAGATATATGTTATTTAAGTTTATGTATTTTTGCACGATACATATGTGTCTCTTATTTCTCTATTAGTATGTTTTATTATCAATGAGTATATAGGCTATTTTTCGTGGCGGAGGTTCTTGCCGAGACGCACTCCTATGTCTCGGATAGAAGGTCTCTTGGTGAGAGCCTTACGCTGGATGGGATCCTTCGGGTTCGCCGACTAGGGCAAGAGGCGTTAATGCGAAGGTGGGGGGAGGACTTGGCGCGACAGCCGTACGGCAAAAGCCTAACGGTTGCTCTGCGTCCGGTCCTTGAGCAGTGGATGCGTCGTAAGCGCAAACTCCTCAATTTCCGTCTGACACAGGTGCTCACTGAGCATGGTTGCTTTGGTGAGTACCTGTGCCGGACGGCCCGCAGGGAGCCGTTGACAGTGTGTCACGATTGTGGCGCGACGGTGGACTCGGCCCAGCACACCCTCGAGGTGTGCTCGAGATGGGCGGTGCTGCGTCATGATCTGACATCGGTCATCGGAGGGGACTTGTCTCTGCCGAGTGTCATCACCGCGATGCTCGGTGATGACGAGTCCTTGACGGCGATGGTTTCCTTCTGCGAGGCAGTAATGTCCCAGAAGGAGGCCGACGAGCGGGTGAGAGAAGAGGCCGCCGTCGTGGTCTCCCCAATGGGCGACGAACGGGGGTGCGCAGGAGGCGCTACTTAATGCGCCTCCAGTAACGCTCCTGTGGTCGTGTCGGGTTCAGGATGGGAACCTGGGCCCAGTATGACACGACGTCGCAGGGACTACCTAAGCAGCCGGGCAGTCCCCCCTTAAGAGGAGTAGTCTGGCCTTTGCCGGGGCCAGCCTGTCGCAGAGGTGATCCTGTTGAATGCCTATCCGGGACCCTCAAATTAAATTGCAATCACATTTAGCACTGCATCCCTTTTTGCAGTTGCAAAAAATAGTGTTCAGCAGTTTTTCCGGCGCAGGTGGAAGTAAAGTTTGAACTGGCTCTAATATATTGTTGACCAACTTCCAACCCCAGTCTGTAGGGTCTAGCTGATAACCAAGCCACACTTGAACTTGGTAATATACTCGAAGAAGATGTTGGTGAGCAGCAACTGAGGTTGGAGGAAGACAAGCTAATTGAACTTGTTTTTTATTTTTAGTATTTTTAACGAAACATGCATATCGATGCTTATCTAAACAGGTAGTTTTTTTAGGAGCTCCGTACATAGAAAGAAGAAAGCGGATGCCGTTGGTAATAACTTCTTGTTGAGTTGATGTATATACGTGGCGTACTCATGAATATTATGACGATAACAACTTTTATAACTTTTTGAATCGTTATATCTCAGAAACGGTGGCTCGTAAGGAAAAAAGTATTGATACATTTTTTATAGATAATTTTATGATCTACAATTTTTGTCTGAGGTACTTTTATGATAAAACTTACCGTTTTGTTGAAAATCGCGAAAAACTCATTTTTTTTACCTTTGACCCTGAATAAAATTTTTTCCTTACAGGGGAATGATGGGGAACTTGTAGACATTGTTTATAATTATATTTTGAACAATTTCACTGAAATTCAGCTTGTTGGGACTTTATGTAACTTTCATTTTTTGGTCTAAATTGACCGGACTAATACATATATTTAAGATTTTTATTATATAATACAAATATTTAATACACATCCATGACCTAGGAACACAGAAAATATGCAATGTGCAGCGCGCTCGACTGTCACTTCATACACCCCCCCCCCCCCCGCACGCCTAATATTATATTTTATGAATAGAATGGAGCGGATACTGTTATTACAAGCGTTATTATTGTTGTGTGTGCGCACGCACTACTATTTTTATTGCTATTGTCTAATAGTTGGGTTTTATGTGGGATATTTTTTTTATAATTGTTTTCGTTTTTTTTTTTTCTAAAATGTGATCAGTAACGACAACTGATATCGCTATATATTTTTTTCTGGTAATTAAAAAATAGTGGTGTATAAGTCTCAGCAAGAAATAAGTGTTTTTACCGGTTGTCTCGGACCGGTGGCGCGCTCGCGGATGGCCTGCAGGTGCGACTCGAGCCGCAGCTGGCTGGCGTCCTGCTTGTCTCGGATGCGGCAACGCAGCGCGTCCGCCTCCAGCTCCGCCGCCGCCGCCAGCGCCGACAGACGTGACTTCACGCCCTCCGCCTGCACAAACATATATTTTATACTTTTTGAAGTGAAACGCATTTTGTACGCACGCACTTTTTTATAAATAAAAACGCGTAGGCTAAGTTTCCTCACGATATTTGTCTTTACCGGTGATGAAGCTGTGTAAAAAGAGTCAAGAGTACAGGGAAATATCAGTAAAAAGTATATCGAACCCAGACCTGGAAATGGTAAATGAAAGAAGTTCATGTCTAAATAAAACCATTTGTATCCTTTTGTTACGCCATCGCCATCCAATGTAAAAGTATTCGTAAACTAGTACTGTTTGGATGAATCAATCGGAAACAAGGTCCGAATGTTGGCGAGGATTAGACTTACTAAAAAGTATTTATGATGGCCGCGTGATGCCAACCCTACTTAAATAAAACTAAGATAACGCTTACCAGATGTCAGAGTACCAAAAAAAGCGATTGTGTCCTTTTGTCACAACACCTGTGTGTTGCAAGTGCAATTGCAATCTGGTGATGGGTCGATGCCTCAGTCAGCCCCTCCTCCCTCCTAGACGTATGCTACTATCTCTTAGTACGCACCTTCTCCCTGGCGGCGTCCCCGCGGCGGAGGCGCTCTCGCTCGCGCAGCTGCTCGAGGCGCGCGTGTCGCTCGCGGCGCCGCTGCAACAGGCCCGCCACGTGCCGGCGCCGCGCCGCCTCCAGCGCCGCGCGCCGCTCGCCCACCGCCGCCTCGCGTGCCGCCTTCGCTTCCTATACGTATATCGTACGTTAGAGTGAGACAGATAGACGAAACGTGATCCGCATTCGCTACTACAATCATTCTATATTCTATAGCTACCGCTAAAATACACTATACGTACGGTAGGTATATTCATACATTTATTTGACATGTTATAGTTTGAATAAAATTGTTTGCATTTTATTGGCAAAACAACAATTAATAATAACAAAAACCTACAAAAACTTTTACAAACAAAATTCAGTAAATCATATTTCATTTATTGTTAGGGTCTACAGCAAGAAGACTAGCTGGGCATCGCGAAACATGCATCTTTTCTGCCCAGCTAAGAACTTCGCCGTTCGCCACTAACACGCCCACTAAAACTGTTCTTTTTTTTAATATTGACAATGATTCTTTCTCAATTGACGTGTGTAGAATTTTCATATATATTTTTTTATAATATAATTTATGCAGTTTATTAGATTCAATAAAATCCATTTTTAGTCTCCGTGTTCGTCATTCATTACTTATACAGATTTAACTATATACGAAGGCATGACTCCATAGTGATCTTCATCTATATTGTTACTAAGACAGTGCATTTACTAGTTTCTCAAGTCGATCTCGGCGCATCTGCCGCAGTCGAGTAGTGTGCGAGCGGCACTGGTCCAGGAACTCGTGTCTCCTGTTCTCTGCCTCTAATTGTTTGATGAACGCTATCTCACGCAATTTCTCCTCCTCGTCGTGAGCTTTGCGAACTATGTCCTGAAATATTATCTCACATGAGGGAGGAATGCATTGTGCGTACATAAAACGTTTTCGAAAATAGGTCATGACCAGCAGTGTAATTATCGGTAATAGGGATGTTGACAAATTTTTTATATGGATTTTATTTGATAGATATACCCTGGCCTAGATAAACACGAAAAAATGACGACTTGAAATTGAATGACACTTATGAAGAAATATGTCCAATTTTAATTAAAAAAAGACGTCAATAAAAATAGTTATTAAAATTCCCGCTATAACGCTCCAAGCTGGAATGTGACCATGATTACGACACAAACCAATAAACGTCGCGCTCTGTCAAACTTGCAGTTCGCCGGTGATACATAAAACTTGGTTATGTCAGATATGACAGTTTGTTTACTGGTCAGTGACGTCATCGGGCGTTCCCAGTCCCGTTCAGTTCCCGTAATAATGGGTGATAAATAACGCATTTTAAATAAATTTTCTTTAATTTAAGACAAATAAATAGACTCTGAAGATGTTATTTTAGGTTATCGAATACTGTCTATATGACTTTGTGACATGTATAACAGCCCTATTACAGAACATTCAACCAAGACTTAATATTTTACATCTCAACTCATGATTTGCCTAGGCTAGTAAACATGTTTTTGGGTGACGCTGACCACTCACCATCAGATGGAAGGGTTGTCAGTTTGCCTATATAAAAAATATATCTCTAAAGGTCACAACAAAAACTGCAATTAAATCTCACCTTTAAATGCTGGTCGCGATTCTCGGTAGCCTTTTGCAATCTCCTCTCCATTCTCAATCTCTTATCTTCAATCAACTGATTTTTCGCGACCTGTTATTTGATTCTATAATTAATATCAGCGTCAATATAAATCGGCCAGCTGGTGGAGTGGTCAGGCTTTTTTTTACATCGCAGGGAAATCCCTATATATGCAACTAGGATCCTTGGGCAGATCCTGACCCCAATGTGGGACTCGCACCTGGGAGTGCCCATCCTAACTAAAACCACTGCGAGCGCCTTCAGTCGCTTTTTGAGGATCCGGGATATACAGACAGGATTAACTCAGCGACTCCTGTACATTATAGCTAGAAAGATATTGTCATTTCGAAATTATAGCAAATAACATAAGAGGCTCTGTTACCATATATGATAATAGTCTTCAGTCCAAAGCTTCCCAAGGCATTTCAACACAACTGGTGCACTTACCTTTACCTCCTCTACGCGCGCCAAAAGCTGATGAATCCGCTTGGCCCTCTCAGTCTGGTACTCCATTCTTTGCTGCTCAGCCCTTGCTTGCTTAGCTTGGAGCCTGCAACATTTATACAACTTGAGAATAAAACTAAAAAGTATCAAAAATACATATACCAATTAGACGGGATGTTTTAGTGTAGTCACGTGTCGGTATCTTGGCTTTCATTAAAAGAGGCCTAATGACGATACTGTTGATGACGATTAATAATACTTTTTCTGATCTATGATATTTCCGAAAAAGTATAGAGTATTGAAATAACTTTACCTTCGCAGAGCGTCTTGTAAACTTCCTCGACGTTTGATGCCCTGAGAAAGTTTGGCGTGTAACTGTTGAGCGCGACCTGCAATATTCAAAAACGAAACAAGAATTATACAGAAACCACTAAAACAAAAGATGTTTATTACTTTTACTACAACATTGTAAGATTCACAGGATTCCTCGTGTTCCCACCATGGTTCAGGCCTTGTCGCGGCGGTGGGGCTCAATAACCTAGGGTGAGCGGTGCACCTTGGGCGAAGCTAATTGGGCCGAGGGGGCTCTTTGTACCCCTCTTATAAGAAAAGGGGACAGAAGAGCAGGGGACAAGGGGTGAGAATGGGAACCTCACCCCATTGTACTGTCCCGACGTTGGGAGGGGTTGTTCTGTGGTGCGGAACAACCCCTCTGTGGAGGTGGCGTCGGTCCCTTGTGGGACTGACTAGCCGTCGAGGTGCCCTGTTTGTTTTCTAGATCCGGGGCACCTCACCAAACGCGGCATTGGTGGCACTCGCCGGGTTAAAGAGGGTAGAGCTGCGTCCATTTACCAGCTGTCGGGCGCAGCGAGTCCCACACATCCGCGTGGGGAGACCCACTCCCCCGTGGAATGCCTCAGAGCATTTCCCGGCGTAAAAGAAAATAAAAAGGATTCCTCATGTTAGTAGACATGATGTGTGGGTAGACAGACGAAACCAAGATATGGAAAAAATACTACAGATTGGCAAAATCACTAAACTGAATTAATTTACACTATGTCTTCTAGACATTGAAGACCCTAATGCCCAAAATATTAGTTACATTCTCACCTGGGTCTCTCGCAACCAACGCTTCTAACACAACCAGCGTGTCAACTCGCTCAGCCCATGACATGCCCGCCAAGGCGGTCTCGTATTGATCCTCTAAACTAGCGGCCAGCGCCCCGAGAGACTCTTGAGCAGACGTCGATACTGGAGGGTCTTCGCAGAGTATTTCGGCATCAGTCTGAAAATTTATAGAGAAACAATATTATTCAAAAACCTTAACGACTACTGAATTTAGGCCACCAAGCAAATATACCAAGACAATCCTCTTACTGAAACACTTTTACCAAAAACCAAAGTTTTATATAGCCTAAATAGAATATAATATATGTATTTGCTATCGTCGATGACGAGATTAATAATCTTTGAGGGTGTGTTAAATTTACTACCATGCCTTGGGTGACTATATAAATGAACTATGGTCGAACACGTTTTTAACCTGGTTTTGAGGTTAGCCCCTTTTTTTATAGAAGAGGAGGCAAGCGGACAGTCGGTTCACCTGATGGTAAGTGAATAGCGACATCCACAGACACCCGCTATACCAGAGCATCAGCAGATGCGTTGCCGGCCTTTTAGATGAGTATGCTCTTTTCTTGAAGGTCCCTAAGTCGTATCGGTTCGGAAACACCATAGGCGGCAGCTGATTCCATATATTTGTGGTGCGAGGCAGGAAATGCAGTAAAAATCGAGATGTTGTGGATTTCCGGACATCAAGATGGTGTGGGTGAAATTGGGAATTCTTACGCGGTGTCCGGTGATGGAATTCTGCCGCAGGTATTAATCCGAACAATTTCTCAGAACACTCCCCGTAGTAGATGCGGTAGAAGATGCAGAGCGATCCGACATCTCTACGCAATAATTAAAGGCGGTGAAATACTGCTTCGCCCTACTGAGCACGCCGAGTTTCTTAGAGGCTAGTTTAGCCTTTCCTTCCAAATGACCACGAAACTGCACATCTCTCGATATGTCGACGCCAAGTATCCCAATGCTGGCTGCGGCAGTAAGGGGAGTGCCTTCAAATCGTAGAGGAATCGAAGGGTGATTTTCTAGCGGTAAACGCGCAAATTTGTGTCTTGTTGAGGTTAAATTGGACCAGGTTAAGTCGTCCCCATTCCGAGACTTTGGTCAACAGAGACTCAATTTCAGACACAAGTTTGTTCCGACACTCATCGATTTGTTCCCGAGAAATATGTATTAGAGCGGCCAGTGTATAAGGCATCTCCAGTGCTGTCATCCGCATAACAATGAATGCCGCTGGTTTGCAGCATATCATTGATATGCAGAAGAAACAAGGTTGGCGATAGTACACAGCCTTGCGGAACACCAGCATTAACAGACTTGAGGTCCGAGCATGCACCGTCGACAACGACCTTGATGCTCCTGTCTGCCAAAAAACTGGTGATCCACTTACTTAATGTCTCGAGAAGCCCATATGATGGTAGCTTCGCTAGAAGTGCTTTATGCCACACCCGATCAAAGGCCTTCGCTATGTCCAAACTAACCGCCAGCGCTTCCCCCTTGCTCTCAACTGCCTCCGCCCATCGCTGCGTTAGGAATATTAGAAGATCACCAGCTTAACGATTCCGTTGAAAGCCATATTGGCGATCGCTAATCAGCTGGTAGTTTGGTGGAGCCAAATACCGCCGGAGCTGGCAGTTAATTATGGATTCCATAATCTTTGAGAAAAAGGAAGTTATGGCTATTGGTCTGTAGTTGGACGGGTCCGAGCGGTCCCCTTTCTTAGGGATCGGGTGTACCAAAGCTGTCCTCCACGAGCATGAGACGACGCCTAATAACTAAGAGTGCCGGAAAAGACACGTAAGGACGGTTGCCAACTCAGGAGCACAAGTATGTAGCACTAACGGAGGGATGTCGTCAGGCCCACTCGACTTATGGATGTCCAGCGAAAAAAGCGCTTTGCGTACGGAACTCTGTCGAAAAATTATTTCCGGCATTGAGGTATCACACTGAGGGATCGTCGGTGGTATTTTTCCCTGGTCATCCAAAGTCGAGTTGGAAGCAAAAAGAGAGCCTAGAAGATCGGCCTTCTCCTTCGCGGTGTGGGCCAACGAGTCGTTCCTCATGTGCAGAGATGGCAGGGATGGCTTACAGAAATTCCCTTAAACAGCCTTGGCGAGCGACCAGAATGCACGAGTTCCCGAAGCAAGTCGAACCAATCTCTCGCCAATTCTGTTCACGTACTCCGCTTTTGCCTCAGCAATAGCTCTTTTGAAGGACCTGGAGGCAAAGTTATACGCCTTTTTTAATGCGCTGGTCTTTACATCCTGGGACTTCGATGCATTGGCCCAGGCTCGGTAGCTGAACCGCTTGTGGCGTGCAGCCATCTTACAGGTTTGACCAAACCAGGGCTGGGATTTGCCGCCTATAGGCACTGTAGAGCTTGGAATTAAAAGCTCCATGGCTTGCAGCACCACCTCGGCAACACAATCGGCAACGATGTCTGGATCATACAGCGAGAAGCAAATTCGCCCCCATGGGTAGGATGCAAAGAATTACCGCATTCCAACCCAATCAGCTGATATATAGTGCCAAATATGGCGGCAGCTGGCAAAACGTGGCCATGATGGGCGTGCAACTTGCACAGAACTCCGGATCAGACAGTGGTCCGATGAGCCAAGTGGAGCGTGCACAGAAACCACGTAACTGTCCGGGTGAAAGGTCAGCAGAAGGTCCAACAGTGAAGGCGTGTGATCTTCCACATCAGGGATACGAGTTGGTGATACCACCAATTGTGTCAGATCATATGCTGAGGCAAAGTCGTAAACAGATCTTCCTGCATGATCGGTTGTACGTGAGCCGAGCCACTCGGTATGATGGGCGTTGAAATCACCAAGTATCGCGATCTCTGCGGATGGGATCTGTTGTAGTACGGAATCTGTAGCCATTTGGATGTGCTCTATGAGTCGATCGTTTCGTCATTGCCGCTGTGGGACCTATATAGGCAGGCATAGACGCGGGGATGGTCGTCGCTGTCTATGCGCAACCAGAGGATGGAGAGGTCCCTACCTTCAAGACTGCCAAGGCGACGAGAGCAGATATCCTCTCTGACGTACGCGCCAACTCCAGCCCGCGGTACAAAAAAGTGTTCTAATTTGTACCCCGGACAAGAGAGATAAGAAGTATCAGCCGGAGAGGATATCTAAGTCTCAGTCAAAAAGAGCAGGGCCGGCCCCTGCTTAGCAGTGGAACATACTTAAGTGTCGCTTATAATAATGGTAAGTAGATACTTTATATAGACGCAACACTAAGACCTTCATAAAATCTTGACCATCCTGACAATATTCACACACACCAACACAAGAAAATAATGTTACTAAAAAGTAAATATAGAAATGGACAATCAGAAACGCTATATATTTAGTAACAAGATGCTTACCTCAGTGTCATCCGTCTCTGTATCGATGTCAATATCAGATACTTGTTGCAACTCTAAAATCTGTCTATTCAATAAATCCTCCTCTTCACTTAATTTCCTCTGGTCAACTTCACACTGAAAATCTAGTGCCAGACTCATTTTTCGCTCATTCTCTTCTATTAGGGATGTCATTTCAGCTATTTCTGACATTTCTGATGGATCCGCAGTCTTCAATATTTCATTATGGTCAGATATACCGTCGTCATCATCGAAGTATTTAAATGTTGATTTAAATTCGGCTTTCCATTTATCAAAATCAAAAGTATCTTCGGTACTCTCCTGAGACCGAGCAAGAGCAGTTGTTAAACTTTCCAATGATGAATGCAATCTATTACTAGACAGTTCAGAATATTCTTCCTCCTTAGGAATACCCTTCTTTTCAGATTTCCTATTAAAAGCCTTATTTTTAGAAGATCTTGTTTTTAAGCCAGTAACATCAGACTTTTGCCTCACTATTGAAGAGTCTTTTGCTCTGTGAGTTGATTTGTATTTTGACATTGGTTTAATTTTTTCTGGTTTCGGATTAGATGCAATTTTTTCCACTTCAATAGGTTGTTCCGATTTTGCTCTGTCTCTTTTTGTATCTATTTCTACGTCATTTATACTTTTGGCTTCTTGTTTAGGCGATTCTAACATATTTAACGTTGGCAAACTTGTTGTGGCTGAAGGTTGATTATATCTATTGGCCCAGTGACTTTTTGACTGTTTTTTAGATTCTCGTGTTATTCGTCTTGATTTCACAGTAAGCCAACCGTCATTATCACTATTATTGCTGTCCAAATTCAATACTTCGATTGAGCTAGCAATATCTTGTAACATTTGATAATCATCGGGTACAAGAGTTTTTAAGCTTTCATTTGATTCTATGCGAGAAATATCAATTTGCGTAACTGATAAGTCAGAACTTCTATGACCATCAAAGTCTTTTATTTTTTCTGCATCGTTATTAGTATCATCTTTTTTGTGCAATTTATCGTTGACTTTTAAAGACGACGGTCTTGAGGATATTTTTTTAAGATCTGGTTTATTAACACTATTGAACTTTCCATCACCAGATGCCATTTGAAGATTTTTATTTGCAGGTCGTTTTAAAGTATTTCCTTTAATTGAAGTACTTCCAGGAGTATCAAAAAGACTAGTACGGCCCGTAGTTAAATTAAAAGGATAACTACATTTATTCGTTTGCACCTTCTTCTGAAATGTTCGTTGTGTTTTAGGTGCTGTAGACGGTCGTATTTCAACAACAGTTGAGCTACGTACTAATCTTGTTGGTGTTTTAACTTCTACTTTAGAGACATTTAAAGATTTTGGTTTTGCAGCTGCTTGAGAATATGCTGGACGCACATTTTGTTTCATTTCATTTACATGCTTTGCGTCCATCTTTTTTACGTCTACATCTTTTTTATCCTCTTTTAAGACTTCTTTAATTGGTGATGCGGTGATATTTTCTTGATTCTTAAAAACTACAGTATCAGATACTGGAATTTTATCTTTTACGTCTTTCATTTTTTCCTGATCAAACAATTGATTATTAGTATCTTCATGTTGTTTATTTTCTATATTAGTGTTTGTATCCCTTATTTTGACATCAACATCTTGTTCATTATTCACATAGATTTTTTCTACATCTCCTGGGTCTTTTTCTTTTTGTGTATCTTTTACTAGCGTATTGTGGTAAGAACTATTTGCTAATTCATTAGGAGTTTGTATTTTATTATCATCTGATTTGTTAGAACTTTCATTAGATATATCTGCAAAGTTATCCTCAGATTTACTTGGAGATTCGCTGAGGATAATTTCTTTTGGATCAGTAGAATTATTTTCTTCTGCAAGAGGCGAAGCATTACTCCCTTCATTTTCAACCTCTTGGTTGATCATATTTTCATTTTTAGCTTTGTTATCCATCAAATTTTGAGCTAAAAATGTATTTTCCATTGACTCTAGCTTGTTTATAGTACTTGTAGCATGAGTGGGAATAGTTTTATCAGAATTACTCGATTTACTATTAGGTAGCTTTTCGGATTTGGACGATTTTATGACATGTTTAGGTGAAATACTTTTACCATCTTTATCTGTGGTTTTGGCATCCACTAATGTAGGCTTTTCAGTCTGACCGCCTTCTATAGTTTCCTGAGTATTCAATATTTTATTAGTAACTTCATCTTCGTCGTTTATTTCTTTCGTTTCTTTTTCTTTGATATCCGACAATCTAGACGTTTCCTTAGCTAATTTAGGTTCTGGTTTAGTTGGTATTTTCGAAGAAACAATTTTATTACTAAAAAATTCAATATTTCCTTTTGGACTAGAATTTGAGTGTGTAGTTATTCTAGGGCTGATCTTGCCACTTCCAGGGCTTGCTTTTCCACATAAATTCGGACTATTTTTGCCACTGGGGGTGTTATATCCAGAGAGACTGGGACTATTTTTTCCCGATACTGAGGGTGAGCTTTTCACAGAATGTGTACGTCTAGATTCCGGACGCACGAAATCTGTTTTTCTGATCTCCCATGCCAAACTTTGCGGCCTTTGTAAAGGAGGAGTGTTATCATACTCCCATTTAAGTCTAAACCATTCAGCAAGCGCTTTGAAGTCGCGAGTATAGTTTTCTAACACGAGAATTACTTCTTGGCACTCGTTTACATTTTCATGAGCTTCTACTGTGTTATAAATTTCTCCTACCTAAAAATACCAAATATTTATTTAAGAACATAAATGTATTTATTGTTACTGTTACATTCCTGCTAGTTGAATTTAGTGACCCCACCATGGTTCAGGCCTTGACGTGGCGGTGGGGCTCATTAGCCTAGGGTGAGCCCAGCACCTTGGGCGAAGCAAATTCAGCCGAAGGGGCTCTTTGTACCCCTCTTATAAGAAGAGGGGACAAAAGAGCAGGGGGCAAGGGGTGAGGATGGGAACCTCACCCTACTGAACGGGAACATTGTACTGTCCCGACGTTGGGAGGGGTTGTTCTGTGGTGCGGGACAACCCCTCTGTGGAGGTGGCGTCGGTACCTTGCGGGACTGACTAGCCGTCGAGGTGCCCTGTTAGCTTAACAGATCCGGGGCACCTCACCAAGGCGGCACTGGTGGCACTCGCCGGGTTTTAGTGGGTAGAGCTGCGTCCATTTACCATCTTTCGGGCGCAGCGAGTCCCACATGGGGAGACCCACTCCCCAGGCGGGATGCCTTAGAGCATTTCCCGGCGTAGGAAAAAAAAAGTTGAATTTAGTGAAAATAATTTAATCATAAATAAGTAGGTAAATCTTCAAAAACCTGGGAAGGTAAAGAAATGAACGGAATCGTATTTTAGTTGCCGAGGTTATTAAAAAGATCCGAGCATTCGTTACTAACCTAATCAAATTCACTCAAAAGAATATTACAATAAATAAATACGTCCGACGTAATTTGCTGCTAAGAATCTATAAGCTATACAAATCGCGACAGCTTCTTCAATTGAAAAAAGCAATATAATGTATATTTACATATTTCAAATATGAGAAAATTAATATGAATGTTTGAGGAAGAACTTACTGATCGCTGCAAGTCTCCGAACAACAGCGCCCAATACCTGGCTCTCAACTCTGAGCGTTTGTCCCGCCCAGCTGATGCAGAACGTAGACGGGTCGCGCGAGGGAGCGCGCGCCGCGCTGGTGGCAGAGCCCTCGGTGGCTTTCGAGAAATGCGAGCTAAAAATATTAAAACCCTATTTTAGTGATCATTAATATATGGCATAATTTAATCATATTGGTATCAATCAAATAAATCCGTATTACCCCCTTAAAGCCCGCAATAATATAATTGTCTACTCGCAATAATTCGACTACATTTTAGTGATTCTGAAGTCTAATTATAGGTAATAATAATTAGTCAATCGGTGCACGGAGATCCTCTTCCCCCCCCCCCCCTTTTTTTTCTTTTACGCCGGGAAATGCTCTGAGGCATCCAGCCTGGGAAGTGGGTATGTGGAACTCGCTGCGCCCGAAAGATGGTAAATGGACGCAGCTCTACCCACTAAAACCCGGCGAGTGCCACCAATGCCGCCTTTGGTGAGGGGCCCCGGATCTAATGAACAAACAGGGCACCTCAACGGCTAGTCAGTCCTGCAAGGGACCGACGCCACCTCCACAGAGAGGTTGTCCCGCACCACAGAACAACCCCTCCCAACGTCAGGACAGTACAATGGGGTAAGGTTCCCATCCTCACCCCTTGCCCCCTGCTCTTTTGTCCCCTCTTCTTATAAGAGGAGTACAAAGAGCCCCCTCAGCTCAATTGGCTTCGCCCAAGGTGTTGGGCTCACCCTAGGCTACTGAGCCCCACCGCCACGTCAAGGCCTGAACCATGGTAGGGATCCTCTTCCCCCCTGGTAATTGGTCGACCAACACTTCGTAGAGTTAACGCGGCCTCCATTCTTGAACAGTAAAGCTCTGTGCAGTAACCGATCCGTTTTAAATGCGACTGGCAAGGGATCGGTCGTCTTGGCGTTCGTTGAAGGCGGAATGTTCAGCGGTGGACGTATAAAGGCTGATGATGATGATGGTGATGATGAATTAGTCACTCGCTTTGTAACCGGTCGAGTCTACTTAACAATGTAATCGAAGCCAGAAAGTTGTAGTGTTGTAATTATAAAGTTATGATCACTTTCATATTAGTTTATCGATAATCACTTAAATACTCGTTGTTTGTTAAATAATCTATACAAGTAAAAGTACCAACTTTTTTCACATCGATAGTTAACTGGTGTTGAATAATAAATTATGTACATTGTTCCTATTTTATCCTCAAGGTCAGAAGCGGTTTTCTTCACGATCGATAGAATAAAGTGTTCTACATTGGTTCTACACAAATTTCTCCCATCAATGTAAGTGAATCTTATATCAAGAAAATAAATTATATACATATTAGCAGACCCGGCCACGCGTTGTTGTGGCTAAGATATCATACGTTATAATATATTGAAGTAAACTATTCAATACAGTAAAATTATTATTATTTATGACTAAAAAATTGTAATAATAAATTGAGATATAAGCTATCCTATCTCTCAAGTTGGATTAAACTGCACACTTTGTGCAAAATTTGGTTAAAATTTGTTTAGTAGTTGAGGAGTTCATCACGGACAAACAACGTGACACATAATTTTTATATATAAAGATTATAGACATTGCACATATACCACGTGTAGATATGTAATCTCATACTTAATATTTTTAATTATAGAATTTTAATTACAAAAATACTGGTGTACCAAGTTCAAATAATTTTTAAATTTAAATGCTTACTTGAAAAGAAATGTAGGTAGTAGTAAAGGCAATATATTTTTACCATATTAAGGATAGGTAAAAACTAAAAGGGATGATTCATGAGGCTAAACAATATCGGGACCAGGTGTTTCTACCAAATCTTTATGATGTAAAAACACGGAATAGCTGGTGAGAAGTTATGCCAGCCATCCCTCAATGCTTAGTCCGTGAATAGGTCATCAATCAGTAATGACCGAACCAAAATTACCACAAATATGACACAAATTAATAACTGTTGTAACCAATTTTAATGAACCTTACAATTTTAATAATAATTGTTATTTCTGAAGTACGTACTTTACGTCATTTAATTGAGCACAGTAACTAAATGTGTACTAAACAAGTCCCGATCCAAGAGAATGTAATCACTACGTTTAGTCCCGATATTAATTTTGCAAAAGTTAATTTTGATTTAAAAGCCTTTGATTATATAATGTCAATCAAAGTCTTAAAACGTCTTTTTAAATCATCAAGCAAAAATATTTTTAGAATTCTTGACTGACTGAACGAAAGTTTGTCTTAAAGAAGCTCCGAAAAGGTTCAATTGTTGTTCAAATGATAATTTGAAGGGAATAAAGGCTTAGTGTGTGCGTCGATGGTCTAGTTCAGAGGGGGGGGACCTCCCCACCATGGTTCAAACTAATTGAGTTCAGTGTACACATAAAAATACATATTTATATACCTACTAGCTGTTGCCTGCACCCCGACATGGTTCAGGCCATGGCGTGGCGGTGGGGCTCAGTAGCCTAGGGTAAGCCCAACACCTTGGGCGAAGCTAATTGAGCCGAGGGGGCTCTTTATACCCCTCTTATAAGAAGAGGGGACAAAAGAGCAGGGGGCAAGGGGCGAGGATGGGAACCTCACCCCATTGTACTGTCCCGACGTTGGGACGGGTTGTTCTGTGCGGGACAACCCCTCTGTGGAGGTGGCGTCGGTCCCTTACAGGACTGACTAGCCGTTGAGGTGCCCTGTTTGTTCATTAGATCCGGGGCCCCTCACCAAAGGCGGCATTGGTGGCACTCGCCGGGTTTTAGTGGGTAGAGCTGCATCCACTTACCAGATTTCGGGCGCAGTGAGTCCCACATACCCACCGGGGGAGATCCACTGCCCAGCAGGATGCCTCAGAGCATTTCCCGGCGTTAAAAAAAAGTAGGCATGGGCTCGACCTGTGAGAGGTCCGGGTTCTGTATTGTAAAATGGCTTGGATTATTATGGAGCTTGACCACCCCTGCAGTAAGGCTAGCATGCGCGCACGACAAAATTTTGTCGTGCGCGCATGCTAACCCTACTGGTGTTGTTAGTGTTGGTTCGGCCTCGGAAATTGGACGACAGGATTCGAGCCTGGATTTAAGAGGTGCCATGGTAGGCGGGGTGCCTAAACAGATGTTTTCTTAATTTCTCCGTGTATTGCCAAGTCGATCGCTTATACATATTTCATGTTATGCAAACGCTTAGCAAAATTAACTTTAATCTTAATTTAAATTCCATTTCAATATTTAACAGGGTCCCAAAGATACAAATGTTTTATTATAAATCCGGCAACGCACCTGCTAATTCTCTGCTGTAGCGGATGTCTATGGATATCGTTCATCACTTACTACCAGGTTAACCGACAGTCCGTGAGCCCCCTTTTCTATTAAAAGAAAACACGCGCAAAGCCCTGGACTACAACTAGTTCCAAACAAATACCATTTTTTTTTAATGTTATTTGGATAAGCAAACTGGCAAACGTGCCACCTGATGGTAAGTGGTCAACGTCGCCCATGAACATAAACTAGTTTACCTGGAACGAGCCCAGGCAACTCATCTATGTGTTGCCTATCCTGAGACATATAAGGTGTTAAGTCTCGGTGCCAGTAATTACATTGCCTGTCTTGCCCTTCTCTCCGAAACACAGCAAAGCTGTTTCACGGGAGAAACAAGCAAGATGGTGGTACCCATGCAGCCGGGAGCGCGGCACAGCGCTTCCCTCCCACCGGTAGTAAATAGTGTTTTAAGAAAATGTGCCGTCAACATAAACAAGTGATTTATAATGTGAAGGTTCTCGAACAACGTATTCAAACAGACCAACCCTACGAAATCATGTCTGGCCTAGTCAATATGTATTTGAATATTGATTTCGTCTGGAGGGAAGGGGACGCTAAAAATAAACTGAGACAGATATCATACAAGGTAATTATAGTGGGCTAGATAGGACAAAACACATAACATGTGTATATAAAACATTTTTTTTGTGTGGGTAGATGCTTTATTTATATATTAGTTTACGCGAATTTCCTTCATTGGAAACAATTTGTACGGATTTTGATGCCGTTTATTAAGATCTTTACATGCCAGACGTTTCGAATAGTTATAAGTATAAATCTTAATAAGCCGCTATAAAATCCGTAAAATATGTTGTTTCAAATGAGCGACTTCGCGTAAACTAAATTTTACGCGATTTTCAATGGAAACTTATATATTTTTTTCTTAAAACATAAACTAGTATACCTGGAACGAGCCCAGGCAATTCATTTGTGT
The DNA here is from genome assembly GCA_963853865.1 of Helleia helle. Classification (NCBI taxonomy): domain Eukaryota; kingdom Metazoa; phylum Arthropoda; class Insecta; order Lepidoptera; family Lycaenidae; genus Helleia; species Helleia helle. The sequence continues at coordinate 7,381,288 of OY971419.1, forward strand.
GTTGCCTATCCTGAGACATAAGATGTTAAGTCTCGGTGCCAGTAATTACACTGCCTGTCTTGCCCTTCTCTGCTGTTTCACGGGAGAAACAAGCAAGATGGTGGTACCCATGCAGCCGGGAGCGCGGTACAGCGCTTCCCTCCCACCGGTAAATTTATTTTATTTATCATTCTCTTATTTTAGAAATTACAGGAGGGGGGTGACACATTTTACCACTTTGGAAGTGTCTCTCGCGCAAACTATTCAGTTTTTAAAAAAATGTTATTGGAAACCTCAATATCGTTTTTGAAGACCTATCTATAGATACCCCACACGTATGGGTTTGATTAAAAAAAATGAGTTTCAGTTCTTTTGCGTAAAAATCATAATGCGATTCACAGAATACATCTACAGTAATACCCCGCTTTACGCGACCCCGTTATGCGCGGTTTCACTATAACGCGAATTTAAACAATAGTGCGTGTAAACATAATGTAGTCATCAACTTCTCTATCATAGAATATAGACAATAATGATGTCCGTGTCTTGACCGTGTGTCAAACAATTAAAAACAGTGTTGGGTGTTATGAACGTTTTTTACAAGAACGTAAAGAAAAAGCTACTCAAAAGACAATAGATATATTTTTCCGTAAAAAATAATTAATAGTATGTATTGCATAAAGTGTTCTTAGAATAAAAGGGATTGATTAAAATGATTCGTATTTTATTGTATTACATTTTGACTATGTTTAATCATAAACCTCGATATACGCGAATTTCAGTTAACGCGATTTTTTCCGGAACGTATCCCTCGCGTAAAGCTGTATTACTGTACTTACCAGGTTTTTGCCATTTGGCTACGGAACCCTAAAAATGAGATTTAAAATCTATAAATGCGAAACTTAAGCCTATTTTCGACATTTACTAGTTTTCAGATTGCGATAATCGAATTTGACAATGTAGTAAATTATCATACATGAAAACCACGGTAAAAACAATTTTAATAAAAAATCCGACGGCAAGCAGTCGTATGGTTTTGTATTAAAATTAATCTCCTTTAAGTGTTGATATAATTGACTTCCAATGCAATTTCCAACAATCTCTCATGTAGTCTCTCACAACGCATATATTATGAAGCATTATAAATAAATACAACTCAAATGAAACACTTAAACAATCAAAATAAAAAGCGACAGCCCCGGCTTACGTGTCCCGAGCGAGTGTATGGCAGCTCGGGCCTCCCCTCTCAACCCGCAGGCCCCCACGATTGCTCTGTCTAGTCGTGTCCGTTGGTCGACTGTAGGTTTCACCGATTGTGGTTTTATTTTCTTTAGCTAATGGAGTTTCTACATCAGGCATTGCAGATTCTAAGAAACAAATAGGTCAGCTGGTGGCATGGTGCCGGGGATTGTAAAAACAGGAAAAAAGCATACATTACAGGCTTCTATTTCTTAGAGAATGTAGAATTTCGTACCTAAGTATGTATATGGGTGATACGAATATCATATGTGAAAAATTGATGTGATAATTGGATAATTTACTGTGATGAAATGTAAAAGAAAATAAAAAACAAGATCAACAAAAATATGGATCATGTAGAAATTATATTTCTCTTTTTAATAACAATGAAGGGATATTTTTTTTTCAATTTATGTATAACAATCTTCTTATCGGTCCTAGCATGCAGAAAATCACTAAGTGCATTTAAAAAAAGTTTTTTGACATACAGTATGACCAATTTAACTTATGCATTCTATTTTAATAAAAACTAGAATATAATAAACTAGAATGAGGACCTCTGTGGCTCAGTGATAAGCGCGTTGGCGCTCAAGCCAGAGATTGCGAGTATAAAAGTATTAAATATATTTCCGTTGTCTGGTACCCATAACACAAGTTCTTCAAGAACTTACCACGGGACCAGATTGACATGGTGTGAAAGCGTCCATAGATATTATTATTATAGAATAATACAAAATACATACAATAACTTATATACTATTAGGACGTTATTATGGATTTACAACCATATATGGAATGATGATGATTATTTTTATAGCCTATGTCCTAACCCAAGGTATAAGCCATCACCATTTCAACTTTCAGCCAAATCAATTCAGCCATTTTGCCGTAAAGGTCAACAAACATCCAAAATTACAAACTTTCGCCTTTATAATATTCAAAATTAATACTTATAGCTAACTATAAGTATATAAGTGTATGATGCATAATATGCTGAAGTATATCATTAGTATTTTCTATTTGTTAAATAAAAACATAAGATCCCATTGCTCCTGTCAGTTGGTACATGACAATTAACATACAGAGCACTAAACATTATTATATATAAATATTCTATACCCTTAATTGTGCAATGGAAGACTTAGTTAGGTTTGAATGGAGGGTGATTAGTTATGTTAGTGTTCCTTGAAAGATATTATAAACAAATATTTGGTGTGTTTATTTTTGTAATGAATTCAAATGGTGCACTGTTTCTAATCACACAGACTATTTGATAACATTCTAAATTAGTTCTGTACTTTTCACATCATATACCCGTCAGTAGGGGTAAACAATCAACAGTAATAATAATAATGTATCTTGTTCATATGTGAACATTTTTAACCGTTTTTTAATATTTCATTAAGTTGTGATGATAAAGCATACATACTATCACAAAGTATTTTAAAGCACTAAAATTTCATGAAGGTCTGACTAATGGTGGAGTCAATATGATGATAGAGTCAAAAGACAGTGGAGGGACTCCTTAATTATTTACAGCAGTTGTGTTGTGTACCTTGTGTTTCTAGGCTCGATTAATTTGTATTGATGAGAACTTTATATCTATACGAGTTGTGACTGTCATTAGGAGTCAGATGATGAAGACGAAGGATAGTTCCTTCCCTTCGTCTTTACAGCTACCTCGTGTTTGGACTTAATTTATTTATATTGATGAGAACTTTGCATCCATATGGGACATAAGTGGCATTACAGGTCTGATGATGGAGACCTAAGACAGGGACAGACCGAGGGAATTCCTTAATTCGAAACTCGGAAATCAGGCGAGGAGGATGTGTGCCATATTTAGAGAATATGGCTTGCTCTAAATGCTATGATAATTTGGGAGTCCCTAAAACAATTCATACAATTGGCAGTGAAGAATTTTCCCATGGAAAGAGTGCATGCTTCTATTGGTAACTGGCCTCAACATTTAAAGGACTGTATTGCAGCCAGTGGTTTACGGACGGTTTAAGGACTGTATTGCAGCTTTTTCGAAGTGGTCTCCACTTCGAAAAAGCTTTATATTTTTTATAGTTTTATATTAATGTATTAAACTAACATACTGTAATAGTAATAAATGTTATGTGTAATAGAAAAAATGATTTTCTCTTTGTAACATTATTTAGGGTAAGACTATGTATATATAATCTTAATGATCTTATGTACTAAACATCAACTTTTGTTACCACATGCATCACAATATAAAAGTTAATTGTGTCCCTTGAGCAGTTGTTGGTTAGACCCAACACCAGGAGGCAGTGTAGTCAAAGTCCATAGTTGGCGGGGGCAACAACCCTCTTATAGAAATCAATAGTTAGGATAGCTGGCTCACCAATAAACCGATGTAGCATTAGGGCCAATACGCCATTAGCTTATTCCATTTGAAATAAAAATTGTCAGTCAACAATCAACTATTATATTATTCAATGTTTAGACTAAGCTATGCTTATTGATTTAACAATAAACCATTTGCTTTTTTTTTTCCTAGCTTATACGGTCCCACTGCTGGGCAAAGGCCTCACTCTCTCTTTTCCACATGTCTGTATTATTTGCTTGTAATAATAATAATAATAACACAGAAGATTAAACTGAAAGCAGGAAACAATATAAAAGAAAAAGAAAACATATATCAACATCTTATTGAAAGATGCTTCTTTCAAAACAATGCAAACCTTAAACATATCAAAAGGATAGGGTCAACTATTAATATTAAATATCCGTTTTTGATATAAAAATATATTTTAGCTAGTTTCAAACCACAAGTACTCTTTAACTTATATTTTATAACTCTCCCAAAAGACCCAAACACAAGCTGTATTAGTAAGGTATTTTATTATTTACATCATATGTACCTAAAACTCATCCATTTTCGAGGGCGCCAATGGGGCGAGGATGGGAACCTCACCTCATTGTACTGTCCCAACGTTGGGAGGGGTTGTTCTGTGGTGCGGAACAACCCCTCTGTGGAGGTGGCGTCGGTCCCTTGCGGGACTGACTAGCCGTCGAGGTGCCCTGTTTGTTTACTAGATCCGGGGCACCTCAGCAAAGGCGCCATTGGTGGTACTCGCCGGGTTTTAGTGGGTAGAGCTGGGTCCACTTATCAGCTGTCGGGAGCAGCGAGTCCCACATACCCGCGTGGGTTAAAGAAAAAAAAAACTCACTTTTTTACGTATTCGTCAATAACTTTAAACGTATAATAGTTTTAAGCTATCGTAAAAAATCTTTTTGTGTTATTATTGGCAAATTGAATCCTTTCTTTTGACATTAGTTTCAAATTGATAATTTAATTAATTAAATTTTCAATTTTTCATATAAAACTCTTACCTACTATCAAGTTTTCTTTATAACTCGTCTTAATTCGACCTAATCTGAGTTCTATTAGATCCATAATACTAAATTAAATCTAATAAGAATTTTATAAATCCTCATCCTATTCAAATTCCAATAAAAAACAAAGAGCTTTCATTTAATACGCCATTAGCTTATTCCATTAGAAATAAAAATTGTCAGTCAACAAGACACAATCAACTATTATATTATTCAATGTTTAGACTAAGCTATGCTTATTGATTTAACAATAAACCATTTGCTTTTTTTTTCCTAGCCTATACGGTCCCACTGCTGGGCAAAGGCCTCACTCTCTCTTTTCCACATGTCTCTATTATTTGCTTCTAATAATAATAATAATAAAACAGAAGATTAAACTGAAAGCAGGAAACAATATGAAAGAAAAAGAAAACATATATCAACATCTTATTGAAAGATGCTTCTTTCAAAACAATGCAAACCTTAAACATATCAAAAGGATAGGGCCAACTATTAATATTAACTATCCGTTTTTGATATAAAAATATATTTAGCTAGTTTCAAACCACAAGTACTCTTTAACTTATATTTTATAACTCTCCCAAAAGACCCACACACAAGCTGTATTAGTAAGGTATTTTATTATTTACATCATATGTACCTAAAACTCATCCATTTTCTAAATGTTGTCTTATTAGCAAATAAGATAGATTGCTCTGATTTTTGTGCTCCGACGCCCACGATCTATCGTCTATATCTTAGTAAATACGATATGTAATTAAAATATTTATGTACCTGGATTATCCACAGCCACATGAAATGCTACTAAATTTCGTGCTTCTCGCCCTTCTTCTTGCACCAACTGTCGTACCTCTTCCATTGTGCATTAAACAAAATATTTCTACCGAAATACGAACTGTAAAATTAAGTACATAGCTCGCTTTCATGTATCAATAAGCTATCTACCAATATAAACATAAAAAAGAATAAGTATTTATATAAAAGAAGAAAAAGAAATGCACTAAAATTAGTAAATATTTAAAAGCAGGAAAGGTCGCGAGTTGCAACGATAGCAAAATATTTTCAATAACAATTTTTCAATTGGCAAATATTATTTCGAAGTATGACTTAAAGCTGTCAATGTTAGTTGTCAAACCACTTTTTTTTTAAATATTTTATGGCCTGGTTACGAGACCTTTAAGCCATGTCAAACCACAAATACTAAAGTTAATTAAAATATATACTGTACTATATGTACAGCTTGGCAAAAAAGAGTATGACGTGGTGACAACTAGAACTAAATATTTTACTAAATGGAAACCTATGATGTCGACAATACTTGGCCGACAAATACTATATTTTGAATAAAGTTTAATGTTTCACATTTATTATTGACGATTTGATTAAATTCTCTTACTGTTTTCCCTTATTATGATGAGACGTAAGTCAAAGTGGCGCCCTCATTTTTTCCACACTCTTTTTTGCCAAGCTGTACTTATATATTTTATTTAAGTTTTTGGTGTTCGTCTTTATTATAATAATAGGGATATTGACATTTTTCAGAAATGTTTATAAATCATTTATAAATATCCTAAATATCTAATGAAGGCCTAAATATTATTAACTTTTGCTTAAATACGTCTAATGCCTATAAAATCTTGCATTTTATAATGCATTTTAAATTTCATTCCAAAACGCTAACACTTGTCACGTGACGTCTATGTTGTTAAACATCATAAAAGTGATAAAATTATTCTAATTGTCGTTAATAAAAAATGGCTTCTAAGTTTTATAAGTGTTGCGCGGTGCATATGTCTGTGTACATCGTCAGCTTAAATACGTCTAATGCCTATAAAATCTTGCATTTTAAATTTCGCTCCAAAACGCCAACACTTGTCATATGTTGTTATTACATCGTAAAAGTGAGAAGAACTTATAAGAAGAGGGGACAAAAGAGCAGGGGGCAAGGGGCGAGGATGGGAACCTCACCCCATTGTACTGTCCCAACGTTGGGAGGGGTTGTTCTGTGGTGCGGAACAACCCCTCTGTGGAGGTGGCGTCGGTCCCTTGCGGGACTGACTAGCCGTCGAGGTGCCCTGTTTGTTTACTAGATCCGGGGCACCTCAGCAAAGGCGCCATTGGTGGTACTCGCCGGGTTTTAGTGGGTAGAGCTGGGTCCACTTATCAGCTGTCGGGCGCAGCGAGTCCCACATACCCGCGTGGGTTAAAGAAAAAAAAACTCACTTTTTTACGTATTCATCAATAACTTTAAACGTATAATAGTTTTAAGCTATCGTAAAAAATCTTTTTGTGTTATTATTGGCTAATTGAATCCTTTCTTTTGACATTAGTTTCAAATTGATAATGTAATTAATTAAATTTTCAATTTTTCATATAAAACTCTTACCTACTATCAAGTTTTCTTTATAACTCGTCTTAATTCGACCTAATCTGAGTTCTATTAGATACATAATACTAAATTAAATCTAATAAGAATTTTATAAATCCTCATCCTATTCAAAATCCAATAAAAAACAAAGAGCTTGCATTTAATTGCTTGAAAAGCAGATTTCATCAAAATTCGTTTCGCTCCTCGCTTCTGTAAATATTATGTTTCTCCAAAATGCTTACTGCATACACATGAATGAGTTTTCGTGATATTCCAGTTTGGACGATCAATTAATCTAAGCCATGCATTTCTAGTATCCAGGTTAGTAGGAAATCTGAAAGATACATAAATTGTATACTAATGATAATAATAGTCAAAAACTGATAAGTACCTATGGATCAGTTAAGTATATTAAATTGGGTCACATTCCCAGGTGATTCCTATCTCTACCTCATATATTAAGTATTTTGACATCAATAATAGATATTCGTTTACCGCGTTATAGGTAGTGGACACGAAATATCGATAACTTGATGCAGCCCTAGTGTAAAACGAAAATTATTTCTTTTACACAAAATATTCGTGAATTCTGCATTATGTGTATTAAATCTTTTTTTCTTACATAGATAAAAGTTTATAGAAGAGAATAATTATCATGTTTACTAATTACAATTCGAAGCGTCTTAGCAAAAATAAATACTATGTTTGTATGGTGTCGATTTGGAATAATTTACCTGTGAAATGAACCTTTTTCGGGGTTATTTCGCTGTGTTGTACAGCAATCAATGACTGAACAAGTCACCATGTTTCTGAAGCACTATTTCTCAAAAATATGCACGATTTCACGTGATATCACAAAAATTCACAAGGCTAAAATTCTCAGCGTGCCGAATTATGCAGAGAAATGTCAAACAGTTGCAAAAACGGTTCTGTTACGTCGCAGCACGCATCTCTTTTTATCACACAGTGTTGCTGCTAGTGACATCTCACTCGCTCAGCGTTTTGTTCCTCTATTCCGCTAGGTATATTAACTTTATGGTGTGTACACTGTCAAAACGCATGAAAATGAGTTTTTACAATATGTACTGCGTACGGAAAATGGTGTAAAGAAATACGTCAATATTCTTCCGCTTCCGCTAAATAAGAACGAGTGACGTCATTGCCGTTTGTTATCACGTGACTTATTTTAAATTTTGTTACATTTTATTTATTAAATAATATTTAATGAAACAAAAATAAGGGAAAATATTGTATTTTTTTTTTCTTCTTTCTAGAATTCTATCATATAAACTACCAATTAACATCAAAATTATATTTTTATATGAATTCCGTCAACATCCCTATTCATATTTAAAATCTTCTATTTTATTAAGCATTTTAAATAAATTTCGCCCCAAAACGCTAACACTTGTCAGGTGACGTCATATGTTGTTAAACATCGTAAAAGTTATGAATGATTATAGTCATTCTTGTTTTCGTTAGTGAAAAATGGCTTCTAAGTTTTTTAAGTGTTGTGCGGTACCTATATTGTGTGTCTACATTGTCAAAACGCCTGAAAACTTGTTAGATACGTCTTGTACGGGAAATGCACGAAAAAAGTGGCTTCAGCTTGCCCGCAGGGATTTAGCACTTACGTCTACGCAATCTCAAACAAATATACAATATTTTTACAATTCATATCTGTTGTTTCCTATCCTAATATATATATAATAAAATAAGAAGCCTAGCCAATTTATCTGATGTATCTGTAGTCTGTACCAAACGTCATTTGTCAGTTTATTAAAAATGCCTTTTGATATTTTGTAGGCTGACGTTTCTTTTCGGTGTCAGGCAAAATGGCGGATCAGGTGTGTAGTGATTATTTTATATTTTTTTATTAATTTGTGATATTTATTGCCCTATTAGTAGTTATTTAGTTTATAAAACACAAGTGAAAATAATCAATGGAAAATTGTGATGAGATAATGAGTATAATATTCGAATATTATTGTTCCACGTGGGTCTTACAAAATTGCATTACTATTTTATTACACTTACCTTTTGGCTAAATTTTAAGTAAAATTATATTTTTCGTCTATTCTAATAATTAAAAAGAAATATTTAATTATTTAGTAGATACTAGATATCAACAAATTTGTATTATATGAATTTTAGGTTAGCTTTGCGTGTTGCTTTCTGTTTCTGTAATTATTTAATTCATTAAATGAATATATTATATTGTGTATTAACTTTCAGTTTTTATTAAGATTCTTATTTTTTAAAGCAATAACAATTTACAGGTAAACTCAGGAGATTCAGTAATAACTAATAGTAGCTACATAAGTAATCAGTGCCATATAGTGTACGGAAAAAATACTTTTTATTTTCTATTTGATAAGCTCACGATCTGGTGGTCAACAAAATGTATATAATAATCATATAAAATAAAAGGAACTTCAATAATAGAAATCAGTGCAAGAAAAAAATATTGTTATTTAAGTAGCAACTGAATTCGACGATTTATATAAGTACATAAATACGCCTTCATCTTATTTTAGCACTTACATTTTTATTTTGATATTGCAACAATAATAATGATATTTTTTAATGTATAATTGATAACTAATATGCAAATAAATTACAGACGGAACGTTCATTCCAAAAGCAACCAACTGTGTTTTTGAACCGTAAGAAAGGGATTGGTGTTAAAAGGAGCCGCAAACCACTGAGATACCACAAAGATGTGGGACTTGGTTTCAAAACTCCGAGAGAGGTAACGCATGCTGTGTGATAATAATGTGTGTTTTTTTTTTCCGTAGACAGAGAAAGCGTTTCAAAAACAGGCAACGGTTTTCCTCAACCGTAAAGGTGGCATGAAGAGGAAGGATATGCGCCACCATAAAAATGTCGGTCTAGGTTTCAAGACACCACGTGAGGTCTGATTCGTATTTTATATTTGGGCTAGGTGGTGGGCTTGTTCGTTGCTAACAATGGGTTACAAAATAGAATGGTTAACTTTATCCATATTCTAAGATGTTTACAAGCAAAATTGATTGCTTTTAATACTTTGACAAAAATACTTAAATTTATTTTGCTTAGGAAACATTGATTAGATGCACAATAAAGTCATTTATTGTATGTCTAACAAGTAACATAAGAACTTTTTACTTTATTACAATTACATATTTTAATGGTTTACCATTCTATTGTATAATGGTGCTCGTTCATGTAAGCTCAATTTTTAAGTACTTTTGGTGCATAGAAATTTGTAAATATGAAGAGTAAGTATTGCATGTTATTCTTATCTTCCTCGTGGAAAATTTGATTAAATTACAAAGCTGTATTAAAAAGAAAATTAGACAATTTTTTAAATTACAGTTCTGTCAAACTTCCGCTATTTACCATGCAAGCTGGTCATGGATAAATATTGGATTTAATAGCAAATATTATTTTCTATAGTAACATATAGAAAATAATATTTGTTATTAAATTGGTTGGGGAAAGATAACGAAGAAGAAATAACCCTTGTTACTGTTGTACTAGGTTTTTCGTTGTGTATGTAAATTCTGACAGGGTTGTTATATTTGTAAGTTAGGCTGCATGTTTCTTACTAGATATTGTGTTGTTAGCTACTTTATTATGTCTAAAAATAAGCTAATGCTGGGGTTAAATGATTACACTCAGGTCCATCAAACATATATCATCCGATTGATTAACCTATTGCCTTTAAACATATAAAATTTACATTTAAAAATAAATACACTATAATTAAACAGTGTGTACAAATGATTATATCACTACATTGACATATTTTAATATGTTGTTAATACATGAAGTTATTTTTTATGTGTCCAAAGGCAAATCATTAGTCATTATTATCATTGTTGCTATAGATATATGTACTACATTTATATTATCAACATGATGAAACTCCCACGACGGTCTTCTGATTACAATATGATGAAGACAGTGTTCTAAACCCAATTTCTGAATTTTTGAGAATCAGAATTGTTGCTATAGATTTACATTTATTAAGAGGGTTAGTATGCAATATATTTTTTAGCACAGCAGCTCTTAATTAAAAGTGTGTACATTTTCAAAGATAATTAGATTGGTAAAATCATAAAATTGGCGCTAATAGAGCGGTTATGTGCCCCTGATTCTACATCAGTCAGCATAACTTTAACCCAAAAAAATATTTCTCGGAATGTGTTTGTTTACAATGTGAAGTATAACAATAAAATTTAGAATATGCATTATCGGGATACAATTGGTAAGAGTACTTTTATAGCTCTTGTCCTGAGAAATTTAATATAAAAGGAAGAAAAGCAGAATTTGTAAGTGAAATTTAACAAGTTATGATTAGATTACATTTTTATGCTCCCTCAACTTTACTTACTACAAATCTAAAGCAACCATTCTATTCATTTCTATCATTTGTTTTTATCATAATATGCATGTCCATATTATTATTAAGACATTTCAAATGCATTTTACAGGCAATTGAAGGCACCTACATTGATAAGAAGTGCCCATTCACAGGCAATGTGTCTATCAGAGGGCGTATCTTAACTGGTGTCGTCCAGAAAATGAAGATGCAGCGCACAATTGTCATCAGGCGTGACTACTTGCATTATTTGCCCAAATACAACAGATTTGAAAAACGTCACAGAAACATGTCTGTTCATTTATCACCTTGCTTCAGGTATATAATATATATTCCCTTCTACAATATTACCTTTTCTTTTTATAATACTATCATGGTGAATTCATAAAGTTTAAAAAACTTAATGACTCATTATTAAATGATGAAACACGCACGACGGTCTTCCGAATACTAATTGACGATAAACGTGTTCTAACCCATTTTCTGATTGATTGATAGATATTGATAATAGTTATTGTTTTGTGTAAATTGTAATCTAACCAAAATATATATATAAAATTGCAGGGACGTAGAAGCTGGAGACATCGTCACCATTGGTGAATGCAGACCACTTTCCAAGACAGTACGATTCAATGTATTAAAGGTTTCCAAGGGCAAAGGATCTAAAAAATCTTTCAAAAAATTCTAATGTAATAAACTTATTCAATAAGTATAATGTGTTTTACTATTACAATATATTAAAGTGTGATTTGTGTGCCTGTAAAGTTTTTAAAGTAATCCTTTAACTGAACCAGATTACTTGAAATTATCATCAAAACTTTAATATACTAAGAAGGCGCGGCAAGCAATTTGTATTTTCGAATATTATATATTATAATGCGAGTAACAAGGGATCGGCCGTCTTGGCGTTCATTGAGGGAGGCCTATGTTCTTCAGTGGACGGATAGAGGCTGATGATGATGATAGATAGATTGAAGCTAAATTTAAAAACTAGTTGCTCCATTCTTAATCTAATACAATTACCAATGATAATTGCACTATTTTTCGTAAGAACTTGTATACTAGTTATAATAAATAATAGTAGTTTATAAATACCTACATAATGCGTTATGCAAGAGGTAGTGTCATGCTGCATTGCAGCCGGCACGACCGGAGTGGTACCTCTCGCTCACAACACCGCCGTCAAGTGACAGCTATGCTGTCGCGTTTCGTGCAGTTTGTGAGTTTCCGGTGGCCCATTGGGGGAGATAGGGAAAAGGAGGGTGGCCTTGGTTGTGCGGATGTGTATGGGCGTCGGCGCCGTGAGGCTCTGCTGATTCGCCCCCTGATGACATAAAAAAACAATATGCACATCCATGACCCAGTACAGACTTACAGGTAAAGTCCTACAGTTTACATCGTTTCTGACTAATTTATGACGCCCCTATCCTAAATCTAACCTTTTTAGGGATATTTGAACTTTGTAATTGCTCCGTGTATTTGAATTAAATTCTTTTATATAAATTTCCCAATTTTCGGCTATCAGCGTAGGTATTTTTAAAAATGTGTAAGTCATTACTATTATTTGATTTTTACACGTAAAATAAGATGCTTTATGACCTCCATATGCAATATTGTAAAATGAACAAATAAGTCGTAGACTATATAGGTATAACCGGTAAAAATTAATACAAACTTGGGAAGTTTATTTTTCTTTAAAGGATATCTAAAAAAAATGGCGCCTGTTTTGCAGATGCACCTAAAATATCTACATTTTATCAATTTCCAATGAGGTATAACAATCTAGGGTTTTATCATTTTTTTTACATAATTCTTTGTTTCATATGCTAAAGGTAAGACAAAAAAAGAGCTAAATAAAACAATAGGTGAGTACAAGATACTTTTACTAAACTTTCAAGTTCCAACAAAACATCTTAGTCTAAATTTCATGGTCAACATGTCCACCTCTGTTTTGCACACATCTTCACATTAATTTACGAATTCCACTTTTTACTACACCGTAGTTAGTCCTCATTTCATTAGCCTCATATCCTGCCCCTGAATACTTCATGTGGCGAAATTGGGTTGGATTCACTGTACACGAGACTGCATGTGCCCTCACACTGGTCAGGGTAGGTAATTATGACCACCTCGTCTAATCTTCTTTGGATAATAATTTGTGTCCAGCCATTCTCTGACTCTTCTCCTGAAATGTGCGACAAGGAGCATAATTATCTGCTGTGCCCTCGTGGTGAACAGATGTACGCATGTTTAAAATTAAAATGTAAAAATAAATAAATTAGATATTATATTAAGTAATCAGTAATGAGTAATAATAATAGTGGGACGGATAGAAGCTGGTGATGGGGATATATTTATTAAATTAATTATTATATAAAATGTTTACTCGTTTTCTTGTATTTATAATAAAAATAACTTAAGGTAAATGTTAAAGTATGGAAAGTACCCATTATTGGTGTTATCATTTGACCACGCATACGCGTACAAGTAACGCACTTTCTTGTTACGCTGCGAGCTAAGTTTCTGTCCCCGATAGGCCATCATTCTTCGCGTACCACAGCTCGTAATAACTGAATCAGCATGAAGTAAACTAATGTTTTCATGTCTCTTGAGTATTTAAAAAAAATATGTTTGCTGTCTAATAAAATGCTTTTTAATTTATATTAAAATTGAAATTTGATTTTTATAACCTACCACTTACTTGGAGAATTCCTAACGTATAACCTAAAGTGCCCTGTAAACTATCAAATTTGCTTGACAAATTTGTTTGTCAAACGTCACGTTTTCATCAAACAATAGCTTAAACGATCAAACCAAATATCAAACAAATTTGTTAACTTTCTAGTAGATTCGGGTTTCTCCTTTCGTGACGTGACGTCGCCGTGCCGAGCGCTTACAATGAGTAATTCAGATGACGCATTTTTGGCATTGACTCTAGCACTGTGTATCAAGACAAAAAAAAGAAGACGATGGAGTCGAGAATGGTTGAAATTAAGAGATAAATATACCCACGAGAATTTGCTACGGGAAATATTGCACACAGAACCTGAAGACTACGCAAACTTCCTGCGCATGGACCATAAAACTTTTGAAGATTTACTGACTATACTCCGTCCTCGTATTGAAAAAAAGGACACAGTTATGCGCAAATCTATACCAGCTTCTCAAAGGTTATCAATAACTTTGAGGTACCTGGCTAGCGGCGCCGATTTCGAAGACTTAAAATTTCAAGCCTGCGTTGCATCTCGAACATTGAGCAACATTATCATTGAAACTTGTGAAGCAATAAATGAAACACTATGCAACAATATTTTAGGTAAGGTTTTATTTAAATCATACTAATTAAAATGAATAAAAATGTGTCAAGTATTTTGCTGCTGTCTCAGCTTCAGTTTCGTTTGTTTGCGAGTCTGGAATATGAATTAACACAGGCTGCTCCGTATTCGACAAAGTTTGAGCTTGATTTTGAGTATGAGAGATTGGAGATTGAATGTACGAAACGGGAGATGGAGATTGCGGAACAGTAGATTGAGTGCGAGAGATAGAAGATTGAATGTACTGAAGGGGAGATGGAGATTGCGGAACTGTAGATTGAGTGTGAGAGATAGAAGATTGAATGTACGGAACGGGAGATGGAGATTGCGGAACAGTAGATTGAGTGTGAGAGATAGAAGATTGAATGTACGGAATGGGAGATGGAGATTGCGGAACAGTAAATTGAGTGTGAGAGATAGAAGATTGAATGTATGGAACGGGAGATGGAGATTGCGGAACAGTAGATTGAGTGTGAGAGGTAGGAGATTGAATGTATGGAACGGGAGATGGAGATTGCGGAACAGTAGATTGAGTGTGAGAGGTAGGAGATTGAATGTACAAAACAGAAGATGGAGATGAGGGAATGGAATATTGATTGCTCGGATTAATTATTACTGAATGTCTACGAAGATATCCTTCTTCACCTTCAAAGAGTATTTCGTTGATGAACTTTTCTGCCAGTCGTCTTTGTTCTGCAGACATCCTCTCCAGTTTAAAGGCCCAGTTTCTGGCCATTGCTTGATATTCATTTTCAGGTTTTTTGAAATGATCCCTGGCTAATGTCAATAAGTCACGCTGCAAGTCCTCACTTTTCTTTCTTTTTGATTGTACTGGATTTGTAGATGCCAAAGGTTGCGAAGGTGTTGAGTTTAAAGATTGTGTTGATGATGATTCCTGGAAATAAAAACAACATTATAATAAACATTTTTCTATTTCAGGTACCCAGAACAAAAGAAAATTGGAAGATATTGGCGCCACGATTTGGAAATGCATGGAATTTTGATAATTGCATTGGAGCTGTAGATGGAAAACATATCACTTTGCAAAAACCTGAGCATTCTGGTTCCTACTATTATAACTATAAAGGAACATACAGCATAGTACTTATGGGTATAGCCAATGCAAATTATGAATTCATTATGGTTGATGTCGGTACAAATGGCAGAGTGTCAGATGGAGGGGTAATTAAAAATACAAAATTTTGGCATTGCTTTGAGAATAATCAATTACAGATTCCAGAGCCAGAAGAATTGCCAAACAATAATAAAAAAATGCCTTTTGTGTTTGTAGGCGATGAAGCTTTCCAACTACTTCCAAACTTTATGAAACCTTACAATAAACAAGTGTTAAATGATAACAGAAGGATCTTCAATTATAGATTATCTCGTGCTCGACGAATAATTGAAAATTTATTTGGCATTCTTGGAAGTCGTTTTAAGATTTTCCAAAAACCTATTAAATTATCTCCAAGAAAAGCAAAAATAGTAGTAATGGCGTGTTGCCATCTACACAATTTACTTATGAAACAAAAAAATTACGTTCGACATGGAGAAATAGATGTGGAAGATTTTGTTACGGGGGCTGTTATTCCAGGTACTTGGAGAAATGAGTCAATGTTGTTAGGTATTGAGCATACTCGAGCTGGAAATAGTGCTACTCTAGCAAAACAAGTAAGAGATGATTTTTGTGAATATTTTAATACAACGGGCGCTGTTCCATGGCAAAACAAATGTTTAGAGTAATTTTTTATATTATACACACGGCTACACATCAAGCTATACAAAACCAGTTTTACCTGACCTCGCATTGTATATGCTTTTCGTACAATCAGAAGTCAGCTTATACTGGTTAAGTATAGCTTGATATGTAGCCGTGTGTACGTGTAAAAAATACAATACAATAAACAGTATTTACCAGTATTTACCTCTTGTTCTATTATTGTGCTAATTCCTGATTCTCCCTCCATTTGATCTTGCAGAAATTCTAAATCTTTGTAGTACCATAATGATGGTACATACAGATCATCTGTACCAGAACCAGAAAGCATAGACTTTTTGACTTTGTTGTTTTCGCGCTTGAAACTCGTACGTAGAATATTAATTTTTTTCTTCATGACTTCCTCCGTAATGTTCCGGCGACACATCTTCAGTAAATTTGTCATTTTTTTTATTGCTGTGCTCTTGTTCTTGTCCATATAATCTTTTGATTTTATTTTCCATAACATCGGCATATCACGATAAACAGATATGAAATGCAACGTAAATTCTTTGTTCGTAATATTGCCACTCATATCGTCATTGAGCGTAGCGTCCTCCATGATGTCAATACAACGAGTGGGATCTTGTTTGACAAACACCGCCGTTCACGTTCAAACCTGTTTGTCAAACTTGACATCAATCCAGATTTTCATCAAACACGACAAACACGTAGATTGTTTGACAACACAGCAGTACACTATCAAATAATTTGACAAACACGTACAATTTGACAAACAATTTGATCGTTAACAGGGCACTTAAGGCAGTAACTTGGACTATAGATGCAAACTTTTATTTTAGCTAGCGAATGAGTTTAACTCATAACTGAGACTGTTGTCTAGCGACATTAAAGAATAGGGATGTTGACACATATTACAAATTCATGTACAGCTTGGCAAAAAAGAGTATGATGTGGTGACAAGTGGAACTAAATATTTTACTAAATGGAAACCTATTATATTGACAATACTTGGCCGATAAATACTAAATTTTGAGTAAAGTGTTTCATGTTTATTATTAGCGATTTGATTAAATTCTCTTACTGATTTCCAACGAATTAGAAAAGGTATGGAATACGAACTGCGCTAAAAAAACGGTTCCTCGAAAACTACAATCAAGTGGGCGGGGCCAAAAAAGTACAATCAATTTGTCTCTCAGTCTGCTGCGCGTACTGTGACAGTCTAGACGACCGTTGCGTTGACGAAAAAATCGTTTCCCAGAGACAAAAATGCACAAACACAGGAGGTCTGTGTTGTAAAATGGTGTAAGAGACGAAAAGAAGGAAGTAAAAAGCAAACTGGGATAACTTACCACAGTTAAGTTAATAATTTCGTATTTTATTCACGCTTGAATAACCTCCATATAAATCTTTGTGGTCAGTATTATGCAATCAGCAGGAAGCTGATTTTATAAACTGAAGTGTTATATTATATTTTACATTGAGTACCGAGTTTTAATATTTTTATTCCTTATCTATGATTTGACGTGACAACGTCTTATAATTCGATGGAGCCGGCTGCACGCACGAAAAAACATGACTCATGCGGCGTTATCTCGCTCTGAGGCGTTCCATTTTCTTATGACGTTGTAACGTTCAACTATCGTCAGTAAGCCGACTTTACAGACAACCGATTTTTTTTATCAATTATTTACTTTTAGTTTCCCGAAAAACGAGATTCGGTGTTTACAATGGATTGCAGCAGTCCGCTTAGAAACAAGAGAAAATGACTGGTTACCGACTAACGCTAGTAGAGTGTATTCTATATACATTTTGGAGGTTCTTTGCAGTAGGCTTGCATTGGAACCGGTGGTACATTTAATTGACGTTCAAAAAGATGCTTTAATGGTAGAACCATTATATTATATATAATAACTAGCGGCCCGGTACGTGCTTCGCTACGTATAAAGTGAAATAAAAAAAAATGGAACATCAAATTAATTTATTCAAACAAAAAAATATATTATTAATTGCTAGCTATTTTAAAACTTAGTGTTGTACTTTCAACACTAAAAAAAGTTTCAATATGACCCCAACTGAAAAAGTTTCAATTTGACAGCAAAATCTCCATTAACAAAATGATCCGCCATTTATTGAATTAAAAAAATGTGATAAATGAAGAACCGCTCGACCGATTTTGTGCAAACTTCACATAAACCATCTACTAAATAGTCCGAACAAAGCCTAAACATTTGGTTGGGATTGGTGAGCCCGTTCTTGAGTTATAAAATTACAACGAAAAGTGGTATTCATTTTTATATATAGAGATATAACCATATACTTTAGAAAAAATATATTATAAATTTCTTACTAAAGAGAAATACAACTATTTTGACTTGTGATTTTTATTTTATGTCCCATTCCCATTTTTCAAACATTATTGACCTTTTTTTTAAAAAAAAAAAACAATTCTACAACTGTCAACTACTCTAAGTAAAATATACGAAATATCGACAGATTCTGTATAGTGAGTAAATAATGACTCACTCTCAATTTGATAAAAATTATTGGTTAAAAACAGTCATTTTAATACTAGTCATATTCAGACAAAAAAAAATCTAGTTTTCCACATGAAATCATATAATCAATTACTTTATAATAAAATTAATAAATGACAGACATGCATAACATCATCCTTCCACTTCTCAACTGACATTGTCAGTGTACATGTCCCGTATTACGGGACATGTACTATTAAATAGTCCATCACGTTCGCACTCATTTTCTTTGATATTTCAGTTTCATTCTATCACTATTCTCCTAAATTAGATTGCGCCTTATATGGATAGGTGGACGAATTCATGTGCACATATTAAATTTAGCAAAGTATTTTGTATTGCACGTGTGCAAATCGCGTTATTATTATCAGTTTAGTAGTGTGAGTTTGGAACCATATTTTACCGAGCTTTGTGAGAGAGTTATGTTTCCATACCTTCTATAATTCGTTGCTGATTTCCCATATTATGATAAGACCTAAGTGAAAGTGGCGTCCTCAGTTTTTCCCAACTCTTTTTACCAAGCTGTAAAGATATGTTTTACACATTAAATACAGTATTTAGAAACCTAAAATAACATTTTAAGAGTCAATGTATTTGTCTCAAATTAAAGAAAATTAAATTGATTACCCACTTGTCACGAGACTGCGAACGCCATTATAGCGCGATGACGTCACTGACCAGTAAACAAACTGTCAGCTGTACAGAGCGCGAGTATGTTTAATGTTTATCAGTCTGTGACGTTATCATGGTCACATGACAGCTTGAAGCGTTTTAGCGGCAATTTTAAAAAACTATTTAATTTACGTTTTTTTAAATATAAAATTGAACATATTTCTTCAAAAAATTATTTTTTTCGTGTTGATATAGGGTATATCTATCAAACAAATCAATAAAAAAAATTAGTCAACATCCCTATTCTCCAGTTCCTTTTTTTATGTCATAAGGAGGCAACCGTGCAGTCGGAGCCTAATGGTGACTACCGACGCCCATAGACATCCTCACAACCAAAAGTTGCAGATGCGTTGCCCTCCTTTTTCCTATTCTCCTAATGGGCCACTGGAAACTTACAAACTGCACGAAACGCGACAGCATAGCTGTCACTTGACGCCGGTGTTAACCACCCCTTGCTCACATAACCGCGGTCGTGCCAACCTAATTCAGCTGCAAAGCAGCATGGCTCTACCTCAGGTACAATAGCATCACTATTTACAACGTTTTTACGACATTTATTCATATAACTTAATAAGTAAGCTGCGATTCTCAGATTTATCATATCGAGAATATTTTTCGAATTCTACAAGTGAACTTACTTGAGGTTATTTATTTCAGTGTCCAATTCCGAACATGCGAATACTATTTTTTAATAATATACATTTCTTGATAACATATATTTATTGTATTTTGTCCATTAACATTAATAATTGATCAATCATATGATTGTGAAATTATGGCAGGCTCCTGTTTTCTAGTAAGTAAAAATTTTAATGTTTGTTATCGTGAATCATCTTGTTCACAGTTGGCACCCAAAGATTTTGGCAAATTAAAATTATTGACGAGTAATATTTTAAATGCGTTTATGAACTGTATGCGTGTTGGAATTACATTTCGAACTCCATTACTCCTGTGTTGCAAAAATAAATTCAAGAGGGTCTTGGTTGAAATTTCTTGTTAATAAACTTGTTTTCTTATGTTTTTTATTTAGGTATTACCACATTTCTTTTAAAGTTTCCATATTATGAACCCAATTCTTATGGGAAGGCACTTTCTCCAACTTTATATCTTCTGTGCCATTTCTTTTTTTAATAACATTTATGAATTCCGTTCATTGGAATATGGGCACAAGTTCCCCACCGTGGCCTTGACGTGGCGGTGGGGCTCAGTAGCCTAGGGTGAACCCAGCACCTTGGGCGAAGCTAATTGAGCGGAGGGGGCTCTTTGTAGCCCTCTTATAAGAAGAGGGGACAAAAGAGCAGGGGGCGAGGATGGTAACCTCACCCCATTGTACTGTCCGAAATTTTTGCATCACCCTGGTAAGAGTGACTATTAAAACAGTCAAACAATTTGTCCATTGTAAGGAGGTCTGCAGTTTCTTCACATTCAGCTGGAAGATTTTTTTGTTCTGAAATAAAGTAAAAATAAAATTAATTAATGGATTGGATGAATGAATGGACGGATTTTCCTGGGGAGTCAGTGTTTAAACACTAATATTTTATAGGATCCCCGCCCGCTCCTTTACCAACCGGTGGGAGGGAAGCGCTGTGCCGCGCTCCCGGCTGCATGGGTAGCTTACCGGTGGGAGGGAAGCGCTGGGTACCTCCACAGTATAACAATATGTAAGACCATCTTGCTTGTTTCTCCCGTGAAACAGCTTTGCTGTGTTTCGGAGAGAAGGGCAAGACAGGCAGTGTAATTACTGGCACCAAGACTTAACATCTTATGTCTCAGGATAGGCAACATATAAATGAGTTGCCTGGGCGTTGTCATTGATGTTCATGGGCGACGTCGACCACTTACCATCATGTGGCACGTTTGCTAGTTTGACTATCCAACTAACATTTAAAACAAAACCTCACAAACGTCCAGAACATTCTCAGAGAATGAACGGGATAGGTCGAAGAGACTCTTAGTAGGTCCCTTGCCCCCTTCAATCGCAACATATGTCTAACGGGGATAGAGGGTAAGCCGTTTGGGGCCTAGTAGGCTCAGCGCCCCCTTTGTCTGCAAGTCTCCTTGTGCGTCGCATCACCGTAGGCTCGAAGTATATTCTCCGACCTCGTCACATACAATTTAAATAAATACCTCAAGTTAAAACTTACTCACAGGCAATCTCATCGTTGATATTTGTATGACCTGTGCAGCATATTTCACTTTCATTTTAGGTAATTTTTCTTTCATTACGTGGGTCTCAGTCAATTTGTTTAAGAGTCTAATTTCATCTTCACCAACATCTAGTTTTAAAAGCATTTCTAAGTGCTCCCATTTGCCGTATTTTGTTTTATTATCTTGTAAGAATTTTAAATTTTTTGACAGCAATTTATTTCGCATCCCCTTTAGTAAATGTGGGGGGCCAAACAGTGGGAACACTTTTAGATCGTCCAACTCAAAAGCCAATGTCTTATGTTTTTTTCTCGTTTTAAGATATTTGGCTTTAGTGTCATCTTTAAGGCTTTTAATTACACTTAAATTTGTTGCAGATTGGTCACATACAGTGGCAACAACTGTCAACTCAGTACTTGAAATTTGTTTTATAACATTTGTCAACAGATTTTTCAAGTCACCTTTTTTGTGACAGAACGTACGTGACAGCCGTGACAGAACGTAAAGCAAATAAATTATCATAAAAAACAAGGGCATGATCAACTATTATATTTTTGTCTCTCTATTTTGAAGATATTTTATGTCCTATATCTTCAAAACCAGTTATTTGGCACAAAGCTGAATTATAGAGAAGATCTGATGACAGAGATTATCTCATCAAATAAGTATTAAAGTCACAAATCTTTTTTCTTTTGACATTTTCTTGACCGTTGTTTTAAGGTTTGCCATGATTTCTGGATTTAATCCAGGCTTTAAAGTAAAACCACTTCGGAGTTTTTGAAGATTGCGTTTGGATGGCAGAACAATCATTGTTTTAATAAGTTTATATGCCTTCAAAATAATGGTCCTTCCAATTTATAAATAGGGCATCTATTTATAAATTGGAAGGACCATTATTTTAACTTCCTAAAGTATAGCGTCGCCCTCTGGCCTTTGTCTTCCATTTAAGTTGCAGTGTTGTCAAATTTTTAATATTATCTGGCATTTTCTCAATCACTCTCAAAAATGATTTTGACTTCGACTATCTGCAGCACGTATTTTTAGCAATTGGGATTTATATTTAAGGCAATTTTTTTATAATCTCAGTTTTAATTAAGCCACTTCCTTATGTATTCGAATCTCATTAATAGTCAAACGTCGATTCATAGCCCCTAAAATTAATAATATTATTAATAGTTTGGTATGAATTATTATTACACAAAATTTAATTATTTCAAATTATTCGTTAAAACATTTATTTTTAATGTTGTACACACACGGGATTGTGTTTGACCAGAATCTGACTGTGTTAGGTGATGATGTGGCAGAAGATGGAAAGCACACATAGCTTAGCAGGAATCGACAGATTTTAAGCGGTCTCCCCGACAGCCAAGAGTAAACAGAATGATAGTGTGAAAAAAAGGTAGGAGTCGGCACCAGCATTTTTTGTTAAATAAGAAAACAAATATTTAAAAAAAAAATCAGTAATAAATATAGTATAACATATTACAATATATACTTATTTGATAAATAAATACTAAAAAACTAACGAGCAACAATCAATATACTATCTATAATAAGTTTTTATTTGTTTATATAATTAAATAGATACATTTATACATACATACACACAAATCCATATAAAAGAACATTATAAATTGAACTATAGTTTATAAATAAACAAATAAAATAGATAGTAATAAATAATACAATAGAACAAGTAAAACACAATGAGAACAACATTGTATTACAGTGCGGCTAAGGTCTTTAAGTCGCCTTTTCGATATCGCAATTGTTTGCGATTTCTGCACCGATTCAGGTAGAGCATTCCAGAGGCAAATAGCAGATACACTGAAAGAGCATTCAAAGAAAGAAAAGAAAGGATTAGTTTGTCTGAAGAACAAAGAATTCTTTCAAATATGAAGGAGTTCATACTCTTTCATATTTGAAAGAATTCTGTTTGGATTGAAAATGACATTATAAAGGAGATAGAGTATGTGGCTATTTCGACACAATATATGTATCTGCAAATCGTCTGGATACATATGGAAGGGAGAAGATATTTTTTAGAGATGGAATTAATAATAGAGAAAAGAAGAGGTGACAGCACGCACCTTGCGGAACACCGGCAAAAATGCTGCACCAGGAGGAGTGAAAAACTTAATGCGCTGCCGGCGACCCAGGAGAAAACTATGAAACCATTCAACGGCCTCAGGCAAGAGGTCGATGAACTTAAGGAGAAGGAGTAAAACCTCGTGATCTACGGCGTTAAAGGCGTTGCTGAAATCTATCAGTGTTAGAATAGTGAGATTCATGTTATCCATCCCCGAACGAATGTCGTCAGTGATCTTTACAAGGGTGCTATGACCTGAGCGAAAACCTGACTCAAAGGAATAATTTGAAAATCACTCATCATCATTTTCAAATTATTTCGTTGATTTAGAAAAGATGATAATTGCTCCTGAACCATGCGTTCCAATATTTGAGATAAAATAGTAGAATAGAAATGGGATGATATTCAGAAATGTATTGAGGATTGGATTTTTTGTGTAGTGGTATCAAATATACGACTTTCCATGAACTTGGGAAAACGCTAGTACTGAACGAAAAATTGAGAACAGGTGCTCCTGTTATATATGATATCGATTATAGGAATTATCATTTCACGGCCAATACAATCACAACCAACGGCTTTTTATCGCCTTTTTTACACCACTGACAGACAGATGACTAAAGGAAACCGTAGAAAATTTAAACTGGAAAGTGGGTAACAGAGAAAGATTTTTTTGAGTTTGTGCTGTTAAATACGAGTCAAAAACGTGCGACCGCATAGTAAAATGTCTGTTTAATGAATCTCGGCCTTACTTATAAACCTTTCTTAATATTTAATCAATTGGTTAACAACTGATTAGCAAAAACCTCACTTATAATCACTATTTAGCGTTAAAAAGTCCTTATGTAATGCTTAAATAGCTGTCAAAATTAAACACTGCCGTGGCATAGTTTAAACCTCGCTAAGAGGCAAAATGGAGGATATCACATAAATCAGCTGTGCTATTGACATCTGATCGGCATATTTGCATTTGTTTGATAAGTGATAAATTTTATATTTGTGCTTAAAACATGGATGGATTAGAAGATCTTCGTCATTTCCAAAACGACGTAGCTGATTTAAACAGTTTTGGAGCTGTTACGAGGCGAAAGCAGAAAACTTACAAAGTTCGGTATAATCCGCTTCAAAGTTTATCGGATAATGAGTTTAAACTTCGATACCGATTTACTAAGAAAAATATGTGTCGGATTATAGATCTTATAAGACCTGATCTGCAGGGCGACACTCGGGGTGGCAGCATACCTGTAGAATTGCAAGTAATGGCAGTAATCAGATATTGGGGTCGTCATGAGGTAGATCGCCTTATTTCTATTTTTAAGCTTTACTTATTTTACTTTAATGAAGATTTCGTACCTTATTAATATTTATTATATGTACCTAACTATACTTTCAGATTCAAGAGGACAACGCCGACATTCACGGCATGAGCCAGCAGACTCTGTCGCACTTGGCCCGCAAAGTGGCGATAGCGTTGGCTTCTAAAAGCTCGCTTTTTATAAAAATGCCTACAAATATACCGGAAGAGGTTAAAAATATTCAAAAAATTTAAGCCATTTGCGGCCTTCAGGGGATAACTGCTGCAATAGACTGCACGCATATTAAAATAAATCATATTAAATTAAAATATTTGGCCTTCTTAACTACTGATTTTGTATGTGGTCTAAACGACATCGACCTATCGAGGGTGACCCCCAGGTATTTGACCTGCCCTACTCTAGGGATTTCTGTATTATTTAATTTTATTGGCGCCATTGTCCGACGCCGCTGTCTGAGTGTGCCCCTTCTTCGCGTGAATTGAATGGCGTAACTTTTTTCCGGGTTTATCTCTATTCTCCATTTAGCGAACCACTCACCTAGTTCGGTGACGGATCGCTGAAGGAAGACAGAGGCCCTGGCAGCTGACGGGTGGGCGTGACCCACCACAGTGCAGTGCAGTGTCGTCGGCGAATAGTGCCAATTTCGTATTCCGATTTCTCGGAATATCTGACGTATATAGATTGTATAGGGTCGGGGATAGTACTGATCCCTGAGGTACACCGGCCCTCAGGGGCCTCCGAGAGGACAGCGTGCCCTCAACCCTATATCTGAAATGCCGGTCAGTCAGGTAGTCGCGGATGATGATGACTAGTCTGTCCGGTATTCCCATCTGGTATAGTTTATAGATTAGACCATCGTGCCATATTCTGTCGAATGCCTTGGCGACATCGAAGAAGACTGCACACGTGTCTCGTAGGTTTTTCTTTTGGAAACCTCTGAGTATGTCCTCCGTTATGCGGTGGACCTGCCTCGGGCAGCAGTGGTTTCCTCGAAAGGCGAATTGCTCATCTATGAAAAGATTCTTTTCGCCGATAACGGTTTTCAGCCGCTTCAGCAGAATCCTTTCGTAGATTTTCCCTAGTGAGCTTAACAGACTTATTGGACGATAGCTAGTAGGATTCGAGCGCGGTTTCCCGGGCTTCGGTATGCCTATGACGGTAGCTTCTTTCCATAAGTCGGGGAATCTACAGCCCTTTAAGAGGGCGTTTATAATGTTAACCAGGAGGACAAACGAGCACTCGAAGCTTTAGACTAGCGACGCCCACACACATCTGCATAATCTCTGATTATGATTTTTTTTTTGAGATTATGCAGATGTGTTTTCCTTCTTTTCCCTATCTCCCCAATGGGCCACCGGAAACTCACAAACCGCACGAAACGCGACTGTTTAGCTGTCACTTGACGCCGGTGTTATGTGAGCGAGGGGTACCACCCTTGTCGTGCCAGCCGAAGTCGGCTGCATAGCAGCATGGCACTACCTCTTACGTAAAATATATAATTATTATATAAAGATAGAAACTTAAAAGTATTTAAGATATTAAATATTAATATATTAAAATCATCACAGCCTACAAATATTTTTTATAGTAACATGTTCAACTCACAAACCTGAAGCAAATTGCGGGTGGAGTCTGTTATTTTTCGCCTGATTTTATGTAGAACCACTACGCCTGTAAAAAATATTTTTTGTCTTTTATTATTGCAGTGACTCCGATTATCCATTAGAGCCATAGCTAATGACGCCAATGACCAATCCTATATGCAGAGATCAACACTCTAGAATATAAATATACAGACTGGCACTGCCAAGCCCATAATACAGTTGAAAGAGTAAATGGCTACCTCAAAGATAGCCTAACCCCCATATACTCAAACAAATCTCAAATTTAAGACGTACTTAAACTCGTATTGTCCCTCTTTTTTCTTTGAATCTTACACGTCATAGCATGAGTTTAAGTACGTCTTAAATTTGAGATTCGTTTGAGTATTTGGGGGTTAGATGTTTAGGTGGTAATTGTGTCCTCCATTATGCTTTACCAAAAGCAGCAGAAATAATTTATGCTTGCCTCATGATCTTTAATTAAATGAAACATTTTGGGTATTTAAATAGTTTTCAGTATATATTGTTCTTTATTATAGCTTGCGGGCAATTTTTAATGATGTATTGTTTATAATAGTGTACAGCTGGAGGAAGATAGACAGCTTATTCAATTATGTGATATAATTAAATGAAGATTTTTAGATGATTGCACTTGTAATTATTATTAACTAGCTACCCATCCTCACTTTGCTGATTTAACCAACTTGATTTACAAATATTGTGATCATATATTCAAAACTGATACCTATTATAATAATATATAGCCTACACACTCCTTGATAGTGCAACTACTCATTAATGATATAATTTTTACAATAGAATAAGTAGTTTCAGAGATTAGCCCAATCGCCCCAATCATATAAATTTAAAAACATAACCTCTTTCGAATTTTGAAAATATTAAATTTAATTTTGTTGTAATTTTAAACAATTATAGGAAATTTAAATAATTGCTTTATCTTCAAATACTCACATTAAATTGAGGCGTTCTTCGCTGAGGTCGTTGCTGCGTCGCACTTCTCTGATTAATTCCTACAACCAAACAAAACAGTACATACTTACATATTATGGTAAGCAAGCTATCAATATAGTGGCAAACTGCTGTTTTGTTAAAATATTTTTAATTTCAATGAATAAGATTATCATCATCATCATCAGCCCCTATCCGTCCACTGCTGAACATAGACCTGCCACAATAAATTAAAATGGATTACAGGCATAACATTAACTTACTTTGACTAAATTATTTAATTCCAACCGTGCCTTCAAAAATCTGTCATGTGGCCAGACTTGGCGAACTCTTCGTGGTACTGTACTTTTCGGTACTTGCTGGCTCGAAGTTGCGGCTTCTGTAGGCTCTTGACTAAACTAAAAGAAAGGGAAAAATACATTTAAATGTTTTAAAATTAGAAAGATCAGTTAAGAGATCTTAGAATTTATAGTAGTGTAAATACAGAGAATGATTAAAACTAAAGGCATACAATATCAGGTCAACACAAAGGTCAACTGATAGAGATGCAAGGGTGAAACAAATCCTCCCATGTACATATAAATTTAATGCTTAAAATTACATTTATGTATTCTTTTACTGAGATTTACAGAAGATATTAATGATGGAAAATTGGTTAATGTGATAATAACCTAACTTTAAAAATAAAAAGGCTGAGCTTAAACTGAATATAATACTTACACCTATTGATGACTCCTCTGGACCACAACCTACTGCCATCTCCTTCCCAATTGATTTGAGCACCAATGAAGAATTTTCAGTTAAATGCTCAACACAATTTTTAGTAGTGTTTTTTGCCTTATTTATGGCACCCACCTCCTCTCTGGCTTTTTGTTTTTGGTCGCGCCAAGACTTAAAGGAAAAAAGTCTATTAAAACACTAATTATTATATCTAATAGGATTTGAAATATGTTTCTGTGAGAGTTGCAACCCAAACTTCATATACTTTTAATCATACAATTCATTAATGCACCTAGCTCACATTAAAAACAATGTGGCTCATGTATTTTCTTAACTTACTATTTTCCATTGGTCCACGGATCGTTTCGGACCAAGTACGTCAAGGGCTTGCTTTAATGCAAGCCACTCTTTCATATTATTCTTCGCCCCAAGAGGGGTCTGAAAGTCACCGCCGGCTAAACTTGGATTTTGTGCCATATAACGGCACAAATAATTTATTTGCGCCTTGTTGCTTCTTACTCTAAAACAATGCGAGTTGGAATTTATTATTTAATGTACGATAAGATATATAGCACAACACAAGCATTAAATTTATTTACTTACGCCTTTTTATTTTTCATTTTTTTCTTATTTCTATTAGGTATGTATTATGTAAAATTTAATATTAAATTTTATTTTATTTATTAATATTTTATGGCCTGGTTACGAGACCTTTAAGCCAAGTCAGATTTTTGGGCAAAAACTTTTATCCTTTAATGTATCAATTACACTTCACTGATTTTATTTTATTCTATAACATATTTAAATTTTCACTACGGTATTTTTTATGTATTTATATAATGCACTTTTGTTTTTCAGCAAATCACACAAGTGGCGGCGGGAGGTATCACTAAATTCTATTATTTCGCTTGCCATTATTAGTCTTTGGAAAATAAACATTGGATTTTGACACTTGAAGAAAATGTGGTCAATGTCGGCGATCCCGTTGTTACAGAAAGTACAAATATTATTATTTATTATCTTGAGTCTTGCTAGGTGTGAGGGAGCAGTGTTATGGCCAAATCTTAATCTGTTGATTGTGGTGATGTACTCACGGCTAGCTATATCCAACTCATCATACCAGGGTTTTCTCGGTAAATTCTCTTGAATACTTCCGTACCATTTTCCTTTATGTTTTTGATCCTCTTTCCAGAAATCTAGCCACAATTTTTTTATTGAGATATTAACATTGTAATAATAGTCGGTCATAGGAACATGCACCACATTTTTGACGTCAAGAGCATTGACCCCTTTATATGCAGTTTTGTCTGCTATTTCATTACCAGAAATACCTTTGTGTGAGGGAACCCACATAAAAGCAATTGTTATTCCTTTGTTATGCAAACGCCAGACAAAATCTTTAATAAAATAAAGAATATAATTAGTTTTAAAATGAAAATTTACATATTTAAGACTATTTAGTAGACTTAAAGAGTCTGTTATTATTAGAAAATATTTATAATTGCTTACGTAACTAATTGCTTTTATAGCTTCAAAAACTGCATATGCCTCTGCTGTAAAAATGGAACACTGTTTATCTAGAACAAAGCTTTGAGCAACATTTTTTTGGGGATCATATACTGCACTTCTCACATATTCATCACTTTTACTGCCATCTGTATAGATTGTATAATATTTTTTATTTTCTTCTAAGAATGATAAAAAGTCTGAATTGTTATCAATTGACTTGGATAAAATCATAATAGGATGTATAATACTATTGTATGAATGATTATAACATGGCCAGTGAAAATGTTTTCTTATGTTCGAATAATGGGATTGTATTCCTAGATAAATTCGGGATAGAGTTGGGGATGTACCTTTCAGAAGATCCTTAGATGAAGTCAATGGACCTACAATATGGATTAGGTGAGGAATGATTTTATTTATAATTTGGAAATTATTTGATGAAAATAGTTTCAGGCAGTATCTTTCTGCAAGCATAAGTCTTCTCAATATCAATGGCATAATATTTGTTTCGACTTCCATGGCCCTTATGGGAGTTGAACACATTGCCCCTGATATGATCCTCAAAGCCCTGTTCTGTAAAACATCTAATTTTTGTGTATGAGTGCTATTTAAATAAGCTAAAGAACTATAGTCAAAATGACTTCTTACTATTGTTTTATATAATACTGACAGTATTTTAGGATCTGCACCCCATGCAATACCTGCTAGACATCTTAAAATATTAACACCGTTTAATGCATTTCTAGATATATATTTAATATGTTCTTCAAATGATAGTTTTTGGTCAATAATAATACCCAAGAATTTGTGTGAGGTTACTCTTTGTATAACGTCACCATTATAAGCAACATCAATTATTGGTGTGTCTTTTCCAAATATCATGACACTGCTTTTGGCAGCATTTATTTTCAAATTTAATCTGTGTTGATAATAGTTGCACAACTGCCCTAAACTGGTGTTAACATTTTCGATGGCTAATGTCAAATTTACATCTGAACTATACAACACTAAATCATCTGCGAACTGAAGTATATTTACATTTTTAGTATTTACATATTTACATATCTCACAAGTATACAAGTTATATAGCAAAGGCGACAGTGTTGCACCTTGTATAGTACCCTTTGACACAATTCTAGGTCCATTCAATATATTGTTGTGCCTAACATATAATATTCTGTTATTAAGGAAATCATAAATCCATTTACACAATTGTCCAGGTACACTTGCCTCACTCAGTACCTTCACCAGTATACCAGGATCCACACTATCAAATGCGCTTTGTACATCTAGAAATACACAAACTGTGTGTAATTTATTGTTTTTGCATTTTCAGATCATATATGAGGGACATGAAACTGTCAGCACAGCTTTTCCTCTACGGAAACCATATTGGACATGAGGGATAATATTCCTAGATTCTGCATACCAGTCAAGGCGAAACTTCACCATGTTTTCAAAAATCTTTCCAAGACATGATGATAGTGAAATTGGACGATAGGAACTAGCCTGTTCAGGTGATTTATTTGGTTTAAGTATAGGTATTACACATTGAGTTTTCCATGAAATTGGTATTAATTTTTATGCCAGAGACTATTGAGAATATTTAAAAATAACTTTTGTATAGATTCAGGTAAATATTTTATTAATAAATATGGAAAATCATCTAAACCAGGACAAGTATTCCTCCTAGATTGTATACTCATTAAAATAAATGCGCTTTGTACATCTCGAAATACACAAACTGTGTGTAATTTATTGTTTTTTGCATTTTTCAGATCATATATGAGGGACATGAAACTGTCAGCACAGCTTTTTCCTCTACGGAAACCATATTGGACATGAGGGATAATACTCCTAGATTCTGCATACCAGTCAAGGCGAAACTTCACCATGTTTTCAAAAATCTTTCCAAGACATGATGATAGTGAAATTGGACGATAGGAACTAGCCTGTTCAGGTGATTTATTTGGTTTAAGTATAGGTATTACACATTGAGTTTTCCATGAAATTGGTATAAATGTATTTTATGCCAGAGACTATTGAGAATATTTAAAAATAACTGCTTTTTGTATAGATTCAGGTAAATATTTTATTAATAAATATGGAAAATCATCTAAACCAGGACAAGTATTCCTCCTAGATTGTATACTCATTAAAAATTCATTCCATGAAAAAGGTTCCATTAAAAATCTTGATTGAGGATTTTCATTGTTAATATTAAAATAATTGTCTAATAAAAATCTAGGTCAACTAAATTAGTACAATCTGATAATTTGTCTAAAAGTGGTTGTACAAATTCATCCCTATATGACTTATTACCAGCTCTGATATCCTTAAAAAAGTGGGGCCAAATGTGGACTAATAAAACTTACATCTATTGCTGAGGGATTGCGTGTGGGATAATTTACTGTAGTGAAGCTACCATTATTTAATATGTATAAATCGCATTCATCAATTATATCGTACAAGTTTTGGCCTCGACTTTTAGTAGACAGACATCCAAAAGCAATATGATGTGCATTGAAATCACCACTTACAAATACAGGTTTTGGTAAATCTCTTATAATATTGCGCAATCTATTCATTCTTATGTGTCCACTGGATGGAGGACAGTACACACAGAGAATAGACAAAGTAGTATTCCCTGTACATACACTTATGGCTATTGTTTGTATATCTTCATAAAAAGTAGTATTTATAACATTATGTTTCTAATATGGCTTAATTAATATTCCAACACCATTACAAGTGTTTTTAGAATTTTTATTGTAAAAATTATAGCCAGAAATATGAAATGTTTGATGGTCTTTTAACCATGTCTCATTTAATAGACAAATATCAATATCTTTTTCGTTCAAGAATTTTGTAAGTAGAGTTTTTTTATGATTTGCACCTTGAACATTGAATTGCGCAATACTTAGAGAGGGTGTTTTATAAGATTGTGTATCCATTATGTTGACAGATTTTTAATTAATACATCTTTAATAAATGTTGTTGTAATTGGCTCATTATCAGTCTTATTACCTAATTGAACCAGTGTCTGTACTAGGGCCATAAGTACATCACTGTTACCAATTATTTGTGATTTAATATCACTAATATTTACAGTCTGTGGGACAGTCTTAATATTTACAGATTTATTTACAAGTTTCTGTACATTATTTACATTTTTCTGTGGATTATTTACAGGAATGGCTCGTGATGGCAGAGGAGGGAAGTCCATATTCTCTTTGGTAATAGCAACGCTTGCATATGTAATTTTGTTTTTCTTTTCTAGAATTTTCTTACTTTTAATAGGACATTGTTTAGATATAGCCAAATGAGGTCCACTGCAATTTATGCAGCAGATCTCTTCTGGTTTACTACATTCTTTAAAATAATGTACACCTGAACAAATTGAGCAACGCTGTTTGCCATTACATGTTTTTGCGGAGTGGTTAAATTTGAAACATTTGTAACATTGTTGTAGAGGAGCGATATATTCGAAAACTCTGTATGAAAATAAATCATATTGTACATTCTCGGGTAAAGAGTTCGACAAAAATGTGATGCTAACAGTTTGTGTTGGTATCAGTTCATGACCAACTTTTCTCATGAATCTCCTAACTGCAATAATTTCATATGTAGATGTTAATTTTGTAAATAATTCCTTATTTGTTATATTTGCAGGTACAAATCGTATGATACCAGTTTTTTCAATTTGAGTTGTTGGAATATAAGCTTTCATTTCATGTCTGTCAAGAAAATTAATATTGTTTATAAAATTGTTGGCCGTATTATGCTGTTTAAAAATCACCACAATTTTATTGGCGTTAATACGCCTTATTGTCACCACACCTTTGACATTCGAAAATATATTGTTTAAATAAATTGGACTTTTATTTCCCAATTTTTCATTTGTGTTTCTGCTTTCAATAAAAACCTTAAATTCTGTATTAATTGAATTTTCTGGGTACAGTCTTTTGTAGTTAGGCTTGCGATATGGTACATAAGAGTCATTCTCACCACCTCCGCCGCCAGCACCAGGAACATCGCCAGAACCATCCCGGAGATTTTCGAGCCGCCGTGGTCTCTTTTTGGAGGAGGGCGGGTTATCCCCGTCCTCCTCGTTTCCGTCCATTTTTATTACTTATTTATTATTTATAAACTATAATTTGTCTATTTTAATTGTTATTTGTATGGAAAATATGTTCTAATAAATTTAAAATACAATTTTGAAAAAAATTGCAACCGCGCTTTTTCGAATTCCCGCCAAGAATCTTAATATTAAATTATTATTTATCTTTTTTTTTTTTTAATAATATTTTATGGCCTGGTTACGAGACCTTTAAGCCAAGTCAGATTTTTGGGCAAAAACTTTTATCCTTTAATGTATCAATTACACTTCACTGATTTTATTTTATTCTATAACATATTTAAATTTTCACTACGGTATTTTTTATGTATTTATATAATGCACTATAACACTTTTTGTTTTTCAGCAAATCACACAAGTGGCGGCGGGAGGTATCACTAAATTCTATTATTTCGCTTGCCATTATTAGTCTTTGGAAAATAAACATTGGATTTTGACACTTGAAGAAAATGTGGTCAATGTCGGCGATCCCGTTGTTACAGAAAGTACAAATATTATTATTTATTATCTTGAGTCTTGCTAGGTGTGAGGGAGCAGTGTTATGGCCAAATCTTAATCTGTTGATTGTGGTGATGTACTCACGGCTAGCTATATCCAACTCATCATACCAGGGTTTTCTCGGTAAATTCTCTTGAATACTTCCGTACCATTTTCCTTTATGTTTTTGATCCTCTTTCCAGAAATCTAGCCACAATTTTTTTATTGAGATATTAACATTGTAATAATAGTCGGTCATAGGAACATGCACCACATTTTTGACGTCAAGAGCATTGACCCCTTTATATGCAGTTTTGTCTGCTATTTCATTACCAGAAATACCTTTGTGTGAGGGAACCCACATAAAAGCAATTGTTATTCCTTTGTTATGCAAACGCCAGACAAAATCTTTAATAAAATAAAGAATATAATTAGTTTTAAAATGAAAATTTACATATTTAAGACTATTTAGTAGACTTAAAGAGTCTGTTATTATTAGAAAATATTTATAATTGCTTACGTAACTAATTGCTTTTATAGCTTCAAAAACTGCATATGCCTCTGCTGTAAAAATGGAACACTGTTTATTTAGAACAAAGCTTTGAGCAACATTTTTTTGGGGATCATATACTGCACTTCTCACATATTCATCACTTTTACTGCCATCTGTATAGATTGTATAATATTTTTTATTTTCTTCTAAGAATGATAAAAAGTCTGAATTGTTATCAATTGACTTGGATAAAATCATAATAGGATGTATAATACTATTGTATGAATGATTATAACATGGCCAGTGAAAATGTTTTCTTATGTTCGAATAATGGGATTGTATTTTTAGATAAATTCGGGACAGAGTTGGAGATGTACCTTTCAGAAGATCCTTAGATGAAGTCAATGGACCTACAATATGGATTAGGTGAGGAATGATTTTATTTATAATTTGGAAATTATTTGATGAAAATAGTTTCAGGCAGTATCTTTCTGCAAGCATAAGTCTTCTCAATATCAATGACATAATATTTGTTTCGACTTCCATGGCCCTTATGGGAGTTGAACACATTGCCCCTGATATGATCCTCAAAGCCCTGTTCTGTAAAACATCTAATTTTTGTGTATGAGTGCTATTTAAATAAGCTAAAGAACTATAGTCAAAATGACTTCTTAATATTTTTTTATATAATACTGACAGTATTTTAGGATCTGCACCCCATGCTCAGATGAAGTAAAAAAAGGTAGATAGCGCACTTGGAACAAGAAAGTGAAGCCACTTTTTTAAGTATGTGTGAGTGAATGAAGGGTTGCCATTTTTTTAAATATCCCTTAAAATTGTATATTAATAAAAATAGGTAATAAGTGAATGCAACAGTGAATATTTTTATAAAATACAATAATATTACGAATATGTAGGAGGCGTGTAGGATTACTTTATAAACTGTCTCAATAGATATCTTATTGACACAATTGTTTAATTTATTTATTTATTCCCATGAATGTAGTAAATACATACAGCTTGGCAAAAAAGAGTATGACGTGGTGACAGGTGGAACTAAATATTTTACTAAATGGAAACCTATGATGTTGACAATACTTGGCCGACAAATACTAGATTTTGAATAAAGCTTAGTGTTTCACATTTATTTTTAACGATTTGATTAAATTATCTTGCTGATTTTCCATATGATAAGATAGATAAGATATGGATGAGACCTAAGTGACAGTGGCGCCCTCATTTTTCCATACTCTTTTTTGTCAAGCTGTAGGTGATATTAAAAAAAAATAAACAAGTTCTATACATTCTACCATAACATGGTGTGTGAAAATAAAACTTTACATAAATTAACAATTAATATAAATTAACAGGAAAAAATAGTTACAATTAAATAAACTTGATAAATACAACGTGTCCTTAAAATCATTGTCAGAGAATAACAGTTTCAAAATAATTGATTATAATAGTAATTAGAAAGTCACATTTTATCAATACACAATTTAAATTAAATACATAATATGTCGTTTTCCATTAAAAAAAACATTTAAATTATAAAAACATTTCTCTGCAAGCCACACTGTTACATTTTTTTAAATTTATTAACTGGTAAATCTTTGAATTTATAAATAATTAAATACATAGTCCTGCTGTGGGTACGTGAGTCCCAAAAAAATACAACATAGGTTATACGAGGTCATTTCGATTCAGTTATATAGCGATCAAATAATAAAATAATTATTATGTCACCTCTGTACTTAATTATTTTGCTATGGCTTTGCCTGCAATTGACTTACCCACTATTGGGCTATTAGAAATACTAACTTCTGGCAACACTCTTCCGATACGTCATTTCGGGGCAATAATATTATTTATGTTGATTTACCTCAAAATAGTGTTAAAATATCTTAAAAGAATATAGTCTTGTGTTTATTTATGTGTGAAACGATATTTCTTTAGACTCTTTGGTCACTTTTGTATTGTTTTTACACCATTTAATTACACAGAACGGTATTTTTTTGGCAAACTTACTGCACGACGACTCGTAAGATACTAACAAAAATGAGCTTAGTTTTGGTGTATCTGTGTGCGTGAGCGCGTGTATTTACATGAAGGAGCTTAGTTTTGTGGCTTCAGTATTAGCAAAGGCCGTGCGTCATCTACCTTTTTTTACTTCATCTGAGACCCCATGCAATACCTGCTAGACATCTTAAAATATTAACACCGTTTAATGCATTTCTAGATATATATTTAATATGTTCTTCAAATGATAGTTTTTGGTCAATAATAATACCCAAGAATTTGTGTGAGGTTACTCTTTTTATAACGTCACCATTATATGCAACATCAATTATTGGTGTGTCTTTTCCAAATATCATGACACTGCTTTTGGCAGCATTTATTTTCAAATTTAATCTGTGTTGATAATAGTTGCACAACTGCCCTAAACTGGTGTTAACATTTTCGATGGCTAATGTCAAATTTACATCTGAACTATACAACACTAAATCATCTGCGAACTGAAGTATATTTACATTTTTAGTATTTACATATTTACATATCTCACAAGTATACAAGTTATATAGCAAAGGCGACAGTGTTGCACCTTGTATAGTACCCTTTGACACAATTCTAGGTCCATTCAATATATTGTTGTGCCTAACATATAATATTCTGTTATTAAGGAAATCATAAATCCATTTACACAATTGTCCAGGTACACTTGCCTCACTCAGTACCTTCACCAGTATACCAGGATCCACACTATCAAATGCGCTTTGTACATCTCGAAATACACAAACTGTGTGTAATTTATTGTTTTTTGCATTTTTCAGATCATATATGAGGGACATGAAACTGTCAGCACAGCTTTTTCCTCTACGGAAACCATATTGGACATGAGGGATAATACTCCTAGATTCTGCATACCAGTCAAGGCGAAACTTCACCATGTTTTCAAAAATCTTTCCAAGACATGATGATAGTGAAATTGGACGATAGGAACTAGCCTGTTCAGGTGATTTATTTGGTTTAAGTATAGGTATTACACATTGAGTTTTCCATGAAATTGGTATAAATTTTTTATGCCAGAGACTATTGAGAATATTTAAAAATAACTTTTGTATAGATTCAGGTAAATATTTTATTAATAAATATGGAAAATCATCTAAACCAGGACAAGTATTCCTCCTAGATTGTATACTCATTAAAAATTCATTCCATGAAAAAGGTTCCATTAAAAATCTTGATTGAGGATTTTCATTGTTAATATTAAAATAATTGTCTAATGAATCTAGGTCAACTAAATTAGTACAATCTGATAATTTGTCTAAAAGTGGTTGTACAAATTCATCCCTATATGACTTATTACCAGCTCTGATATCCTTAAAAAAGTGGGGCCAAATGTGGACTAATAAAACTTACATCTATTGCTGAGGGATTGCGTGTGGGATAATTTACTGTAGTGAAGCTACCATTATTTAATATGTATAAATCGCATTCATCAATTATATCGTACAAGTTTTGGCCTCGACTTTTAGTAGACAGACATCCAAAAGCAATATGATGTGCATTGAAATCACCACTTACAAATACAGGTTTTGGTAAATCTCTTATAATATTGCGCAATCTATTCATTCTTATGTGTCCACTGGATGGAGGACAGTACACACAGAGAATAGACAAAGTAGTATTCCCTGTACATACACTTATGGCTATTGTTTGTATATCTTCATAAAAAGTAGTATTTATAACATTATGTTTCTAATATGGCTTAATTAATATTCCAACACCATTACAAGTGTTTTTAGAATTTTTATTGTAAAAATTATAGCCAGAAATATGAAATGTTTGATGGTCTTTTAACCATGTCTCATTTAATAGACAAATATCAATATCTTTTTCGTTCAAGAATTTTGTAAGTAG
Organism: Helleia helle; assembly: GCA_963853865.1. NCBI lineage: Eukaryota > Metazoa > Arthropoda > Insecta > Lepidoptera > Lycaenidae > Helleia > Helleia helle. The sequence goes on from OY971419.1 coordinate 7,420,227, forward strand.
AGGTTTTTTATGATTTGCACCTTGAACATTGAATTGCGCAATACTTAGAGAGGGTGTTTTATAAGATTGTGTATCCATTATGTTGACAGATTTTTAATTAATACATCTTTAATAAATGTTGTTGTAATTGGCTCATTATCAGTCTTATTACCTAATTGAACCAGTGTCTGTACTAGGGCCATAAGTACATCACTGTTACCAATTATTTGTGATTTAATATCACTAATATTTACAGTCTGTGGGACAGTCTTAATATTTACAGATTTATTTACAAGTTTCTGTACATTATTTACATTTTTCTGTGGATTATTTACAGGAATGGCTCGTGATGGCAGAGGAGGGAAGTCCATATTCTCTTTGGTAATAGCAACGCTTGCATATGTAATTTTGTTTTTCTTTTCTAGAATTTTCTTACTTTTAATAGGACATTGTTTAGATATAGCCAAATGAGGTCCACTGCAATTTATGCAGCAGATCTCTTCTGGTTTACTACATTCTTTAAAATAATGTACACCTGAACAAATTGAGCAACGCTGTTTGCCATTACATGTTTTTGCGGAGTGGTTAAATTTGAAACATTTGTAACATTGTTGTAGAGGAGCGATATATTCGAAAACTCTGTATGAAAATAAATCATATTGTACATTCTCGGGTAAAGAGTTCGACAAAAATGTGATGCTAACAGTTTGTGTTGGTATCAGTTCATGACCAACTTTTCTCATGAATCTCCTAACTGCAATAATTTCATATGTAGATGTTAATTTTGTAAATAATTCCTTATTTGTTATATTTGCAGGTACAAATCGTATGATACCAGTTTTTTCAATTTGAGTTGTTGGAATATAAGCTTTCATTTCATGTCTGTCAAGAAAATTAATATTGTTTATAAAATTGTTGGCCGTATTATGCTGTTTAAAAATCACCACAATTTTATTGGCGTTAATACGCCTTATTGCCACCACACCTTTAACATTCGAAAATATATTGTTTAAATAAATTGGACTTTTGTTTTCTAATGTTTACGCGAATTTCACTCATTATAATAAAACAATTTTTACGGATTTTATCGCGGTTTATTAAGATTTTTACAAGCCCGACGTTTCGGATACTTTACAGCAACCATGGTCACGGGAGGACTGAGGTGTCATACGTCCTATTATTACAAAGTTATTCGAAACTACCCTATGATACATCAATATTTTGGTCAGTCCTATCTACGCAGAAAGTGCTAACTGTATCTTTAATCTGTGACATATTATGCTTGGATTTTGATTTGATAATTTTAATAATGGGATCCCAAGCAGGTGGTAGAAGCCAGCCATCTTCTCTATTGAAATTAGGATGTTTTTTAATTTCAATAGCCTCACGGATCATCCTTGGTTGGAATCTGTGTTCTTTTGCGAGGACTTGTGGTTTATCAAATCTGATATAATGGCGAGCTTTGTCAAGACTATGTTCACAGATGGCAGACTTAGTGTAGCGACGGTGTTTTAAATCAGCTATATGTTCTTTCACGCGAGTTTTAATAGATCTTTTAGTTTGGCCTATATAGGAGAGACCACAGTCACAATCAAGCTTGTATACTCCTGCATCTTGTAAGGGTATATGACACTTGACAGATGGTAAGAATTGACTTATCTTTTTTGGCGGCTTGAAATAAGTTTTTATAGAAGCTCGCTTTATATTGGCTTCATCCTAAAGCGAGCTTCTATAAAAACTTATTTCAAGCCGCCAAAAAAGATAAGTCAATTCTTACCATCTGTCAAGTGTCATATACCCTTACAAGATGCAGGAGTATACAAGCTTGATTGTGACTGTGGTCTCTCCTATATAGGCCAAACTAAAAGATCTATTAAAACTCGCGTGAAAGAACATATAGCTGATTTAAAACACCGTCGCTACACTAAGTCTGCCATCTGTGAACATAGTCTTGACAAAGCTCGCCATTATATCAGATTTGATAAACCACAAGTCCTCGCAAAAGAACACAGATTCCAACCAAGGATGATCCGTGAGGCTATTGAAATTAAAAAACATCCTAATTTCAATAGAGAAGATGGCTGGCTTCTACCACCTGCTTGGGATCCCATTATTAAAATTATCAAATCAAAATCCAAGCATAATATGTCACAGATTAAAGATACAGTTAGCACTTTCTGCGTAGATAGGACTGACCAAAATATTGATGTATCATAGGGTAGTTTCGAATAACTTTGTAATAATAGGACGTATGACACCTCAGTCCTCCCGTGACCATGGTTGCTGTAAAGTATCCGAAACGTCGGGCTTGTAAAAATCTTAATAAACCGCGATAAAATCCGTAAAAATTGTTTTATTATAAAAATTGGACTTTTATTTCCCAATTTTTCATTTATGTTTCTGCTTTCAATAAAAACCTTAAATTCTGTATTAATTGAATTTTCTGGGTACAGTCTTTTGTAGTTAGGCTTGCGATATGGTAAATAAGAGTCATTCTCACCACCTCCGCCGCCAGCACCAGGAATATCGCCAGAACCGATTTTCGAGCCGCCGTGGTCTCTTTTTGGAGGAGGGCGGGTTATCCCCGTCCTCCTCGTTTCCGTCCATTTTTATTACTTATATATTATTTATAAAATATAATTTGTCTATTTTAATTGTTATTTGTATGGAAAATATGTTCTAATAAATTTAAAATACAATTTTGAAAAAAATTGCAACCGCGCTTTTTCGAATTCCCGCCAAGAATCATTTAGTATATTCTAAGTCTATGGTTGCCACGGTTTTGTAGCTGTCATGTTCGGTCTGCTTCTGTCTGTGATTCCATATGATACTTGTTCCTAGGGTGAAGCCGCGCTCCTTGGGGTTTCCCGTAGTTTCTCCGTATTACAGACTAAATATTGTGTTTTGTATGGCTGATAACCTAGTAGCTAATGCCTTTAAATGAAAAAAATAAATAAACAATATCAAATATGTCCGTCGACGTCCTTTTGTGTCGTAAAAGTGTCAGTTTTTGTTTTTGTAAAACGATATGATATCGTTCTTCTCAAAACTTTCATTGAAGAACACAGATAAGCCGCCGGAGATCGCTACACCTGCTTACATGGACAAAAGTGCATCTTTACAGGAGCTTGGGTACAAAGACGATAATGATTTGAAAGAAACAATTTATGGTTCGTTATAAAATATTTTTGTGATATCGTCTTTAAAGACTGTTTGTGTGCCTAATAAGTGTTGTGGTGTTTTAGACTTTTTGCGGACAATTCGAGACCCCGAGAAGCCGAGCACACTTGAAGACTTAAAAGTTATTTACGAGGAAGGGATATTTGTGAAGGAGCCCACAGCGGACAATGTTCCCGTCCTCCGCGTTGAATACAATCCTACAGTGCCGCATTGTTCTTTAGCCACTCTAATCGGGCTATGTATCAGAATTAAAATTCAGAGATCACTACATCATCCAGTAAAACTTGATATTTATATAAAGAAAGGGGCTCACACTACTGAAGATGAGAGTAAGTATTACTTGATAGTCAATTTCTTATTTGTATAAACATAATATTCATAAATAAATTAGATAATAAGTGTTGTTCCAAACTAAAATAATGATTACATACAAGAAGGCAATAAATGTCTCTTTTTAAAAAATGATGCAATCAAAATGTAAAAGTGTATTTAATTCTTTTACTGAAATAAAACAATTAACATAAAAAGAAAATCATCTTCAACATTCTTTGACGACCTGCTGGTGAGTGGTCAGATTATTGGTCACTATGCAGCAGTAGCGGGTTCGAATCCAGCCAAGTGCAGATAATTTGTATGGTAAATACTGATGAATCTGCACGGGGTCATGGACATGTATGTCATGTATGTATTTATGTAAATTTCTTAAATTTATTTCCGTTCCCTAAGACAAGTTCTAATGAGCTTACAACAGGGCCAGGTTAATGTGGTGTGATTGTTCGTTAATATTTATTTATTTAAATTTATACTTATTTTGAAGATAGATATAAGAATCAGAAATGTAAAAGCTACAATTACATAATTGTGCATGTTGCATGTAAAAGTTTTTATGTGGGCTTGCTGAATGTATAGCGTGCAAAGAAATGAAAACTACTATATAGCTACTAAAATCAATTATAAATAAAAAATTGACTATATATTATTATTATTCATTATTAGTTAGTTTCATCATAGATCTTTGAACAAGGCTAGTAAAATGTATGAAAAAAATGTACAAGAGCTAACTAAAGATATAAGAAGAAAATACATATATAAATGTTTGACTTATCTAAAAGGCAATGCTTTGTCAAAAAAAAAAACATTGTTTTTTTTTCTAATAATGTTATTACGTTTTTTAAATAGATTTTCCTTAAAATGTATTAAGCACAGAAATTTGATAGGATGAACATTAAGAGTGGTCAAGCGATTTTTATAGAATACTAGCTGGTGCCCGCAACTTTGTCTGCGCAGGATCAGATTTTGGTCAATTAACACAATATCTTTATAAACTATAGCCTATGTTATTCTGATACTGCATAACCTATATTATTGTAAAATTTCATAAAAATACATTCAGTATTTTTCATGTGAAAGAGTAAAAAACATCCATGTATATAAACTTTGGCATTTATAATATTAGTAGGATTTTGTTACATAATATGGCTGACAATATTAAAATGTTTATGATTAACACAAGAGCTATGTTTGTTTAATATTGAATAATCATAATTATAATAATATTATAATTATGATTATTATAATTAATTAATAGATAGTATGGAGGTTGTATGAAATAAACAAATATTTCAATTCAATTGTTTTTGTAACTGTGTGGACAATGTGTTTATAACACATTGTCCAATCAGTTGCGCCGCACTTCAACATATTATGACACCAAAAGTATTTAAAAAATCAAAAGGTTATAATATATAGGGACTAATTTTGTTTGACAAGTTTTGTTAATTATTACAACTAAATTTATTTAGTGTGTATGTTTACACAGTTAAAAAACTAATTCAAGTTTTACTAAATATTAACATATGTCAAGAAGTTACTAAATCTTGTTGTCAAAGTCTAAACCGTTATTCACCTACCTTAGCTGATAAAGGATATAAATCCCATTGTAAACAAATTTATATACATCTATATTTTACATACATCAGCCACAGTTCAAGCTTTGTTGTGGCGGTGGGGCTCAGTAGCCTAAGGTGAACCCAGCACCTTAGGCGAAGCCAAGTGAACCGAGGGGGCTGCTCTTTGTAGCCCTCTTATAAGAAGAGGGGACAAAAGAGTAAGAGGGGATTAGGAGCGAGAATGGGAGCCTCACCCCCATTGCATTGTCCCGACATTGAGAGAAGGTGGTGTCGGTTCCTTGAGCGACTGACTAGCCGTCGTGGTGTTCTGATTGCTCAATAAATTTAGGGCATCTCACCAAAGGCGGCATTGGTGGCACTCGTCGAGTTTTAGTGGGTAAAGCTGCGTCCACCTTACCATTTTTCAAAGCATTCAGTAAGGCTCGCTCATTTCTCAGTGAAGGATTACAAATAAAATTTGTAACACCCATGATAAATTACTCTATTTAAATTGATGCTTCCTACTTCTTCATCATATTTCTGTATAAAGGTCATGTTTAATATGTCTATGAAAAAAACTTATACAAAAAGTAATAAAACAATCGCGTTTCTTTAATTTTTGTCTCTACAACTATAAATCATCTTATACTTCTACTAATGCACAATTTTTGCGTTTACCACGTCATTATTGTTACTTTTCAGCCGGTGTCAGCTAAATTAAATAGGTACAGCAACAAATACGTCAGCGTATTCCGTCACCGTTGTCGTATTTGTGGTTGTAGTTACCTACCTTTTTTTTTTTTTTCTTTAACGCCGGGAAATGCTCTGAGGCATCCCGCGGGGAAGTGGGTCTCCCCACGCGGGTATGTGGGACTCGCTGCGCCCGACAGCTGGTAAATGGACAGAGCTCTACCCACTAAAACCCGGCGAGTGCCACCAATGCCTCCTTTGGTGAGGTGCCCCGGATCTAGAAAACAAACAGGGCACCTCGACGGCTAGTCAGTCCCGCAAGGGACCGACGTCACCTCCACAGAGGGGTTGTCCCGCACTACAGAACAACCCCTCCCAACGTCGGGAGAGTACAATGGGGTGAGGTTCCCATCCTCACCCCTTGCCCCCTGCTCTTATGTCCCCTCTTCTTATAAGAGGGGTACAAAGAGCCCCCTCGGCCCAATTAGCTTCGCCCAAGGTGCACCGCTCACCCTAGGTTACTGAGCCCCACCGCCACGACAATGTAGGTACCTACCTACCTTGGCCGACACCGGCTCCAAAAGTAACAATAATGACGTGGTAAACGCGAAAATTGTGCATTAGTAGAAGTACAAGATGATTTATAGTTGTAGAGACAAAAATTAAAGACACGTAATTATTTTATTACTTTTTAGTTACTTTTTTTTTTGAAGTCGCTTATAATTTTTGTATAAATTTTTTATTTATTCGTTTTTAGTGTTTCATTAAAGAAAGACATACAGGGATAGACATTTTGGCATATTGAACCGTATGAAGTAAGCCCAACAAAAGCTATAAATTTTCGAGGAGTTCCCTCGACTATCTATGGTCTCCATCATCAGACCTGTAATGACATGTATCTCTTATATGGGTGCAAAGTTCTCATCAGTATAAATTAATTAAGTCCAATCACAATGTAGCTACTGTAAACTATTTAGGATTTCCCTTGACTGTCTTTATATCATCCTTCGTCTTTATCATCAGACCCCCAATCACAGTCATAACCTATCTAGTTGTAAAGTTCTTATCAATACAAATTAATCAAGCCCAAACACAAGGTTACTGAAGTAAATCGTCGAGGAGTTCCTTCGGCTGTCTTTCAGCTCCAGCATCAGATCGACTCTAGACCTTCATTAAATAGTAGTCGCTCCTACGATTTTCGAAAGTTCCCCTCGATTTCTCTGGGATGCCGTCCTCAGACCTTGGTTTTCTTATCATTGGGACCATTTGGCAAGTATACCCTTTCAAACAAACAAAGTAAAAAATCTAAATGCATAAAATTTTCCTTGCCAAATGTTAAGCAACTGCAAACCAATGTACTCTTAGACAGTGAAAACTTGGAATTGGTGGACTCCACAGTTTTCCTAGGAATAACTCTAGATCTTAAGCTGCAGTGGGGTCCCCACATAGCTAAATTGGCGAATAGACTCAGTTCAGCAGCATATGCAGTGAGAAAAATAAGACAGTTTACTGATGAAGATACAGCGCGAATAGTATATTTTAGCTACTTTCATAGCATTATGTCTTATGGCATACTTTTATGGGAAAATGCGGCCGACATAAACAACATTTTTGTGCTGCAGAAGCGGGCTATTCATGCAATTTACAAGTTGCCTCCCTATTCATATTTGAGAGAAAAATTTAAAGAAATAGGAATTCTGACTGTCGCCTCTCAATACATCTTAGAAAATTTACAGTATGTCCGGAAAAACATAAATGAATTTTGTAAGAAAAGTGATATTCATAGTAGGAATACACGTAATAGACACAGGTTACATGCACCAATGATTAGACTTTCGAGATCCCAGAAAACGTTCAAAAGCTCTCCATAAAAAAATTCAAAAAAGTTGTTAAAGAGTGTTTGTGTGGTAAAGGATATTATAAAGTAAAATATTTCATGGAAGATACCACACCCTGGGAATAAGTCGTTCCTCCCGGGCATTTCAGGATAAGATATTAAAATTGTTATATAATATATATATTATTTGAAAAGATTAGTTCCACTGAGTTTGTTTCGCCGGTTCTTCTCAGTGGGCTTACCTTGGAACCGGTGGTAGATTCAATTGGCGTTCAAAAAGATACTGTATTAGTACTATTTTGAATAAAAAAAATGATTTTTATTTTTTATTAATCGGTGTAAGTACATATATTTAAAAAAACCGACCGAATTGATAACCTCCTCCTTTTTGTTGAAGTTGGTTAAAAACTACATAATATAATATTGTTAAACTAGTAAACTGTCTTGTGAACTCTTATTAATTGTATTTCTTTGCTATAATAAATTTGTGCATTTGCCAACCAAGCATGGTGCAATCAGGGTACCTATATTAATATAGTGCAATGTCATGGTTGAAGGAATCTAAAAATTAACAAATCAAATCCTTTTTAAAACATTTCGATTTTTTCAACTTCAAGTTCAAAGAAATTGTAACTTTACTAACTAGTGACTACTAACTTGTACTTAACGGCAATTGAACTAGTAGTATTTATCTGTACGAGAAGTAACTGACTGATTACAAAGATGTTTAAAACGTATCGTAATTGTCGTCGTCGGTCGTAAATATGTAATCTATAAATATGAATTTTACATATTGTATTACCCCACTGAATGGTTTCAAAAATTTGCATCTTAATGTGTATACCAGACATTTTTTTCAGAAAAAAATCAAATATATCGACATGTTATTTGACCACTACACTAGATAACCTTCTGATAGTAAGAATCTTGAAAATGAACTTAGATAGTAGGCATTTTTATATATCTTGCATATTGCAAATTTGGATCATTACAATTTACTGATCTAACTTATTCATAAAACTTCCATACTGAATCCGGTCAATGAACGTAACAAGGTGATAATTTCCGATAGTGAACGTTGTACCTACACAACCACTTGTAGATAACCTAGGCACTAAAAATGTTATCAATAACGTAACGAGACATTTGTTCTCGCCAAGTTAATACGAGTAGCTAGACTATAAAGACTAGATCCATTTCTAGATTATTTGTGAATTTAGAAAAAATCGCCTCAAAGGAGTAAAACATTTTTTATGATGTTTAGATGAATTGTGATTCAAGCAGTGTTAAATTGCCGTTACCGTTTAAATGTCGTTGGGCCCGGCTGTCATTTGTGGATCTTTGACATTCATTGCGGGTCGTCAGAAGCCCGAAAATCTGACCTCTTTTACTCCTCTTCTTATAAGAGGGGACAAAAGAGCAGGGGACACGGGGCGGGGACGGGAACCTCACCCCATTGTACTGTCCCGACGTTGGGAGGGGTTGTTCTGTGGTGCAGGACAACCCCTCTGTGGAGGTGGCGTCGGTCCCTTGAAGGACTGACTAGCCGTCGTGGTGTCCTGATTGCTTAATAAATCTAGGGCACCTCACCAAAGGCGGCATTGGATGCACTGCCGGGTTTTAGTGGGTAGAGCTGCGTCCACTTACCAGCTTTCGGGCGCAGAGAGACTCACTCCCCCGCGGGATGTCTCAAGAGTATTTCTCGGCGTTCAAAGAAAAAAAGGCAGAAGATAATAATATAAGCTACTAATGTAACTTTAGTGACGTTTATTAAATTCATGCACATATAAAAATATTTTTTGTTTCAGTTAACAAACAGATTAATGACAAGGAGAGAATTGCAGCAGCTATGGAGAATCCCAATCTAAGGAACCTCGTAGAAAACTGTATCGCCGAAGAAGAATAGGTGGAATTTGAATAAAAACATAGTATATTTTATTTCAATTAGTGTAGTTGTGTTGTACAAAACAATGGCGCCGGACGCTGCATTTTCTAATACAGGGGACAAGAACGAGTTTACGAAATTCGCGAAGTTCTTAGCGTACAAAGGTGTACAAGTTATCGTCGAGTCGAGGAAAGGTGTGAAAATAGAACCCAATACAAAACAAAGGCAAAATGCATCTGATACTGACTGGTTTAATCTCCAAATACCGGACTCGCCTGAAGTGAATCAGGCAACGAAAAATGCACTACCTTCTGATAGGATTATGGAGACTTTACGGAAACAACTTCATGTTGAAATTTCAGTTCAAACAGAGGATGGAGACGAGATGGTACTAGAGTTGTGGACTCTTGGTTTAGACGAAGCACAATTTGATACATCTTTGAAGGCTATGAACACAGTATACTTTAGAATGGGAATTCTCTTGAAATCTTTAATTACTATCACAAGGATCACACCCGCATATCACTTATCCAGGAAACAAAGAACAGAGAATTTTACAATATTTTATAGAGTTTATAATGGGGAGCCTAAATTGAATTCTCTGGGCGAATCTGTAAAAAAGATTCAAGCTGGTTTGTTGAAAACTCCAATGGGCGGATTTTGTTTTTCAGTGTCATACAGAACAAATTTTTCGATTTCGCCAAATAAGTCAGAAAAACAGAGATCTTTATTGTTGAAAAGTGATCATTTTGAATTGAGCCCAAAACACGTTATTTTCGACTCAAAAAAGAATAAAGAAAGAGAATCCAAAACTCCGGTAACGCTTGACTTGAACAAACCTCTGCGTTTAGCGGCTTTTGTTGACGAAATAGTTATACAAAAAGCTATAAATGAATTCTTTCAAAAATTTCCTATGCCTGTCTTTAAAGCACGCCCAAAACAGCACGCATCAGAGTGTAAAACTGTGGATTTCAAAAGCACTCAGGATTTGGATTTGAATGAGATATCAAAAAGTCCGACGCAATTTGAAATGCCACCGAAAAAATTTTCAGGATTCCGCAGTGAAAATGAACCTCCTTTGAAACTGCTTCATTTTCCGTTTGCTGATAACCATCCAATCCGAGAGTTGGCGGAGTTCTATAAGGACTTTTTTAATGCTCCCCACTTAAAGTTAGTAAACGACACTTATAAGACAAACACTTCAAAATCAGGCGAGGTTGGAACGATGGATGACGATTTGTCAAAAGATCTCCTGTTACATGAAAATTCTCTATCGGAATTTGACGAATTGCTCGCTGACATGTGCAGGTCGGCCGAATGGAGTGGGAACTAGGGGATCAAGAATATGGTGATGGAAGACTGATGTTAGACTTTAGTAAGAAATATATTGGTATATTGAAATTGTTTCGTTTTAGTTATTCTTGTTCAAGTCTAGCCCAACTCAAAATGTTTGTATGTAGATGTTTTTCATTGGATATACATTCCAATTTCTTGGATGTTGTTATTTGCAGATTTTAGGAAATTTTATCCCTTTTGTTTTGGCCTTTGAAGGCAAGGCAAGGCCTTTGTTTAGCCAAATTTTAAGGTTTCGAAATATGAATTTTAACTTTGTACTATATATTTTTCCTTTTAACCCATTTTGACTAGTCTGTGTACATTATAAATTGATGGATCTCCAAAAAACTGTAAAAAAAGTCTATCATGAATTAATTGATCTCAGCTAGAAAGCATGATATTGTCATCTTAAAAATGCTATCGACCGCGAGAATAAACCAATATAATGTAATATATTATTTTAATAAGGACTTTTACCCATCTTTACCGTACAAGACGGACAAATTAGATTTTGCAAGTTTTCGTGGTTCCGCATTGATGCATTTAGCATAGAAAAGTTACCATAAAAATATACATTTTCCGGATTGAACGTTCTTGCGTTAGTGATAGCTTGTTACGAACTAATTTATATTATGTAACGTGCCTATTTTGCCAGCTAATCTCTTATTTAAGTGAAAACTGCTTTTGCTCATGTTCTATTTTGAAACTCAATGAAACAAAAAAGCGACACTGATAGAGACATTTATAGACCTTATTATATATTTAGCTTGCGAGAAAGGGAGATAGGTACTGGTATAATAAACATGGAGTCTGATTAATAAAATGTAAAATAACTTAGTATCATTGTTATAAATTATTATAAATAAGACCCATTTCTATCCTGCTCCTGATAATGCATACATCTCATTCTTACTCGGCTTAGTTTTTTAGAGGTAAGTGGTAACATTACTATGGCGTGTGAACTACACGCATGTTATTTTGGATTATGTTAAAAGTAGATTTCAACTTTTTTTTTTGTCAATTTTGATACAAACTTGTCTTGGACACTTGGGTTCATGCGATAGTTATTAAATATTGTAGGTTACAATACATTGTGGTTTCCGTTGATGTACAATAATTGTTTTATATAATATACTTAATTGATTTTCAGATATAAGTAAAAAGTTGTCAAGTTTCATAGTATCAAATACAAAGAAAGACATTGTCTTTGTGTCATTCCATATCAGATCGACCAATACCTTGACTAATTTTGGTCAGAAGTTTTGCAAATCGTCAAAAAAATTTATGTACTTACATAAAATTTTTGGTTTAGTTTTGTTTGTATTATACACTATTTGTATTGCTATCTTTTAATATTATTATTAATATGTATTCAGTTTTTTGTTTTCAAAAAATATGAATTATTGAATTATATTAAAAGTGACATGGAATGACCCCTTATCTACTATTTCGAATAAGTATTTTGACTATAGCTGAAAATCCAAATACCAATTATATGATGACGATTACCTACTATAATAATTATTAAAGGGACTTTCTTTTACTTTTTAAAGTGATCTTTTCTTTTGTATATAGAAATCAAAAAAAAAATGAGTTAATTTTCTGCGGTGGATTTAAATTTGGATTTTTAGTGGATTTTTTGTATAGTATGTGTAGATTAATTGCCCTAAATGTTATTTACAAATAAACTATAATTTACCATATTATGTAATTATGTTTAAAAAGATAAAGTATTTTATTGCCTGAATTCATTGTTTTCTTTGCATTCCGTCGTTTTGTTGATTTTAGAATTATTCCTTAACATAACTTGTGCTGTAGAGTTGCTCATTAATTATGGCTAATACCGGTAAGTTACCGATGGGGAGATACGCTATACCGCGTTCTGCATAGGGTTCCATTATCATCGTCACAGCTTTGCTGTTTCGGAGAGTAGGGTAGGATAGGCAGTGTAACTACTGGCACCGAGACTGAACATATTACCTATGTATCAGGATAGGCAACCCATAAATAAATTGCCTGGACTAGGTCCAGGTAAACTCGTGTAAAGTATTCTCAACAAGAATGTCCGATTCCGAGTCCGAGCTTTCGACGTTAGCGTCAAAACAATATTGGTCCACGAAAACTTACCCCTAGAAAAGTGATGGTCACTGTTTGGTGGTCTAGCGCCGCTGTGATTTATCACAGCTTTTTATCAAACGGGGTGGGCATTACTGCAGATGTGTACTGTGAAGAACTGAACACAATGATAGAGAAGCTGGCACATCTCCAACCAGCATTTGTCAATCGCTCGTCTCCGCTGCTCCTGCACGACAACACGTGACCCATACTGCACAGCAGACGGTCTTCAAGTTGCAAGAACTAGGGTTGGAAGCTCTCCGTCATCCGCCCTACTCACCAGACCTTGCGCCTACAGACTTATACTTTTTCCAGAATTTGGATAACTTCTTGGCGGGAAAAAAAATCAATAAGTACCCGAGAGGCAGTACAAAATGCCTTCAAAAACTTTGTTGCCTCCCGTCCAGCTGATTTCTATAAGAAGTGCATCAATAAACTGCCACAGGCCACTGCATTGGAAAAGATGCATTGATTGCATGGGGATAAAAATTCGTTTAAATTTTTTCATACAAAACGGTAATTTCATAGGTAAAAAATTAATATAATGTGATTGGTTGCCGAATATTGTGGTAAACTCTTCTGGCTGGATGGAATGGGAAGTGATAGTTAATTGATGGGACGAGATGCGAGAGGTGCGAGCTGCGCTTCTTGGGGTTTCCTGCCGTTTCTCCATATTACAGACGAAATATTCTAATTTGTATGGCTAATAGCCAGTAGTAGTAATATCTTTGAATAGAGAAAAAAAATCAACTGTCAATTGTATTTGTCAAATGTCAAGTAAACTTCCAAGCTATAAAAATTGTTGTTTTTAAATAATTGCTGACTTAAAAGTACAGATCTAAAACTCTTTCATTTTGAATATGTTTCATCTTTTTAATCATGCGAGTGTTTTAATTTAAGTTTGGTTTATTTTAGGAGATCTCGAATTCATATTTTTCTTTTATATTATGATAACTGTTTGACTAAATACGTAAACATAACCTATAATAAGCATAACAAACAAAATGTTTTCTATCTGCCGACAAACTCATCCTGCTACGGGCATTGAACATGCTGTTAGTTGTTGTTTTTTCAATAATGATGAAATGTGTTTGGTTACTGCTGGGGCTAATATCATAAAAGTGTTCAGGCTTGTACCCGACGGTCACACCAAAGAAGTTAACGCCGGTATGTTTTTTGCAATTTTTTTACAATGCTACAATCAATCAATAAACAAAATTGATTGATTCAAGTACAACTTGCCTTCCCCATTCTTTTAGAATTCCTCAAATATAAGCAAGCTTTGATTGATATAAATTATGCTTACTCTGATGAAAATGTAGCAATCTTATTTCAGCCGGTCAACCAATTCCTCCAAAAATGAAATTAGAATGCCTTGCATCTTACACATTGTGGGGTAATGTAATGTCCATAGCAGCTGTGAAATGTCCTAGTGCTGGAAGAGATTTGCTTCTCTTATCTTTTAGAGAAGCTAAACTGTCTGTGGTGCAGTATGATCCACAGGTTAACAATTTGATAACATTGAGTATGCATTACTTTGAAGAAGATGATATGAAGGTATATTTATAAATTAATATTTACAAATTTCACCATAAATATGTGATAATCATTAAAGTATGTCTGACAATTTCAGTAATTCCTATTAGGCTCTGTACTAAAATTATAAACTGATGGTACAGCAAAAGAAGATTATTGAAAACTCTACTGTTACCCATTTAAAGAGAGTTCATAAAATACCTCCTTAAGTTCATATAACACTTAGCATCTACAATATTTCGTTCTGCATCATTTTTACACTTTAAATGTAGGCTTGAAATTTATATATTCTCGAGAATCATTGAAGGATTATTGCTATGAAAAATAAATCATCATAACAATTTTTTTATTATATTACTCTGATTCTGCAATAAATTATTTAAGAAGTCTAAATTGTGAAAAGTTGAGAAAAGGCATTGATTATTACACAGAAGTGAGGGAGTTTATTAGATTTCTATTTTCTAGGGCGGCTGGACGACACATCCTCATATACCTTGGATCCGTGTAGATCCTGAATTCAGATGTGCAGTTATGTTGTTATATGGAAAGAAACTGGCTGTCCTTCCATTTAGAAAAGATATAACATCAGAAGATGGAGATCCGCTTGAGGCAAAACCTCTTCATGACAGCAAGAAGAATGTAAGATTTTTTAGCAAATAATAATTGTCTTATAGGTATTTTACATTTAAAAAGTTTACTTGGAACATTAAATATCTCAAAGGTATATATATATATATATTTTTTTAATAAGAATAATAACTTATGTTTTTATGAATTTTAATAAGAGAAAAACTATTAACAGACAATAACATTGAAGATTTCAGAGAGGTACAAAATAAGTACAGCAATAAGTGTCGACTCAACTGAAATAGGAATGATGTAATCATTTTTAACTTAAAATTTATTTACAGCAACCTGCACAACAAATTGCCAGAGCTCCCACTCTAGCATCTTATGTGATAGTTTTGAAGGAGCTAGATGAAAAGATAGATAATATATTAGACCTTCAGTTTCTGTATGGATATTATGAACCAACACTTTTGTTATTGTACGAGCCAGTCAGAACATTTGCTGGGTAAGTTTTTTTTATTAAACTCAAGCCGTAAATCATTGTTTAGTTTATTATTTAATCAGAATATACAGTGATACTAAAAGTAAACTGTATTCCTATTATACTGTTATGGAATTTAGGGATGTATTTTTTTGGTCCAGAATTTTTGTATCAAATATAGTTAGTATATAGTTAGTATATGATAGTATTCTATAGAATTAAAATTAAAATTAAAATACAATGTTAATAAACTATTACTTATGATAACTAGAGAATTAAAGATGGTCAAATGTGTTGCATTTGTGGACTGTCCTCAACACCTATTTAAAAAAAAAATTAGGTATAAAAATATTGTATTATATATATTGCTCCTAGTTTTCTAAAAAAAAAACATATTGTTGACAGGCGAACAGCTGTTCGCAGTGACACTTGTGCTATGGCGGGTGTAAGTCTTAATATGAGCGCGCGCGTACATCCTGTCATCTGGTCAACAGCGGGATTGCCGTTTGACTGTTTGCAGGCAGTACCCATACAAAAGCCTCTCGGTATGTGTTGAACTATAGTGTGAATAAGAATTATGTTTGAATTACACAAGAACAGACAACAAGACAGACAAGAACAGAAATTCTCTCACGCATTTTTTGACAATTTTTTTCGCCAAATTTTAAAGAGTAAGAAGACCTTACTACCTACCGGTGGGAAGGAAGCGCTGTACCGCGCTCCCGACTGCATGGGTACCACCATCTTGCTTGTTTCTCCCGTGAAACAGCTTTGCTGTGTTTCGGAGAGAAGGGCAAGACAGGCAGTGTAATTACTGGCACCGAGACTCAACATCTTATGTCTCAGGATAGGCGACACATAAATGAGAGTTGCCTGGGCTCGTTCCAGGTAAACTGATTAATGTTCATGGGTGACGTCGACCACTTACCATCAGGTGGCACGTTTGCCTATCCAACTAACATAAAAAAAAAACCATTACTTACACAAAATTGCTTGCTTGCTTTACAGAAATTACTGAATATTTATTTAAACTCAAATCATCAATAGCTGTAATAGTTTTTCTCATCACTCCAGTAAAGTCCCCCTACTCCATCAAAACAATTAGGCGCATGACAGCGACCGCCCGCACCCCGCCTTCGCCCCGCTCTTCCCCTAGCGCGCGAATGCATAGGCCGAAGGCGGGGTTCAGGCGGTCGCTGTCATGCACCTAATTGTTTTGGTGGATTAGTAACAAAAAATTACACAATATGGCCACATGAGTAAGTAAACGTACAGAGACAAAGCTTCCATACTACGCGTAAAACTGTTACCTATTGTGGTAGGGTTGTCACACGTGGATAAAATTAAACGAACAAAATGATTTTTTCATCGAGTTTTTACTGTAAAGTTTAGCTAAGATTTAAGATTTAATGTCGGGTCAAATGTTTCCCTAACTAGACTTTAGGCACATCCATAAAAACTTTGTGAACAAAAGTTATAATAAATAGTAGAAATAAAATAATAACATACAACTTACCTATTGAAATCTTTGGGATAGCTAAAATATGATTTGTTTTATTTGCTCTATTATTGTTCACACAGATACATACACACAGTACAGTATACAATATTGACACTTTTCACTTGTAATTATCAACAATAATTTAAGAACAATGTTATAAAATATGATTCTTTTTTATTTGCTCTATTATTGTTCATACACACAGTATAATAAATAATATTGACACTTTTTATTTTTAATTAACAAAAATTTAAGAACGGTGATAATAATTCGAAATACCCGCCAAGCGAAAAATATACAAAGCAACTTATCACGTGCACTCACATCCCCGCGTTCGAACACTCGTCGAACCGGTTTCGACCGGTTTCTACTCGTACGTGACGAGCCACGAGTGCTTACGCACACATGCGTTACGAAGCTTGTAGTAGTGCAATCGATTCGCGCGGTTGTATGAAGCTTTGCCTCTGTCCGTTTATTTACTCATGTGATGTGGCTTCGTTATACTTACGCCCGAATACTCAAACGAATCTCAAATTTAAGACGTACTTGAACTCGTGTTGTCCCTCTTTTTTTCTTTGAATCTGACACTTCGTAGCATGAGTTTAAGTACGTCTTACATTTGAGATTCGTTTGAGTATTCGGGCGTTAGTCTGCTGTCTCCATAGGCTCAAATCAGAATCAGTATTACACACTTTCAAACAATTTAAAAAATGTTACAGCACGTTAAATGCTAGTATTTCAATTGAACATTGAAATGTATTTGTTTTTCTATCATCATCATCATCATCATCATCATCATCACCACCATTACAACTGTTACTCAAATTTACTATATAAACCCATGGTCCATTTACTAAATTTACTAAATGTTGTACCTTTCAGGTGGCTGTCTTATTTTGGCTGTGAACTCTTTAATATATCTTAACCAGTCAGTTCCACCATATGGAGTATCCCTCAACAGTATTGCATCACACACTACAAACTTTCCATTACGTAAGTATGGTATATGATATACAGATTATTATTCATATAAGCTTAGTTCTATGGTAAGGTTAGAAATATTTGATATTTATTTAATTTTATAGGTGTCATGTATGTAATATTATATATTTGAGTGGATGGATCATTTGAATCGCATTCTTCATACTATATAAGGAAAATTCATATATTGTAAAAGGCTGGTAATGCACCTGCAAAACCTTTAGTGTATGTGTATGGATGTAGGTTTACCACCAAATGTACTGTAGACTCCATATTTTGTCCCTTCTTCAATCATCTGCTAAACTGATTGAAATTGACAAAAAAACAATACAAACATTTGCCCATGGTAGAATTCGAAACCGGGATATGGCACATTATTTATTCTGACGTCAGCCAATTAAACTACTAAATTCAATATTTGGATGATTTCTAAATAAATTGCATAAAAACAAATTATTCATAAGGCTCTCGGTGTGAAAAATCTATTTGCGCGCCTTGGCAGTAAAATCGACTCGAATGCCGTGACGGCAAACGACATCACGCTCAAATGACATGATTCTGATACTATATCAACATAGATTTGTCACATTTGCCGCGCGTCTCGTGACGTCAACTTTTGTTCGTGTCCAGGTGTCCAGGAGGGGGCGTGTATAACTTTGGACGGGGCGCAAGTGGCCCCCCTGGGAGAGACCCGCCTGGCGCTAGCTCTCCGAGGGGGGCAGCTGTTCGTGCTGACCTTACTGGCGGACTCCGTGCGCTCCGTCAGAAGCTTCCACCTAGACCGTGCTGCGGCCTCTGTGCTTACATCCTGCGTAAGTAGTATTTGTATAAACTTTAAACCGACTGCAAAAAAAATGAACACTAATGAATGCTTACTTTTTGAACTGTTGAAGTCGAAGTCACCGATTATAACGTGTATATTGACACCAAATTCATTAAAAGCGCGTAAGAAGTAAAGACGCTGCGATGGGACATATTATACCTATACATAGATTGGTCAAATAAAAATAGAACAAGGAATCCTTTCGGTTTCCTTGTTCTGTTTTTATTTGACAAAAGCAAATTGGCTGATCAGACATGAATGAACATGAATGAATTAAGTAACGAGCAAATAACGAACGAGAAAACCAAAATGAAACATCTTACTGAAGGTAATGCTGCATGACATGCCCTTTTCTAGGAAGACCTAAAGTATGATTATACTAGCAGAGGGCCAGCGGCGAAGATAAGATGTTTTTTTTTTGCTAGTCTATGCTGTCCAACTGCTGAACAAAGGCCTCCCCCAAGCTCCTCCATATATCATATATACCCCCCTCCCCCAAGTAAAGATGGTTTATAAAAGCTTTTAATATTTTCAGATGTGCGTCATAGAAGAGGACTTTCTGTTTTTGGGATCGCGTCTCGGGAATTCTCTCCTCTTGCGTGTGACGGAGAGAGAGAACAGGATGCTATTTTCCGTGGACAAACCATTGGAGGCCACCATCGATCTCACAGTCTCCGAAACAGGTTGGTATTATTTTAATACCGTAACGTATATGCATTTGGCGCAAACATCTATAACCGCTACCGTGAACAAGTAACTACCTCACTAAGGTACTTTTTAAAGCTATATGTACGATGAAAATAATGCATGTAACATTAGATTCATAACGGTCACGGCTAGACTCCTCTCGTGACAATCATCATCATCATCATCATCAGCCTCTATATGTACACTGCTGAACTCGTGACAATGATTGCTGTAAAATATCTGATACGTGGGGAATGTAAAAATTATAATCACTATAAAATCCGTAAAATGTCGTGTCATTATAATTTGAGGAATCAATTTAATACAGACAAAGAGCCAGTGGCTAACAAGGAGGCGGCTCCGACGCAAACGTCCGAGCCGGCGAAGCGTCGTCGCCTGGACACCATCAGCGACTGCGTGGCGACCAACGTCATCGAGATCAGCGACAAGGACGAGCTCGAGGTGTACGGCTCCGACATACGCACATCCACGCAGCTGACCAGCTACGTGTTCGAGGTATATCCCAGAAATCAGGCGCGGAGGAAATGCTCGTATATTCTATGCGATGTTGCTATTCTTATTGCAAATTTCAAAGATTATCAGATTTTCAGTTTAAGTAAGCACGTGACAAGGTCGGATGCACCAGGTTTTTTTTCACAAGAAGGCAACCGAGCAGTTGGAGCCTTATGGTGACTACCGACGCCCATGATAGACATTCGCACAACCAAAAGTTATGCAAATGCGTTGCCCTCGTTTTCCCTATCCCCTCCAATGGGGCACCGCAAACTCACAAACCGCACGAAACGCGACTGCATAGCTGTCACTTGACGCCAGTGTTATGTGAGCGAGAGGTACCACCCCGGTCGTGCCGGTCCAATTCGGCTGCAAAGCAGCATGGCACTACTACTTGACAAAATATTTACGAAAGCATATTTTAGCAGTGCTCTCTTCAGGCTCTAACCTCTCTCACTTTAAGCCTATACCGATTAGACCAGGCTCGTTAACTTTGAGGTACGTCTAGGTATAACCAAAACACATGCGGCTCATACCACATGCTAAATACTTACGATTCGTGTGCATCGTAAATAAAAAATTCGTGTGTAAAGTAAATATTTGTGTAAAGAACAAAAGTTTGACCAAAACTTAGATCACTCAACTACACTCAATCCACGGAGAAAATCAAAATCAAATCAAAATATTTTTTTTTTAATTCAAAATAGTACTAATACAGTATCTTTTTGAACGTCAATTGAATCTACCACCGGTTCCAAGGTAAGCCCACTGAGAAGAACCGGCGAAACAAACTCAATGGAACTAATCTTTTCAAAAAATATATATTAATAATAATTTTAACATCTTATCTTGAAATGCCCGGGAGGAACGCCTTATTCCCAGGGTGTGGTATCTTCCATGAAATCTTTTACTTTATAATATGCTTTACCACACAAACGTTCTTTAACAACTTTTTTGAATATTTTTATGGAGAGCTTTTGAACGTTTTCTGGGATCCTATTGTAAAAGCGTATACAGTTGCCTTTAAAAGAATTGCTTACTTTCGAAAGTCTAATCATTGGTGCATCTAACCTGTGTCTATACGTGTATTCCTACTATGAATATCACTTTTCTTTGTTTTTCTGGACATACAGTAAATTTTCTAAGATGTATTAAGAGGTGACAGTCAATATTCCTATTTCTTTAAATTTTGCTCTCAAAGATGAATATGGAGGCAACTTGTAAATTGCACGAATAGCCCGCTTCTGCAGCACAAAAATGTTGTTTATGTCGGCCGCATTTCCCCATAAAAGTATGCCATAAGACATAATGCTATGAAAGTAGCTAAAATATACTATTCGCGCTGTATCTACATCAGTAAACTGTCTTATTTTTCTCACTGCATATGCTGCTGAACTGAGTCTATTCGCCAATTTAGCTATGTGGGGACCCCACTGCAGCTTAAGATCTAGAGTTATTCCTAGGAAAACTGTGGAGTCCACCAATTCCAAGTTTTCACTGTCTAAGAGTACATTTGTTTGCAGTTGCTTAACATTTGGCAAGGAAAATTTTATGCATTTAGTTTTTTTACTATTTAAAAGCAAGTTATTAACGCTAAACCAATGTTCTCGAAAGTGTGTTGACAAGTTAATATAGCGCTCTATCTGTTACGTAATACCATAAAAATGACAAAGACAAAAAAAGACAATGGGCCAATCACACCAGACAAGTTATATAGCGCTCTCTCTGTTACATTATACTATACAAAAGACAAAGACAAAAAAAGACAGTGGACCAATCACCAACGAGGCTATGCTTTCCCTATTAACTTGTCTCCGTGTATAGAGTATAGAATTAGGTATAATAATAATTTCTGGTCGTGCGAATGTGTATGGGCGTTGATAGTCGCCAAAAGGGTTCAACTGCTCGTTTGCCCTCCAAAATAAAACAAGTATGTCATATACATTAAGCACATACAGTACCTACATCGTTTGATAAAAACTAATTGACATCTTTTTGCAGGTGTGCGATTCGCTCCTGAACATATGCCCCATCGGCGACGTGTCTATGGGCGAGGTGCAGCTGGTGGCGGATAGCGAGATGGGCGAGGGGGAGGCGGAGGCGCGACGCGCGGCCGGCCCCGCCCTCGAGCTGGTGGCGTGTAGTGGGCGGGGCAAAAACGGCGCGCTCACCGTACTGCAGCGCTCCGTGCGACCGCAGCTGCTCACTTCCTTTGAGCTGCCTGGTATAGTCTCAAATCAAACGTTTTTAAATATTTGTACGCTCTCAGCGGCTGACTCGTAGCCAGTCTCCCAAGCATTTAATACATAATTAAATACGACTACTGTGATACACGTAATGTTTGATGTACGGGAATGCATGTAATTGTATGATGCTCATATTAAGACTCACTTTTCCGCTCTGTGCTAAAGAATCATGTCGACAACGATATGGTTTGAATAAGTTTTTTTTATGTCATCAGGGGGCAATAAGCAGTCGGAGCCTCACGGCGCCGACGCTCATACACATCCGCATAACCAAGGCTACGCAGATGCGCCGCCCTCCTTTTCCCTATCCCCCCCAATGGGCCACCGGTAACTCACAAACCGCACGAAACGCGACAGCATAGCTGTCACTTGACGCCGGTGTTATGTGAGTGAGATGTACCACCCCGGTCGTGCCGACCCAGTTCGGCTGCAATCCACCATGTCACTACCTCATACTAAACGAAGATTTTTTTTTTGTTTGTTTTTTTTTTTTTTTGAAATGATCTAAGCTAGTAGACTGAGGTCTGTTCTTACTTCATCTGTCTAATAGGTGAGGCAACGAGACTCAAACCTTTCTAAGTTTTAGTGTGTTTGGAGGCCCGTATGGGGCCCCCGTCCCGTCATCTAAGAGACGGGGCATCGATGTGAACGCGGGGCTTCTAATTTCCTTCCTGTCGATCACGGGACTGACGGTCGGAAACGAGGTCGTCGCCACCTACGGCGGAGGCGGTGTTGAGTGCGTGTAATGAGTGTACTGTTGTGTGTGTACTGTGTATTAAGTCGGGATGCCCTAGGTTAGAGAGAGAAACGATTATTGGCAACCGTGCTAGGATCTGGAGGATCTAGGAGGACGTTTCTCTGTCTCCTACGCAGACGATGTGAGTCTGGATCGGGTACATAACTAGCGGTCTGTACGACCAGCTAAACGAAGAAAGATTACGATTGTTCTATCAACTATAATCCCATCTATTAAGTTCATTCATTATAATGAAACAGTTTTACCGGATTTTATCGCGGTTTATTAAGATTTTTACAAGCAAAAAATTAATTTCTTTGTTGGTGTCACCCAGGCTGTATCGACATGTGGTCGGTGATCGGCGACGCGGGCGAGGTGGTGCGGGACGCGCACAAGGACATGGAGGGCACGCACGCCTATCTTCTACTCACGCAGCCGGACGCCACCATGGTGAGTTTGTTATTGTAGTAAGAAAAGTTTTAGCTTCGTTAGCGATTTATAAAGTACTAGTCGGTGCCCGCAGCTTCGTCCGCGTAGGCTCAGATTTACAGCTGTATACGGGTTTATCATGATCATGAATTCACTCGGTCGAGTAGTTTTTCAGTTAAATCGTAACAAACCCATAAACAAAAAATCAATTTATTTCTCTTTATATATGATAGTGGCTTGGGGATTTTGCCATTTATCGAGTCCAAAACTATTCACCACACTGCACGTTATGTGAAAAATTCTAAAAAAACTGCTGTATAGTTTAAGAATTCATTCAACATTATTTAATAACCATCGGTTATGTAGCAAACTTTCGCCAGGGTGTCATCACTGTAGCAGCAGTGAAGACACTGCAGACCACACCCTGGCGGAGTGCCCAGCTTGGGCGGAGGCAAGGGCGCCCCTCATCACTGAGGTTGGCGCGGACCTGTCGCTCCCTGCGGTCATCCGAGCGATGACTGTCAGTGAGAGCACATGGCAGGTGGTCCTCTCCTTCTGCGAGGACGTGATGTCGCAGAAGGAGGAGGCGGAGCGGGAGAGGGAGCGCACCGGCGCCTCTTCCCTCAGGAGAGCACGGCGGCGACAGGCGGTCGCACCGCCGTGAGGGACCTGTGCGCGGCCGATCGGGGGATCGGCTGCGCGCGCGTAAGGTCCGAGCTATAAGGCACCCTTGTGTGTTCAGTGTGCCTTAAGCGGAGAAAGAGGAGGGGATGCCACCTCCCGCCTCCAGAGAAGAGTGCCGTACGGCACATCGTTGTGGCCCGGTACGGACGTCCACAGCTCTCGCGCCGGGTCACCCAAACGACGAGAAGAACACCGCTGGGGTTTAGTGGGTAGAGTCTGCGTCCACCTTACCATCTTCTCGGGTGCAGAAAGCCCCACATAACCACCGGGTCGGACCCGGTGGTATGCCTAAACGCATTCCCCAGCGAAACCAAAAAATAATAATAATAATGTAGCAAACTTGCTATCAATGATATTCTATAGATGAGGTACCTTCTTCGCGAGAGGTGTGTCGTCTTATCATCAGCACTATCAACCTATTTCCCTCTACTGCTGCACGTAGGAAAATATCAATGAAGGCCTTTAAAAATGAGTATTTAAAAATGATTACGCGCCATTAATTATAGTTCGAACTTTGGAGGTAACTGGTATTTTCCTAATTATTTACGATCTGATCTATAAATAATTAGCCTATTATCTGTATTGTAGTCTACCTAATCACAGTTCTAGCAACTTGAATTTGTTATTTACACAAGTGTTGAGACCTGAGAACCTATTTATGTATTTTTTATATTTTGTTTACCCTCAGGTGCTACAAACCGGGCAGGAGATAAACGAAGTGGACAACTCAGGGTTCAGCACGGGCGCACCCACCATATTCGCTGGCAACCTCGGGAACAACAAGTTCATGGTACAGGTGACCACCGTGGCGATACGGCTCATTAGAAGTACGTATATAAAAGTACAGTATTTGTGATTTTACTTGACCGGAGTGAAGTTAGCGAGTGACGTCATAACCGTCACTGTTTCAGAGGCTTGACTGACTTTACTTGGCCGGAGTGAAGTTAGCTAGTGACGTCATAGCTGTCACTGTTTCAGAGGCTTGACTGATTTTATTTGGCCGGAGTGAAGTTAGCTAGTGACGTCATAACCGTCATTGTTTCAGAGGCTTGACCGATTTTACTTGACTGGAGCGTAGTTAAGCCAACGTCAACTTCACTGTTAGGTAGTAATAGTGTAAAAAAGATTACTTATTACGCACGATTAAAATTCTGTGAAACTTAAATCCGGTCGAGTTGAAAATCATAGGCTCATCTAATAACCATCACTAGCCCAATAACTAATTATTATTGATACCTATAGTCAAAACACAGAGTAAGCTTACGTGTACATTTCATAGATTTAAGTAGGAAGAAGGTAGCTCATAAAATATATAATAAATATAAATAAATAGTTGTTGTACTTTTATAACAACTTTGGACACGCCCAGCTAGTCCCTAGGTTAAACAGTGCGTTACACTAAGTGGTACTTCTACTTACTCTTTTATAATGATACTAGCTGTTGCCCGCAGTTTCGCCCGCGTTTACTTAGATTTACAGCCGTATACGGATTGATGATGATTATTTTTATAGCCTAAGTTACTCCTTAAAACATCAGCTATCTGCCAGTAAAAGTCCCGTCAAAATCGGCCCAGCCGTTTCCGAGATTAGCCGGAACAAACAAACAGACAGACAGACAGACCGACAAAAATTTTAAAAATTGCTATTTTGCTATATGTATCGCGTATACATATAGCATATGCATTTAGTAAAAGCCGGTTATTTTAATATTACAAACAGACACTCCAATTTTATTTATCTGTAAAGATTGTCAATTGTGAGAGTTACTACTCTTCTCCTCTACTGAGTAGTAGTATAAGAGTATATGTGGTTGTGTAGACGGTGCGTTGCTGCAGTCCATCTCGCTGGAGTGGACGGCGCACAGTGCGAGCGCCGCCGACCCGTACGTGTGCATACTGTCAACGTGCGGCCGCGCGCTCGTGCTCGCGCTCAGAGAGTTACGACCGCGGGATCCTACGGTAACTACATATATACACATTTACACTGTTTTTGCCTAATATAATGAAACAATTTTTACAGATTTTATCGCGGTTTACTATGATTTTTACAAGCCTGACGTTTCTGATACTTTACAACAACCCTTTAATAAACAGCGATAAAATCCGTAAAAAGCTTGTTTCATTATAATGAGTGAAATTCGCGTAAACATTAGAAAACAATATGTTTTGCCCAAGTTTTAGGGCGATGGATAAATAAATGAATAGAGCGTTGTTTTAAAAATTTACGCTAGCGCAGTCTATGCGAAATGTTTCTTGTTTTTTTTATAGCAAGGGAGGGCAAACGAGCAGTCGAAGCTTTAGACTACCTACGCCCATACACATATGCACAACCAGAGCTTATGCAGATGAGTTGCCCTCCTTTTCCCTATCCCCCTAATGGGGCACCGTAAACTCACAAACCGCACGAAACGCGACATAGCTGTCACTTGACGCCAGTGTTATGTGAGCGAGAGGTACCATCCCGGTCGTACCGGCCCCAGTCGGCTGCATACCAGCATGGCACTACCTCTTACATTTTACGTTTCTTGTAACTTTTTGTAACAACAAAAACTTACTTAATAAATAAACACGACGGTGGTACCCGTGACAGCGCACGGCACGAAGCGCTTCATTGAAAGATGTTGCTCTCTTCCATAGAATTTCAAATCGATTACATACTATGTATACTTACCTATAGTATCGTATCGTATAAATCAGATATTGCAGGTAGGTATCAATTTTTATCACCTACCTAGCCCAATAAATATAGCCTGTGTCAAACAGTGTTGCCAAAGTTTAAACTAGCTATCAACAAGATTCAACTGTAAAAATCACCAGAAAACCACGAACAAAAACGAGTCTAATCTCAATCGCAATTATCCACTAAACAAAATTTTAGTAATTACGAAAGAAAAAAATAACCATATTAGTAATTATATGCGTTTATTATTACGTCATAGCATATTAAAAATCAATAAATGAATATAATATTATGTTTTTTTTTGGAAATTTCATAATCGCTGCAGCATTTTACTTTCAATATTTAATTACAGCGTATTCTTAATATAGCAGTTTATTAATATATATAATAGAATACATATGTGGCTAGGTCCATGTTTATTTTTCTGGTTTAGTGATCGTATTTCCAGTTATTGAAATAAGATCTTACTAAACCTCAAAAAAATCCACCAGCCACCATCAGTTTTAGTGAGAATCCACTAAGTTGGGAACACTGGTGTCAAAAGGTATTTGTTTGGTTACTGTAGATTTAAATCGAGATTTGAAAATTATTATCAAAATTAGTGTCTAAGTTGATGACTCTTAACTTCTCTTCTTCTTTCTCTATGCCGTAGTCAGCGCGGCTGGCGCCCACGCGGCAGGCGGTGCCGGCGCGCCCGCGGCTGCTGCGAGCGGCGCCTTTCCGAGACCTGTCCGGCCTGTTCGGCTCGCCCGACGAGACCATACAGGTACATCGCGTTACGCGACAAATTATACCTATTGGAATTTTCGGGGTAACAATGGGGACATAATAATAATAATAAACCTTATTGCACACATACATATTAATTTACACATTAATAAAGATAAAGTGACATATGTATGAGTAAATACAATTTCAATTTTAGGCATGGACTAGCTGTTGCCCGCAGCTTCGCCCGCGTTAATAAACTTATAGTTACAGCCGTATACGGATTGATGATGATTATTTTCATAGCCTAAGTTACTCATTATAACATCAGCCAGTGAAAGTCCCGTTAAAATCAGCCCAGCAATTTCAGAGATTAGCCGGAACAAACAGACAGACAGACAGACAAATAGTGTAGAAAATGCTATTTAGGTATATGTACCGTGTATACATCCATATGCATTTAGTAAAAAGTGTTTATTTTAATATTACGAACAGACACTCTAATTTTATTTATCTATATAGATTAGCGGACGGTGCGCATTTATATTTTTATTGCATAATTTTTATGGTATTTTAGGGATATATATAATTTTATAATAGCCTATATTCTTTTTTTTATTAATTATATGTAGTCAGTATCTTTAACTGATTATGTACATATTTTTTTGGTGAATTAAAAATAGGGGTGCATATTTTAATCACAGAAAACATGTTAAGTATTAGTTGTAGACTTTGCATTGTGACAGCCATGAGAGGTACGGCCTACGTGGCCGAAAATGACGGCTTCGCAAAAGAATATGCAAATACAAAGTGTTATTCCGGTAGGTGAAAGGTGAATTTACCGGCAAAATGAAGGGCAAGAACGTGAAGTCTGAAGGGTTCAAGCCGGGCACCGTGTACGAGGTCAACGACGAAGACGAACTGCTGTACGGAGGAGACCAGACGCCCGCCTCCATGGCCAGTGTAAGTTGAATCCTGACTTACCCTACCGTTTTTAGTCGTGGTTATCAAGCCCGAGGGTCGTGACCTCCTCCATCAATGACTTTGGCTTTTACGATGTTACGCCAACTTGTCCTATCACCGGCAACCTGGAGAGCATCGTAGACGGTGGTATTGCGAGTGGTGCAGATCTGATCAGACCAACGCATCGGGTTGCGGCCATGCGGCCTTTTTCCTTTGACTTTCCCAGTGACTACAAGTTTTTCGATATTTTTCCCGTCTTTTCGGGCAATGGGTCCGAAATACTTCAGGATTCGCTTTAGGCAGATGGTAGATACCCCAGTTTTAACTTTCAGTTTGGTGAGTTTAGACGTGTTAGTCTTAAACACTGTCCACGGCTTACGGAGCATCTTTCTCGCATTTGAACTCAAGACCGCTGACCGTTAAGTGTGTCCATTTGTGGCACCGTAACGCTCAAACTGGTGAACCAGTTTGGATGCGGTTATTTGTTTTTTATGCCATAAGAAGACAACCGAGCAGTCGGAGTCGCTTTATGGTGACTATCAACGCCCATTATACACATCCGCACAACCAGAGGTTGTGCAAATGCGATGCCCTCCTTTTCTCTACCCCCCCGCCCTCAATGGGCCACCGGTAACTCACAAACCGCACGAAACGCGACAGCATAGCTGTCATTGACGCCGGTGTTATGTGAGCGAGAGGTTCCACCCCGGTTGTGCCGGCCCAACTCGGCTGCAAAGCAACATGGCACTACCTCTTACTATATTATTTGAAAGCTGATTTTCAAGCAGTGGTCCTTAGACATGTTTTTATCAAGAACGTTTCACTTGGTTTCAAGGCTATCAGCCCTTCTTATTGAAGGGCCTTTTAATGTAATGTTATCGATGACAGATAATGTTGGCGGAGCAATCGAAGAATCCCGGGCTGCCGCGGCGCATGTCGCGCTGGTGGAAGAAATACCTGGCGGACGTGAAGCCCACGTACTGGCTGTTCGTGGTGCGAGACAACGGCAACCTCGAGATATACTCGCTACCGGAGATGAAGCTCAGCTTCTTGGTCCGGGACGTGTGTGCGGGGCACATGGTGAGTTTCTGCCTTTTGTTTTAGGCGTGTGTTTGTTATTCACTTATCAGACTCATCATACTCTTGTGTATGGGTTGGCCTTTCAAGCACCTTTACCTAAATAAACCTGCTCTGGTAGAAAGGGCATACCCCTGTTTATATGAAACTTTTACCGCTGGGGGGTAGACTTTCTACATTATAATTAGAAAATATATTATACTGGCTGTTGCTTCGCTCGCGTTACTCCACTTAACTCCTATTAGTAAAAGCGTGATCTTATATAGCCTATATAACCTTCCTCAATAAATGGGTTATCTAACACTGAAAGAATTTTTCAAATAGGACCAGTAGTTCATGAGATTAGCGCGTTCAAACAAACAAACTCTTCAGCTTTATATTATTAGTATAGATAACAAGAAAGAGTTTTAAATATAGAATAAGTGCAAAGCCAGTGGTCTTTTCCAGAAAACTAAATAGAGACACAACTTAGGATTGACACACCTAATTAACAGTGGCTATGAGACATAGTTGACACATTTACTCCACATGTAGTATGCTTTCAGATACTCGCTGACAGTTTGGAGTCCGTGCCAATTCCTGCAAATCCTGAGGATGAAGAGGAATTCAATTCGGCCCACAACACCAACGCTGAGAAGCTGCAGGAGATTCTGGTAGTGGGGCTGGGGCACAAGGGTGGGCGCGTGCTGATGCTGCTGCGCTGCGATAACGACCAGCTAATGATATACCAGGTCATTTTTAACTTTATTACCAATACGCATCTTTTTACACAAACTAGCCCCGACACTGGTTCCCACCACCACCACCACGGAAAACTGAAGGTTGAACTTTTCGACCGGGGGAGGTCCCTGGACGAAAAGTTCCGGCGTCGGCGGGGGTGCTTCAGGTTGTCCGAGTTCCCCCAAACTAGGAGGAAGCTCGGTTAGCCCTTTAGAGGGAATCGGCCGGTCGCGGGCAGTGTCCTGTGTTAATCAGACCCGGGACACTTCCCTTTAAGCGGCTGAAGGCAACTCACTGCGAGTTTTTAGTGAGTGAGAGGTTTTAGTGCGGTATATCGGCGGAGTTGCGGGGAGCGCCGGGAGATATTTTGGGATATGCCATTGTTTGGGATAGGGGATAAGTGGGAGGAGGACTAGAATGGTAGACAATCATGGAGATGGGCATCTCACAATGTTTCGGCTCGTAAAACTAATGATTAGATTGTCCTTATTTAAAGGGAAAATAGTGGTCTGTTACATTATTGTCAAATTTATAAATATATAATAATACTTAATAGGCTTACAAATACCCTCGAGGTAACCTGAAGATGCGTTTTTCACGGATGACCGTGTCCTTCCCGTTTGGGTACAAGAGCGAGGCGATATCTTGTCCTGACGACAACCACGAGACAGCCGCTCTCAGGGAGGGAGTCCGCCAGTTAAGGTATTTTGGTAAGTTTAAGGTTTATGCCACGTAATATTCTTATTGCATTATTCAATACAAATTAATTAATAATATGCATTTTATTTCGAATGGTCTTATGCTGGTGGCCTATTGGCCTTTAAACTGCATCGGATTATTAGGTAAGAGGAGTGTCGCTTGCCACGCCCCCCAAGAGACGTAACAATTGAATTTAATATTTTACAATAATTCTTTATTTTGGTTTCTTTTAGTAACTTATTTGTTTAATAATGAGCACGGAAACTTAAAAATATAGCATTATTTGATATAAAAGTAATAACTGATTCTGCCTATGCATAGGGAGGAGTTATAATGACGTGGCTTATGCAGGTAATGTGGGCGGATACAACGGCGTGTTCGTTTGCGGGCGCACGCCCCTGCTGCTGCTGCTGGGCTCGCGTGGCGAGTTGCGGGCGCATCCGCTAGCCTCTAACACGCCTGTCGCTAGCTTCGCTTCGTTCAACAACGCCAACTGTCCGCAGGGCTTTCTGTACTTCAATCCACAGGTTTGAACGAGTTATATTATAACGTTTGTAGTGGCGTATGACCAAATTATCTCGACTACGTGAATACTGCAATAGCTGCAAAAAGTAATGTTAGCCTAAAATTTATATCACATGTTGCTATGATATGATAATTTTACGATACTGTATCTCGGTGTCGAATTTAGCTGGTGGACTTCCCACTTGCTGTTAAGACAGCATATTGTATATATATATATATATATACAATATATAATAAATATATGTATATATAATATTTAAGAAATTGTTTATTATCAAATGTGTACTTTTTTGCTGCAAAAACTACAAATAGTATAGTATAGGCATATTACAGAACACAGGATCTGAATGGCTGATAATTAGCACTGCAAAGTATCCAATTTTTTTTTATGTCACAAGGAGGCCACCGAGCAGTCGGAGCCTTATGGTGACTACCGATGTCCATAGACATTCGCACAACCAAAAGTTATACACATGCGTTGCTCTCCTTTTCTCTATCCCCCCCAATGAGCCACCGGCCACTTGACGCACTTTATGTGAGCGAGAGGTACCACCCCGGTCGTGCCGGCCCAATTTGGCTGAAAAGCAGCATGGCAATACCTTACTAAGTTTAATCTCTAATTCTGTCAGGGCTCACTACGCATTGCCGTTCTGCCCACCCACCTGTCATACGAGGCAGCATGGGCGGTGCGCAAAGTGCCGCTCCGGGAGACGCCCCACTTCGTGACGTTCCACGTGGAGTCGCGCACGTACTGCCTCGTCACGTCCGCGGCTACGCCCACCAACACCTACTACAAGTTCAACGGCGAGGACAAGGAGAAGTCCACCGAGAACAAGGGGGATAGGTATGTTACGGATATTGTAGTGATTTATTAACACCGTTACTTAATAATATGATTCACGATAACATGATCATTATTTCATTAAACTGATTTGTTCAGTATCTAATCTCAATATATAAGGATGCAGTAAAATGTTTATGAATAATCGCATGTAATACAAAACTGATTGAGCCACCCCTGTGTTAACTATCACTATTGAAATGTAGAAAATTGTGATTTTTTTCGGTAGATGGAATGCGCTTTGTGAAAGTAATATCATCATCGTACTTAATTATTCCATGAAACGGTTTTGCTGTGTTTCGAAAGGAAGAACAGAGTAGACTGACGAGCGGGCATCTTGTGTCTCAGTATAAGAGAAAACGATAGAAAAATATAACGCAAAGATTGGAACTGTCAAAATACCGATTATTGATACCCGATGGCTATTTACCTTCGGGTTGGTCTGCTACTTAATAATGTTCTGTTAATGCATGTTCTGTTGCTGTAAGACTAATGAAGTATATATTATCGTTGCCCCACAGGTTCCCCTACCCCATGGTGGAGCGGTTCTCTGTGATGCTGTTCTCGCCGGTGTCGTGGGAAGTGATTCCCAACACGCGTATCGAGTTCGACGAGTGGGAGCACGTCACTTGCCTCAAGAACGTGTCGCTATCTTACGAGGGCACCAGGTGATCATACTAGATATTTAAACTATTTAAATTTTTTTATTCGACTATGGCAAAGCAGAAAGGAAAGGAGGTGCCCTGTTGAGGTGCTCAACCTTAGAGTATACATAATATATAGAGCGCGCGTCACTAAGTATAAACTGTAAGCACAGGTATGAACAAAGACAAAACCATTGTCTTGGAAATGTTCAATCAGGGTCAAAACAACACGCGCTTTTCATCTTATTTGTTTTTATGTTAAAATGGTAAAATATGAAGTGTCAATTTTTAAGAATGATTCCTGGAAGAAAAATAAAAGAAATTTCTGTTTTGGCGTTCATTGAGGGGTGCCTGTGTTCAACAGTGGATGGATAAAGACTGATGGTGACGATGATGATGATGAATGGAAGGTCACTCTCACAGCGCTTTACTATAGATAAATATCTATATAACGCATCTGCTTACGATCGGCACAATGAAGCGGCGTGACAGTAGTACTCTATATTATGTATACTATATTATGTATAAGTGCTCAACAGATCCGGGTCGGATAATTAAGCTTCATATCAAGCGACTTTAAAACGACGGATTTTCGATTTAAGTTGTAGTACTTTTCATGCACTTGGATTGAATAAAAAGTAAAATTAAAAGTTAAACCTTCAAAGTTAGATGGTGAGTGTTTTGTTTGTGTATTGGTTATATATGACTTGATATTCCATTTTTTTTCTTTAGATCTGGTCTCCGAGGATACATCGCTATAGGTACAAACTACAACTACGGCGAAGATATTACATCTAGAGGCAGAGTGAGTGCTAATACATTATGTACACTGGTACTAGCTTTGTATTAAAAAGATATTACATCTAGAGGCAGAGTGAGTGCTAATACATTATGTACACTGGTACTAGCTTTGTATTAAAAAGATATTACATCTAGAGGCAGAGTGAGTGTTAATACATTATGTTTACAGGTACTAGCTTTGTATTAAAAAGATATTACATCTAGAGGCAGAGTGAGTGTTAATACATTATGTACACTGATACTAGCTTTGTATTAAAAAGATATTACATCTAGAGGCAGAGTGAGTGTTAATACATTATGTATACTGATACTAGCTTTGTATTAAAAATATATTACATCTAGAGGCAGAGTGAGTGTTAATACATTATGTATACTGATACTAGCTTTGTATTAAAAAGATATTACATCTAGAGGCAGAGTGAGTGTTAATACATTATGTATACTGATACTAGCTTTGTATTAAAAAGATATTACACCTAGAGGCAGAGTGAGTGTTAATACATTATGTATACTGATACTAGCTTTGTATTAAAAATATATTACATCTAGAGGCAGAGTGAGTGTTAATACATTATGTATACTGATACTAGCTTTGTATTAAAAATATATTACATCTAGAGGCAGAGTGAGTGTTAATACATTATATTGTATTATTTTTTTTTTTCGGTTCGGAAACACCATAGGAGGCAGCTGATTCCATATATTTGTAGTGCGAGGCAGGAAATGCCGTAAAAATCGAGTTGTTGTGGATTTCCGGACATCAAGATGGTGTGGGTGAAATTTGGAGTTTTTCCGCGATGTCCGGTGGTGGAATTCTGCTGCAGGTATTAGTCCGAACAATTCCTCAGAGCACTCCCCGTGGTAGATGCGGTAGAAGATGCAGAGCGATCCGACATCTCTACGCAGCGCCAAAGAATCAAGCCTATTGGAGATAACATTGTCGTCGACGATTCGAGCCGCCCGGCGTTGAATGCGGTCAAATGGAAGGAGCTGATACTGGGGCGCTCCAGCCCAGAGGTGAGAGCAGTATTCCATGTGAGGCCGGATCTGCGCCTTGTATAATTGAAGGCGGTGTGAAGGCATGAAATACTGCTTCGCCCTATTGAGCACGCCGAGTTTCTTCGAGGCTAGTTTAGCCTTTCCTTCCAAATGACACGAAACTGCACATCTCTCGATATATCGACGCCAAGTATCCCAATGCTGGCTGAGGCGCTTAGGGAAGTGCCTTCGAATTGTAGAGGAACGACGAAGGGTGATTTTTTAGCGGTAAACGCGCAAACTTGTGTCTTGTTGGGGTTAAATTGGACTAGGTTAAGTCGCCCCCATTCCGAGACTCTGGCCAGCAGAGACTCGATTTCAGACACAAGTTAGTTCCGACTCTCATCGACCTGTTCCCGAGAAATATTAGGGCGGCCAGTGTATAAAGCATCTCCAGTGCTGTCATCCGCATAGCAATGAATGCCGCTGGTTTTCAGCATATCATTGATATGCAGAAGAAACAGGGTTGGAGATAGTACACAACCTTGGGGAACACCAGCATTTACAGACTTGAGGTCCAAGCATGCACCGTCGACAACGACCTTAATGCTCCTGTCTGCCAAAAAACTGGTGATCCACCTACATAATTTCTCGGGAAGCCCATAAGATGGTAGCTTTGCAAGTAGTGCTTTATGCCACACCCGATCAAAGGCCTTCGCTATGTCCAAACTAACTGCCAGCGCCTCCCCCTTGCTCTCAATTGCCTCCGCCCATCGTTGCGTTAGGAATATTAGAAGATCACCAGCTGAGCGATTCCGTTGAAAGCCATATTGGCGATCGCTAATCAGCTGGTGCTCCTCCAAATATCGCCGGAGCTGGCAGTTGATTATGGATTCCATAATCTTTGAGAACAAGGTAGTTATAGCTATTGGTCTGTAGTTGGACGGGTCTGAGCGGTCCCCTTTCTTAGGGATCGGGTGTACCAAAGCTGTCTTCCACGAGCATGAGACGACGCCTAATGAGTAAGAGTGCCGGAAAAGACGCGTAAGGACGGGTGTCAACTCAGGAGCAAGTTCGTAGCATTAACGGAGGGATGCCGTCAGGCCCACTCGACCTGTGGATGTCCAGCGAAAAGAGTGCTTTGCGAGATTTTGAGATTGTATACTGATACTAGCTTTGTATTAAAAAGATATTACATCTAGAGGCAGAGTGAGTGTTAATACATTATGTATACTGATACTAGCTTTGTATTAAAAAGATATTACATCTAGAGGCAGAGTGAGTGTTAATACATTATGTATACTGATACTAGCTTTGTATTAAAAATATATTACATCTAGAGGCAGAGTGAGTGTTAATACATTATGTATACTGATACTAGCTTTGTATAAAAAAGATATTACACCTAGAGGCAGAGTGAGTGTTAATACATTATGTATACTGATACTAGCTTTGTACTAAAAATATATTACATCTAGAGGCAGAGTGAGTGTTAATACATTATGTATACTGATACTAGCTTTGTACTAAAAAGATATTACATCTAGAGGCAGAGTGAGTGTTAATACATTATGTATACTGATACTAGCTTTGTACTAAAGAGATATTAATATCCTTACATCGATACGTAGTTATGAAAAAAGATGTGCAAAAGTTCTGTTTGCCAATAATGGATTCTTTAGACTCACCAAATATAATAATCGTAGTATTCCTTACAGACGACTAATCGTTTCTCATATTTTCACTCCTACTTTTTTTTTATTGAGATTTTGCTGCATCTTCCATTGTTACATAAACTATGCTTTGAATACTATATATAATATATTAGACTAATACCTAAATCAGATTGAACTATATTGCACTGGATAGCACTGGCATCAATAAGAATGCCTATAATTACTGCCTAATTTAATTATAGCCATCGAGCATATAACCGGATAGAGCACTAATGTGAGCCATAAAATTCCGAAATTGTAAGTGATTTACACTGACGTAATAACAATTCAACCAACCAGTGATCTGTATGTACGCCCCATCGGCCAATCATCCATCAATGGCCATCAGTCTGCCAATCAGAGCGCAGAACCGGCGCAGCATCGCAACATAACGGCGAAATAGTTTTTCATAGAAAACACAACATTGCCGCTCTGTTCCGGTTATATGCTCGATGAATATAGCCCAATTCCCAGAACTTTAGAATCAGCCTATATATTATTGAAGTTATACTTCTTTTGGCGCGTTAGGGAAGAATGATGACAGTAAATTTTTACAATGCGCGCACACCGTCACGAAAAAAGCCAACAGTGTGAAGTTAACTATATAACAATTTTCACATAATGACAGTATAGACGTCAGAAGAAGATATAGTTTTTAACTACACAATAAGCAAAAAGGTTGTTGTAATGAAATTGTACTATGTATTTTTCTTTAAGGAGCACTTCTAACGCGTGTACATAAGTACACACACACTTTTTATATTTGTCATACTAACTGTCCGTCCTTGGTGAGATTCGTATCCACGTTTCAGATCCTGATCTACGACATCATCGACGTGGTCCCTGAGCCGGGTCAGCCGCTCACCAAGAATAGGTTCAAGGAGATCTATGCCAAGGAGCAGAAAGGACCTGTCACCGCGCTCACGCAGGTGCTGGGCTTCCTCATATCCGCCGTGGGACAGAAGGTACAGCATGTGCTCAATTTTATTGCATATCTTGTATACGCGACATCGTGTGCATCTTTAACTTGGATTTTTTAACGAAGTAATAATCTTTAATCTATTTATGTATATATCTTTATGATATTTTTCATCCGTCTTACCAGTGAGATGCGCCCGGCTGCATGTGTACCACCATCTTTGCTGTGTTTCGGAGAGAATAGCGAGACTGGCAGTGTAATTACTGGCACCGAGATTTATCTTATCGTACGTCTTATGTATCAGGATAGGCAACACATAAATGTATATATTATGTAGAATTACAAGAATAATGCTTCCTGTAATTCTACATAATAGGGTTCACCATTTTTCGATTACTGACTTATTTCATATTGTATTTATGGTCCTCTTCCCAATGGTTGCCTGGCAGAGATCGCTTATAAGACCGCCTATTTGTTTTCATTTATGATTTTTTTTATTGTGTCTCTGTATCTATGTGTACAATGAACAAATAAATAATATATAAATAAATAAATAAATGAGTTCCCTATATTACCTATCTATACAGATAAATAAAATTGTTTTTTTTCGGAAGGGCTAGACTTTTCTGCCTGATGGCCTTAAAGCTCAATCGGTACAGTAAATGATGGCTCACTTAAGAAATTCACTAGAGAATTCGAAAGGGGGACGCCCCCCCACCGCGCCCCGCAGGGGGCGCGGTTCATCGCGCGCGCTGCTCGGGAGAGCAGGATTTGGACTAGTCAAATCCGATACGGTCGACGAATATTTTACGGTTGAATTTAACCTATCGTCATGAGGGCCGGCCTTCATCCCTCCCTCTGGAGAAGGAGGCGGGTCATGTGCGGTGCTTAAGCAATCTAGCGGTAGCGTAGTGCTAGCGCTGTTTGCGCGGTCTGGGTTTGTGTCTACTCGTATCGGATTCGAACCTAAGCTTCCGCGATCGATCCGGATCGATGTGGTTTCCATGTGTAAGGGTCGACGTCGCTTACGACCCCGAGGCCCAAGCGGTATGCAGGTGTACCTAGCACCGTGTATTGTACTTCTGTATATGTTGTGACGTTCGCGTCGCGCATCAGTAGCTGAGAGATTTCGTCAGCTGGATCTGTTAAAACATGCTTAGGTAACCTATGTCTAATTGGAACTGAGCTATCTGGGGAATAGTTTGCCGCGCTCACGATGAGCTGGTTTGGGTGGACAAAAATAAAATTGGAGTGACTGTTTGTAATATTAAAATAACCACTTTTTATTCTGTCTGTCTGTCTGATTATGATGAGACTCACTGGCAAATAACTGATGTTATAAGGAGTAGCTTAGGCTCTAAAAATAATCATCATCAATTCGAGTAGTAAATAAATGTCTTTGCAATCCTAAACCAAATAAATCTCTGCAGATCTACATATGGCAACTCAAAGACAACGACCTGGTGGGCGTGGCGTTCATAGACACGCAGATCTACGTGCACCGCATGATGGCCGTCAAGAACCTCATATTGGTGGCCGACGTGTACAAGTCCGTGTCGTTGCTGCGTTACCAGGACAAGCAAAGGACCCTGTCGCTGGTTTCGCGGGACCTGCGCACTGCCCAGGTGAGGTACGGGCCTAGCTTGGAAATTAGGAGGGTTATGAAGAGAATGTGGTCGTCTGTACGTTGTTGGCGTTGGTGAATTATATTGGGATGCTGATGACGATGTACCAGCGTCATAACCTTTTCCTGTCCACATTTTTTTTATGAGTAAATATAGTGTTTACCTATTACAACACTAACGCGGATTTTGCGCCATAATGCTCAAGTTTGATGCTCCAATCTAGCACTCTTAAAAGTAGTGCTTTCACGTGATGCGGTAGCAGAAAATTAACAAGCGTTTTTTAAAACTTGGCATTGATCGAAATTTTATTTCATTTATTTTTACTTTCGTCTAGTCGTAGTTTTTTGGAAATGGAATAAATAGGTAATTCAGACTATGTTGAAAATAAATATAAGTATGGGTGAAGGTATAACAGTAACTATTTATTTTAAAAATTAAGAAAAACACGTTCTTTTACTAATTTTTTTTCAAAACAGAACTTAGCGCACTCTGATGATGCACTAGAAAACTTTCACGTTCGAATTAAGCATTAGCACAATTCGGCATTGTGCGGCATTAAGTCGTATTACGCTCTGTAATTGGAAAACACACATAAGTAGTGGCTCTTAGAAAAAAATATGAGTGTTAATTATATGCGATAGATAGTATAATTTTTTTTAACCTTTGAACAAAACGCGACGTCAAATATTGAATTTAATTAATTGAATAAACTTTTTATACATTTCTGTAAAATAATTAAATCATAATTAGAACTGTAGTAGTTTTAATGATTCAATAATAAATTTTAATTTTGAATGAATCAGCTGAGTCTGGTCTCGTATCGAGTAATATAATCGATAAAATTTCAGATCTACGATATGGAGTTTATGGTCGACAACACGACGCTGGGCTTCCTCGTGAGCGAGGCGGAGGGCAACCTAGCGCTGTTCATGTACCAGCCGCAGGCGAGGGAGAGCTACGGAGGTATATTGTTACGCTCATGGAATTACTTTCAATACAGTCAGCCCTTTATATACTACTATACATCTTTACCTGATGATTCCATAAGCAACTAGGGGATAGTTCCGGTGGTGGCTTCGGAGACCGATCCGAGAACAGCAGTAGCTGCCTCAACGCTGACATACCCGATTAGCTGCAGTTGCTGCGTTGGGCTAGCACCTTAAACCATGCGCTGTCGTGAAATCTAAGACTGTCCGTTTCAATACCCTAAAGATCGGAAAAAATGTTAAAATAAATAATATCCATGATTCTTTTGATCACGCTTAGGCGGCTTTGAAAAAATGTTTTGCGTTTCAAAGCCCGATTTTTAAGGAAGGTTGTGAATGATGTGAGCAATTATGGGGCGGATGAAACTGCGTGGCACAGCTAGTGTATTAATATCTATTTCAATTTAAGATGTTTTATATTTTGTAATAATTCGGCTCGGATCTGAAAAGATCAGGCGTCAATAAATATATATTTTCAATGCTAAGATAACATGTGAAGCAAAACATCGTGAGGTAACCTGCATGCTTGATGAGATTAAAGTATTTATGGGTATTTGACACGCCGCTAGCGCATAGGTAAATTGTGGCCTATGATCGGGATGCAGAATTACATTAGATAATTAATTGGTTATAAGTGTAGGTTGCTGTACGATTACTTAGTTAAGACTATATATAACCTCAGATCAAGTAAAAAAAGGTAGATAGCGCACGTGGAACAAGAAAGTGAAGCCACTTTTTTTAGTATGTGTGAGTGAATGAAGGGTTACCATTTTTTTTAAATATCCCTTAAAATTGCATATTAATATAAATAGGTAATAAGTGAATGCGACCGTGAATATTTTTATAAAATACAATAATATTACACACACATATATATATATATATATATATATATATATATATATATATATCTATCTAATTGACACAATTGCTTTATTTATTTATTTATTCCCATGAATGTAGTAAATACATAGGTGATATTAAAAAAGAATTAAACAAGTTCTATATACAATTAAATAAACTCGATAAATACAACATGTCATTAAAATCATTGTCAGAGAATATCAGTTTCAAAATAATTGATTATAATGGTAATTAGAAAGTCACATTTTATCAATACACAATTTAAATTAAATACATAATATGTCGTTTTCCATAAAAAAAAAAAAAACATTTAAATTATAAAAACATTTCTCTGCAAGGCACGCTGTTACATTTTTTTTAATTTATAAAATGGTAAATCTTTAAATTTATAAATAATTAAATAGATAGTCCCGTTGTGGGTGCGTGAGTCCCAAAAAAAAATACAACATAGGTTATACGAGGTCATTTCGATTCAGTCATAGAGCGATCATAATAAAATAATAATTATGTCACTTGTGTACTTAATTATTTTGCTATGGCTTTGCCTGCAATTGACTTACCCACTATTGGGCTATTAGAAATACTAACTTCTGGCAACACTCTCCCGATACGTCATTTCGGGGCAATAATATTATTTATGTTGATTAACCTCAAAATGGTGTTAAAATATCTTAAAAGAAAATAGTCTTCTTGTGTTTATTTATGTGTGAAACGATATTTCTTCAGACTCTTTGGTCACTTTTGTATTGTTTTTACACCATAAAATTACACAAAAGTGTATTTTTTGGCAAATTTACTGCACGGCGACTCATAAGATACTACTACTCACACATACAAAAATGAGCTTAGTTTTGGTGCATGTGTGTGCGTGAGCGCGTGTATTTACATGAAAGGAGCTGAGTTTTGTGGCTTCAGTATTAGCAAAGGCCGTGCGTCATCTATCTTTTTTTACTTCATCTGAGTATATAACTTAAGTAAATCGTGCATTAACTTACAACTCACACGTAGCATTGACGTAGGTCTTACTCTATAAATAGTTTAGACTTTAACTTTGACTATAAATGCAGATTAAATATACGTCATTATGACACGTAACAACATCCTCGCCTGATTCCGAGGACTTGTTCTCAGCTATGTGAATTATAAGGATTGCTTGTTCATGGTAACGCTAACAACGAATGTAATTGTCAGGCCAGCGTCTGATCCGCAAGTGCGATTACCATCTGGGGCAGCCCGTGCACGCCATGTTGCGGCTGGCGGCGCGCCCGCTCGGAACGAACGCGTCTGCCGCGCGACGCCACGTCACCATGTTCAGTGAGTCACCATAGAAACAATTTACACTAATAGATCAACATAACAAACACTATAGAAACAAAACTATAAGCGAAGTATACCGATTATTGTTTTGTTTCTATATTCATGTTTTTATGATTTAAATTCTGGAAATTTATAAATATAATAATGTTACTAAGAGAAAATTGCTAAGAGAGTATATTATCTTAGAAATGGTACTTGTAGATTCCTGTTTCGCTATATTTTTTGTAAACATTAAACAAAATATTTGTTTCAATTTTAAAACCGATACATACATAACCGCTACAGGATTAAAATATGACATAATATTATAAATCGATTTAAAGTTTTTTTTAACAATGTTTTGTATTGCGAGAAGAGCGTACCTATCCGATGAGTGTTTATTTTATTAGAAACTTTTTTATTGACTTCTTTTGTTTGACCTATTTCAAATATAAAAGTTATCTACGAAATGATGATATATTGATTTCAATGTAACTTGCAGCGACTTTGGACGGAGGGCTGGGCTACGTGCTGCCCGTTTCGGAGAAGGTGTACCGGCGGCTGCTGATGTTGCAGAACGTCATGAACAACTACTGCTGCCACATCGCCGGCCTCAACCCCAGGGCTCACAGGTGAATATTGCTCTGTTACCAGTAATTTGTACCGTTACCAATAATTTGCACCGTTACCAATAATTTGCACCGTTACCAATAGTTTGCACCGTTACCAATCATTTGTACCGTTACCAATAATTTGCACCGTTATCAAAAATTTGCACCGTTACCAATAATTTGCACCGTTACCAATAATTTACACCGTTACTAATAATTCGCACCGTTACCAATAATTTGCACCGTCAACAATAATTTGCACCGTTACTAATAAATCGCACCGTTACCAATAATTTGCACCGTCAACAATAATTTGCACCGTCAACAATAATTCGCACCGTTACCAATAATTTGCACCGTCAACAATAATTTGCACCGTTACCACCGTTAGGCTAGGGAAAAAAAGTAACTGAACCGGCCATAACAGTAGGGCGGATATGGGATATCGAATATTCGGCTTGCCATTGGCCAGATTTTATTTTATCAGTTTAAAAGTTTTGACGATTTCATATTATGTTTGCATGACTTACTTCTACCTGAAATAAGTAGCGTTAAAATGTACTATTCGTTATCCGGCTGGATTTCACGCATTTATCCGCTATCTGGCCGTATAGCAAAATGGGTGCTGAATAGGCCCGATACCGGAGGGTAACCTGATTTCCTTTTTATCCGATTTTTACGGCCCTGCATATTATATCAACTACTTAATAACCGTTCGCTTAAAAAATCGTAATATTTTTTTAATGGCGAATTTAAACGCCTTGGACATTGTTGAGCTATCCTTGTAAACTTGTTCAAACAAGTTTCAAGGTTTATTATTAAGATATGCGTCTATGAACTCAAGTTCATAGACGCATATCTTAATAATAAAAAAGCCTTATACACTACGATAAAGGCATAACAAGTATTTTTTATTGTAATGAGATTTGCGTAAACAGAGTATAAGTCTGTATAGTATCTTTATCTTTATACATATAATTCTTCTGTGCGTGTGTATGTCCCTG
Organism: Helleia helle; assembly: GCA_963853865.1. Lineage (NCBI taxonomy): Eukaryota > Metazoa > Arthropoda > Insecta > Lepidoptera > Lycaenidae > Helleia > Helleia helle. The sequence continues at coordinate 7,463,979 of OY971419.1, forward strand.
AACTCCTCCTAAGCGGCTGGACCGATCTTGATGAAATTTTTTGTGTGAGTTCAAGGGATTCGAGGATGGTTTAGATTCACAAAAAAAAATATTTTGTACAGGACAACGTCTGTCGGTGCCACTAGTCTTTATATATATAATTCTTCTGTGCGTGTGTATGTCACTGAACTCCTCCTAAGCGTCTGGACCGATCTTGATGAAATTTTTTGTGTGAGTTCAAGGGGATTCGAGAATGGTTTAGATTCACAAAAAAAATATTTTGTACAGGACAACGTCTGTCGGGGCCACTAGTATATTATAATTTCTTAGCCTTACAATTTATTGTTTTTTAATGTTGACGCGAATTTCACTCATTTAATAATGAACCAATTTTTACGGATTTTATCGCAGTTTATTAAGATTTTTACTTACAATTTATGTAAGAATTTTATATTTTTGTAAAAATAATAACTTCCTCATTATTAATGGATATTATCGTGGTTTATTAAGATTCTTATATGAATGAAGTTTTGGAAACTTGGAATAATAATATTATGATTTCCATAGACATTATAGTATACGCATAGTATACGCGAAAATCATAATAGTTCTACTGAACACAATAATAACAATAAATTATTTTTAAAAACAAGTAGTTACTTACCAATCATACAGATTGTATATGAATACCTATTTATTAATATTTATTTCTGTTTTGTGTCTTGATAAATGTCGGTAATGTTGATGTTGATTATAATGAAACAACTGTTTACGGATTTTATCGCGGTACTTTAAGATTTTGATATGCCCGACGTTACGGATAACTGGAATAATGTTATGATTTCCCCGTAAACATTATAAAACAATTGTTATACGTATGTATTTATATTATTGACGTGACAACGTCTTATAATTCGATGGAGCCGGCTGCACGAACGAAAAAAGATGACGTATGCGGCGTTACCTCGCTCTGAGGCGTTCCATTTTCTTATGACGTTGTCACGTTTTACAGAAAACCGATTTTTTTAACATAGCAAGTACCTAATTACCAGTGACACAGATACAAAAAAAAGTGTGTGCGTACAAAGTACACGACATGTGTACTTTGTACACATGTAGAAGTGAAACTTATTTAGAAAACTAATTTTCAAATCTCGTTTATTATACTAATCTAAAGCTTTAAATTTCCGAGACTTGCGATGCGACGTTCGCTCTATTTCTTTCTCTCTCTCTCTCGATCTTTCTCACTCACTTGCTCCCTACTCTCACTCCATGGCTATGTGCTTTATACTACGTTCGCCCTTTCTCACTCTATCTCAATCAGTCTCAATCACTCTCTCCCTCTTCTTGGACAAAAACGTTGCACGTTTCATTCGTAAAAATTTTACCCTCTTGCGCACCAAGAAGTTTCACTTCAAAAATATATTTGTCACGTATCTTGATGTTGTGTTTTAGAACGTACAAGAGCGCGCGGCGTGGAGTGGGCAGCGCGCCGGCGCGAGGCGTGCTGGACGGAGACCTGGTCGCGCTCTACACCTGCATGCCCGCCGTCGACCAGCATGATGTGAGTTCAGGGCCAACGTCGCCCATACTATTAGTAGCGAGATACGGACGAATGAAGGCAAATTTCGCCCATGGATGTCGCCGAACATAGAAGTAATTGCCCGAATGCTTATCTGACCTATCGTACCTGTCCCACTCATGTCGGAGTTACGTCAGAGAGCGAGACGTTTTTATAGCATAGGAGGTCAATCGAAGCAGAGCAGTCGAAGCCTTTTGGCGACTATCGACGCCCATACACATCCGCACAACCAGAGATTCTGCAGATGCGTTGCCCTCCTTTTCCCTATCCCCCCAATGGGCCACCGGAAACTGACAAACCACACGAAACGCGACATAGCTGTCACTTGATGTCGGTATTATGGGAGCGAGAGTTACCACCCCGGTCGTGCCGGCCCAATTCGGCTGAAAACAGCAATGGCACTACCTCTTACTCTGGTAAAGTCTGCCCCTTATACAAAATGCTTTGTATATGCTGAAAACTCTGTAAAACTGAGTCCAATAACGGTAAGTAATTTATGTTACTATACTCCATACACGTTTCTATTAGTACTAGTAACGTATATGAGGTAGGTCTACTAACTACTAGAAACGACTATCACCACTATTGAGTATTATTTATGACGCTCAAATGAAAATTATGTGATAATCTAGCTATGTATATTTGTTACAGATCGCGAAGAAGATAGGTACGAGGGTGGATGAAATAATGGCTGACCTATTTGACATTGACAGACTGACTGCGCACTTTTAATATAGGAATTACTTTGTACATAATAAACTGATTGACAAGTGTGTTACGAGTTTTATTAACCGACTTCAAAAAAAGGAGGTCCTCAATTCGTCTATGTTTTTTTTTTTTTTTTTGTATGTATGTGACACGATATCTCCGCCGTTTGTGAATGGATTTCGATGGTTATTTTATTGTTTCAAAGCTGGTGTTTCCAATTTGGTCCCATATTAATTTTATTAAGATCTGACAAGCCATTTTTTAGTTATTCCCAATAATGCCTATTTGGTTGGTTTCGTTTACCTTGATGATATGATCATTTTATTACATGTCGATGTAACAATTATATAGGATGCTTTGGTAGCACACCATAGTATGTCGCGGTCATCGTAATCATCATCATCATCACCATCATCATCCTTTATCCATCCACTGCTGAACATGCCTCCTTCAATGAACGCCAAGACGACGAATTTCGGAATCACTAAAAATTCAGAAATAAAATCATTTTACAAAAAATTAAAACCGCCTTCAAAAATACTAAACTAAAAAGTAATAAAATAACAGTTTCTTTAATTTTTGTGCTTACAACATATAATCAACTTAATCTTCTACTAATGTACTTTTGGAGTCGGTGTCAGCCAAGGTAGGTAGGTAGGTAATGTATAGCAACAAATACGACACCGACTCCAAAAGTAACTATAATGACGTGGTAAACGCAAAGTTTGTACATTAGTAGAAGATTAAGTTGATTATATGTTGTAAGCACAAACATTAAAGAAACTGTTATTTTATTACTTTTTAGTTTAGTATTTTTGAAGGCGGTTTTAATTTTTTGTAAAATGATTTTATTTTACCCTTCGATCTCTCTCTCTCTATCTATTTAAGAGCCTTGCTCTTGTCGGTGGAGCAGTCTTCCATACTCCATAATTTGGGCGCTCAGAACGGTGGTTGCCCCACTTGCCATCCGTTCCGCAGTACAATGACCAATTTCTTGCTCGTTGATCTCTATTCCAGAGCCCTACCGGAATTCATATCCTCTAGCCAGCACTGATACCGCTGCTGTCCGGTATGATTAGGGGGGGTGGGGGCGCTTTATAGTAACCGTATAGGTTAGCCGTTAGCCGATCCCACTGGATTACCCACTACATCCTGGTAATCTTGTCGCTACTAGGTCGGGGACTGCTTATTCGTATATTAGCAGCTAACAACCATATCTGATGGCCTTTCCACTATTAGCCACCTGTGGACCCCGTAGATAGCCTGCAGCTCAGCGTCTACAAGCCTCGACTAATATATAAAAACAGAAGCAGTGGAAAATTGATAGCCATATAAAGTTGGTCGTCACGAGTCACAATATTTCGTTTCTTTTTTTTATGTTACTTGGATAGGCAAACTGGCAAACGTACCACCTGATGGTAAGTGGTCGACGTCACCCATGAACATAAACTAGTATACCTGGAACGAGCCCAGGCAACTTATTTATGTGTTGCCTTCTCTCCGAAACAGCAAAGCTGTTTCACACAAATATTTCGTATATATGTATATTATAATAGAATTCATAATTAATACAACTAGTGACGTGACGTCAGCGTCATGTCGTCTGCTGTCACGGCATTTGAGTCTGTTTTACTGTATAATTCTTGGCATTTGAATGATCACAAATTAGCTTATAGCTGTAACTCTGGTTGTTTCAACTCCACCAAATAAGCTAGGTTTCTCTTCTGGTAAACAGTGATCTAATATCAAAATGTAATACACCATCTTAATTTACCTTTGGAAAATAATCTAACTATCGATTTTTTTTTAACGCCGGGAAATGCTCTGAGGCATCCCGCGGGTGAGTGGGTCTCCCCGGGCGGGTATGTGGGAGTCGCTACACCCGAAAGCTGGTAAGTGCCAACCCGGTGAGTGTCACCAATGCCGCCTTTGGTGAGGTGCCCGGATCTGTTGAGCATACCGGGCACTACGACGGCTAGTCAGTTCCTCAGGGGACCGACGCCACCTCCACATAGGGGTTGTCCCGCACCACATAACAACCCCTCCCAACGTCGGGACAATACAATCGGCTCAATTAGCTTCGCCCAAGGTGCTGGGCTCACCCTAGGCTACTGAGCTCCACCGCCACGTCAAGGCCTGAACCATGGTGGGGATCCACTGCCCCTGCTTTAGTCCCGAAAGTGAAAAAATGACAAATTACCCGTTTTATACAGTTATAATAATAAAACTAACCATGTATGTAACAAAATAATAATAATAATAATTGGAAACGTGATAAACTATAAACCAATTAAATTAATTAAATACTAAAAAAGTTTCAAATAAATTTGTAATTACACCATAGCTCAGTCAAAAATAATACTCGTAGATCCAATCTATAACATTTTGTCAGTGGTATTGTAGCTACAAAGAATGTACTGTACGACTTCCTGATCTGATCAATTTCGACAATGCCAGCGAGGAACAATAGAGCAATTATAACGGTGCGTATCTTTGGCATCAACGTTCATATTTCCGTTTTTGCTGGACTAATAAAATTCGACATTAATACGAACTAATTTAGCATTTATTATATACCACAAATTATACACAGATTATTAGACTTTATAATTTATGTTTGATGAGCATCAGACTGATGCACCAAGGTGCACGCTGTTCTACTTATACAAACTTGAGTTATGTCTTTTTCAAACTTTTAGCAAATTAAACACAGCTTGAGTACATACTGTGCAAATATTTGCACGAATATAAATTAATATAATATGGAAATTGGAAAGTGAAGAGGTTATGTGTTATTTTAGAGTACTTTTTATAGTCTTTTTATAACTATTATAAAAAAGACATCATCATCATCAGCGTTTATCCGTCCACTGCTGAACATAGGCCTTCCTCAAAAAAGACATAGAAGAGAAATATTAGATCGGAAGAAAAAAATATTGGTTTTTATTTTTTAATATACTTATATCATAATTAGACGCTCTGATTCATAGTGACTCGTAGACCGTAGAGTTATTAAGTTTTATTCATTTACTCTGGGGAAGTTTAAATAAACTCGAAATTGTATTAGACTTGTTTTATTTATTGAGATTAATTATGCCCTAGGGAATATATTTGTAGAGAAACGAACTAATGTCGGCTTATTAACTAAGTATTGCTCGCAGCTTTGCCCTTCATATTTTAATAACCATTCAGCGATGGGCTGTGAATAATGACTTTTTTATAGTTTATAGGCCTTATTTATTGCAGTTTTATGAAAAACTGTCCATTATAATGGAGGTTCGTAATCTATCCATCATTCATGACTTGAGCGATAAAAATACGGACAATTTCTTGTATTGTCGCTAGCGTATTTTGATAATCCAACCAACAGTTCTAGAGGGAGTAGTCCATTTTGAGGTTCTATATAGGTTATTTAATAAGAAATGACCCACGTAAGGCTGGTCCCACCTAGGAACAGGTGGTATGGTCTGGTAGTGTACCTAAATGATTTTTCACAGCCATAAAAAGTATTAACGCTATTGAAAACTCACAATGGGTTTTTTTTACGTTTTCATAAAATGTTACTACGGGTCACACGAATATAGACTTAGCTTATCCTACTGATATTTTAAACGCGATAGTTTGTAAGAACATACATTATGTTTGTTACACTTTCACGCAAAAACTACGGAATGAATTTTAATGAAACTTTACAATAACATACCTTATAAATCAGAATAACATATAGGCTATAATTTGTTCCCTTACTCCCGCGGGAATGGAAAGTACGCGAGTAAAACCGCGGAGCAGTACTAGTAGTTAATAAAGCATTTATTTTATTTCATATAATTATTGTTATCATACAAATTGTTATCACCCTAATAACCGTGGCGTTCCTGCAGCAGAAGCTGGACGTGATGGAAGAGCTGTCCGCTGTTCAGATCTGCACAACGAACTTCAGCTTAGATGACATCGCCGCTGCCAAGGTGCTGTTGTACAAGTCACTTAACAAGAGTGACCAGATGGTGTCCCGCCGGCGTGACGAGACAAAGAAGAGTGTGCAGGATATCATCACGTTGCTGAAGGAGACCAACCTCGTCGACGTACCGACGTTTGTGGCTAAGGACTTGACAAAGCTCCCTGCCACCTTCGACCATGTCGACGTCGACGTCGTCGTCGAGCCTGCTGGGTTGTCTAGTAGATGTGCAGAAGAGACTCGATGCATCCCAGAATACTGTTGCTGATTTGCGCAATGAACTCACAGAGTTGCGTAAATCGGTAGTAGTTACTGGGTCACCATCTAATGATTTATCGGGCGTCAGCTTCGCGCCAGCAGTTTTGTCTTCACCGTCACCGATGAACGCTGAGTCTCCCCCCGCGACCCCGCTCCTACCCCTGCAGCTCCTTCTCGTGCTGCACGAAACTCCCGACCAGCTGTCCCGGTGCCTGTGTCTGCGAGGAATGAGAATCTCGCTAACAACACTATCGTGAGTGGTATACCAGTTACGAAGCCCTTGCCTGAGAAGTCATCGAAGCGGGCTGATGACGAAGTTTTTATGACGGTGCAAGGAAGGAAGCGCCGTCATAAGGCTAGCAAGAACCGCTGGGGCACGGCTCCCATGGAGCCCAACAGTATACGTGCTGCAGCACCGAACACCCCGGTGTATATCTCCCACCTACACCACTGAGGCGAAACACATCGTGGAGTACGTGCGCCAAAGGACCAAGTACACAGGGAGAGTGCAGCTTCTGGAGTCGCGCCGCAACGTCAACTTCAAGGCGTTCGTGGTGCGAGTGCGACATGTTTTTTGGACCTCGTCATGCAGGAGGACTTCTGGCCACAGGGCCTGGTGTTCCGCCGCTTCCGTGGACAAGTACCACAGGAACGCACTCAGACTTAAGTGCAAGTGAAGTGTTACTAACATAGTTTTAAGTTTTATTTACTAACAACATTTGTTTATAATTATGTATAATTAGGTTAAGGTTTTATCTATGGGGCTATGCAGCCTGAAAATAAAGGTTATTACTTATTATTATTATTTAATTATTTTCAGTTTATTTAAGCTGATGAATAACTTGATAAAAACGACTCTCACAACTAATAATTTGAGATATTTTTTTTATGCTACAAGGAGGCAATCGAGAGCAGTCGGAGCCTTATAATGACTACCGCCGTCCATAGACGCACAACCACGTTATGCAAATGTGTTGCCCCCCTTTTCCCTATCCCCCCCAATGGACCACCGGAAACTCACACATCGCACGAAACGCGCCAGCATAGCTGTCACTTGAAGCCGGTATTATGTGAGCGAGAGGTACCACCCTGGTCGTGCCTGCCCAATTCGGCTACAAAGCAGCATGGTACTACCTCTTACAAAACTATCTTAAATATTATGATGGAATACCTTTTGTTTTAATGAAACCATTTTTTGTTATAATATTTGGATAATAAGAAGCCTAGATTTGAAGCGCTCCAATTAAAAACCATAATCAGATAAAAATAAATGAATCTGAGGGACATTTATGTAAGAGCTAAGTTGAGATCACACTAGCGCAACTTTAACGCAAGTGCGTTCTGTTCTTCGAATATTAGTTATGTTACTCGACGAAGAAGGCTGAACAAAGATTGGAGTATAATAATATGTTACTGGCAATATGTATAATTCAGGTATTATATACAATACCTAGGCAATGCATAGAATACCTAGGGCGCCCAGGCACCGTACCATGGTTTAGGCATTGTCGTGGCGGTGGGGCTCAGTAGCCTAGACCTGAACCATAGTGGGTGCTTAACATAGGCGTCCTTCAATGGACGCCAAGCCGACCGATCCTTTGCCACTCGCATCCAACACGGATCGGCCACCGCACGGAGAACGTCTTCCCCCCTGGTTAATGACCGACCAACACTTCGTCTACCTAAACGCAGCCTCCACTCTTAAACCTTATTGGCCTATCGGCCATCCGTTCTTCACAGTATAATGGTACGTTATCACTGAGTGATATAATATAGGCTTTAAATATTCATCAGTTCTAACTCGGAAGAGCTGATATGAAGAAAATAAGCTCTGTAGTGTGAACAGACCTTAACTTTATAGTATAGGAGCTAGCAACTTTTTCGAGAAAGAATTTAAGGTCAGCTGATTTTTTGACATGTCGTCCTTCTTGCACTTTCGGTTAGAGTCTGGGCTATCTGGCTGGCGGTAGCGGTTGCTTTCTTAGTGCGCATCCTACCTGTCCAGGTAATAATCCTGGATTTTAAAAACATTTTAGAAGGCGTAATTTTTATTTTTTTGTTTTTAAATAAGTCTACCTGACATACTTTTTTTATTGCCAGACATTTTTGACAATATTAACTACGTGCCATACGCGATTTTTTTTTTATAAAATTTTTTAAGTATTTTATAATTTCTGTAATTTTAATATTACGTTATTTAAAGATAAGAAAAACTTAAAATAAATTTGCCAGACATTAATTCGATTGTTAAGCCCCATCATTTCGCAGCTGAACAACGCAGACGTTGTTATACGCTGTTCTGATTCTGATATTTTAATTATACTTCTGGGAAATATGGATCACCTGAAAGCATCTTTGAAAATTTGGATAAATATGGGTGTTGGAAATCATCAGCGTTACATAAACATCAATGAATTACACCGAATTCTTGGTGACTCTTTATGCAAAGCTTTACCATGCTTCCACGCAATAACCGGATGTGATTACACGCCAGCTTTTTTTAGAAAAGGCAAAGTTGAGCCTTTTAAAATATTAGAAAATTCTAAAGAATACCAGTTAGCTTTTGATAATATAATTACGGATGACGAAGAAGTACTTGAAACTACGTTTGTAACTCTGGAGAAATTTATTTGTCAAATGTATGGTTAGTTAAAAATTGTTCCAATGTTAATGATGTTCGATTTCATTTATTTTCAAGTACGTTTAAGTCAAAAAAATCAGCTGAGAACTTCGACAAAAAATTTCGAAACTTAGACTCATCCAGTTTATCACCCTGTAAAGCGGAATTGCAACAGCATTTATTGAAGGTTCGTTACGTGACGAAAATTTGGAGAAATGCTCACTCAAAACATCCAACATCTTTATCTCCAATGGCTTTCGGTTGGACCATTAACGGTGACAAATATGATTTTGTCTGGTTTTTGGGAGATCAATTACCATCCTCAGTTGCAGATATTATTGTTCAAAGTAAGTGTGAAATTGATGTTTTGATTAATATCAATAATAACTAAAATGTTTTATAACGAACAAGAAGAATTACACTGTTTATTTTTTTCTGTTGCAGGTGATAGAGTCTTAGAAGATAACGAAAGTTGGGAACTTTCGTTATCGAAGATGATATGAATGACACTGACAAAGACAGCGACGATGATGATGATGATTATCAAGATGCCTCTTTTTTTGTGACGTCACTATAGGCTGAAACAACTTGAAAAACTTAATATTAATTATTTATAATTTACATTTAGTACATAATCAGAACAATTTAAATAAAAATGTTGTTTTTTAAATTTTAATCTAATTTTATATGTATTCCTTTTTATGCTTAATTTTTTTTAAACTTGCTCTGACTAGTATGATTTTTTTTTAATTATATGTACAGTGACAAGTAATTTACTTTTGTAATGGTTCTCTGTATCATTCTCGACTTATTCTGCAACTGTCTCTCTCGGACTACTAGCATTATACTGCAATACTTTTCATGACTTTTTCATTTTAATTCAAGACTTAACAATCGAATTAATGTCTGGCAAATTTATTTTAAGTTTTTCTTATCTTTAAATAACATAATATTAAAATTACAGACATTATAAAATACTTTGAAATTTTTATAAAAAAAAAAATCGCGTATGGCACGTAGTTAATATTGTCAAAAATGTCTGGCAATAAAAAAAGTATGTCAGGTAGACTTATTTAAAAACAAAAAAATAAAAATTACGCCTTCTAAAATGTTTTTAAAATCCAGGATTATTACCTGGACAAGTAGGATGCGCACTAATGAACGCAACCGCTATCGCCCGCGCCAGCCAGATAGCCCAGACTCTAACCGAAAATGCAAGAAGGACGACATATCACAAAATCAGCTGAACTAAAATTCTTACTTTTCAAACGTTGCTAGCTCCCGTACTATTACAATGCTGAGATAATCATTCCACGAATAATGGAGTAATGAACCTCGATGACTTGCAATACGCCTTGATCTAGTGGCACGGCATTTTTTATGTGACTGTAAAAAGATGCGACGGTGTCGAGGTGATTATCACTCGTCCGTGTAACTGAGGCCTGTTTCAGAAATAAGTAGGCCGTTGGAGTTTACTCTTGTCATCATCATCATCATCATCAGCCTCTATCCGTCCACTGCTGAACATAGGCCTCCCTCAATGAACGCCAAGACGGCCGATCCCTCTCACTCTTGTGCTGTTATAAAAACATGTACGCACGCGATTTAGTAGAGATATGGAAACATTTTTTCTTTTACGCCGGGAAATGCTCTGATGCATCCCGCCGGGGGACTGGGTCTCGCCACGCGGGTATGTGGGACTCACTGCGCCCGAAAGCTGGTAAGTGGACGCAGCTCTACCCACTAAATCCGGCGAGTGCCACCAATGCCGCCTTTGGTGAGGTGCCCCGGATCTGTTGAGCAAACCGGGCACCTCGACGGCTAGTCAGTCCCTCAAGGGACCACCTCCACAGACGTGGCGTCGGGATAGTGCTATGGGGTGAGGTCTCATCCTCGCCCCTTGTCCCCCTGTCCTTTTGTCCCCTCTTTTTATAAGAGGGGCACAAACAGAAGCTCCCTCGGCTCAACTTGCTTCGCCCAAGGTGCTGGGTTCACCGTAGGCTACTGAGCCCCACGACAAGGCTTGAACCATGGTGGGGAGAGATACGAAAACTGGCATAGTAATCAACGTTATCAAAGAACATCGAGCGTACAACCGGATAGAGTCGCAATGTGAGCCATAACATTCCGAAACTAGTTAGTGATTTGTAACTGACGTTATAGCAATTCAACCAACCAGTATATACAGTACGTCCCATCGGCAATCATCCATCAATGGCCATCAGTTGCCCAATGAGAGCGCAGAACCAGCGCAGCGTTACAACACAAATTTGGCGGATTTGTTTTCATGCAAAACACATAATGTTACCACCCTATTCCGGTTATATTATGTAGCTCGGTAGCTCGATGCCTAAGAATATACTTAATATTACTCTGGTCATTTATTGTGTCCCTTTCAATTGTCAATAATAAGGCACATCTGGTCATTTATTGTGTCCCTTTCAATTGTCAATAATAAGGCACATGCCCTTCTTTCACCTCCCTTACTTTTACGGAAGAAATAAACAACATGATACACGGCCCATGGGTATTATCACGTGGCAATGGCATCACTTCCACTGAATTCTAAATTCTAAATCCTTAAATACTGTCATATAGCTAATAAGTTAGTTTAGGACATAAGCTACTCAAAAACTGTTGCCCGCAGTTTCGCCCGCGTTAACTTAAATTTACAGCCGTCTCTGGATTGATGGTGATTATTTTTGCAGGCAAAGTTACTCCTTATAGCATCAGCTATCTGCCAGTGAAAGTCCCGTCAAAATTGGCCCAGCCGTTTCAGAGATTAGCCGGAACAAACAGCCAGACAGATAGTTGACCGTGACAACGTCATAAGAAAAAATTTTTTTTCTTTAGCGCCAGGAAATGCTCTGAGGCATCCCGCGGGGGACTGGGTCTCGCCACGCGGGTATGTGGGACTCACTGCGCCCGAAAGCTGGTAAGTGGACGCAGCTCTACCCACTAAATCCGGCGAGTGCCACCAATGCCGCCTTTGGTGAGGTGCCCCGGATCTAGTAAACAAACATGGCACCTCGACGGCTAGTCAGTCCCGCAAGGGACCGACGTCACCTCCACAGAGGGGTTGTCCCGCACCACAGAACAACCCCTCCCAACGTCGGGACAGTACAATGGCAATGGCAACCTTGACCCCATGCTCTTCTGTCCCCTCTTCTTATATACAAAGAGCCCCCTCGGCCCAATTCGCTTCGCCCAAGGTGCAACGGCTCACCCTAGGTTACTGAGCTCCACCGCCACGACAAGGCCTGAAACATGGTGGGGAATTTTATTTATTTCTAGATTAACAGCTTAATACTGTATACGACTATCTAAAAGCGTAGACTATAAAAGGCGAAACGAGAAAAGATAAATTAGATCAGGAACGTATTACCCTTATTTTTGCAAAACTGGTGTATTACATTACAAAACAAATGGCTGACTATCATGTAACAATATACATAACTATAACGCAAGAAGCTATGGGAAATGGATTTTAATAACATTTATATAATCCGTGACAAACCTCACAGTTACATTTAAAGAAAGTAGTTCTATAGTTTTAAAAACAAAACACGTATTATATAATGTAGATATTTTGTTAGGGTGTATCAATTCATTAACAATTTATTAGATCGATGTGTGTATTGTAACTTAATAAGCGCATGTTTCAAGTTACATTGGTCGATCAAGATTAAAAAGGAAAGGTATGCGTCTGTACAGTGTACAGTCAAAAGTGATACCATTTAAGGAATTTATTACCCATTTTGTAAGATGCTGGATATTATTGTAAAGGTAAAACAGATTTTTATTAACATCTACTTCCTCAAAAGGCACTATGTGATAATAAGTATTCAAACAAATATCTTTCATAGTTAGGATTAGCTTAAATTCTAGTTTAATATTTTATTCGACAGTTATAGTAGTACTGATATTGATAAAGAGCATAAAATATCTTATTTTATTTTTCCTTTAATTTTTATCCTATTTTATTTCTTACTAGCTGTTGCCCGCAGCTTCGCCCGCGTTAACTTATATTTACAGCCGTATTGATGATAAAGCCTAAATTACTCCATATAACATAAGCTATCTGCCAGTGAAAGTCCGATCAAAATCGGCCCAGATGTTTTAGAGATTAACCGGAACAAACAGACAGACAGACAGACAAAAATTGTAAAACGTGTTCTTTTGGCATATTTCCCGTCTATACATCCATATACATTCAATAAAAAGCTTATTTTAAAAATTTAAGGTTATTTTAATATTACAAACAGATACTCTAGATTGATTTATCTGTATAGATGAAGTGATGACTATCGTCAACCCGGTGACGTATATGAAAGTAGTTACATAAATAAGATACATTAGATAAACATAATAAAATTAACTTATTGTGATATAAAAATATGTTTATAATAAAAATAAAAAATAAATCAAAGTAGTCTAGCCAAGTGTTACAAAATAATGTGATTGACAAAAAAATCGCTTTGATGCAAAATAGCGTGGGATTCTAATTGACATCGATTGTTATTTTATTTTGCAAATAAAATATATATTTATGCAAGCCGATGTAACAAACAGTGCTTAAAATGTATTATGACATTCACATACTAAGTACTCACTTGCCAAATTACTAGAGTTTTTCGGCGATAAAGTCATATGTACGAAGCTCAAGGACTGCCAGTATTATTACAATCAACTATTATTGATTCATAGTGTTCATCTAAACATGCATTGATCCGATCAATTATCAAATTTGCACTATGAACAACATTCCCCCTTTATCCTAATCCATATTATTATGTCCTGAAAAAAGTACTTTGGTAAGCCAAAGGCAATTATTTCTACATATTTAATATTTTTTTTCGATCAAACTTTTTTTATTATAAAGACTCTAAATAATCTCAATTATAAAAGTGAATAAATAGTTTTAATAATAATAATTAAAATATATAATTTAACTTTCAATTAATTATATCGCATTGCTTTTCTTGTGGCAAAGTTTGGTAAATGGCAACATTGGTACAACTGCTGAAAAATAAATTAAATAGAATGCGTTCAAAATTGGAACCTGTCACTTTTCTATATAATGGCGCGTTGCAATTGTGACATCACAGTTTGTATAGAGCCGTTAAGATTTACACCATAAAATGTACGCACTTCAGGCATATGTGAGTGTTCTTATAATTAAACTACCTACTAGTATAATTTAAATTGTGATTGATTATGTCAATGTGTTAATACAAGTGATTAAGCGGGAAGAGTGTTTAAATTTTATTGTCGTTTAAATTGTTCCTATGACGTAATAGAATTGCCGACGTACAATTTTATCTCCCGTAATTGCCTCTGGAAGAAGTAATAAAATGCTCATTACAGTACTATTTTAATATTATACTTGATTATATAATATTCCAATAATTTTCGTTAATATTTTTTTTGACTAATTTAATCTTATTAATTGAGTTTAAATTATAATTTCGTCTAGATTCTAGAAACATTTAATACGTCAGCAAATAATTTTTGATGTGGTCTAAGAAAAATTCTACACTATAAAAATTATAAAAGAAACTTGTTGTACTTAGCATTAATATATTTGAACCTAAACAAATAGCTCCTTTTCATTGAAAAGAAACGTACATGCCGTTTGACATATGCGAGTGAGCCATTTTAAATTAAAAAGTCCGCAATAAGTCGAGCGTTTAATTCCCGTAAATAAACAAGTCTTGCACTACATGCATGAAGCATACAGAGTGAGCCAACTGTAAAAAGCTTTAACAATATCAAATGTAAACACACGGTTGGATATTGCAAGCGTTTTTAGTTTATCACCAATTAAAACTGCAACACGTTTGTTTCATTACAAATGAAATTTAAACTAGTATCCCCCTAGACCTAGTGTTCTGGGGTTTGATTTCTAAAATACGTGATAATTATAATGAAATTGTTCGGAAAGCTACTGCATATTATTGTCCTCTTCTTGCTATACCACCAGTAAGTAATAAGGGAGATTTAGTTTTGGTATTGGTCATTAAATGTTTCAAACCAGCATTGTCTCTTTAATTAGAAAATGGTTATGATTATTTACATTCCAATTAATGTCCTATTTAATAACACTGCAATTTCACTAAAATACGTTCAGTAACTTTTAAGATTTTCATAAAAAAACATCCGTACATGTCTATTCATTCATTTTTTTTTATTTCGTATTATGACTTACTTCGTCGTAGGGTTTAGGTACAGTTATTTTTTTCTTTCATAACGAGCTACATGCTCGTAATTTAAGATTACAAAAGTAGAGTATATTTTATTCAAAGAAAACTTTCCTGGTTTACGAGAAAATAATGTAACGTACTCATAAGCTATAATATTATAGCTATTAAAATATTGGTGTAAATAAAGAAAATGATATTATAATTATATATTATTGGAGATTAAAAGAAGAGAAGGTTAAGAATATAAATATTTGATAACAGATATTTTATACAAAATCAATTTATATAAAGCCGTTTATTAAGATTTTTACAAGCCCGACGTTTCGGATACTTTACAGCAACCATGGTCACGGCAGGACTGAGGTGACACCCTCCATGGTTCAGGCCTTGTCGTGGCGGTGGGGCTCAGTAACTTGGGGTGAGCCGCTGCACCTTGGGCGAAGCGAATTGGGTCGAGGGGGCTTTTTGTACCCCTCTTATAAGAAGAGGGGACAAAACATAGGGATTGTTCCGTGGTGCGGGTGCCACCTCCACGGTGTCGGTCCCTTGCGGGACTGACTAGCCGTCGAGGTGCCCTGTTTGTTTATTAGATCCGGGGCACCTCACCAAAGGCAGCATTGGTGGCACGCGCCGGATTTTAGTGGGAAGAGCTGCGTCCACTTACCAGCTGTCGGGCGCAGCGAGTCCCACATACCCGCGTGGGGAGACCCACTCCCCCGCGGGATGTCTCAGAGCATTTTCCGGCGTTAAAGAAAAAAAAAGACTGAGGTGGCAGATGTCCTAACGTTACAAAGTTATTCGAAACTAGTCTATGATACATCATTATTTTAATAAGTCCTCTCTACGCAGAAAGTGCCAACTGTATTTTTAATCTGTGGTATATTATGCTTGGTTTTCGATTTAATTATTTTAATAATGGGATCCCAAGCAGGTGGTAAGAAAGAAATTCGCGCAAACATTAGAAAACAATTATATGAAGCCTCTAAAAGATAAGTATTTTTAATAAGTTTTAACGAGATTTTACACCCGTATTGCTCCTCTTGCGACATCTACTTAACAAGCTCTTATTTGTGATTCATTTCGAGCCGCTAGTTGAATGTAGCTACTTCATATTAATAAAGTATAACAGATGTTTTATTGCTATTATAAGTTATTAACTCTATACATTAGTGTATGCTATAACATATAAAGCCTATTTAATGAGATAAGTACAGCCTGACCAGAAATATATAAACCCTGCGTGGTGTCGCCACTGTATCTTTTTACGTCAATACAATATAGTATCGTCTATATATTATCTTTACTGGTCTATACAGAAATTAGTTCCGAAATTTTCCGCAATATGGCGAGGGTTTTTATTTTTCTGGTCAGGCTATAATAGAATAGGAATTTTCAAATGTTTTTGGTGCCGAGAGCCCTGCTCAGCAGCGGGAAGATGGGACGCTTATGTTTACAAAGTTTGCGCCACAAAATAGCTACTCAAGCTAGCATAGTGAAAAGTTAGATCTCAGTACTGCTTTAACCACTACGCCTCCGTCGGTGTTTCTAAGTATACAACTAATACTAATAAAACTGCGAGCTTACTTTTCATGTCTATTCTAGACAATGTAATAGAAAACGAGAACTTTTGGTACTTTATTTCCAAGCAATTATAATATGTTATAATGAAACCATTTTACGGAATTTAACCGCCGTTTCTTAAGTTTTTTATATGCACGACGTTTCGGATAGTTTACAGCAATCATAGCCTCGGGAGGACTATGGAACGTAAAAATCTGTAAAAAATGTTTAACATTAGAAAACAATTCAACTTTTTTTTTTCTTTAACGCCGGGAAATGCTCTGAGGCATTCCGCGGGGGAGTAGGTGGTAATCCGAAAGCTCGTAAGTGGACGCAGCTCTACCCACTAAAACCCGGCGAGGGCCACTAACGCCGCCTTTGGTGAGGTGCCCCGGATCTAATAAACAAACAGGGCACCTCAATGCTAGTCAGTCCCCCAAGGAACCGACACCACCTCCACAGAGGGGTTGCCTCGTACCACAGAACAACCCCTCCCAACATTACAATGGGGTGAGGTTCCCGTCCTCGTCCCTCGCCCCTGCTCTTTTGTCCCCTCTTCATAAAAGAGGGGTACAAAGAGCCCCCTCGGCTTAATTAGCTTTGCCTAAGGGTGAGCCCCACCGCCACGTCAAGGCCTGAACCATGGTGGGGATACTACTTTAATATGACCAAAACCTTAAATTGAGGAAAGATTAAAGAAGAAAAATTTAAATTGTAACAAATTTAAAGGGATCGACGGATAACAAATTCAGGCACACATCTAGCACAGATTAAATATCCATTAGGCCAACAAGCGTATGAAGCATAACACCTCGCACAAAGTAATCTGCCATTTATAAACATGCCGTGTCACGCTGCGGTTCGTTTTGAGTTTTGACACAATTCGATATTATTGAATTTGGTCCTATTAAATGAATTATGTGACGACGACGGAAAAGCCTCTGACTTCTGAGTGGTCTGAGTTCGATTCTCGGACTCGCTTTTCCATTTCTCGTGAATCTCGGTTGTTCTGCGGTAAGAAACATTACGAGAAATGACCCCCGGGGTACGCTTTCTTCAATTGCAAACATAAAACTAAAATTCACCAAGTTCTTATCCTACCAAGACCAGAGTACGTGTCCTGCGGTGGACGATTGACGATAAAACTAGCTAGATTAATAACATCAGCGGTAAAACCCATTTTCCCCCTTTCACTGATGAATCAAATTCTTAACCAAGTTTTCTCACCTATTTTCCTGACCTTAATTACTTTTGACGTCATTTTATAATGCTGTCCACCGTTATATGTACGTGCAGGAACTCGTAGAGTTGAGTATGCACTTATTAATATACCTACTATAAATCATTTTTTTTATTTTTAATCTTTATTTAAATAGGAGTTTTACTTTAAATCATGTTTCAATAGAGTAATCCTTTTTAGTTTTCTATTCATAGGTATACGTTTTAGAACTACACAAATTCGACCTGACAGAATTTAACGTTTCACATGTAAAATAAAATTCCGGTTTCAAAAACATGTCAGTTTTCATTTAAATATCAAACCTGAAACAATTTTATAATGGTCGTTGCTCTGAGAGATACATTATTGTATTTGGTTTGGAATCTTTAATGGCTATTTTCACCCCCACCATGTTTCAAGCTTTGTCGTAGGCGGTCGGTCTCAGTAGCCTAAGGTGAACCCAGCACCTTGGGCTAAACAAATTGAGCCGAGGGAGCTGCTCTTATAAGAAGAGGAGACAAAAGACCAGGGGGACAAGGGGCGAGGATGGGAACCTCACCCCATTATACTGTCCCAACGTTGGGAGGGGTCGTTCTGTGGTGCGGAATAACCCCTGTGTGGAGGTGGCGTCGGTCCCTTGAAAGACTGACTAGCCATCGAGGTGCCCTGTTTGCTCAACAGATCCGGGGCAGCTCACCAAAGGCGGCATTTGTGACACTCGCCGGGATGCCTCAGAGCATTTCCCGGCGTAAAAGAAAAAAAAGTTGGATTTCACGATTTAAAAAGCTCCTAAGAAAAAAATACCTGTACGTTTGAAATATGATCAAAATACCTACACGTAACTGCATACAAAGACAAAAATTATGAAACATCCTTACGTACTCTATTGTAGCAGTATTTACAATATTTGCAAAGTTTCTTAACGGGGTATCATAACGGGGTAAACGAGCAAACGGCACACTGTTGTATGTGATTACCGCTCTAGGTCGTCCAAAACTTGGAAAGTCGAGAGCTCTTTACCCAGTATCAGAGATTAAGGATTGGGAACTCTAGACGAACTTATAAAAAATACGGTAAAAGTTTTTATACTTTGGAAAATGGGCTTTAATACGGGTTGATATAAGTAGTAAATACCATATTTATGGGAAGACATAGGTCCTGGTTCTAGAGCTATTCTAGAGCTTTGGAGTCAGCAGTACCTACTAAAAGTTTTGGGAAAAAAGCTATTGCTTTATTAATTTATTAAATGCTGAATAAATATGTAATGTATTCAAATTAAAATATGCTAACTAACGTCATAAATTGGTTTTAAATCTATACAAATAAATTGAAATTGTAAGTACTTGTCTTGTCTATAAGATCTTTGAAACGGTTGCACCAATTTTGACTGGCATTTCATTGGCAGACAGCTGATACTGTAAGGAGTAACTTAGGCTACAAACATAATCATCATCACTCCGGTTACGGCTGTAAATCTAAATTAACGCGGGCGAAGCTGCGGACAACAGCTAGTAAAAAATATAAAAGTCCTTTTTTATGTCATAAGGAGGCAACCGAGCAGTCAGAGTCTTATGGTGACTACCGACGCCCATAGACATCCGTACAAGCAAAAGTTATGCAGGTACGTTGCCCTCCTATTCCCTAATAGGGGTACTAGGGGAAACTATTTAAAACGGAATATTTGGCATTTTGTTTATTCGCGAGAACAAGTCATTCGTCCGAAACTCACAAACCACATTAAACGCGATAGCATAGCTGTACTTTACGCGTGTGAGGGAGAGGTACCCCGGTCGTGCCGGCCCAATTCGGCAGAAAGCATGCACTACCTCTTAGTTACACTTACAATTTAATTACAATGCTGATTTGCCGCGCTCACGTCGGTATGGTCATCGTCATCGTCATCAGTTAAAACAGCTCTGCTGTGTTTCGGAGATAGTGGCATCACTGACACCCCCTAATGTCTCTGGAGAGGCAACTAGGTAGTTGTATCCAGTGCTAGTAAAGATGTTAACGGACTACATTGAATATTTAACATTAGGTGGCTCGTTTGCCTCTCCAAGAAAAATAAAAATAAAAACTGTTTCATCATCATCATCATCATCAGCCTCTATCCACTGCGGAACATAGGCCTCACTCAATGAATGCCAAGACGGCTGATCCCTTGCAATCCGCATCCAACATGGACCGGCCACCTAAAAACTGTTTATACAGTTCTTTTTATGTAGTGACGATGGTTTAGTGCGAATAGGCTCGGCTTCTTGAGTGACATGTCCGGCTTCGGTCCTGACTGGTGCGATGAGATGGGTTTTTGTAATTTTTTACGAGCACCTGAACATGAGACCATCGCTTGCTCACCGGTGAAGCAAACATCGTGAGGAAACCTGTATGCCTGATGAGATTAAAAGTCTTTGAAGGTGTGTGAAGTTTTCCTCGCCTGATTTCAAGGAGGTGACCCGTCTAACTGTGGAATATATAAGTTTTTGATACTATTATTATGTGCCGGATGCTTATTTTTCAATGTATAATTTCAGACGCTCGGCGCGGTGTTACTGGCAGTGGCAGCCAACCAACAATGGGCTCCCATGGATATGAATTTCCAAGCCTACTATCAACAGCAGGACCAACAGGTAAAATATTTTATACCGGTGGGAGGGAAGCGCTGTGCCGCGCTCCCGGCTGCATGGGTACCACCATCTTGTTACCGGTGGGAGGGAAGCGCTGTGCCGCGCTCCCGGCTGCATGGGTACCACCATCTTGTTACCGGTGGGAGGGAAGCGCTGTGCCGCGCTCCCGGCTGCATGGGTACCACCATCTTGTTATCGGTGGGAGGGAAGCGCTGTGCCGCGCTCCCGGCTGCATGGGTACCACCATCTTGTTACCGGTGGGAGGGAAGCGCTGTGCCGCGCTCCCGGCTGCATGGGTACCACCATCTTGTTACCGGTGGGAGGGAAGCGCTGTGCCGCGCTCCCATCTGCATGGGTACCACCATATTGCTTGTTTCTCCCGTGAAACAGCTTTGCTGTGTTTGGGAGAGAAGGGAAAGACAGGCAGTGTAATTACTGGCACCGAGACTTAACATCTTATGTCTCAGGATAGGCAACACATAGATGAGTTGCCTGGGCTCGTTCCAGGTATACTAGTTTATGTCCATTGGCGACGTCAACCACTTACCATCAGGAGTACGTTTGCCAGTTTGCCTATCCAACTAATATAAAAAAACCATAATTTCTACCAATAGCATTCATTATATATAACGTGTAAGTTAAGTTTTTGTATTTTTGACGTGACAACATCTAATAAATCGATAAACACCGGCTGCATTATCGTGAAATGTCGCGTCATTGTCCCGTAACGCTCATTGTACGCTTGCGTTTTGTTATGACGTTGTCTATCGTCGTTAAACTATCGTCCGTAAACCAACTTTACAGACAACCAATTTTTTTGATATTATCGAAAAGCGCGAGCGAGACGGCGAGTAGACTTGTTTGTGGTCTCTCATTTGAGATTTCCTCCTTGATAATAAACATTTATAATAAAAATATAATATTATCAACCCTTATATGTCCTGCTGGGCACGGGTCTCCTCCTCGAAACCAGGCGCGGAGGGTTTTTGGGCCCTAGTTCACCGAGGCCCAATGCGGATTGTCAATCTTTCATTAATCAAAAATTACAATCATTTGTAATAGTATAATTATAAAAATAATTATTATATGTATTTAAGTTTACCAGTGGGAGGAAAGCGCTGTGCCGCGCTCCCGGCTGCATGGGTACCACCATCTTGCTTGTTTCTCCCGTGAAACAGTGTAATTACTGGCACCGAGACTTAACATCTTATGTCTCAGGATAGGCAACACATGAGGACCTGGCGCGACAGCCGTACGGCAAAAGCCTAACGTTTGCTCTGCGTCCGGTCCTTGAGCGGTGGATGCGCCGTAAGCGCAAACCCTCACCTTCCGTCTGACACAGGTGCTCACTGGGCATGGTTGCTTTGGTGAGTACCTTGCCGGACCGCCCGCAGGGAGCCGTAGACAGTGTGTCACGATTGTGGCGCGGCGGTGGACTCGGCCCAGCACACCCTCGAGGTGTGCCTGAGATGGGCGGCGCTGCGTCATGATCTGACATCGGTCATCGGAGGGGACTTGTCTCTGCCGAGTGTCATCACTGCGATGCTCGGTGACGACGAGTCCTGGACGGCGATGGTCTCCTTCTGCGAGGCAGTAATGTCCCAGAAGGAGGCCGACGAGCGGGTGAGAGAGGAGGCCGCCGACGAGGCCTTCCCCCGTGGGCGACGAACGGGGGTGCGTAGGAGGCGCTACTTAATGCTACGTAATGCCCCGTTGCTCGTGTCGTGTTCAGGATGGGAACCTGGGCCCAGTATGACACGACGTCGCGGGGGCTGCCTAAGCAGCCGGGCAGTCCCCCCTTAAGAGGAGTAGTCTGGCCTTCGCCGGGGCCAGCCTGTCGCTGAGGTGATCCTGTTGAATGCCTATCCGGGACCCTCAAATTCGCGAGTCCCACATAGGGTCAGGATCTACCCGAGATCCTGGCTACATGCGTAAAAAGCATTTCCCTGCGATAAAAAGAAAAAAAAAAAAAGGATAGGCAATACATAAATGAGTTGCCTGGGCTCGTTCCAGGTATACTAGTTTATGTTCATGGGCGACGTCGACCACTTACCATCAGGTGGTACGTTTGCCAGTTTGCCTATCCAACTAACATAAAAAACAAAAAGAAAAACATATTAATATAGTAACTAGAAGATGTGAAGATGATCTCCGTACAGTGGCCGGTCCGTGTTGGATGCGAGTGGCAAGGGATCGGTCTTCTTGGGATTGTTCTATGTTTAGCAGCGGATGGACAGAGGATGATGATAATGATAGTAACTAGTGTTCCTTTACGATCGATCTCCATGGCCTGTCTGGTGTAAGATAATGATGAATGTCCATCATACCTAAGAAAACGATAGTCGCCGGATGATTGTAGTCTCACCGACCTGTAATGTTGTGCAACCTTAATACAAATATTAAATAACCAAATGGAAAGTTACGTAAGACCTTCCTCTCTTTAGTTCCGCGTTTAGAAATAGTAAGGCTGAATCACTTTCAACTTACTTTTTGTCTTATTTAGTCGTTCGTAAGATCGTTCGACAGCGTATATAGTAGAAAAGAGAATCGAAACATTTTACAATATTATACAGAGTTATTGGTAATTCGACGTATTCCCGTTGTGGGTAACTATTTGCGATAATTTGAACCGCCATATGCATTATATATAAATGAATCATATAAAAGTGATCCATTTTTGAGTTATCATGTTTTTTTGTTTTTTTTTTCAAAATAAGTAAAAAATACAACATCAAAAATTTATAAAAAAGTATCAATTTAAGTCCTAATTTTACTTCTGATTTATAAAACCGATTAAACAGTAGTTATTTATCAATATTAAAACAACAATTATTGTCGGTCGTTATTAAAAAATGAGACGGAAACCATTTTTTTTTTTTTTTTTTACTAAAATGCCTTAAAAAAAAAGTTATGAAACTTCTGGCTTTTAGATTATTTCCACCAATGCATGCAACTAGGAACTTATTTCAAAGAAACTAAGAAGACTAAGAATTAGTCTGGGCTAGACATTTTTTTATATTTTTTGTTGTAATTGCTAAAAGTTCACATGTTACTGTTCTTGAAGACTATGTTATAAGTACCAGTTAACAAAGATACATAAAAAAGCATACAATTTCACATTACAGTCCTCAATCTTCGTGCATGTTCCAACCTGCAATTCTAACTTTGGCGTTGAAGTGAATTTCCTTTCTAACTTTAAAGTGTTTGAATTTTTTTTCATAAGTTTAAATTTAAGTGAGCGACGATGGCCAAGTGGGTATGGGCTCGGCCTCTTGAGTGTCAGCCGAGAGTCCGGGTTCGATCCTGACCCCCTGTGATGCTTAGAAATGGGTTTTTCTTAATTTCTACTTGCATCTGAACATGAGACCATCGCTTGCTCATCGGTGAAGGACACATCGTGAGGAAACCTGCATGTTCTGATAAGATGTGTCTTTGAAAGTGTGAAGTTTACCAACCCGCATTGGGCGCATCGGTGAACTGTGGCTCAAAAACCCTCCTCGTCTGTAGCGTGTATCCAATCATAAAGAAAAAATATTATATATAAAATTTAAGTGTGATATGGCCTCCTGTACTCTAAAATGTGATTAGTAATGTTTAAGCATGGAAATGGTTGATATGATAAACTTTTCTTACATACTGTCTAAAAATATGAATTAATACCTAAAAATACCGTGATTTACTAATTATGTTTACGTGAAGATAACAGATTATACGTTTTTTATCTTTAAAATATCCAATTAATCACTACCTACTGTTTAGGCTTAGGTTTTTGAGAAGAGACCTTTTTATTATCAGCAGTGGTAATTATATTGTTGTGATATTTATATAACATATGCATACTAATAAATAATCTAATATAAAAATCCTCTGTATATTTGGGTATGAAAAATACAACTCAATAAATTTATATAAAAATACTTTAATTAATTTTACTTCAAGTACATAAAATTTTTATCAATATTAAAACCGTTATTGTCGTTTATTAAATATGAAATTAAATATTATAAAATTAAAATTAATTATCTTCCAACTATTTCATGGCCGACGAACACTTCGCCTACCTAAAACTTAGACTCTCTATTTTAAGGTAGACCTCTATATATTAGGTATTAATAATGTATGGTCTTAATCACATTCTATATACATACATACATTAATTAGTTTTTTACTAGCGTTTACGATTGTAGACCTGGACGTAAGGCTTTTCTCAAGCACTAAAACCTAAGTCTATTAGTTTACATTGTGTATTTATTAAATTAACTTTCTAATTAAATATTTTCTTTCTTCCAGTACCAACCAAGTGAATACTCTGGTGGTTACGACTTCGGTGGTCAGGACGAAGGTTCGGATCATGGTTTTGGCCACAGCTTTGGTGGTCACGATCTAAAAGCTCACTCGTATCCAGTACATCAACACGTCGAGGAGGAAAACCCAGAGCCAATCAAACATTACAAAGAAATCGTTGTTCCCGTTCCCAAGAATGTAGAATTCAAAGTACATCAACCCGTATTGATCCCTGTCCCTCATCCAGTTCCGATCCAAATCCCAGTACCTAAAGCTGTCGTCATCCCGATTATAAAAGAAGTGTCCATCCCAGTCGAGAAGTCTGTCCCATATCCTGTGGAAAAGACGGTGCATGTTCCTAGAATTAAGGAGGTGCCTTTCGAGGTCATCAAACATGTGATTGTGCCTGTGGAAAAACCCGTACCGTTCAAGGTTCCAGTATACGAAACCATCATACATACCAAGAAGGGTTCGCATAAGATTCGTTGATTTTATGTAACTGATCCTTTTCTAATGTTTTATAATATGACTCTACCTCTATTTCTAAATAATGACTCAAATAATTTTAAGTAATTCTGAACACATCGTATTTATGTATTCCTTTCTTTCTTCGTCCTTTGTTATGGAATGTTTGGAAGGTTATAACTTCGCTTTTTGTTGTTTTTATATCGTTTTGTATCGTATTTATATAGTTATTTCTAGAACGTGAAGTACAATTATTATTATATAAGTAGATCTTTTCTTGACTGACTATTTGTGTATTTGCCTGTTGTTGCTTGTTACGTTGTTGTGTTGTTTAAATGTTATTGTTGATTAGTTTTAAGTGTAATAAAATGTTTTATATATATTTTGTTTTATTTAAAATCGCATATATAAAAAGTGTTAACGTGTTTTTTCATCCACTGGTAGAAGTAGACCTCTGTGGCCAATGAGCTCCGAGAAGGCCACTCCCTCTCGCATCCATTTAGTCCCTAGAATATATATTATTTATTTTACTTAATATATTTAATGTTAAAATGAATTCAATTAACTTTTAAAAATGTTCCGATTTTACATCTCAGAATAATTTCATTAAAAAAATAAACACCATCTGATCTGAAATAATACAAGCAAAAACTCTCACAGAATACAAATATCGGTGGCAGAGTCCGGACGGAATATGAAAAATACACGGAACGAGAAAACTTAGTACATAAGGAAAACGTGGCCCATATTTGTTTTTGTAAGGGTCAGCCCGCGGCAGCGCTAGATTTATGCGTGGATCAAAAATAAGTGCGATACAATAAGTAAACTTTCATCACCTGCCTCTGTTGTATAGGCATGTTTTATTAATGACCCGACCATGGTTCAGGCCTTGACGTGGCGGTGGGGCTCATTAGCCTAGGGTGAGCCGCTGCACCATGGGCGAAGCTAATTGAGCTGAGAGGGCTCTTTGTCCCCCTCTTATAAGAAGAGGGGACAAAAGAGCAGGGGCAAGGGGCGAGGACGGGAACCTCATCCCATTGTACTGTCCCGACGTAGGGAGGTTGTTCTGTGGTGCGGGACAACCCCTCTGTGCAGGTGGCGTCGGTCCCTTGTGGGACTGACTAGCCGTCGAGGTGCCCTGTTTGCTCTTTAGATCCGGGGCACTTCACCAAAGGCGGCATTGGTGGCACTCGCCGGGTTTTAGTGGGTAGAGCTGCATCCACTTACCAGCTTTCGGGCGCAGCGAGTCCCACATACCTGCGTGGGGACACCACTCCTCCACAGGATGCCTCTGAGCATTTCCCGGCGTTAAAAAAAAAGGCATGTTTTAATGAACACCAAGACGGCAAATCTCATCCAAATTGAACTTCACGGAAATCGTTGCCCCTTCTAACTAGTAAACTTATTTTGAAATATTTAATGATTTCCTTGGCTTGAACATTGAGTGGCTTGACGTGCTCCGAAGTCCGACGTGTGTAGATTATTTTATTGTACAAGAATATTTTATTATGTTCTTTACATTCTGGTTGTTTCTGTTTTTTTACAGCAGCCACGGTCTGTTGACCATGTTTCTGTTGAAGACGCGGGCAATGTCAAGGTTTTTAAGTTCTTTAGTGGGATTTAAAAATGAGAGTTATAACTTTTAAAAATGATTTTAATCTCAGAATAATTGAGTTAAAAAAATATAAATTGAAATAATAACTCTCACAGAATACAAATATCTAGAGTAGGAAAGATAAAATTATGTTTACGACGGTGATAATATAATAATAATAATAGTTTATTTTCAGGCACTATGGCCCACAGATATATACCTTACAGACTAACATACATATATTATATTACATTAGTGTTAGTATAAAATATAAAACCTTAAAATTATGTTAGTACACTTACACCCGTATTCACAAACGTTACTGTGCGGTCTCACAGTGCGCGCGAGCGTAACCGTAGGCCCGTAAAACTTATTCATAGACAATACTTGAGTGACGGCTAGCCCTATGCGTCCCTTAGAATGAACGCACAGCTAAGTAGCTGTTTTAAGCAACGCATAGCTATTGTCTCTCGATTCTCTGTGGTCTATTATGTGTTACGATAAATATTTTTTGGAGTTGGATTTTACTGTGTGTCATAATTTTCCATTTTAATAGCGTGCTTATACAATAGATTATAGTAGTGAAGAAGAATTTGATAATTATATCAATGAGAGAAGCACAATAATTACCAGAAAAGTGATACGGGATTTCCTAAATCCTTTTGATTATTATATATTATTATGTTGGGTCAATATTTAATAATATAATATAATGATATAAAAATATTTAAAACCAAACTAAAAAATCATATTATATCTTCAATAAAGTAGTTACTTTATTGAAGCCTACTGTATCCAACGGCCCAGATGTTAAAACTGTTTTGTAAATGTATAAAAATATTGTATCTCATTTTAAGTGAATTGTAAATTCTTATGAGAAATAAAAGTTCTTTAAACCTTTATATAATTTGGATGAATTCAGACGACGCTACAGGTTTTCCAAAGATGTGGTACTTTTTATACTCTTGCCACCCTACAAATACCTACACAATTAAAATCAACACGAAGACGAACGAAATAGTTTTCGAACACCGGTCACCATTTATGTTTTGATTAATGATTTATGACAAATGAAATGAACGTCAAGCAGCGAGCGAAGTGAACTAAGCAACACAAACGAACCAATCACAGAGCTCTATTCAACGCTGTGCGTTTGCTTAGTCAAGGGTCCCTTGAGTATTGTTTATGAATTAAAAGGCTTGCCATATGCAACGCAGTGAGAAATGCCTTACTTCGCATAGCGTTGCTACTTTACTGAGAAAAGTATTGTTTGTGAATACGGGTGTAAGTGTTACGTTTTCGTACGTTCCGGTGGAATTGTTCCGCGGAACCGACGGAACACCACATTCTGTGGCCAGAAGTCTTCTTGTAAAACGTCCTGCAGGTAGCAGTTCGGTACTCGCACCAAACGAAATTGACGTTGCGGCGCGACTCCTGCACCCTCGGACAGTACTGCAACTTCCGGCGCACGTTCCGCGATGTTCTCCGCCTTTGCGCTGTCTTCGTGGTCCGCCTCTTCGCGGCGGCGTTCGCGCACGAGCTCCATGGCGGTCAAGGGCGAGTGGGTCTCGCTAGCCTTACTTCGCATAGCGCACGGCGGACGACGCGTGGAATCGCACTCGCAGCGGTAGCAGTTCGTGCATGACGTTGGCATGGACAGAGACCGGCGCACGTTCCGCGACGCCGAACGCAGCCCGCACTGCAGCATGACGCATCGCAGGGCACATAGTGCAGGCGCCTAACAGGTAATAGCAGTGAACTCGGTAGCATTCCAACCCGACGCCATGTGTCGCAGACTGCACCGGTGCCTGCCTGTCTGTGCATTACCGTCCTGGCTCGTCGCGTCATTAATCTTCAAACACTAGCCGGATCGAGGCATGATAGTGCAACTGACGCTAGATCATAGGTGATCTACATAGCGTTACATGATGATCGGTCCTGTCTGAACAGATGTTTATTGTTGCAGATGTCGAACGTGACATGAATAATTGTATATGTGACATAGCGAGACGGCACGTATTATGTACGCGTGACTAAGATGCTAACATCCATCGTGTCGAGTATGAACGAAAAGATGAGAAAATAAGCTGCACTTGTATATGACATCACTGACATAAGCGGTCGACGACGACTTACTACGTAGCTTGTCTGGCAATTTACAGAAAAAATATGAAAATCCTGCCTAGCTGCTCCTCGGAAGTAACTGGCAGGTTGAAATCACTGCAGACGGGCGCGCGGCAGAAAGCGCACTCTCTCACTATGTAATTATCCTTTTATACTTGTGATGCTGGACCAACAAATTGTTAGTTAGAAATTAGTTAGTAAATTAATAAACAAATGTAAATTTACCAAACGAACTCATGTGTTACTCGCACAAGTTGGACAGATTATATTATACTCTGCACACGTAGCTGCTGTTTTCCACTAACTATAATATTATAATGAATTTAAAATGGAGGTCCTAGTACATTTTAGTATGATTAAAATATATACTAACTTCTAAACTGTATAATTTATTTAAAGACATTCATCATCATCATCATCATCAGCCTTTATCCATCCACCGCTGAAAATAGGCCTCCTTCAGTAAACGCCAAGCCGACCGATCCCTTGCCAGTGCATCCAACACGAATCGGCAGCTGCACGGAGATCGTTTTCCCACCTGGCCTGGCCGACCAACACTTCGTCCACCTATACGAGGCCTCCACTAATAATAATAATCACCTTCATCATCGACCCTTATATGTCCCACTACTGGGCAAGGGTCTTCTCCTTGGAATCAGATGAGGACCCTCGTCGAGTAATTTCAAGGGGCCATAGTACACCTATGCGTTAGCCCAATTGGGTTATTGAACTTCACGCACCTTAAAGATTTGTAATCCAATCAGGCATACAGGTTTCCTCACGATGTTTTCCTCATGTGAGCAAGCGATGTTCTCAATTTAGAGGGACCCATTTTACATGCAGCCTGTCAGTATCGATCGCAAATCTCCTCAATCTAAAGTCCCTCTATCAGCTTCTCGCTCCAGAGGCCGAGTGGGTGGGGGCGCCTAGACCTTTTACCAATTTTATTAACATAATCATCATTATCATCAGCCTCTATCCGTCCACTGCTGAACATAAACCTTTTTTTTTTTTTTTTAATGCAGCGGAAATTTGCAGACCAAACCATAACTAGGACCGGGGTGAGTTTTAAACCTAGCCGTGAGTGGGGTTCGCACTTGGAGATGCGTTACCCACTAAAACCGCTGCAAGTGCCCTCAGCCGCCTTTTATGAGAGTCCCGGATCATGCAGGCAACGCAGGACCCTCGGCGACAGGCTGGCCCCGGCGAAAAGGTCAGACTCCTCCTCTAAAGGGGGACTGCTCGGCTGTTCGTTTGATTCGATACTTTTAGCAGTCCCCGACGACGTCGTGCCTATCTGGACCCAGGTTAACCCCAGCCTCGGCCCGACACGAGCACAGGGGCGTTACTGGAGGCGCATTAAGTAGCGCCTCCTACGCACCCCTGTTCGTCGCCTGCGGTGGGAGGCCTCGTCGGCGGCCTCCTCTCTCACCCGCTCATCGGCCTCCTTCTGGGACATTACTGCCTCACAGAAGGAGACCATCGCCGTCCAGGACTCATCATTGCGGAGCATCGCGGTGATGATGCTCGGCAAAGACAAGTCCCCTCCGATAACTGACGTCAGATCGTGACGCAGCGCCGCCCATCTCGGGCACACCTCTAGAGTGTGCTGGGCCGAGTCCACCGCCGCGCCACAATCATGACATACAGTTGCCGGCTCCCTTTGGGCCGTCCGGCACAGGTACTCACCGAAGCAGCCATGCCCGGTGAGCACCTGTGTCAGACGGAAGGTGAGGGGTTTGCGTTTACGACGCATCCACCGCTCTAGGACCGGACGCAGGGCAACCGTTAGGCGTTTGCCATACGGCTCCCACGCCTGGTCCTCTCCCCACCTCAGCATTAACGCCTCTTGCCCTAGTCGGCGGACCCGCAGGATCCCGTCCAGCGTCAGGCTCTCGCCGAGAGACCTCCTATCCGAGACATAGGAGTGCACCCCAGCAAGAACTTCCGCCACAAGTTCCCACGGGGGGTCGCCGGCTAGGGCAGTTGCTGCTGCCCACGATATTGTACGATACCCCCGAATCACTCTTACCGCGATGACCCGCTGCGCCGAGCGCAACTGGGCCCTACTCCGCGCGGTAAGGTGACCCGCCCAAATGGGAGCACCGTATGTCGCCATACTCCGGCAGACACCGGAGTATAGCTGCCTGCAGGCGGCGCTGGGTCCTCCGAGGTTCGGGAGGAGTCTGCCCAACGCACTCGCCGCCTTTACGACCTTCGGTCCCAACTGTGCGAAGTGTGGGCCGAAGGTCCATCCTCCATCAAGGATGAGCCCCAGATATTTAATATGGGGGCTCATCCTGATCCTCACCCCACCGATCTGGAGGGCAGCCCCCGGAGAAGGTCCTTTCCGCCCGGTCCCGCGAAAGAGAAGAGCTTCGGTCTTAGATGGTCTGACCCGAAGCCCTAACCTCTCTATGCGGCTGATCACGAGGTCGAGCCCGACCTCGGCCAGCCGCGCCACCTCCTTGTAGTCTCGTCCCCAGGCGTAAACGAGGGTGTCATCCGCATAGCAGATGACACCCATGCCGGGAAGGAGACGGCCTCGCAGGACCCAGTCATACCCGATGTCCCACAGGATCGGACCAAGAACCGATCCCTGCGGGACACCGCAGCCGACTTGCCACCACTCTACGGACCCACATCGGTTCTCGCAGGCTACCCTCCTTTCGGAGAGGTACGCCTCCAACAGCCTCCTGAGATAGGGAGGCACTTCGAAGTAGTTCAGGGCCTCCCGTATCACACTGTGCGGGAGGCTATTGAAGGCGTTCGCGATGTCCAAGGACACCGCGACCACCACCTCCCCTCTGTGTTCCGCCTCACGCGTCACCGCCCGCAGGCGTTTGAGGGCGTCGATCGTCGACCGGCGTGCACGGAACCCGAATTGGGACTCTGAGAGTCCCGGTCCCGGGCCCTCCTCCAGGTGCTGAACGAGGCGGGAAGCCACGACTCTCTCCAGGGCCTTCCCAGCCTCGTTCAGCAACACCACCGGTCGCACCGACGATGCCGAGTCCGGGGTCCGCCCTGCCTTCGGAAGCAGGCAGAGCCGACCCTCCTAACATGCCCTCGGGAACTGTCCGGACCGCAGGCAGCGATCGAACAGCTCCCGAAGGCTATCACCGAGGTGCTCGAGGGAGATGGCCAAAACCTTCCCGTGCACCCCGTCTGGACCCGGTGCCCTCTTCTTACTCTGGAGGCGGGACAGAACCGCCTCCATTTCAGCCTCCGTGACGGGTGGCGGAACACCCTCCTCGTCCGGCGTCTGCCGAGCCATCCTTGGAGGCGTGAAGTCCCCAGGTGTGTCGGGGAAGAGTTCCCCGACAATCCTCCTCAGTTGGTCCGGCTGGAGCGTCTCGTTGATAGGAGCCGACTGGGCGCGGAGCTTGTTCCGCGCTTTGGCTCGGCAAATGGCCTGCTTTAGGGTCTTTACTTTGTCTATGTAGACCCTGTGCAGGCGTTCGTCCCTGTCGACGTCCTGGGGGCGTCGCCGCCTGCTCCGGGTATACTGCCGCCTTGCCCGGTTACAGGCGGCCCGAAGGTCGGCTAATTCGGCCGACCACCAGTAGAGCGCCCGCCGCGGGGTCGGACGTTTCAGACGCGGCATGGCCTCTCTGCTGACCGCGGTGAACGCGTCGCAGAGCCGGTCAGCCGCCTCGTCCACCCCCAGCTCCGACAGCGGCGGGAGGCTCCACCGGCAGACAATAGCCGCCTCCTCTGCCAGTTGCCGGTCGAGCTTCGTGAGTGCCCAACGCGGAAACTGGCTTCGCCCCGTTGACGACGGCGACGACGACGGACGGACGGGAGCTGGAGACACCTCGAACCTTATGTAGCGATGGTCCGAGAGAGTCTCCACCCCCGTCTCCACCCTCCACCCCTCCACTCTGCGTGCGATGGCTGGCGTGGCGAAAGTGACGTCCACCACGGAACCTCCCGACCAACGCACGCACGTTTGGACTGCCCCTCTGTTCAGCAGGGACAGTCCGGCAGCTAGCGCCCACTCCTCCACTTCCCTCCCTTTCGGGTTCGTGACTGGGTTACCCCAAGTCGTGGACTTGGCGTTGAGGTCACCTGCCACGAACACCTGTAGGGGAGCTAGCTGCCCCACTAGCGGCCCCAGAACGTCGAGAAACCGTTCCAGGGCCGCCAAATCGCGGTTCGGTGAGAAGTAGACTCCGACGAAAGCCACCTCTCCCCGAACCGCCACCACGTACCCGCGGCCCGGGGGGGTCGGCTCCGGGCCTCACCACGATCGCCACCGAGTCGTCGGTGTCCCCTGCCCAGTGTGGGCTGGAAGGCACAGCGTACGGCTCGGCAACGATCGCGACGTCAACACCCCACTCCGCCATGGACTGCAGGAAAACGTCCTGAGCCCCGGCGCAGTGGTTGACGTTCGCCTGAAGGACGCTGAGATGCCTAGACATTATTCGGCCATCTCAGCGTCTGCCGACACCACATTGTTCCCATTCTTTTGTGTGGGGAACTTCCCGCGGGTGGATGGGGGCTTGCACGCTATGCCCCCCATCACGTGGCCTGCCGGCCTTCCTGCATCGGCACACACTGCACAGCGTGCGGCGGCCGAGCACCCAGCAGCCTTGTGGCCAGGCTGACCGCAGCGGTAGCAGAGGTTGCTGCGGTCAACCTCGCACGCACAGACCCCGGCAACGTGCCCCATTCCCAGGCACCGGAAACAGTGTCTGGGGCGCGCCTGCAGGAGGTGGATGCGTGCACGGCACCATCCCACGGCCACGCTACCATTCTCCAACAGCTTCTTCGCCGCCGCCACCGGGATCTCAACATGAGCAGTGCCCGGGCCCGATTGTCCAGTACGTATGTTCCGCACATGGACTTGGCCCGGGTTGCATCCCCCTTCTTTTGCCAACGCGGTGCTTAGGCGCTCCGCGTCGACCGGAGATCGAGATCTTGTAATGAGAGAGGGGTCACCTCCACCTCCCCCGACCCTACCTTCGGTTTCCTGAACGCCCGCTTTTCTAGGGCCAGTTCGAACGCCTCCTCTTTATCGCGCTCCGCCCTCTCCCTCAGCGCAGCTCGCGCACGGGACAGCGAGAGCGCCTTTCCTCTTTTCGCAATTGGCTGCCTTGACCTGCTTGCGTCCCCCCCCGTCTCGGTTTCTGAACCGGAGCCCCCCGACACCTCGGAGAAGAGGCGCTTCTGCCCCAACTCCGACTCAGACAATGAGGTTATGGTAATGTCCTCAAAGACCTCCATTTCCCCCCTTGGGCGACCCCCGCCCGCCTTCTCCCTCGTCCTACTCGTCCCACCCCCCCTAAAACTATCTCCCCCTGCCATTTTCTACAAGAGAAAACAACCCGACAACACAGAACAAAACAGAACAAAACAATCCGCCTAACCTCAGATTTTCGTCCCTCGCTATAAATAGCTCGGAACCTAGTCTAACAATAGGCGGACACGCCCACAAAATAAACAAAAACACCTGAACAACACAAAAACGCCTACACAACAGAACAATCCGCCTACCCTCAGATTTTCGTCCCTCGCTATAAATAGTTCGGAACCTAGTCTAACAACAGGCGGACACGCCCACAAAAACAATAACACCTAAACAAAACAAAAACGCCTATACACTCACCCAGACACCACAACACCGGGATCGCACGGTCAAAACCAGTGTTGGTTTATCTCGGCGACTGTCCCCACTGACACAATTCTCCCACACTTCGGTATAAACACGCGATCGAGCCTGCACAGTGCACTGTTCATCTGACACGCGACCGTACTAAACGGCAGCGAACCGCACACTGCTGAACATAAACCTCCCTCAATGAACGCCAAGACGTTTATTAATATACGTACATTCAATTACTAGTAGGTACTTTATTATTATTTTAAAAACGCTTAAAACATACACAGTTTAAATATACAACATCGTGGAAAATGTAGTCTGGTAAATATACAAGTTTTAATTACAATAACAAAGTTCATTGTAACTAACACATTAATATACAATGTAAACTAAAACTTGAATATAATTAAAAAGAAATTTTCAAAACAGCATACCCATTATTTGTATGTATTTAGAAATATATTAAGTATACATATATCAGTTGTCTGGTTACCATAAGAACAGGCTCTGCCTAGTTTGGGATCAGATGGCAGTGTGTGAGTTGTCCCAACATTGTTATCACGGGAAACTGTTTTTTCTCGGCTCATGGATTTTACACGGTTTTAGCTACATTTACGGACCTAAACCAAGTAAATGAAGCATGTGGTGTGTTACAGTAGGGGAGTGTTGTGTTGTGTTATTTCGTTTGCTTCTATCTGTATAAACTTTCTCACTATCCTGAAGGTGTTTAGTATGACGGCTTTTTGTAGGGTAATATAATAATAATTGTTATATCTGTGAACGCTTTTACACCACGTCAATTTAGTCCCGCAATAAGTTCTCGAAGAACTTGTGTTACGGGTACCAGACAACGGATATATATTTAATACTTTTATACTATACGTAAATTTAAGATTTTTATGATTATTTTTATAATACACGTATTTAATACACATCACATGACCCGGAACACAGAAAACTTTTTCTTCCCTGCCAGGATTCGAATGCGCTAGCTTCGGCATGAGCGCAAACGCGCTAACCATTGAGCCACAGGTCGTCTTACAGTATACCTATGTAGTTGGATTCTTTAAGGTACCAAGAGTTTAAGGCTATGTTTTAGGTGTTTAGGAATAACCCCGGTGGAGGAAATGACAATGGGTACGACATATACTTTTTATACGGTAATATAGTTAGATTCTTTCAGGTCAGAGAGTTTAAGGCTATGTTTTAGGTGTTTAGGAATGACCCCGGTGGAGGAAATGACAATGGGTACGATATATACTTTTTATACGGTAATATAGTTAGATTATTTCAGGTCAGAGAGTTTAAGGCTATGTTTTAGGTGTTTAGGAATGACCCCGGTGGAGGAAATGACAATGGGTACGATATATACTTTTTCTTGTTTCCAGATTTGTGTATTTTCTCCTTTTAGTTCTGCGTATTTTTTTGTCAGCTATTATTATTAAGTTAAGATCAACAAATAAAGTATTTAATAAATTAATAATAAAACTTAATAATATTATAAATAAGTACCAATATAATGTTAAAATTACTGAGATAAATTTGAAATTATTGGCTAATGGCTTGGAATATTACAATTTCATATTTATGTAATTAATTTCAGAATTTAGCCCGTGCATTATTTTAATTTTCAAAATATTCAGAGTGGCAAAGTTTTTATATAGCTGGATAATTTTATAAATATTATAATTGAAATCGAAATGCAAATTAAATATTGGCAATAAATGATTGAATATTTTATTACACGTTAACATTTTATAAATCAATTATTAATTAATTATAAATACAATAATAACAATAATAAGACTTGATAAAAACCTACATAGATTAATTTATCTTTATTATTGCATATTTCTTACAAACATCTCGGTAACTTGAGGTGTATAGTGAGGTTACTTCATCTTGGTTGCAAGTAATCCACACTTCGGTATGTCGACATTATAAAAGACAACACTGACTAGTCACATCACTGGTTTTAATATTTACATTTCATCATTTTCATTCACTTCCCCATCATCAAATCACTTTAAAAGAAGATTCCTAACAATTATTTCTCATACAAAGGTCATGTACATTAATGAACTCACTAGTGCTCTCTAAACTGTTCTTATCAATAAAAGAATCGTTATCGATTCCAGCACTAACCAAACGTTCTCTCAGGAAGTTGTTACCGAAACTCTCGAATATGACTTGATCGTTCTCGATATCGTCCCCACAACACCGACGGAAGACCGAAAGACCGGAGCGACTGTAGATACAGCTCAAAACGATGAACAGGATCAGACACACGAGGACGCAGAACGTTAGGAACCGACACAACATTGTACCGCATCACTTATGCTTGCTATCCTATTGACATTCGGTAAGACACGTTCGCTAACGAGTAATTGTGACGAGGTAAAACAATAGGAAACCAATAAACGTCTGATCGTTAAGTTCATCGTATACGATCGTGTTGTCAAGCTTACGTTTGCGTTTGCGACTTTCGATCGAATTTTTATTTATTTATTTAATAATTTATGTACACTGAAAAACATAAATAAAAAAAGTTCTGTATTTTTTGTAACGTGTCTATGTGTGAAGGCGCTATGTGCGCAAAGACTTCACTATATAGGCAGTATGCAAACTTTGTAAAGTGTCCGCTTATGTCTAAGCGGCAGTTTACTCCATTTGCAGATCATCGGGTAGAGGCGATGTAGTACGCACAGTTCTTTTTTACTCTTTTTATGTGAGCATAAGGATCCCTAATCTTTTAATCTTTTCTTGCAATAAATATAGCCAATGTTACGTCGGACGTCGGACGAGGAGGGTGTTCTGCCACCCGTCACGGAGGCTTAAATGGAGGCGATTCTGGCTCGCCTGAAGAATGGGAGGGTCCTCCTGATCTCTCTCGCGTACCTCGGCGATAGCCTTCGGGAGCCTGCTGTCCTGCGGTCCGGCCAGTTCTCGAGGGCCTGGAAGGAGGGTCGGCTCTGCTTGCTACCAAAGGCAGGGCGGATCCTGGACTCGGCTACGGTAGTGCTACCAGTGGTGCTGCTGAGTGAAGCTAGGAAGGCCTTGGAGAGAATATTGGCCTCCCGGCTCGTTCAGCACCTGGAGGAGGGCCCGGGGCCGGGACTCTCAGAGTCCCAATTTCGGTTCCAGGCACGCCGGTCGACCGTCGATGCCCTTTAAATGCCTTCGGGCGGTGACGGGTGAGGCGGAACACGGAGCGGAAGTGGTGGTCGCGGTGTCGCTGGACATCGCGAACGCTTTCAACACACACACACACATACCTCCCCCACAGTGTGATACGGGAGACACTGAACTTCTTCAGGGTGCCCCCGTATCTAAGGAGGCTGTTGGAGGCATACCTATCCGAGAGGAGGGTTGCCTGTGAGAACCGGTGTGGGTCCGTAGAGTGGTGGCGTGTCGGATGCCGTGTGCCACAGGGATCGGTTCTGGGTCCGATGCTGTGGCTCATCCTTGACGGAGGGTGGACCTTCGGCACACATTTCTCAATGTTGGGACTGAAGGTCGTGAAGGCGGCAAGTGCGCTGGGCAGACTCCTCCCGAACCTCAATGGACCCAGCGCCGCCTGCAGGCAGCTATACGCTGGAGTCTGCCAGAGTATGGCAACGTACGATGCACCCATCTGGGCGGGTCACCTTGCCGCGAGGAATAAGGCCAAACTGCGCTCGACGCAGCGGGTCATCGTGGTAAGGGTGATTCGGGGGTACCGTATGGTATCGTGGGCAGCAGCCACTACCCTAGCCGGTGACCCCCCGTGGGAACTCGTAGCGGAGGTTCTTGCCGAGACGCACTCCTATGTCTCGGATAGGAGGTATCACGGTGAGAGCCTTACGGTGGCCGGGACCCTGCGGGTTCGCCGACTAAGGCAAGAGGCGTTAATCCGGAGGTGGGGGGAGGACTAGGCTCGTCAGCCGTATGGCAAAAGACTAACGGCTGCTCTGCGTCCGGTCCTCGAGCGGTGGATGCGCGGTAAGTCGTAAGTATGGCACGACGTCGTGGGGACTGCTTGGTAGCGGCCGGGCAGTTCCCCCTTACGAGAAGTAGTCTGGCCTTCGCCGGGGGCAGCCTTTCGCTAAGGTGATCCTGTCTGTTGCCTGCATATGTGGGACCCTCAAAAGGCGGCTGGTGGCGCTCGCAGTCGTTTTAGTTAGGGTGGGGACACACCCAGGTGCGAGTACCACATCGGGTCAGGATCTACCCGAAGATCCTGACTGCATCCATAAGGATTTCCCTGCGATAAATAAAAAAAGGGTAAAAGAAATTTTGAAATCGGCACAGTAGTTTTTGAGTTTTCATTACAAAGAGAGTTCATTACAAAAATACACACACACACACACACACACACACACACACACGCACACACACGCACACACACACACGCACACACACAAAAACACACACACACACACAAAAAATCTTTCCCCTTTATATATTTATTAGTGTAGAAGTGTAGATGAAATGTCATCCTACTATCGAGGGTAACGCCGCGGTATTTTGTTTGATTAACTTGGGGTACCTCGTTCGTTTCCTTAGAGGAAGATTGGACCTTAATTCCTATAGGGCATGTGAGGTACTGTTACCTCTCCGAAAGCGAATCACGGCACTTATATCGGGGTTGGCAGAGGGAGAGGTTTATTAGGATTTTTACAAGCCCGAAACGTCGGGCTTGTAAAAAACTGGTGATCCACTTACATAATTTCTCGGGAAGCCCATAAGATGGTAGCTTTGCTAGAAGTGCTTTATACCACACCCGATTAAAGGCCTTCGCTATGTCCAAACTAACCGCCAACGCTTCCCCCTTGCTCTCAACTGCCTCCGCCCATCGCTGCGTGAGGAATATTAGAAGATCACCATATTAGAAGAGCTGAACGATTCCGTTGAAAGCCATATTGGCGATCGCTAATCAGCATTCTATACAATTGTGACATCGACAAGTAATAAAATGAGCATATCAGCATATCATCGAGGTAAAAGAAATCAACCAAAACGAAAAATAGGTATGGGACCAAATTGAAAGCACCAGCTTAATCCATTCACAAACGGCGGAGTAATCGTGTCACATACATACAAGAAAAAAAAAACATACAGATGAATTGAGAACCTCCTCTTTTTTTGAAGTCGATTAATTATAAAACAAGTCCACCCGTGAAATGATCATGATATCTTTCTACGGACGCGCAGTCCGTATACGGCTGTAAATCTAAATTAACGCGGGCGAAGCTGCGGGCAACAACTAGTAATATAATATAATACAGGTTATTTGAGTTTCGTAAACAAAGCTGTTTCAAAAGTTATACAAAGCGAATTCAACCAATTTTCGTCGAAAGTTTTTATTAGGTACTAAAGCAATTCTTTTTCAGATTTTTTTTCATCCAGAGAGTTGGAAAGTGGGGTTGGTATTTTCTTACCAACTTCCGTTAATATTTTGAGCACACCGTTTTAAAGTTTTCATTCAAAAATAATAGCTTCCGGTCTTTATTTTTGTCACTTTATAATTTATTCAAGCTCAAGCAAGTGTCCATAGATATTATTATATATTATATTATATCTAGACAGATTATATTACTGGTCTCTGATTAAACTCAATTATTTTGAATAACTGCTAACAATTTTCTTGCAAACTCATTATTTTTTACTAACAAGTTAGATTACCTCCGCAGTCCGTAATCGGATATCATTTAATTGATTTCAGCGCTCATAAAAAATATACAAAATGATGATGAATAACCTATCGTGGTAATATCAGTTTTATATTTAGAAGTTTAAATAAAATCTTAAGATACATTTTAGAGACTTTGTGAACCTTTTTATACCGGTGAGAGGATTGTGCTGTGCCGTGCTTCTTTCTGCTTAGGTACCACCATCCCTCTTGTTTCTCCTGAAACTCCTTTGCTGGGTTTCGGGGCAAGACAGGCAGTGTAATTCCTGGCTGGGACCATCTTCTCTCAGGATAGGCAACACATTAATTCAAAGTCTTTTTTCTTTTGACTTAATGAATGTCTCGTCTAAAAGCAAAATATTTCAAGAGCAAGTGATGCCTCCCTCAAGAATTGTAATGCAGTACTGCGAAGTCGTGAACTATTCCAACTTAGTCGCCTGTCTGTCTTGTAACGTACGCGCTGCCTTATGCTGCGGTCAAGGGGAGGATGCTAGGATGTCCATAAAACTATAAATGCAGGATAATAAAAGTAACAATGAGAATCTGATAATCGTAAATATTCACGTCATATAATTTTTTTATATGGTAAGAGACAATTGATTCTTCTATTGATTTGTTAATTGATTGATCTATGTATATATATCTAGATCATTTAGTTATATTTAGGTACATTGATGTAGCATTTGGCCAGGCCAAATTAAATAAAAAATAAATAGATTCCTCTTTCTTAAGACGAGGCATTCGAATTTTTGGCAGTGTACTTTTCGATATTCTAAGCAAAGTAAGTTAACATGGTGAATAAAATTTAAGTACCTATGTTATTTTTCGTTATAATGAAACAGTTTTTACGGATTTTATCGCGGTTTATTAAGGTTTTTACAATACATTTAAATTTAAAACACCGTCCCTACACTAAGTCATGGCTGTACATTGTCTTGACAAAGCTCGCCATTATATCAGATTTGATAAACCACAAGTCCTCGCAAAAGAACACCGATTCCAACCAAGGCTGATCCGTGAGGCTATTGAAATTAAAAAAACATCCTAAATTCAATAGAGAAGATGGCTGGCTCTTACCACCTGCTTGGGATCCCATTATTAAAATTATCAAATCAAAATCCAGATTAAAGATACAGTTAGCACTTTTTGCGTAGATAGAACTAACCAAAATATTGATGTATCATAGGGTAGTTTCGAATAACTTTGTAACATTAGGACGTATGACACCTCAGTCCTCCCGTGACCAATGACCATGGTTGCTGTAAAGTATCCGAAACGTCGGGCTTGTAAAAATCTTAATAAACCGCGATAAAATCTGTATAAATTGTTTCATTATAATGAGTGAAATTCCCGTAAACATTAGAAAACAGTATGTTATTTTTCATCATATTATATTCTAAAGAAGTGCGATAGGAAAACACAATTAATAAAAATTTCACCGATATATTTATATTCCAAAGAAATGACCATTTTGTTTTTTTACCAATTATTCCGGAACTATATGTGTTCATACTTCGAAATTTTCAGAAACGACAATAATTCTACATATCTAGCAAATTGGGAAAAATCATGTTACTTACTCGCGTAATTTATTTTATCTCATCATATACATATATCATTTTATCTGATTGTGCTCGAAAAAAGGAGTCCTTTTTTGTGCATGGAAGTGAAATAAGCTATCTCATCGAAACTATGTGAAATATACGTAACGTAAATTACGTACGTAAATGCTAAGATATACGTTAAAATATATTGTAGTAAACTATTCTAATAGTAGTAGTAAAAGTAATAAAAAAATGCGATTACAAATTGAGATATAAAGTATCCTATCTCTCAAGTTGGATCAAACTGCACACTGTGTTCAAAATTTGGTTAAAATCGGTTTAGTAGTTGAGTTCATCGCGGACAAACAAACGTGATACGTAATTTTTATATACAAAGATTGTCATACCCTATAATTGGTGACAAGACAAACGTAACATTCGTCCGTACGCGACGATCCAATGTGGTCCCCCAAGTAATTGTACCTACTTATAATTTGTATGCAGATACGCCACCGTTCCCTATACTTCAACCAAAGATGTTTATCCCGTATATTAAAGACGAGTATTGAATATAAATATGCCCTGGAGAGATCGGCCTTTGACGTGGTCAGAGTCACGTACCTTATTTCCTATCAATATCCTGCCCATGTATATTTTTATTAAAACTTAGATTGAATTTTGTTGTCACATGAAATTATAGGCCCTGTCTCATACAGACTTTGTGTATTTAATATATTGAGATGGGTAATATATTTTGACGTTAAGGTCTTTGCTTAGAGGAATTGATATTAATTGTAAAACTTATGTATTCTTAATGATATGAAATAAAATAAAAAAAACTTAAAACTTCGCTAATCATAATCTTTTAAGTTATATTTTAAACTATAATGGTATATTAGGAATATGATATAATAATGGTGTATTATCAACAAAAATGTTTTTTTTTTTTTTTTTTTTTCGGATGGATCTATGCTAACGCCCCGAAGGCCCTATTGCTATATCGGATTAGTGTGAGCCCATTCGGCCCACTTTTGATTTATAAAGTGGGGGGTTGCACCCGCCTACCGTGCAATCTGCGACCACACGGCCTCCTGGCGTCGGTTGTGACAAAAATGGTGCGAGCATCTACAGCCGAACTAGAACAAGCCTGTACTTCGGTAATTATTTAGAATGTAGTAGTATATTGTTAGCCTCTACAAAAGGTCTTTGTGTCTCATCGGATCCAATATGGCCGGTGTCTAACGTCTGTCAGGAAGTACTATTGGCCATGTGCCAATTGGTTGGGTAGTGAGGCGTCAGTCCATATATTACTATAGGTCATACGCCTTTACCTTTGTGATAGAGATGTTGGTTTCACTAGGTTATATTTAACGTTACAATAGTATAGTAGATAATTTTGGGGGTAAGTGTGATATGACATATAAGAATAACTTATATCGCATTTAGCTATCTTGTTTCTAACCATCAAGCTTAGAAACAAGATAGCTAAATGCGAATCAAAGGCGCACAAAGTGAATTCCATAGCATACATAATACTAAAAATATTTAAATTTTTATTAATTAAAATATTTAATTTTTTATTAATTAAAATATTTAAATCTTTATTAATTAAAATATTTAAAGTTTTCAGAAATTCTTCTGTACTGAAGGTTAGGAATATTATAAGAAAGCATGTGAAATTTTAAATATTGTTATTTTAAAGGACAACCTGTCGACATAAGATAGCAAGCTCTCAGTAAAGTTCAGTAGTAAAGTAAAGTTTAGTTCCACGCGGAATTCTGAACAGGCAATAACAAAATGGCTGGAGTAATGCGTATATTAACTTCATTTCTAAGACCTGTACTTAGTATTAAGTTAGTCAAGTATCAAGTCTCAAACTTGTAACTAAGTTAATATATCGCTAGATTGAGATCGTCACACTTAAGCTACGGGAAGCTGCAACCTAATCCGAGACTGGGACACGGTCGGTGACTGTGGTCAAATTATACAGCGCGTTCATGATTCGATCTTCGAAATGAGCAAATCTTGGAACTATATACTGGAAATCACCAACCCGACGCCAGGAGGCCGTGTGGTCACAGACTGCACGGTTGGCGGGATGCAACCCCCCACTTTTACAAACCAAAAGTGAGCCAAATGGGCTCACATTAATCCGATATAGCAATAGGGCCTTCGGGGCGTTAGCATAGATCCATCCGAAAAAAAAACTGGAAATCAGTTCAGTATCTCCTTTGTTTGTTAGTTTGATATTTTTCCCGATTGTTTTTTTTTGTATCAAGGTATTACATAACACTAAAATACCTCGCTTCAGTGTTTGGTCAACATTTCTTATTTTGACTCTTGGACGAAGAGTGATACGAATAAGTGAAACAATATATGACCGCGTTGGAATTATTTTTTGGAAAGAATATAGCAGCAAATATTACCGTTTTCCATTTAATAGGTAAAATAAATAATACATACATTAATTATATTATTTTCGTAATAAATTTTCCTGTCTTATCTCGCTCTTGACTTTTCAACGATCCAACTTAACATAGCGAAGTCTATTTGCCTTTGAGGAATAATGCTACTAAATTATTCATAGGTGCCTCAAAAATGAGCCAGGTAAACATGCTGACGGCCACACTGCATGCAGTCGAACCGATGGTATCGAACACCTGCAACAAAGATTTCTCTTTACAAAGCGCAGGCCACATTCACACTACAGTCTGTACCTATTTGAGCATCAAAAGCTACCACTTAACCGCGTCAAACGAATAACGGACCAACTGTGCGAGATGAAACATCATGTTTTATTGAAGCT
This sequence comes from Helleia helle, assembly GCA_963853865.1. NCBI lineage: Eukaryota > Metazoa > Arthropoda > Insecta > Lepidoptera > Lycaenidae > Helleia > Helleia helle. The sequence continues at coordinate 7,508,777 of OY971419.1, forward strand.
TCTATGAAGAATCCAAGGGACATTATAATCTGGAGTCGTTCGTTTTCGAACAAACTGTTAAAGCGTTACAGTTAGGGGAAAGGGGAAACAGTCACGGCACCTTTAAGGTCTTTAAATTTGGCAATGTACTAGTAATTCTTATGGATGTAGGTTTCAGAGTTTTCTGACTTTACCTACTCGATTTTGTGTGAAAACATATTTTAAGTAAAGCAAGCCTTTGACAATATAATAAGGGTAAATAACGGGAATGGAAACATTTTTATGAAAAAAACTAAAATCTTATCTTGCGCAGACGAAGTCGCGAGCACCAGCTAGTTTCTAATAAATAAGACATATACACTCTGAAAAAAAATGTAGTGCAGTAATTAAAAATAATACGTACTAATAGAAACAAATTTCCTTGTATCGACGTTTTCGCGTTGTATACTTTTATCAAAACAAATATCAGCACGTTATTCAGGTACATTCCAAACGATAACTTGCTCAAGGGGACAAAATATGGTGCACTCAAGAAGTCATTTACATACGCTGCAAACAGAAAAAATCATACTATAAAATAAAAATATTTGCAGACCTAATTTGCTAATTTTGCTATGTTTCGGCTGCAAATATTTAAAGCATTTATTTACAATATGTATGATAATTTCGTTAATCTTTATGTGTGTATGTCAGTGAACTCCTAAGCGGCTGGACCAATCTTGATGATTTTTTTCGTGTGTGTTCAAGTGGATTCAAGAATAGTATAGATTTAAAAAAAAAATATTTTGTACAGGACAACGTCTGTCGATGCCACTAGTAATACTATAATATTATAATCTATATTAGAATAGATTAGAGATATTTTATATGGTCAATACTAATATTATACACATTATATTGATATTATAAAGAGGTAATGCTAATGTTTGGATGTAGAAACTAGGAAGTAATTAAACTACACGCTCGATAAAATCATTTGACCAGTATAAAGATGCGGCTCCCCTGCGGGCATGGAGAAGCTACGCACGTTTGTCATATTTCGTTTTGCAAGAAAATGTATGTGATCGTCTCCACTGCAACCCACGGACACGCTACGCTCTAATTGACATTTTAATACACATGCGTATGCCGCGGTGGAGCCGCGCCTTAACACACATGCGTTACCTCTCCATGCGCCGCAGTGGAGCTGCGTCTTAATGCTACGTTCTCACTGAATGACATAGGCATAAATCATAATCATGGTGAATAATTATTGTTTTGCAACTTGATTACATATCCAAATGATTATGATAGATAGTATTAAATACTCACGAATATAACCGTATTCACATATCGATACCAGAAGACCCACGGCGAACGCCCATAGAGGTCTATTTAAAGCACCATAAACTGCCGAATGAAATGCACTATGTTGTTGATCGTAATGATAGCCACCAATCATTAATAATGACAGTAATATCACCATTACTACAATGAATCCGAGAATCGATTGCCTCTGAAATAAAAAATCTAAGATAAAATATATGCAGAGTCCGTACAAGTGCCTTTTCACACGTCCCGTTTTTTATATGTTAGTTGGAAAGGCAAACTGGCAAACGTGCCACCTGGTGGTAAGTGGTCGACGTCGCTCATGAACATAAACTAGTTTACCTGGAACGAGCCCAGGCAACTCATCTATGTGTTGCCTATCCTGAGTCATAAGATGTTAAGTCTCGGTGCCAGTAATTATACTGCCTGTCTTGCCCTTCTCTCCAAAACACAGCAAAGCTGTTTCACGGAAGAAACAAGCAACATGGTGGTACCCATGCAGCCGGGAGCGCGACACCTCCCACCGGTAAATCCGGGTATCCGGTAGCGAAGTGTATGGCAGCTTTCACACGCACACATGCGCGTTACTGGAGGTGTGCTGGAGGCGCATCAGGTAGTACCTCCTACGCACCTCCATACGTCGCCCGCGTGGCCTCGTCGGCAGGCTCCCCTCTCACCCGCTCGTCACCGCACTTCTGGGACATTAGTGCCTCGGAAATGAAGAACATCACCGTCCAAAACTCGTCGTCACCGAGCATTGCATAATGATAACTTAGACTGAGGAGTGACCTGATGATAAATGGTAATCGTGACCCAATCATCAATATCACCTGGTCGTCCTTGGGAGGATCAGAGGCCTTAGACAAAGTAACATTAAAAAAACGATAACGAAGTTCGAAAAGAATAAAATGTATGGGATTGACATAAGCCGTCGTCAATTATGTCACTCGTTATCGTTATCGCAAGTTGGTAGACATTTTAACATTGTCTACCAACTTGCGATAACGATAACGAGTGACATAATTGACGACGGCTTATGTCAATCCCATACATTTTATTCTTTTCGAACTTCGTTATCGTTTTTCTAATGTTACTTTGTCTAAGGCCTCTGGTGATATACCTGAGAATACCAAGGTGCTTCTGATTTTCTTTTTATCCCGACAAACATTCTCATCATTATTTTATCCTGATCCTTGGGTACGAATACCTAACTGCGTATTATGTATGTCTCTTTACAAACGTAATTCGTACGTATAACTAGTATAATGTCATTTTGTATTTCTTTTCTTTGAAAGAAAAACTTGATTATATAAAAGTTAGCCGGAAATAATGATAACAATGATCATTACGTGCTCTGGAAATGGTAGATTTTTAAAAATAATATAGTTACCTTAGAAATTACATTCCTGTGTAGTTCGGGTTTGTATTTGGCAAATAAATACGCAAATGAAAATCCAACTAGAAAGGAATTCATACGTAGGTGAGTTTGTATGTACTCTGGTGGACAAAAATAGTAGGTGTAATTTCTATGCGCCCTGAAAAAAAATGATTTCATTCGCTTTTTTATTTAATTAAATAGAATTTGGGACATTGAAAGAAAAGCAAGCGTCTTCTCACAACTTCCAGGATATTATCAAAACGACTTTATTTAATTTGAGATATCCAAGGCCACTTAGCTTTATTAATATTCAGATATCATTTTGTTATAAACGAGAGTAGGTTATTTTTTTTTCTTCGCCGGGACTGCTCTGAGGCATCCCGCGAGGGAGTGGGTCTCCCCGCGCGGGTATGTGGGACTCGCTGCGCCCGACAGCTGGTAAATGGACGCAGCTCTACCCACTAAAACCCGGCGAGTGCCACCACCACAGACCCCTTCCAACGTCGGGACAGTACAATGGGGTGAGGTTCCCATCCTCACCCCTTGCCCCCTGCTCTTCTGTCCCCTCTTCTTATAAGAGGGGTACAAAGAGCCCCCTCGGCCCAATTAGCTTCGCTCAAGGTGCACCGCTCACCCTAGGTTACTGAGCCCCACCGCCACGACAAGGCCTGAACCATAGTGTTTACTAAAATCCTTTGGATTATGTTTTGATAAATAAAAGTTAAGTGAAGATTACGTACATCATATCGAAAGAAGGTACTCCACGTATATTTTTAGTGTGTATAAACGCAGCTGGTAGTACAATCGAAGCGATCACTAATACTTGGAACACTATGGTCCCCGCACGTTGGTTCTTCCTATACACCCACAACAGACAGGCACCAATCAGGATCATGTGGAAGTCAACAGCCAGGGACCAGGTAATTATAAAGCACTGAAATAAAATAATCACTGAAATAGCTATCCATACTTTTATACTAATACTGTTCAGAGGAAAAATAACAAATCATTGATTGTTTGCAAACGATGCCATTTTTATAATTCTATAACAGAGTTATATTTATATAGCTATATTCTTATATATTTTTGTATAAGACAACTACAAACTAAGCTGCGTGTGTAATTAATATTGTACAAAAAAATATATAATATATACATACATCCGAATTGTGCGCCCCGTCCTTTTTTAGAAGGCACACACAACCACCCCCCCACCCACACACACACACACACTCTCACACAAAATTACACGCACGCACACACACACACACATACACACACACGCGCGCGCACTGATATAATTATGTTTATGCTTGAAATATTGAATTATTAATATTAATAAGTCTTTCCAAGTCGTTTTTTGATACTCGTACTTCAACTCACTACTACATACACACTTTCTTACACATAAGCGATGCTTCATGGATCCGCCCACTTCGAAAAAGATTTTTTAAATATAAAAAGTATATTAATATTATTGCGTACCATTTTCTCCGGGTCCACGTAATTCTGTATAGTTAACAACCCCATCCACCAATACTTCTCGCAACGGCCGCTTTCTACTTTGCCTATCGTATGTAACATCGGTCCAATGGATAAACTTGTGACATGGGGAATACAGAGTAAAACTATCGCCATCAGATAAACACACCTGTGAATAAATACAACTTTAGGTATTTAAAACGACATCTGTGGCTCAGTGGTAAGCGCGTTGTCGCTCAAGCCGGAGGTTGCGGGTTCGAATCCCGCCAGGGTACAAAAATATTTTCAGTGTTCTTGGGTCATGGATGTATATTAAATATGTGTATTATATAATAAAAATCATAAATATTTGTATAGTATAAAAGTATTAAATATATTTCCGTTGTCTGGTACACCCATAACCAAGTTCTTCGAGAGCTTACCACGGGAGCAGATTGACGTGGTGTGAAAGCGTCCATAGATATTATTTATTATTATTATTATATAAAAAATGTGACTCAAAACGCGTTTTACGGAGACAACGTTTGCGCGCATCTGGATAGGAATAAAATTGGAACAAAAATTAAACGTACCACTTTTTAGACTTCATAAAGTTAGTAATTCTTCTATGGGCCTATGCGTGGATCTCAGAAAACGTTCAAAATGTTTCCAATAATAAATTTAAGAAAATTGTTAAGGAACGTGTGGCAAAAGCTAATAAGAAATAAAGAATTTTATTGAGAGAGTTGATACCACACCTTCGGAATACACGCTCTTAAGATTTTTAGATTTTTGTATAAAATATGATTTTTAAGCAACCTCTAAGTATATTATGAAACAATTTTACGGTTTTATCGCGGTTTATTAAGATTTTTACATGTCCGACCTTTCGGATACTTTACAGCAACCATGGTCACGAGAAAATCCGTAAAAATTGTTTCATTATAATGAGTGAGCATTCCAAACCAATTTTTATACTTTTTTATTACCTAAAAAAAATAATCCATTAATACACGTTTTATCCAATAAAGTAAGACGAAATAAATTTTACTATGTACAATTAATGATATATGAAAAGAAGTTATATCACCCGCTGATATATTTTACGTTTATTATATCTTGTGAACGTTATTGAAATGAAAATATACCAAATGATTTTATATAATATGGGACGCACCCTTATCAAATGATTAGTCTCAGTTTGTAGGTTAGGTAAACCACTTACCGAATATATCTTTTAAATATTACGCTTAGAAGGTTGACATTGGTGTTTTCTAAAAGATTTCTCATGTACAGTAACCCTGCCATTAGGAAAAAGGTATCAACTACGATATCCAGATGGAATAAGAAGCTTTTATCATCGATGTTCTGTAAAAACATTGTATTTAAAAAAATACCAAAAAATTTAAAAAATAAAATACTGTGAAATAAAAAAAAATGTTGTATGTAAAGTCGGTTTACGACGATAATTTTACACAAGCCAAACGCTTAGGCCGATTGTGCCTCTATCGCTTGTTCTGCACTCTGGCTTGCACGCTCGGCTCAAGCGGAACGTGACTCGTTTTCGTGTTCACGTCACGTCAAAAATACTTATGTTACTTGTGAAGAAGAGAAAAAAAAAATCTACATGAGGGTTTACATTTGTACCATCATTCATTTCATCAGAAAGAGGCGGAAAAGGTGTTGCAATTTTCAATTACCTCTATCGTAGGGTAAGCAACGCGTGGATAAATCCTATATAACCCAATATAGGTATCGTTGACCACTTACCATAAGAGGTATATAGCTCGTCTGCCAATTTGCTCACAACTCACACGAAAAAAGTAATAAAAATAATAACTCTGATTTAAAATATCAGACTAATAAAAAAAATATATAAATATACTAGCCTTTTCAAAATGAAGAGCGTCACTATAACCGATCCAGTCAGAGACAAACCAGACGTGGAAGAAGATCTCCAGTAACATGGTGAGGAATCGTATCCCATGCAACACTTGAATCTCCCTCTCACCAACTTTGTGCAGCAGCGATATATTCGTTGTTAGTGACAGAGACATTGCTATTTTTGTCCCTGAAAATGTATAATAAAAAGTTTTAAAAACTATGACGCGACTACAAATATTTTGTTGATGTTGTTTAAAATGTCACCCGGACCATAATAATGAATATTGACTTCGGATGCTATAATCGACTATCATTCAAATAAATACATGAATAAACACATCACATTATTCACTAGCTGGTGCCCGCAGCTTCGCCCGTGTTAACTTAGATTTACAGCCGTATCCCGATTGACGATATTTTTATTAATAATCTATGTCGCTCAGAGTTAATGTAGCAATATAGCATTCTAACGAATAAAATAAATAAACCTCACCAATAGAGTCAATGTCCTGTGTTGTTCTTAGTTTAAGATAAATCGTAGATCCACACACCAAACATATTGAAAATAATACAAACGACCTAAAACCGTACCAGCAATTGAAAAAATATTATAATTATTATGAAACAATTTCTATATATTTAATAGTATAGTATAGTACAGTACAGTACGGTACAGTACGGTACGGTACGGTACGGTACGGTACGGTACGGTACGGTACGGTACGGTACGGTACGGTACGGTACGGTACGGTACGGTACGGTACGGTACGGTACGGTACGGTACGGCACGGCACGGCACGGCACGGCACGGCACGGCACGGTACAGCACAGCACAGAACAGCACATCTCAGAACACCACAGCACAGCACAGCACAGCACAGAACAGTACAGTATAGAATAGAATAGAAGAAACTTTATTCAGTAATCAATATAATATGGCACCGCAGTACAGATAAGCATTAAGCAATGAATATAGTTTAATAGTGACATAGAAGTGTAGAGAAAAAAAATGAGGAAACTTATACAAAAGAAAAAAAACCGGCCAAGTGCTAGTCGCACTTGCGCACGAAGGGTTCCGTACTATTACATAATTTACAACATAAGACACTACCAAAAAATATGGTTTATTTTGAAAAAAATGTTTTTTAAAATATTCGAGTTGATTGAATGAAAGGTAAAAGGTAGGTTGCGGCTTACGATTTATGACGTGTTAAAAAAGAACTACTTACTAGATCTCGTTCAAACCAATTTTTGGTGGAAGTTTACATGGTAATGTATATCATAATATAATATTTTTAGTTTTATCATTCTCTTATTTTAGAAGTTACAGGACACATTTTATCACTTGGGAAGTGTCTCTCGCGCAAACTAATCAGTTAAGAAAAAAAGACATAAAGTCGGAAAGAAATAACATACAAGTCACATACAAACCAGTAGTCATTGGTCAAGTTCGTTACATCAAAACGCCGAATTGACTATTATAACCCAGTTAATTAAAATTAGCCAAAAGAGAAGATATTTAAGGTTAAAGATTACAAAAATCAGCTGCTTGCAAATATCTCGTCTCTTATGTTTTTTTTTTGCTGTTTGTATTTATTATAAAATTGTATAGCACAAAATTCTCTACAAATTTTGTCCTAAATATTTTTTGTGCGATCAACCGTTTACCTTATAAGTAAATATAAGGCCTTATGTTGTTATCAACCTTATGTAGTTCTCTGTCTTGTCTTCTCTATGTCTTTATAAATGTTTATGGTGATTGTCGTATGGTGCGTGGTGGCAATCCATTTTTATGTATTGATTGAGTTGTCAATATTTAATTCTTGCGAAGCCTTGAGCAATAGTCAAAATTATTTAATTGTAGTTGTAGCATAAAATAAAATGTATGTTATAATATGTACGATATCATAATGAACCTAGGTTTATGCTTGTTAGATAAAGTACCAAAGTCCTTAGCCTTATTTTTCACCGGATATTTTTTCCATTATATTCGGCATTAGTTGTTTTCTACATGAGGTCAAATGCGGAAAACATACGGTTACCTGTTTACTACGTATATTATTGGATCCATGAAAAATATACTAAGACGGGATTTTAAAAAAAATATTTTGCTTAAAATTATAACAATTTGTTTATAATATCTTACGCGAAAATAATTAAACTGTTGGAGAACGGCTCATACTCGTTGGTGTCCTTGCAAAAACTGATATTAATATTTGCTTGAGGTGTTAAAAAGCCATAATGGCTGTTTTTGAGCAGACTTTGTGCGAACTTTATAACAGATTTCGGTTGACAAACGACGGGCGCGCACAGGCCCCATGTAAATGCGTTGAACTTTATTCTGTATTTTGTTTCAGACTGAAATATAAAATAGAGTTTTTTAGTTTCAAGCACAAAGTTTTCACGCGCAAACACAAGTATAGGTGTATATATCGAAACACGACGAGGATGTGGTTTCAACAAGATGGGGTCACATGTCATACGGTTAGGGTATCCATAGCTTCCCACCATGGTTCAGGCCTTGTCGTGGCGGTGGGCTTCAGTAGCCTAGGGTGAGCCCAGCACCTTGGTTGAAGCGAATTGAGCCGAAGGGGCTTTTATACCCCTCTTATAAGAAGAAGGGACAAAAGAACAGGGGGCAAGGGGCGAGGACGGGAACCTCAACCCATTGTACTATCCCGACGTTGGGAGGGGTTGTTCTGTGGTGCGGGATAACCCCTCTGTGGAGGTGGCGTCGGTCCCCTGTAGGACTGACTAGCCGTCGAGGTGCCCTGTTTGCTCAATAGATCCGGGGCACCTTACCAAAGGGGAGTGCCCCCCCCCTCCTCAGCGAGATGCCTCAGAGCATTTCCCAGCGTAAAAGAAAAAAAAATCGACTCGATTTTACGCCAAGATGCGCCAATATTTGACATAAAAAAAACCAGCAAAATTACCTTGATATACTTATCCATTGATATATAAGGATCATTGTAAATTCTCGTCGTTTCCTGATCTTTGAGGTGTACATCAGCCATGCAATACCTCGTCTTCAGATGTGGGTGTGTGTCAATCCAAGGTGGGCTCAAGCAGGCATCATAGTTGCCGTAGTGGTGGGTGGACCCTATCATAAGACTTGAGGGTATTGCGTTAGCGTCCCATACTGTAAGAAAAATGTATTTATGCATTGTACGCTACGAGACCTTGTCATTGAGAATGATGTAAGTATACTATTATAGGAGGGTATCTCCTATTAAGTATACTTACGTGACACTTAGGTACATGATCAGTAACTAATTAAATATCATTTCATCAATCACTAACGTTTTCACGTAAATTAAAAAAAAAAAAAAACAATTTTGTAATTGGGGGGCTAAAATAATGTTTTTAGGCCATTTTTTAAAATAAACTAATAACCGTCAAATAATTTTAATAAAGTATCAATCCCCATCAAACGACTGAGAGAGAAAAAAAGATTATTAATTAATGGGGGCCTAAATTAGTGGAGCTCTAAAAATAGTGAATCAGATGTGAAGACGTAAGGGACAAAATAGTACATAAATAGAATGTCAAAAAAGAGACCACTACCGGATCCAAAGACTACTGAAAAGAATACTAACCTTTATATCCCTTCTGGTGCACGCTAGACGACTGAAGGAGTCGTTAGGAGAAGATTGGACTACTGTAAGTCTATAACTAAACTAATACTTACTCCAAGTAGCCCATAAAGTGTTATTTTGGACATTGCTCAACATATTCAATAATTTCGACCGGCATTGCATCTCACTTTCATCCCACGGGTGAAGCTTGATATCTCTTATGAAAATGTCTATGGTTTTTTTAAAAAGGACATTTTCGTTTTTTTTATTCTCTGGTTGTGATCTGTTCTTCCATAGACCTAGAACATCGTGATAATATATAGAAAATCCTTATATCCCACTGGGATATGAGGATATATTATATCCTTTTTATATGTCGTCTTGAAATGTGATCAATTGCGAAGATTGGCGCGATCACACAAATAAACTTAACCCCTGTACAAATAAAAATATGTCAAGTTATGACAGTGTTTTGTCTTATTCACTCGTTTGCAAAATCAAAGAGAGAAAACCTACGAGGGCTGCACTGAAAATTTCGGGAATCAAGGAAGTGACACAACATTACTATTTAAAAATGTATTTATTGCTTTTCAAAGTATTCTCCGCGAAATTTGACACATTTTTCCATATGATGGAACCAATCATTGAAGCAACCATTCCATTCGGAAGTTGGGGTCTCCAAAATGGCCATTTTGTAGGACACCTACAGCTTCTTCAGGCGATGAAAATCTCTGACCACGCAATTTATTCTTTATTGTAGGGAAAGTATAGAAATCATTAGGGCTTAGGTCGGGGCTGTAAGGCGGATGGTCTAATAATTCTATGTTTTCTTGCTCTAAAAACTCTTTTGTTCTGTGCGCGGTGTGAGAACTCGCATTGTCGTGATGGAGGATGATGCGGCGGTTGCAGTTCTCTTTACGGAGTTCAAAAACGACCTGTGGCAAACAAATGGTAGCATACCATTCTGCATTAACCGTTCTTTGTCCCTCAAGAGGAATAGTCGCAACATGGCCGGTTTTGGAGACAAACGTGGCCACCATTTTTTTTGCAACACTCCGTGAATGAACATTTTTTGTTGGTTATAACCCAAACTCGTGCCTGTTTCGGGTTCGTACTGTTATGAGCCTCTGAGGATTTAGGTTTTTAAAAAAAAACAAGAGTTGATTAAAGAAAGGCAGCCGTCTAGCTTAGATGTTGGGACGAGACTGACTACTCAATGTATGGGATCATAGGCTATGGATGGATGCTGTTTAGGCATGCAAAACGAGAGCGCTTGGTAAGCAAGAAAGGGTGCATAGACTATCTGTAACACCTCCCGGGGGTAGACTAAACATCGGGGTGAAATGCGATGTTTAGGAAGAAACTGTACTAATATCGGATGGGGAATATATTACACATTTCTGCGAATACTGGGAGATGGGAGATCTTCCGCATCAGGATGATGTTTAATGATCCTTAGAGGAATAGCAGGTTCGGGATTTGGAGTATGTTCTACAGGTGATTCTGTTGGATTGGTATTAGAGGATCTTGGGAAAAGGCAGGTCAGACGGCCGCGCGATTTAATATATAGAAACATTTTAGAAATACAAAAGATTAAAACTAAACATGCTATAATTATAAATGTAATCGAGTAATGGGTCTCGTATTTAATCATCGGATGTTGATTTATAATTTTATCAGTTTGATCAGATATAGATTTTAATTTTGATTTTGTTTCTAAAGTAAAGACATCTAAATCAATATTTTGTAATTCTAAGGGAGCCTCATTACTGATTACTTTATTAAACTTATCTAACGTACAACAAGGTTGATCTATAATATTAAAATCCGGGTGGATTACGGTAGCATTAATTCTTACATTATTAAATTTTGGTATTAGTTTTGTGCTTTTACAGTAAGCGACACAGTTGGTTGGCACTGTGAGTATTCCTGTGCCAATAATACTTATTTCTAGGATTTTTTGGTTAGGACATTCAATATACAGTTTATTATTTCTTGATTGTACATAGATCCAATTGTTATCGTAAAGTGATGTCCATAAATCAATATTTCCATGGACGAAATCAGTTTGACACTGCACTGGCATTGCTTTTATCACATTTGTCATTAACTCACTTTCACAGCTCGGATTCGCACTAACGGGAAACACGGTCATGACGTCACAGATGTGTTCATTCGGGCTTATCGCTATGCATTCCTTCAGTGTGTCTAGGTTACAGTATTCCGATCTGTCCTTGGTCATTGCTATATATCTATTGCTAGGTATAACATAGGTAAATGTATTGGGCTTAAGTTTATCATGAGGTGTAGGTAATGCTATACTATGGTACAAATTAAATTTCCTTGGAGAAACTAAAGGTATTCTTAATACAAACACGATCTTGTTGTTTAGACTATAACATATTATACTAGATACATTCAATAAGAGGTGAATATTATTTAATTTTAAATCTACAGGTAACTTAAAGTCTATAGGTAAATATCGGTAGTTATTGACAATTTCATCATAAAGTTGCGCGGGAGATAATACGGCCGGGTGTAAAATATTTTGGTTGCTAATCATGATAGCGTTTGTTATGTCTTCCAGACGAAACGATAACGTTAACAGTGCAGCTTCCAAACTGTTCAGGATTGAATTTATATTTGCTTTTACTGATAATTCATTAGAAATGAATGTAATATTTTTTAGCTTTAAGGAGAAATTGTCGATAGCTTGATTTAGGTTGGCTTCGTTCATTTTTATAGTAAGTAATGTTTTATTAAATTGAGATAAAACAGAAGAAGTAACTAAGACATTTTCTTTCATTAACGATGCCAATCTTTTCTCGTTATTATGTAAGTCTCGGATGGCGTTATCATACTTGATACCGTCATCTTCATCCAAAGTCCCGAATATAGTTTTGGAGAGAGAGCCAATACCACCTATCCATGCCCCTCTCTTAAACCTTTTTTCTACCAGGTGGGAAATAGCAGAGTATTCAGAAATTAGATCGTGATATCTAACCGTTAAGGGTTCTAAAACATTGTGGCATTCTAAATTGTATGTACTTCCTAATTGAATTTGAGTACACATGTGGCGTAACGTGCCTAAAATAGAGTTTATATTTTCAGTATGAGGTTCGATATACGATATGTCGATTGGTGTAATTACGTCTAGATGGCTTACACGAATTTGGAGTTCACCGATTGGGTCAAAATATATACCAGAACTGGAATTGATTTCCTGGACGAACTCCGGATGACCTTGGGCCAATATGCTGTAATGAAAAGAAACACTCTGTTTGGAACTTTCTTATGTTACGAATCGCTAATATTGTAAAATATACCTAATCTTATAAAGTAATCATAATAATTAATAAAAGAAATGTGTAAATATTATAGGTATAAATTAACTAACTTAAGAGTAAACGGCTGAAACAGACTAAATAAAATTGATCATCTCATTTTTTTTTTTTTTTTTTTTTTTTTTTTTTTTTTAGTTATCTTGGCTGTCTACGTGTTTAACTTCGTCAAAATGGTGTCTTATATGCCGTCTATTTATCAACAGCGACAATGTATGGTTCCCATGGACCTTTACAACCTTGTATGGGCCTTTCCATACAGGAGATGGAGCCTTGCGCATCCTCAGATGATTTTTTAACATAACGTACTGGCCTACTTTGTATTGCTCAGGGCGAGTATGGGAATCATAGTAGGTTTTTGAATTATTTTTTGATCTTTGTATAAATTCTATGGCTTTGTCTCTGGTATGTTTCAATCGATGTTGAAGCATCTTAACGTATTCCGGATACGTAGTATTGGGGCTGTCATCATAGACCGAGTCCGGTATACGGGACTTGTACCCAAATAACAATTCGAATGGTGAATAATGTGTTGTCGAATGTACAGCGGTATTGTATGCAAGCATTGCAGTGTAGACATATCGGGGCCAATTATCTTGGTTGTCGTTGACATATGATTTTAAATACTCTTTTAGAGTCGAATGCGACCGTTCTAAGGCGCCCTGTGTTTGCGGATGGTAAGGAGCGGACCACAGCTGTTTGGTCTTTAAGAAATCGCATGTCTTCTTGAATACTTCGGCGGTGAAGTTGGTGCCTTGGTCAGTAAGTATATACTTTGGGATTCCAAATAATGAAATAAAGTGAAAAAGGCACTCACAGGATTCCTCAGCACTATAACTACGAATAGGGTATGCTATTGAAAATTTGGTGAGGTCATCTTGCATGGTCAAGATGTACTTAAGTTTGGCTGCGCCAGATTCGGGTAAAGGCCCTACTATATCAATGGCCAATCTCTCGAATGGGGTTGTTGAGGTGGATGTTATTATCATGGGAGCTCTGTTAGCTCTACGTAGGGCTTTGTTAGTTTGACACGATGTGCATTTTTTGATGTAGGTTTCGATATCGCTTCGCATATTTTTCCAGTAAAATCTTTCTTTGATACGGTTTAACATTCTGATAGCTCCTAAATGTCCGGCGATAGGGATGTCGTGGTTTTCCCTAAGTATCTTGGGGATTTCACTCAGTGATGGATATATGATAGAATCGTGATAGATATGGATCCGTATATTTGTCCCATCGAATAAATAACTGAACATATTATATATTTTTACAAATGAATGCCTATCAAACGGGTTTTTAAAGTCGGATGTACTAATTTCATTTATTGTCGGGTATGACATGATTATTTGATCGCGTGCATATTTTAGAGATTTGAAAATGTCGGAGTACGAGTAATCATCAAAGTGATGTACCTTAGTGAATAGGAACAGGTAAGTTTTGTTTTCAACTGCAAGAGGTAAAAAGGTGTTTAATGTTCTATCTAATTTCAGGAATTCATTACGTTCGGGTTCTGAACAGTTGTTAATGATCTCTTGGACGTAAGGCATAGAGTCGTCCATGTCTATTGAGGTTGGTATAATGATCAACTTCTGAGTTCCTTTTAGGAGGGTTTCGTTATGTTCTATAATTTGAGTATTATGCGACTTCGCGGGAGACTTCAGGAATTTACTGTAGGTTTCATCGGAAAGAGTTAAGTTATCGGTTGATGGAGAAGAAGTCTTGCGACGAGACGGGCTTGTGGAAGGTAAGTTTTCAGATGTTGGAAGATTTTCGAGATCAAGTGAAGTTGGGGCTGGTAAGTTCGGTTGCATATCGGGATTAACAACGGAGGGTTGCAATGAAGGTAGGTTATTATCGGGAAGTGGAATTGTAGTAGATGCCCCTGGTTCAACAGGGCTAATTGGAAGATCGACTTCGTTGTTATTTTCTAAAAGATCGATGCAGGGCATGCCCCCTTCGGATAGAGCGGGAAATAGGTCTTCAAGAGTGAAGGGGCTGAAGGGGAATTCATCACCTTCAGCGGAAGGAAAGGTTGGATTTTGTCCTTGCGATGGACTAGGACGGTTAGAGCCGTTTGTTTGGTCTGGATAGTTAGTAGGAATCACTGGGTTTACTGGGTATCTAGAAAGCGCGTCAGCGGCGGAGTTTAATTTGCCCTTACGGTAGGCTATCTCGTAATCATACTCCTCTAATTTCAATCTCCATCTTTGCAGCTTGCTGCTTGGATCTTTATGGTTAAACAACCATTTCAGCGGTCGATGGTCAGTAATGATGAGGAACTTACGTCCATATAGGTAGGGGCGAAATGTTTTACAACCATATAGGATGGACAGCAATTCTTTTTCAGTTGTGCTGTAGTTGCATTCGCTTTTGTTGAGGGTTCGTGAGGCGAAAGCGACTGGCTGGTCCTTACCGACAACACCCTGGGAGAGGACAGCGCCAACGGCGTAGTTTGAAGCGTCGCAAGTGAGGATGAACGGTTTTGAGAAATCCGGATAAATAAGAAGCGGAGCAGTTGTTAGTTTATGTTTCAGTGTGTCAAATGCTAGCTGTTGTTGGTTCTGCCATGTGAAAGGCGTGTCCTTTTTCAACAGGCTAGTAAGGGCTTTGGCAACCTTAGAAAAATCAGGGATAAAACGGCGATAGTATGACACAAGGCCGAGGAATGATTTGATATCTTTTGGGGTTTCAGGAGTTGGGAATGCAGTTACGGCCTTGACCTTTTCAGGGTTTGGCTTGACACCTTGCTCAGTAATTATGTGTCCTAAATAGCAGACTTCGCGTCTTAAAAACTCGCATTTGTCGGGCTGTAATTTTAAATTGAAATCACGGATTCTTTGAAATATGGCCTTTAGATTGTTGATGCAGGACTTGAGATCGTGTCCATATGTGACGACATCATCTAGATACACAAAGCATCGGATGCCCTGGAGCCCTGACAAGGTAGAGTTCATGAGTCTCTGGAACGTGGAAGGGGCGTTCTTAAGCCCAAACGGCATCCGAGTGAATTGGAAGTGCCCTTCCGGGACTGTGAAGGCTGTTTTGGGTTTATCGGCTTCATTTAGCTTAATCTGGTGGAACCCAGATGCCAGGTCCAAGGTGGAGAAGTAGGAACTATTACCGAGTTGGTCTAATATTTCATTAATCTGCGGGATGGGATAGGTGTCGCCAATAGTGATGTCATTCAACCTTCGGTAGTCGATGACTACGCGCCATTTTTGTGTATTAGAAGCGTCCAATTTCTTGGGTACCACCCAGATAGGTGAAGACCAAGGAGAATCGGAGGGTTCTATAATATCTTGTTCTAACATTTTGTCGATTTGTTTGCGTACTTCGGCTTTGTGGATTTCAGGAAATCTGTAGGACTTGACATGTATTGGGACATCTGTGCTAGTTTTGATTTCATGTTTCAGGGCGTTGGTATAGGTTAGGTTTTCTCCGGGAAGATGGAAGATGTCGGAAAACTCGGAACATAATTGAAGGAGTGACTCTCGCTCTTCATGATTGAGATGTGAAACACGTAGTTGTTCGAGTACTTCTCTAGTACGTTTATGACAATCTGCTGAAACATTTATATGGTTTATCGGAGCAGAAGGTCGATTTGTGAATTCAAGAGTGTTAATAGGACTTAATTCAAGATTTAGATCGGATTTTAGGGTAATAGGTGTCTCTGATGTGTTAATTACGGATATATTTATTCTTTGATTTTCCTTTACAGCTACCAGGCAATTTGCAATTAAAAGGTTTTCGGAAAGTTTTTGATCAAGTATTAATCCTTCCTTTATTTTAGGATTTGATACTGAACATTCGATGATAGTCTCAGTTCTAGGAGGTATGATATAAGCGGGATCATGGAAATGCAATTTTACGGATGTTTTACCGAGATGAAGAAGGTTATTATTATAATTAATGCTGCAATTATGAGCATTGAGCATATCAGTACCGATTATTCCATCATACGGTAAGTGTATTGCGTCTATCACGTGAAATGGATGTGATACATTTAATTTGGAAAATTGTAAGTTCAGTCGGAAATGACCCCTAGTGTGAATTGTTTCTTCGGTAGGGTCAATGCCCTTTAATTGGATGGTTTCTTTAGTAAGTTTGGGGTATCTTTCCATACATGAATGTTTCAACAGGCTTACTGAGGATCCTGAGTCGACTAGTAATGATAATGGGATATCGGATACAGAGGATTTAACTAGGACGTGAGGTAGTAATGTCTTCGCAGGATTGTTGATGATTTCGAATATATTGGATTTTGCAGGATTTGGCAGTTCAACCTTATTAGGTCGCTGCACGGATACAGCGGACTTTGCAGGGTGATCATGTAGCGATGTCTGCGGTATGGATGTAGAGTTTCCTCCACGCGTTTCTTTAGGTTTCTGGGATGAGTTAGCGGTGTCGATTTTTGAATCGCAAGGTCCCGTACGACACTGGGACGAGACGGTTACTCGTTTTTTGGACTCGTATCAACGGTATCGTAACCGTCTGTTGGGTGAGCTGGATATTCGTTATTAATGGGGTCCGATGACCTATCAGATATAAAGTGAACACGTTGAGAGATTCCAGGCTGGTTACGATCAAAATTTCTGAAACGGTTGTTATTGAATTCCCTCTTTCGACACTGTTCTAGGGTATGTCCTGGGTTCTTACAATACCTACAGAACGGGGTAGTGGAATTACTGTTAGGGATAGCATTATTAGGTCGGTTGGATCCGAAACTTGGTCTCGGATTCAATCGATCGGAATAGTTCTGATTACGGCGATTGAATTGATTGTTTGATCTTGACGTGTCGGACCTATCTTGTCTCGAATAATTGCTAGACTGGCTCGAGCCTGGTTTGCATAATGTCTGTTGGATTCTTTCTTCTGATATTGCTATATTAATTGTTTCATTTAAAGTTTTCGCTGATTTACACCTAACGAAGTTCGAAAGACGAGGTAACAACCCCATCTGGAAATGGTGGAGGGCCAGTTCCTCCATAGCTGCAGTTCTCCCTATCATCTCCCTACTTTTGTGGCCGTGAGATATCGAAATCTCTGTTAGTAGCTGAGATAAACATGTTTCAATTCTTAGAGCATATTGACTTACTGGCTCCGTTGGTTGTTGTTTACATTCCTGCAAATCTGTGAGGAGGTGGGCATAGTGTTTCCTCTCACTAAACTGCGTTTTAAGAAAATCTTTTAATTGTTGCCAACTGGTGAACTCTTTGATGGAGCAGGCTGTTTCAGCCTTGCCCTCCAATTGACAAAGGATATATTTGAAAAGGATATCCCTCTGGGATTCCGATGCTAATTCATACGCATTGTTGCAATTTACTAAAAATGAGTTTAGTTGTTCACGAGTGCCGTTGTAAGGTTTAATGAATTTTAATAATGTAGATAATTCAACTTCTAGTTTTACTACTGCTGTTTTCCTCCTTGACTGGGACCTGGTAGAGGGTCCCGGTGGAAGGAGATACTGGTCTTGGCCCTCTTCCTCTATTTCAGGTAGAGCGGCCTCAGGCCTTTCGAATTTAGGGCTATTTGATCTCTCAGTCATTTTATGTAATTAAATTAGCAAAATAATACAGTTAACAAATTATTATAATAGGATCGCGGCTAAAATTATATTAATATATAAGATAGACTTAAAGTAACATACAAAATGATATGAGTATTACTATAGTTAAAATCGAATGACAGCAATGACCAAAACACTTACTGGAATGCGGATAACGCGATAAGGACAATCATTTCTTGGAAGTCACGCTGCTCTCGGTGAAATGTTTACGTTGAGATAAGCCTCGGGTTGTCGCGTCGCTATGAAGATAGTTTACCGGTCGCTACACGAATTCGTGTGCAACAGTGGGCAAACCGCTGTTCTTGATGAAGACCGGCTGCAGTACAGGTAATACGCAGCAGTGGGCTTTTCAGAACTTTTACACGAACACTGGGATGTCCTGGGCCGGGCCGGAACTCGGTGTGATAATGAAAGTTCACACAGTGGAGTCGGCACTTACACTCAAACACACACACGCGTCGGGATTTGATTTTTAGAACTTTTGAGACGTACCGGGGACTCTTTACTGAATCCCTTTACGCTGCCACCAAAATGTTATGAGCCTCTGAGGATTTAGGTTTTTAAAAAAAAACAAGAGTTGATTAAAGAAAGGCAGCCGTCTAGCTTAGATGTTGGGACGAGACTGACTACTCAATGTATGGGATCATAGGCTATGGATGGATGCTGTTTAGGCATGCAAAACGAGAGCGCTTGGTAAGCAAGAAAGGGTGCATAGACTATCTGTAACAGTACGCATATACATATCTAGGATTCGTCACCTGATACGATGTTGTATACAGCATTTGAGGATCCTGTGTGGAATCTTTCGAGAGTTCTGACGCACCAAATAACGCGAGCCGCTTTTTACTCTTCACAGAGCAAATGCGATATCCATCGGGAAAACAACTTTTTTACACCTAATTGTTCATGCAAGATTATTTGTATTTGACTCATGCCAATCTCTAAAGTTGCCTGAATATCTCAGTATGTCACATGTTGATCCTCCTCAATCAGCTTACGCACAGCATCAACGTTTTCTTGGGTGATTGCAGTTTTTGGACGACCTTGACGGGGATCTTCACTGAGTTTGCCACGTCCACGTTGAAATTCAGCAAACCAACGATAAATTATGGTTTTGGATGGGGCTTCATCACCAAATGCAGAAATCATCCAGTCAACACACTGTTTTTGTGTTAAACCACTTCGAAAGTCATAATAAATCATCGCTCTAGAATTTTCTCGAGTCAATTCCATTTTCTCAACGACTAAACAAGTTTGACAAGACCGAGAATCTTTTTTTAAATAAATAAATGGTATTCGATTTTTAAAACCAAGGAGTTTTCAATTAAAAAGATTTTAATATGACAGGAACAGTGGAAATATTCCATTCCCGATACTTTTAGTGCAGCCTATGTATTATAGCAGCGTTTTAACTTAACATTATTCATTCAGCGTTTATTTGTACGTGGGTTCAGTTTTATTATATCAGTATAGATTTATCTTACCTTTATAATGAAGATTTGTACAATTGATACAAAAAGCCAAATCTCTTCCAAAGTTAGTGGAATACGTGTGTGTATTTTGACATACATTTGTCGTGGCTGCATTTTCTAATAGCACTGTGCCATGAAGAGCCGATGCTAAAATATTAAAGAAATTACACATGTTGAAAAATAGACGTATGCATAACATACGGTCCAGTGGGAAGGATACTTGTGCCTCACGTTACCTTCCCACTGCCCTGCTTATTTCTCTCGGAAGTAGAATTTTCATGTCTCGGACAGAAAGGTAGGATAGCCAAGATCCCCACCATGTTTCAGGCCTTATCGTGGCGGTGGGGCCCAGTAGCCTAGGGTGAGCCCAGCACCTTGGGCGAAGTGAATTGAGCCGAGAGGGCTTTTGTACCCCTCTTATAAGAAGAGGGGATAAAAGATCAGAGGTCAAGGGGTGAGGACGGGAACCTCACCCAGTTCAGGCACGTAGAAATTTAGAAAAACTCATTTTAAGGTATCGCAGGAATCATATAATAATAATAATATTCCCACACAGAATCTTATGGAGCGCCTACCATGTTTTCCGTTTTTGGAACGTAGTTCCTTATCGCGCGTTACGAAAGGGGACTAGTCGGAAAAAATTAAGATGAAAAGTTGGAACGACATTTTTTGCTATAGTTGTAAGCCGTGCGGCTTTTTGATTAACACGTTACTGCGTTGGTAGCTGTTTTTGTTACACTATTGGGACTGCTTCGTAAAAAACCCCAGTTCAAATCCCACCGATATCGGTGACTTTTTTTTGTTTTTTTTTTTCATTATTTTATGCCGGGAGATGCTCTGATTTTTATCGATAAAAAAATCATAAAAAAATTATACCTACCCGAATAATTATTTTCCTTACACCTTTTTTTTGATTTTTATTACGATTCCTTCACTAATTAATCGAAAGGAACTTCGTTCCATCCGGGTGTCCCTTGACACCTCTCTTTTTTTATATAATCCAACTTGTATCATAATAAGGGGTGATGGGCGGCTGATATATGCTCAAGTGTGCAATGTTGAGCAAGATATGTCTGGCCGCCAAGCGTCATTTCTACGTCCCCGTCGTTCACCCTGGTAATATCCGGATCTACTAACAGGCATTGCACACCACCAACTACCCTGGGATCCGGGTAGCTAAATGTAATGACGCTATCTCGCTAGTGCACTCCAACACGGCGGGAGAATCCCTATACCATCATCCGTGCTCCTACATCATAAATATCCTCTACACCCACTTCCTCTAGATCCCTCACCCATCCTTTCCTCTCCCCCAATCCAAGGTGTCAGACGGACCGTGCCGAGGGATGCGTGGCCAAGGGGATGCTTGGTTCCAAACGGTGTCTCTCCAATGAGATGGCAATCTTGGAGTAGTAAGTGGCCTTACCCGAGCAAGCGGGGCTCTGCTCGGGCTGACCTTTTAGTTCCCCTGCTACTCGTGGGATAAGATGGAGAAAAATTCAAAAAACACAAATAACCCAACCCCTTCAACGGAAGGCGTCGAACTTCCAAGTTCGCGCAGACGTGTCGAAAGCGAGTCGCTCGCGAACGCTTTTGACGCGTCACTGAAGTTTTCAGAGGAAGCACTGCTGGAGTCACCTACCCCGTCCCCTAAAAAGGATGAGGCCCAAGGTTCCGGTGGTGCAGGTAGTAGTAGCAACAAAGACCCGAACACTTGGCAGATTAGCCGCAGTAAGTGGAAGCGGGAGAAGCGGAAGCTAAAAAGACAGATCCAGGAGGCCAGCTTGGCTCCCGCGTCGCAGGGCTCTCAGGCGAAAGCCTCGACGAGCGCTGGGGCGGGGGAGTCGAGGAGGCCGCCGAAAGTTAAAAGGCAAGGGACGGACCCTGAAGAGGGCCTGTCGCAGCAGCGCCCGGCCAAGCGACAAAACCGAGGTGAGGCTCTGACCGAGGGACCGCGCTGCTCTGCAAAGGAGCAGAGCGATCTCGCGGTCATTGTACACCGGGAGGATGGCGCTAGGGTGGACGAGGCTGCGGCGGACCTCATCAGGGATAAGCTGGCGGACCTCATATTCGCCAAGATGGAGGATACCCAGGATGACATGGGGAGATCCACTGCTTTTGCGACGTCGGGACTGGTGTCAGAAGGTTTCTTCCTTGTGACACCGCTCACTATGGAGGCGAGGGAGTGGATCCTGACATGCGATTTTGGCGTGTACAATGGAATCCCACTAAAGGTAAAGCCACTGAACCGGAGCAGAGTAGCAGTCTGGCTGCCCGGTAAAGTGGACTTAAGAGCACCAAAGTTTCTGCAGGGGCAGAACGCGTATAAGACCGAATTGAAGATGTCGGAGTGGACCCTTATCTCTAGGGAGAAACTCCCTGCTGGGGAGACTGGTGATGGGGGTCCCCAACGACATTTTCAAGGAGGACTTAGGACATGTCTGGCTCAATTACCAGGCCACCCAGGTTCAGGCCCGATTGCTGCGCACGAGCAGGCAGCAAGCGAAACCTGATGTGGCCGATACCGGACATAGTATCCGATAGACATGACCAGACGTCACAAGCAGTGTGCCCTGGAACACACATCGGGCACACACAGGACACAAGCACACAGACAGACCCACAGTACTCCACAGAGGAGTCGCTGGGGGGTAAGGGCAGACATTGCGGTTGTGTCTGTTCGGGAGCAAAAAGATGCGCCCCACAGCTCCTGCGATCAGCCCTGCCCATCAGCGGCCCAAGCGCAATCACAGACACAGACCTGGGACCTGTGCAGACCGCCTCGCTGAAGACACCTGAAGATCACCATAGTGTGACTGACGGTGATCAGAAGCGGGGCCCGAAGCATTAGGTTCCGGGCGGCACACACACCTTTTACACACACAATGACTCTACACAATAACACTACACAAGCACACACACATACAAACACAACACAAAATAAAATAAAGATACTTCAGTTAAATTTGCACCATTGTCGCGAAGCCATGACAGAGCTTTGCAGATTTGTGGTATCAAATAACATAGAAATCGCCCTGCTACAAGAGCCATATGTAATTAATGGCCGTGTTGTTGGCATCGGCTGTCTGGGTGGTGAAACTATATACCATCGTGTTGGTGAGTCCAACCCCAGAACATGCATCTATGTTAGCAACAGAGCTAGGGCGCTAGGACTAATGGAAGTTGAATGTTACAGAGATCTCACGGCTGTACTAGGCACACTATGTATGGCAGATGGGAACACAAAGAAAATGGTCTTCATGTCGGTCTACATCCCGAGCGAGAAGGACTACGAACCACCAGGACAACTCATAGAAGAGACAATGATAAAATATAGAGGTATGGGTATCCCGGTTGTTGCAGGCTGTGATGCCAACTCCCATCACAAGGTGTGGGGCAGCACGGATTGCAACAAGAAGGGAGATTTATTACTTGAATATATTCTTAGCACTGACCTAGAAATAATTAACGTAGGCAACACACCCACGTTTGTAACTAGAACAAGGAAAGAGGTTCTTGATATTACATTAATGTCAAGCGATGCCTCCCATCTGTTGAAGGACTGGAAGGTTGACACCTCTTATGCTTTCTCAGATCACCGCAGAATAATATTCCATCTGGACTGCCAGCTGGAAGTAGTAAAATTTAGGAACAATAGGAAAACAAACTGGGATACGTTCGATCTAGCGTTGAGAGAGTGGATTCCCGGTAAAAGAGAATTAGGAGAAAAGGAAGAAATAGAGCAAGAAGCATGTAGGCTTGAGAAAGCTCTTAACGATGCCTACCTCAAAGCCTGCCCCCAGAAAGAGATAAGACCTGGGAAGGGACAACCCTGGTGGAACAAATCCCTGAACAAAGCAAGGAAAAGGACTAGAAGGGCACTTAGAGTCGCCTTGAACAGGGACGACGACGAAAGCTGGAGGAAATATAGAGAAGAACGCAACAATTTTAAGTACCAGAGCCGCAAAGAAAACAGAAACGGGTGGAGTACATACTGCGAAAGCGTTACAAAACAACCAGAAGCGGCCAGGCTGGTAAAAACGCTAGCAAAAGACAAAACCTGTAAATTAGGAAGCCTAAGGAAAGGTGACACCCTAGTAGTGGAACCCAAAGAAATACTTGCAGAAATGATGGCCACACACTTCCCGGATAGCACAAGCTATTCAGAAGAAGACATGGTTGTCACATCCGGTGAGAATCTAGCAGAAGCGAAAGCGGAAGCGGAACTGATTATCACCGAAGAAGCATTAACATGGAGCATTTCTTGACGACCTCTGTGGCTCAGTGGTAAGCGCGTTGGCGTTTAAGCCGGAGGTTGCGGGTTCGAATCCCGCCAGGGAACAAAAATATTTTCTGTGTTCCTGGGTCATGGATGTGTATTAAATATGTGTATTATATAATAAAAATCTTAAATATATGTATAGTATAAAAGTATTAAATATATTTCCGTTGTCTGGTAACCGTAACACAAGTTCTTCGAGAACTTACCACGGGACCAGATTGACGTAGTGTGAAAGCGTCCATAGATATTATTATATTATTATTATTATATTTCATCATTCCTACCGTATAAAGCGGCGGGACCCGATGGCGTCTTTCCCAAGATGCTACAAGTTGCCCTTAGGTATATCAAAGATGACCTCCTCACCATATACCGGAGTAGTTTAGCAACAAACTACATCCCCGGTAGCTGGAGAAGAGTCAAAGCCGTCTTCATACCTAAGCCAGGGAAGGTTACATATCACGAGGCGAAATCCTTCAGATGTATAAGCCTTTCTTCGTTTGTATTGAAGACACTCGAGAAGATACTAGACAGACACATGAGAGCAGGGATAGAAAAGAGTTCAATGCCGCTACACGCCAACCAACACGCCTACATGGAAGGGAAATCCATTGACACGGCATTACACAACGCGGTAATAAGAATTGAAAGAGCTATAGAGAACAAAGAATATACCCTTGGCTGCTTCTTCGATGTAGAGGGAGCCTTTGACATGGCCACCCCTCAATCCATTGTGGAAGCACTTAACAGAGAGGGGATATCTGAACAGATAACGGGATGGATAACTAATATGTTAAAACATCGCTCGATACAAGCTGACTTAGCGGGAACAACATGCACCATTCGAGCAAGAAGAGGATTTCCGCAAGGAGGATGCCTGTCTCCGCTCCTATGGTGCATTCTCATAGACGAATTAGTATCAAAGATAAACGCCATGCACATTTACATACAGGCGTACTCAGACGATGGTCTAATTCTGGTCACAGGTAAAATACTGAGCGTGACCAGAGACATCATGAAGCGAGGAATCGACACAGCGCTACGATGGTGCAGGGATAAAGGGCTAAACTTGAACCCAGCAAAAACCAAGCTAGTGTTATTCACAAACAAGAGGAAGATTGATAGCATGATTCTATTGAGAATCGATAACGAAAATCTAGAGGTAGTCAATGAAATAAAATATCTGGGGGTAATCCTAGATAGAAATCTGACCTACAAAGCCCACGTTAAAGAGATCTGCACAAAATCCAAATGTGCTCTTGTGCAATGCAGGAGAGCGGTAGGTAGAACTTGGGGCATGAAACCAAATGTGGTTCATTGGATCTACAAGGCCATAGTACTACCAAGAATTCTACATGGAGCCTTAGTGTGGTGGCACAAGGCACAATTAGGAACGAACAGGAAAGAATTCACAAAAGTACAGAGACTAGCCAGCATCATGATATCGAGCGCCATGAAAACAACACCAACGGCGGCTCTAGAGAACAATGGTTCATGCTTAAGAGCAACAAATTATGGAAGGGAGGGCACTATGACAAAGGTCACGCCGAGATAGCAAAACAGTACGAATAAAATCTATCCATGATTTTATCAAACAATGATTTGATAAAGAAGGAGAGAATCTTCGACAAGAAATACAGGATAAGCATAGGCTCGAGAGATAACTGGAACATTAACATCGACCACCCAAAAACAACGATGGTCGGCTACACAGATGGATCCAGGAAGGAATCGACAAAGCTATCAGGGGCTGGCGTATATATTAGCCATCCAACTGAAATGAAAGCATCGTTTAATCTAGGCAGATTCTCCAGCGTATTCCAAGCGGAGATATTCGCAATACGAGAATGCGCCAACATGATTAAACAAAATATCACTAGCGCACAGAGGATCGAGAAGGCAGTCATATACAGTGACAGTCAAGCGGCATTGAAGGCCCTCAGTAAGAGGGAGACTACCTCAGCACTGGTCAAAGAATGCAAAAACACCCTACAAGATCTAGCAGACCAGACTGAGTTAGAAGTTGCCTGGGTACCTGGACATGAGGGAAATGCGGGCCATGAAGAAGCAGACAGACTGGCGAGAGAAGGTGCCGATGAGACGTTCATAGGCCCTGAGCCGAGACTGCCAATAGCACACAGGATAACAAAAAATGTTATAACCCTGAGAATAAACAAAGAAACAAACCAGAGATGGAATGACACGAAGAGCTGCAGACAGTCAAAATTCTTCATCTCGACGCTTGACAGCAAGAAGACTAAAGAGTTGCTTAAACTCAATAGGAGCAACATTAGAACAGTTGTGGGAATATTGACGGGACACTGCCCACTCAACAGACACCTGTCAATAATGAAGCTAACAGAGGACCCTCTATGTCCTAAGTGCAAAGAGAAAGAAGAGACCAGTCTGCACTTCATAACGGAATGCCCAGCATATGCATATGCAAGATGGGAGCTGTTTGGAGCGGACGAGCTGAAGAAGGAAGATTTAGCATATCTAACCATAAGGCAGCTAAGTAGCTTTTGTAGATCAACACGTAGGTTTGAGGGGGTGACACCAGAGGGGCAAATGATAACCCGTCCCCGCATCTAATCCCAGAGGCGAGCCCGGGGAATTGGATGAAATGGTCCCGTTAATGAGGACTGATCGCCCGTCTGGCCTTGCTGGTGTCCCCACCCTTAAATAATAATAATAATAATCATAATATTATGTTCAACTCAAAATTCTAATTTAACATGACACGTACACAAACGAAACAAAAAACTTTGAATGTTGTGTTTTGGTGTCCCGTTGCCTGTCCATAAATCCACTTTATAATTTGTTTGCGAATCTTCACAAACAAAGTTCGTTAATTAAGTCATATATACGAATTAATGGGAACAGCAGACAGAAATTTGAAATTGGAATCCATGGAACCACATATAAACGATATTTTGCCAAACAATTGTTTTTTGTTCATTTTACATCAACAAGTAATAGAATCTAGGTAAACTAAGTCAACCAAATAAGAATTATTGAGAATAGCTCAAGACGGCTGGTCAGATCTTAATTAAATTTATATGGGACCAAATTGGAAACTCCACCTTTCAAACAACAAAAGAATACCAAAATCCGTTTACAATTAGCGGAGTAATCCTGTCACATACATACAGAAAAGAAACAAAACAACAAATACCTTATTATAAAAAAAAACCCGTAGTAAATCCTTACCTACTGTATCTTTATTAATAGGTGCGTTTCTAATTTTATAATATTATTGAACTGACTGAAAAAATTACAATTATGTTGCGTTGTTAAATCGATAATTTTTACGTCAAAATTTAATGGATTGAGAAGAAAAGTTTTAACTGGATAAATGCGTTACAAATAGTTCTAGAAAATTTGTTTTTTAGATTACAAAATAATACTTGCATCTGACTTGGTAGCACATACATGACATATCAAGTGAGTCAGCGAAAGTATTTTTTTATAGTATTTCATCTCTTTATTTCTTTCACTTGTACTTTAGTTAGCTTTTACAAAAATTTAAATTATATAAAAAATGTTTTTCACTCCTGCATTTGGATGGTTGCCTAGCAACGTTTTGTCATTGCGCATTATACGTCATGTTGATTATGGAGCTGGAGTATAGACAATATAAGTCTTTTTAAGTCATTGTCTATTTTGAAATAACAATAATCAATGGAGCAAAAAATACAAAACCAACACAACATGTTATAATAGTAATATGTTGTATTCGTTTTATTAGTAAATAATATTTGAAATGTAATAGTTAAATAATTAATATAATTATGTAAATAATAAGACATTTATTGTTTTGTTTATTACTGCTTTTTTATTTAAGTATATATATTTATTTAATTATACATTATATATTTACAAATTATTTAAATACACAATAATGTATGTAATTGAAAAAAAAACACCCATGTCCCTATTTTTTTAATTTAATATGAGTCTTATTTAATGAATAGTTTGAATTAAAATTTTATTTTATTTACACATGAACATATGTAAGTAGGTATATAAAACCCTATCATAATTATAAATCGTTTATTTGCTTAAATGCTAGTGGCCATAATGGACGTTTTACATAAGATTTTACTTTGACAATCATTTTATAAAAATTTCATTGTATATTGTTATCAATAGCGTCCATAAATAATATGATTCAGTAGTTAGCAGGGAAGTCCACTTCCCTGCTAACTACTGAATTTCATTGTATACTTCATGTCTATCTATCTCTAAAACTTTACAACATCGCTCTCCTGAAACCTAAACGCCACCGAAGATTTGTTTGCAGACAGCTTGCTCTTCGCTAATGATGCAGCTTTTGTTGCTACTTTCCAAAAGGATCTCCAGAATATCATGGACAAATTTTCAGAAGCTTGCGCACTTTTTTCGATGTATTAATGTGAAGAAAACCGTAGTGATGTCTCAAGGATGCGCGGAAAAACCGACAATTTTGCTGGATGGCGCACCGCTGAGATGTGAAAATATAAAAATAAATGATGTGAATATGTGAAAGAAATAAGTTAATTTGAAAAAATCCAACTTTTAGACGGGCACATACCAGTTTCGAATCTTCTTTGAAATAAAAAAAAATATTTTCCATTTGTTTATCAACAATTTAATACAACAATGTATTAAGTTTTTTTTTTCAAATATTCCGATTGTTTGGGTTTTTTGTTGTCGCAAATTACATAAATATAATTATTCTTTTGCTTAGCTTCCATTGTTTGAGTAATTAATAATAGCATTGTTTACGTGACAATTGTTTTTTTAATATAACTTTTATATATACTTTTTTAACATCTCCCATTCTTGATAAACAAATAGAAAATCAAAAGTTTTAAATCGAAGAAGAGATTCAAGGAGTGGAAAAATCTTAGATTCTAGTTAGAAAAATATTCAGGTCTTTACATATGTAAAATTTTATTTTGAAATAAATACTTACTTAACAAAAGCATAACTAATAGAAAAATTGCGGCATTTTTTTTCTATGAAGTTTTGTCTATTTTTTAATCAAATTAAATAAAAATATCTTTATTTCGTAGGTAACAATTGTACACTTGAAATACGCTAAAAAATAGTAGTCAATAAAAAGTAAGTGTTGTAAAAAAACTCGTGTGAAATGCAGATAGATTAAGAGAAAAACGAGAAAAAAATTAGAAAAAAAAATCTGATCATGCCATTTTTTTCCTTTTTTAACGTTTATATTTAATATGATAAACTAAATTTTGTAATTTCGGGTAACGACTATGGCTAGGCGCGCCCGGGAGCCGTTGCACCCGTATTGGTCGCCTAATAAAATTATTATACTATAAATATTAGTGGTAGAGTTCCAGAAGGCAGGACTTTTTTATTGCAGATTTCCTTTTCTTTAAGAACCTTTTGAGCAATTTTGGATATCGACAATAATTTTAAAGATATCCGTGAAAAACGTAACCTCCTTTATTTTTTTTACTCAATTGTGGTTTTGCATTTTTTTGAGCGAGATTTCAACATTGTCAAAAACTTTCTAG
The DNA here is from genome assembly GCA_963853865.1 of Helleia helle. Classification (NCBI taxonomy): domain Eukaryota; kingdom Metazoa; phylum Arthropoda; class Insecta; order Lepidoptera; family Lycaenidae; genus Helleia; species Helleia helle. Next base: position 7,538,548 of record OY971419.1, read on the forward strand.
ATGCAAATACGCATCGAATGACACCTTGTTCATAATTAAAAAAAATGAAATCGGTTGAGTAGTTTCGTAGTTTATCCTGGACGAACATCCCGACGCGTTATTTCATACATAAGATATGAAATAGCATTATCTCCTTGATATCACTTGTACGTCGACAGACTTATTATGACTCAGCTAGTACTTGCTATTAAATAATAAGTAATAGTAAAAAGTTCTAGAAAATAATAAGATCATACATACGTACTCAATAATACACACCAAACTAGTTTAGGAGATATCATTTCTTAACTTTTAAGTCGAAGCTTAACAACACCACGCTAACAATACAAGCATATCTAGTTAAAAATATAGTACTAATGAAGACTTGAACTCGCCAGTCTTATATGTATAAAAACACTTTTTTAAAATTTTAATACTCTAAGTATGCTATAATTATGCACAAACTATTATATTAATATGCACTAAAAGACCCGGCCACGAGTTGCAGTAGCTAAGGTAAATGTGTAAGGTATTATAATTAATCCCCATCATGGTTCAAGCCTTGTCGTGGCGGTGGGGGTCAGTAGCTTAAGGTGAATCCAGCACCTTGGGCGAAGCAAATATTAAAAAAAAGTATTATACTTTTTTTTTCTTTTTAAATAAAAATAAAAATCCACGGGATTAAGATTTAAACTTAAGATCGAAATTCTAAAACAATTAATAAAAAAAAATTGTAGAGTTGATATTAACGTTTAAATTGACAAATGCGGTAGGTAATGTAGATATAATCTACCTAATTAAGTTACACTACCTTTTTATTACGCCGGGAAATGCTCTAAGGCATCCCGCTGGCGAGGGGCGACTCCCCAGGCGGGTATGTGGGACTCGCTGCTCCCGGTGGCAAGTGGACGCAGCTTTACCCACTAAAACCCAGCGAGTGCCGCCAATGCCGCCTTTGGTGAGGTTCCCATCCTCACCCCTTGTCCCCCTGGTTTCTTATCCCCTCTTCTCATAAGAGAGGTACAAAGAGCAGCTCCCTTGGCTCAATTTGCTTCGCCCAAGATGCTGGGTTTATCTTAGGCTACTGAGCCCCACTGCCACGTCAAGGCTTGAGCTATAGTGGGGACCTAGTTATCCTACCTACCTAGTTCAGTAACAATAATATCTATTATTTTTATATATAAAAAAAATGATTAAATATTAAAAAAAAAAACGAATCGATGCACATTAATCTTGTTTACCTGTTTCTAGCTAATAGAATAATATAGATAATTTTATGGTTTTGGCTCATGGGAAAAACATAGATTTTCCTAATCTAAACCGCTAACCAACATTGTTTGATCTTGAGACTTATTTAAAGACATGGAAAAAGATAAAGGATTAGGAAATGGTAACCTTCTGAAGGGTATCGTAGATTCTGACGGTATCATTGGACTAGTTCCAATAGTTTTCAGTCAAAATGGTTGCTTCAATAATATTTCGAGAGATATATAATATGATGACTAAACTGTACTGTTGCATAATTGAGGTGGATTCAAATTACGAAGAAGAATAAGTAGGTGAACCAATGTTCAACCGATTGAAAATGGGTCCAAAAACGGGAATGATATGTATTGTATACTCGGCCATTAATTGCTCGTGCACGCAAAAATTAAAAAAAAGTGGGTCCAGGAACATTCACCAATAACAAACGTAAATAAAAGCATTCACGTTATTTTGGATGTACCGCGTGAAGTCGTCCCAATGTCTTAGCTTTGAATATACCTGAATGAAAGTATTAAACAAGTACTATAAAATTAAAAATACTAATTTAATTATGAATGAAGGTCATTCTTCATTACATTTATAAAAAGGTGTTTTCGATTTGACATCATCTTGAGAATTTGACATATCTATATAGACAAAATATAAACAATTTGCAAATAAAAAATATTGCGAGTATAATGAGATATAAACTATCATATCTTTCAAGTGAGTGTGCAAAAGTTGGTGAAAATCGGTACAGTAGTTGAGGAGTTCATCGCGGGGAAACAACGGGACATTAATTTTTTATATATAGAAGATGTACACAATATTTTATATCTTAATCATAATATGATTAAGATTTAAAATATTTATTACCAACCGGCAGTTATGAGACCTTGTGATGACGTAATAATGACAGGAAATAAAATACGGCTTATTATATAAGGAAACTTAGAAGAAAACTTTGTATTATAATTATGTAATATCATAATGTACTGGTCGGCATTTTATCATTTGGTTAAGAAAAAGCAAGAATGAAAAAAGTGTGTACTATATATTGGTTAGTTGGTGAGATTTAGAAAGAAAAAAAAAAACACTTGAGCCATACCATTTTGAAGTTTTGACTAATTAGATTTTTTTACCGGATTGTCTGCTTGCGATTTTTGTGGAGTAGTAGATTTTTTTCGAAGGCTCTTTTTAAATATAATTAAACATCGAAAATGGTTTGTTGGTTATAGATAAATGTTATGGACACCTTAAAAATGCACTATAAACTGAAGCTAGAAATAAAAATTGTTTTTTTTTTTAAATATTATCTTATATTTGTCATAAGTATCATACGTTAAAATTGTGATTGGCAAGAAAATTATAGTATTGATGTAACTTGTAGACTGACGTGCGCTACTAGCAAATATTAAAGGCAAGTTCTTTGTTTGAGTTTTCTTTTTCAAATTTAGTTTGCTTTGAATACCTGAACCGTATACTAAAAATAAAATTAAAATTTCTTCATAAATCATAACACAAATAGTAAGCTTAATTTCCCCGAAGACCTGGCTAGAAAAATCACAAAATATCACCAGGGGGCGGCGGGGGTATAGCGAGATATCACGTGGATTTTCTTTTGTTAAACGGTAAAATTTCAATTAATTTTGAACAAAATGAAATCATAATTTAAATTGAATATATTTTAAAATAATGTTTTCAAATTTTTGTGTAGATATATTGTTGTTTTGTAGAAATTCATGTGTTTTTTGTATTAAAAAAATACAATTAAAAGGACAGACCGGTCGACCATCAACTTTCAAGGTGAAACGATGAGTTCCGTGCAGTAGCCGAGGCCCGAGAGTCACGGCAACGGCGACAGCGACGGCGCCGTGCTGTTGCCGTGCCGGTGAGTGGAAAAACGTTCATAGGGGTGGCGGGGACCGGACCCCTTGGCAGTTGGTGTTCATGGAAAGAGACTTATGTTCAGCAGTGGACGGAAAAGGTGATGTCGATGATAATTAAATATAACAGATGTTCGTATCTAAGGAACTGATTAACTCCGGCAATGCTGTAAGGATGGGAGGCGTGTGTATGGTTTGGGTGCCGAGATGATTCTCTTTATTAATATAAACATTAACTTATATACTAATACATATAAGGGCACTACATTACCCTTCCTAAAATAAAAAAAAAATCAAATACATATTATGTTTTTTTTAAACAATATTGATTAAGATATAATATTAAATTTTTAATACATATTAATAAGATTACATTTTTATAATAACAATGACTAACAATGACTAACAATGAGTAACAATGACAAATGACAAATACTTTTTAACACTCAATAATAATACAAACATTTAACAGATTAACAAACATTTTAAAACTTACATTATAATAATCATAGTATGACAACTTCTTGGGAGGTCGTAATGAGATGACATAGTTTGTTTAATAATTCCATTCTACATATACGAGTAAGGTGTCGATATCAAATACATCAGGCCAACGATATGTAGTAACAAAGTATCAAATATGACTCTTGACTATTTATGGTCCTCGTTACTAACTGATATTAAGTACTAGTCACATATAACATTCATCATCATCATGCCATCAATTACATAATACATTTTTCAGAACCATTTTTACGCATACATACGCATTTTGTACATACAGTACATTCCTCCATATTTTGGTTTCTTTTTTTTTAGACTTACTTTATTTAATCATCAACATTTTTATCCTTATTAATACTTTATTTATTCTCCGTTTATTCCTACTATCGTATCATATTCCATTGGTTTCGCATATACCCTAACTTTATTTATTTAATCATTATCATCATTCTCATTAATACTTTATTTATTCTCCATCACTGGGTTTCACATATACCCTTTTCACATGATTCTCATATATTATTTACAATTTTTAACATAATTTGTGGTTTTCATTTAAGCCTTTTTAGACTCCAACATATCTCACGGAGGAAAACCCGTTCACACCATGATCGAATGGAAGGATTTAACACACAATTAGGATATTAACTGTCTCCTACTCTACATCAAAGCTCTACATTACTATCTTTAACATATTTTGTGGTCATAATTTAAGTCTCTTTAGACTCCAACATATCTCATGGAGGAAAACTCGTTCACACCATGATCGAATGGAAGGATTTAACACACAATTAGGACAGTATATTAACTGTCTCCTACTCTACATCAAAGCTCTACATTACTATCTTTAACATATTTTGTGGTCATAATTTAAGTCTCTTTAGACTCCAACATATCTCACTCGTTCACAACATGATCGAATTGAAGGATTTAACACACAATTTGGAGAGTCTATAAAACCATCTCCTACTCTACAACATCAACAATCTTAATAATATATCCCTTTTATTTCTTTTATAATCTGTACTCGTATTAGTTTCAAAGTAATCCTAAAACTTTCACGAAAACGTCTCGCGTTGAACATGATCAAGCATTTGGACCATACGTCATTATTATTTGGTTTTTAAGTATTTCCACTCGACGGACGGGTGATCAGACCGTTCATCGATGGAAGTGGAAGTATTTTGGTCAATCCTTCTATAGTCATAACCTTCATTTATCGAAATAATGCGTTTGCAGCTTAGATTTACATTATTCGTAAATCTAACCGACTCAGTTTAAAGCATACCTACTTTTCCTTCATCGTGTCAATCCGGTAGAAATACGTAGTCAAATACGCAATTTTTATCAATCAAGTAATAAGTGCTAAGCTGAACCTAACTGTACCTAACTTATGATTTATTTTTACCAATTAATGTTACCTACAGACATTCCATTATTTTTAATTTAATTAATTTCTTTGTCATTTTTTTTCAAATTATATTACCTACTTACTCATTTAATTCTATTATTTTAAATTTAATTAATTTCCTTGTATATATATTTTTACATATTGTATGTAAAGAAAATATTTATCAATACGAGATTTTTTTTTAAACGTCTATTTTATTTTATATCGATGTTTAACAAAGTGCATGAACACAAGAATGTACTACGTTGCATTAATAACTATAGTTCATATTACTGATAAAACATAGGTACAAGAGCTTTAGAACATTATGATATGAATATAAAATAACAAAGTATTGATTTTAATGACAACTTATTAATTTAACCATACTCCAAACGTAAAATAAGTAAATGTAGAAAAAATATTTTTAAAATAATAAATCATAATATGCCTAAAATATTTTTACATATTTAGCTTATTGCAATATAAATTTATTTTTAAAACCATTAAAATATTTATTTATTTCTGACAAACATTTTTAATATAAACTGAATAATAAAAAATATACCTAGTAATTGATCAACTCAACAGAATACAGATGATAATACGCCAACTTCTCCTGGTAAGCAGCTTACTTTCTCCGACATCTCCCGGCACCTTTCTGCTGGACCTCTTCAATTCCAACATCTCCATTGCAAGGACACCATCATCTCCCGGCACCTTTGGCACCGTAAGAAAGTTGGCATAATGCATTTTTCATGTGCTAATTAATTAGTTGTAACTAACTACTAGATGGCGCTACAAAGTTAATTCAGCGGGTGAAGCTGCGCATAACAGCTAGTCTATACTAATATTATAAAGCTGAAGAGTTTGTTTGTTTGTTTGTTTGAACGCGCTAATCTCAGGAACTACTGGTCCGATTTGGACCTAACTACGGGTATCTAAAACTGAAAAATTCTTTCAGTTTTAGATACCCCATTTATCGAGGAAGGCTATTAGGCTATATAACATCACGCTGTGACATAAAGGTGTTGAGTAACGCGGGCGAAGCTGCAGGCAACAGCTAGTTAATTATATTTACGGCAGTTTTGTTGGTAGCGAATTATATATTTAACATAACATATGATTTTTTAAGTAGTTTTAATAATAAATGTTATTTCTGAAAGAATTCCATATCGGTTTAGTATTTAATGTTACTAACGTATTTTAGTAATAATTATAATATAATTTAAACAAGTCTGTACATAACAAAACGGTCAGTAATAAATAATAAATGTGAACTAACAATCGTATCTCGTCAACCTATTAACTAGTATTTTATTTGGGAGTTTAATTTTATGTGGTTTTTTTTTCTTTAACGCCGGGAATTGCTCTGAGGCATCCCGCGGGGGAGTAGGTCTCCCCAGGCGGGTATGTAGGACTCGCTGCGCCCGATAGCTGTTAAGTGGACTCAGCTCTACCCACTAAAACATGGCGCGTGCCACCAATGCCGCCTTTGGTGAGGTGCCTCGGATCGAATGAGCAAACAGGGCACCTCGACGGCCAGTCAGTCCCTCAGGGGACCGATGCCACCTCCACAGAGGGGCTGTCCCGCACCACAGAACAACCCCTCCCAACGTCGAATAGAATAATGGGGTGATGTTCCTGTCTTCGCCCCTTGCCCCCTGCTCTTTTGTCCCCACTTCTTATAAGAGGGGTACAAAGAGCAGCTACCCCAGCTCATTATGCTTTGGCCAAGGTGCTGGGTTTACCTTAGGCTACTGAGCCCCATCGCCACGTCAAGAACCATGGTGAGGAGAGCTATTTATGTGGTCCTCTATACACGGTCAAATAGTCTTAGACAAAACAAGAACAAGTTAATCGAGAGAAAAATTTACATTTAGTAACCTAAAATTATTCTGGTATATAGCCTTTTTTCCTATATATGCACCATATATAGAGTAATAAAATGTTTTATGTTGAAATTAAGTATATTAGTCAAATATAACTTTTACATAAAAGATTTTATTACTGTATATAAAATGTACGTAGCAAATTAAGATACATAGTTACATACATACATAGTTGGGCTATATTTATACAACTTGGTCCAGTGGTAAAATTTCATATAAATAATAATTTCATATAAATTTCATATATGAAATTATATAATTTCATATAAATAAAAAAAATTCATATAATAAGTAATAAATATGTCATTAAATTGCATTTTTAGAGTAAATACACACATTAAAAGCAACATGCAAAGTTTTCAAGTGTTTGTGTGTGTGTGATGTGACAATAACATATTCTACTACTCCCTATGGACTTAAAAAAAACCAAGAAAATCCGTCGGGACTGCCATTAAATAAACTAGTTTTAAAGTAACGTGAATAGTTTGGAGTTATTTTATTGCTATACATATTTATGTTTAAATTTACAATAGTGATGAAAACCGCATTAAGTTTGGACTTGTAGTTGTGGAGGTAAATGACAACATTGGTTTGTACAAACAAATCATTGGAGAAAATGACAACATAGATTTGCACACACATCCTCTCACCCTACACTAACCGGTGGGAGGGATGCGCTGTACCGTGCTCCCATCTACACACACACACACACACACACACACACACACACACACACACACACAAAACGCACATACCGTCTCCGTACCGTCGCGCGTAAAAATTAGACAAATTACAGGCACGGGTCAGAGGGTTAACCGGTGGGAGGGATGCGCTGTACCGTGCTCCCATCTGCAGGGGTAGCATCATTTTGTTTGTTTTCCCGTGAGCAGCCCGTGAAACAGAGTCACCGAGACTAGCATCTTATGTCTCAGGATAAGCAACATAATATAAATAAGTGGCCTGGCCTAGTTTCTGGTAAACTTAGGTATGTTTATGGGCGACGACAACCATGTACCATCAGGTGGCAGATTGCCTGTCCAACTAAGTCTAAAACTAAGTCCATAAAAAGGGTCGTTCAATGGCTATAACTCAACAAACACCTACACTGATGGCAGATGGACACGTAGTTATAACCTAGACCTCTCGTTCACATAACAACGGTGTCAAGTCAAGGTTGGGGGGGGGGGGTGTATAGGAAAAAGGCGGCAACGCATCTGCATTTCTTTTGGTTGTGCGGATGTAAAAAATATTGTGTACAACATGCAGTGTGAAATCGCTCTCAAGCGTCTACTATGAATGTTATAAGCGATGATTAATTTACACATTTACCATAATTGCATATTAATTATAAACTAATAATTGGGTTTCGTGTTTTGGTTGAGTTGAGCATTCACATATTCAATTCTTTAGCTATCGTGCTTATTATGATGTCAAAGTGACTGGGATCAAATAACGGGTTGAGGTATAATGCGGTAGTGTTGCTATGCTGAAACTATTTACAACGGGATATTTAGCATTTTGTTTATTCTTGAGAACTTGAAACTTACAAACCGCATGAAACGCGACAGCTGTCGCTTGACGCCGGTGTTATGTGAGCGAGAGGTACCGCCCGGGACGTGCCGGCCCAATTCGGCTACAAATCAGCATGACACTACCGCTTACAAAATCATTCGTTAATCTCCGTTTTGTAGATAATTATTGACGGACAGAAGTCATAGCTATATTTTTATGAGAAGAGTGGAAATGGGACTGGAGATTTTTCTAGATCCATATTTTCACGGATTCAGTTCGGGTCGGTAGTGCGAAAGCGCTCTTACTGTGCAATGCTGGAGAGACATATGGACCGATAAGAACGACATGTTATATCACGTCTTTACTAGAAATTTCGATGATATGAAATTGAAAACATAATAGGTAGTAATAAATCAGAAGTCTAATACAATTTTCGTATTATTTAATATTATAATTTCAAAATGAAAATAATTTAAGTGGCAGTAAATCTCGAAACGTAATTAGCTACCTACTGTTCTAAATTATTGCTGTAATCTAAAAAGCTAAAGCCGAGTTGAGCAATAAATATCTTTCATATCTGCGACGCAATGATACCTGGTGAACCTGCTGCACCTCCTGCTGTAGTCGCTCCGGTTCGGTCCCGTCTCCTCTTAGTGTTCAATGATGCGCTAAGCTGCAATCTGCTCCAACATCTTTTCCGCATCATCAACAACAGGCCTGTGTGACGGCAACTCCATCGGCCGCACCTCCTTTTTGATCAAGGTCAGTTTTCCCCTCTTCCACGCCGAGGGAAACCGTCCTTGCGCCATAGGCGGGGGCACGTAGGTACTCTTCCCGGCTGGGGAACAGAGCTGGAACTAACGCATAGTTTGCCGGCCGGAAAGAGGCCACGAGGTCGGCCTGGAGACTCTCCGTCAGGAGGAGCATAAGGGCACAGGTTGTTGACCAGGCGATGATTCATGCCCCAGGCCTGGACTATGGTTGCCTCTTTGTTGCCCAACGTGGGCCGCACACGACCTCAGAGCCGCTTGGGGAGGGGGTGACACCACCACCCGTAATGCACCAGCCACGTCGGTCCTACCCCCAGTATCATCATCATCATCATCAGCCTTTATCAATCCACTTCTGAACATAGGCCTCCTTCAATGAACGCCAAGACGATCAATCCCTCTCCACTCGCATCCATCCAACACGGACCGGCCACTGCACGGAGATTGTCATTGTCATATTTTTTTGATTTCTTGCGTATCTTTATATATATATTTCTTGTGTGCGTGTGTATGTCACTGAACTCCTCCTAGACGGCTGGACCAATTTTGTTGAATTTTTTGTGTGAGTTCAAGGGGATACGAGGATGGTTTAGATTCACAAAAAGAATATTTTGTACAGGACAACGTCTGTCGGTGCCACTAGTGTAATATATATTCTAATATTAACTAATAAGGCGTTACAATATATCTGTCGGGTGTCCCGTGACGATGAAACTATTTTTACATTACATATAACAATTACATACTACGAGTAACCGGAGTCAGACTAAGCCCCTTTTCACACGTTCCGGTTGCCGGGTAGCTGGCGCCGGGTAACCGTTAGCGAACTGTACGGGCATGTATGGCAGCTTTCACACGTACCGGCGTAATTTTCTTACATTTCGCTACCACATACCCGGCGCCGGCTCCCCGGCAACCGGAACGTGTGAAAAGGGACTTACTCGTCGAGGTTTCGTTTCCGACACAATATTATCCTATAATTTTATAGTTTTTTATTTGTCTATACGAGTGGCGAGGGTTCGGTTGTCTTGTGACGAAGGAGACCTTTCAGTAGTGAACGGATAAAGGCTGATGATGATGATGTTAGTTTTATAAATTATTTTTGTCTGTCATTTACATATTATATACAATTATAATTTTAACATTTTTGGTTTAATTTAATGTACTTAGATAAAAAATGTTTTAAAAGCTAAATTTTATTATTCCCATACAAAATTAAAAAAAAACAAAAATATAAAGTGGCGAAATTTTATCCGTAGTGTGGCAAAACACAGTCTGATTATGATACAAATGAATTTTCCGTTGAGTGACGACGGTACGTGTCTAGGAAATTATTAAATGATGGGTAGTTGATGGGAATGTAAATATTTTCACGTGATAAGGTTGCACTGAAATAAAAGAATATTAAAGTATTTAAACGACGTGGAATTCCTTTATTGCGCTAGCAATTTATAATCTTAATATATTATAATTCTTCTGTACGTGTATATGTCACTCAACTCCTAAGCGGCTGGGCCGATCTTGATGAACTTTTTTGTGTGTGTTCAAGTGGATTCGAGAATGGTTTAGATTAAAAAAAATGTACAGGACAACGTCTGTGGATGCCACTAGTTGAATTATAAAGTCAAATTGGGTGATACGTGTCATAATATATCATCAGATAACTTCTTGTAAGGATTATTTCGAAGTTCGTTATATTCTATGCTTCCGAAGTGCGGACACTTTACAGCAAGTATGTTCACGGGGCGACCCGTGATCACCCTTTTGTGTAAAAATCTTAATAAAATACTCTTAAAATACGCAAATTTACAAAGTAAGTGATGATTCGAAAACATTTACACCTACTTACTTTCACTAGGTACCTAGAAGACCTATTGAAAGTCCATGCAAGGGTAAAAAAACAGGTTTTACAAAATTTCCCTGTGCACATATATATGTCAACATCGCTTTCTTAAGTAAAAGCCCGGTAAAGGAGAGTATCGTGTTCCCCACGATAGTGCCTGCATGTCTGATGGAATCTAAATACTTTGACGGCCGCGGCGTGTAAACTTTACAATAGAGCATTGAGCCTGTGCAAAGGTGGCAAAGGTGAACTATGGTCTTCGCCTAATTTCGAGGAGGAGACCCGTACCCAGCAGTAGGAAATAGGATCACCGACGATAGTGGTGGGACCTCAGCGAGTGAAGCGAGTCGACAAAAATTCTCAATCAATTGGCTGTCAATGGAAGAGATCAAGTCGGAAGTTCTTAAGATTATAGCGAGCTAGATTTTGTAATTAAAGTACCTAAGGATATTTATTATTCGTATGTATTAATTATTATTTTAAGCCTATTAGTAACCGATGTAACATTGGTTATTATAACTTATATATAAAATATAAATACAATACTTTATTGAAGTATTATTAAAGATTTTTTGCAATAAACAATTTTGAAAGAAAAAGAAAATCATAGCATTATTAAGACTTAGTGCGGGCTTCTAGGCCAATGAATAGGACTAATATTGGGATTCTGAATAGAGGGTAAATGGGACACAGAAATGAACACTAGTTACTGATAAGCCAGCCCCTATAATTCTCTCTAAGCGTTATTCGATTATTAGGGCTCATTATTTAGGCTCAGACTACTTTTAGGTCAAACTTCACTAAGTGTTTCTCTCTTTTCCTACTTATATTACAGTAATTTTGTTTCAATAGAACAAGTAAATTACCTGTTTCTTATTCAAGCTGAAAGATAATCATATTTCAGCACTATGTACTATTTTAAACGAACGGTCGGGTTTTCGTGTTTTCTTGATTAGATGCAAGAGGCGGATCGTCGTCTTGGCGTTTATTGATAGATGCGTCAGGCGTGTGTAAATCTTTGTACAGAAAAACGTTGATAGTGATCGCTGCTGAATTCTGTATGTGTACTTGGGGTTCGTGCCTTCTACAACCTAGCTGTTATTAATTAAGAACTAGCTGTTGCCCGCAGCATCGCCCGCGTTTACTAACTCAACTTAACTAATGTTTGTCACAGCGTGATATTATATAGCTTATAGCCTTCCTCGATAAATGGGCTATCTAACACTGAAATATTTTTTCAAATCGGACCAGTAATTCCTGAGATAAGCGCGTTAAAATATTATCTCTTCAGCTTTATAATATTAGTATACAGTTTTATGAGTTTTTGATAAATGAGTTGTCAATTGTTAAATCATCCCCACCATGGCGAGCGAAGAGGCTACGCACGTCTGTCATGTTTCGCTTTCCAAGAAAATATATTATGTGACTAGATGTTGCCCGCAGCTTCGCCCGCGTTAACTTATATAAAATGACGATGATCATTTTTAAACTTTTTTTGTTATTATTCTAAAGGAAATAATAATATAATATAATAATATGTAAAATTGCCTATTTTTAATGTATTTAATTGGATATAGGTACTTAGTATATTGTTTTCTATATACTACCACACCTTGGGAATAGGGCGTTCCTTCTAGGCATTTCAGGATAAAAACATGTATCTAAAATTTGTTATAAAATATTTGAAAAGATTAGTTCCACTGAGTTTGTTTCGCCGATACTTCCACACTGCAACCCATAGACACGCTACGCATTAATTGACATTTTCTTGCAAAGCACACGTACCTAGCTTTTCCGTGTGTCGCGGTGGAGCCGCGCCTTTATATTCGGTAATATAGAATACATTTTACCCGACTGCAAAAATTTGGGATTAGTTTTTTTCAGGTCAGGTAAGTTTTTTTAAGAATTACATCTTTATGAAATTAAATAATATAAAGAATAAAAGATAAAGGTGATCGCCGAGTTGGGGGATAATAAACGACAGGATCTTACCAGACCTAAGTCTGTCATTGTTCTTTAACACTGAGTATATTATATTTGTCACCCGTTTCCGATTTTATAAATCAACATTACACTAAATCATTCATAGATTCCAAAAATACTTACTGATTACTCTAGTGTTATATATACAAAATTCTTGCCATATGTTTGATTTCTATCTTTATCCACAATAAAATAACATCTCTACTTGAGTCCGTAGCGTTAATGACTAACCAACTTGTAATCTGCTTGTCCATCTTAGTAATCAACATCAACTCATTTTTGTTCACATCTAGATATAGGCCTGCTTCAATGAGCGTCAAGACGGCACATTAGTTCTTCAGTGTATGCGATCGGCGTACTACTACTACCTACATGTTACAAAAAATTGATATATTAATTATGTTCGCAAAACTATATTCAGTTTTGCAGAACACAGCTTTGCAGAGTTTACTTAAAACTTTCCACGAAAACATCTGTATTGGTAAATTCTAAGAAAGCTCATTTACCAAATTAAATACAGATTTTTATAAGCTTTAATAATTTTTATAAATTTTTATAAAATTGAAAAAAATAGACGAGAAGACATTATATTTATCTTAACAACGATAAAAGTATAATGGCTAATACCTGAGCCACTGTTTTTGGATATAGCTAGTGTACCACCTCAGTGGCTCAATGTTAGTGCATTTTCGCTCAAGTCGGATTCGAATCCCGCCAGGGAACAAAAAGTTTTCTGTTTCCTGTGGGTCATGGATGTGTGTATTATAATTTATAATAAAATTCTTAAATGTATGTATAGTATAAAAGTATAAAATATATTTTCGTTGTCTGGTACCTGTAACACAATTTCATCGAGGACTGACCACGGGACCAGATTGCTGTGGTGTAAAAGCGTCCATAGATATTACTATTATAAAATCTCCGTTACTTCATAATAACAATTTCCCCTATGGTAACACCAGCTCCATTGAATGATGCTCGAGGTAATAAAAGGTATGCATTTATGCAGCGTCATGTGCTGATTATGTGCGCAGAGGGCGCGTATGTGGGGAACCATAATTAACATCGATTCTTGTTCTACGCTGATTGATTACGTACCGTTTCATATGAAAAATCTATGAGCCTTGGTAGTAATATCGACTCCAATGCTGTGAATGACATGATGTTGTATGATGATTTATGACATACCTATTGACGCTTAAAAATAGTTGATCGTGTTTATTTAATCATAATTTATCAATTAATAACCAATTAGTCTACGAATAAATAATAAGTCAGGAAATGTAACTGCGTTATAAAAATGACCCAACAAAAGTAGTGTCCAAGTAGGCGGGGCTTAAAAGTCGTGCCCAGCGCGTCATCAGTCGGACATTTTTCTTGCAAGCGAACACACGTCAAACTTACGCATACGTTTTCGTTTTTTCATTATGAATTACAGCTGTTAATCATCAAACATCATGCCATTATGTGTAGTGAAGTGGTGCAGGAGCCATACAAAATTAAAACCTCCAGGCATTACTTTACACTAGTAAATAGTAGTAAAATTATATTATATTCAAATACGTTAATTGTAATAAGCAAACCGAGATGGTCAATACTATGCAAAATGAAGTCAGTCATTTTTTGAACCAATGTAGATTAGGTATTTTATTTATTCTTCATGAAATGTATGATATAATATATTTTATAATTTTATCATTATTTAAATGTATTTAGATATAATTGGGGTATTTTAAAAATGATTTTGCATTTTGCTTGCTTTGTTTTCTTTTAGTTTTCCAGCCGATCCAATTCGGCAAAATAAGTAGATAGCTGCAGTTAAGCTTGAAAGATAAGAGTATCCCGGGGACGAGCCTATAAGGAGGCGGTGCGCCTGGCCGAAGTCGGGCTCGACCTCGTAATCAGCTGCATATATATGTTTATAGAGGTTAGGGCTTCGGGTCAGTGTTGAGAAGACCAAAGCCCTTCTCTTCCGCGGGACCGGCAGTAAAGCACACACACCGGGAGCTACCCTCCAGATCCGAGGGGAGAGGGTCAGGATGAGCCCCCACATCAATACTCTGCGGCTCATCCTTGACGGAGGGTGGACCTTCTGTCCACATTTCTCAATATTGGAACCGAAGGTCGTGAAGGCGGCAAGTGCGCTAGGCAGACTCCTCCCAAACCTCGGAGGAACAAGCGCCGCCTGCAGGCAGCTATACTCCGGAGTCTGCCGGAGTATGGCGATTTATGGTGCACCCATTTGGGCGGGTCACCTTACCGCGAGGAATAAGGCCCAGCTGCGCTCGTCGCAGTGGTTTATCGCTTTAAGAGTGATCCGGGGGTAGCGTGACCCCCCGTGGGAATTCGTGGCGGAGGTTCTTGCCGAGACGCATTCCTATGTCTCGGATAGGAGGGCTCTCGGCGAGAACCGGACGGGATCCTAAGGGTTCGCCGACGAGGACAGGAGCATTAATACGGAGGTGGGGGGAGGACCCGGCGCCGCAGTTGGCAGTGTCGGCAGTGACAAAAGCCTAACGGCTGCTTTGCATCCAGTCCTCGAGCGGTGGATGTGCCGTAAGCACAAAACCGCTCACCTTCTGTCTGACAGAGGTGCTCACCAGGCATGGTTGCTTTGGTGAGTACCTGTGCCGGACGGCCCATAGGGAGCCAGTAACAATATGTCACGATTGTGGCGCGTCGGTGGACTCGGCCTAAAGAAATCATAGTAAAATATTAAATAATATTGTTCTAATATTGCCTTGGTTCACTTATTGCATGACATCATCCACGCAGCTATCACTCAACTGTCATAAAAGACATTGCAGCATGCGCGCCGACCAATACCTGCATTTATTCTGAAATTAAACAAATCAGCAATGACGTCTATTTGTAACCTCGAAAGTGATTCGTATTTTAAATCATACGTAGTTTTGGTTTGAAGCAGGCCCACTTTTTATGTGTCATTTGTTGTGAGTTAGACTTCCTGACTTATTATTTATTCGTACCTAGCAATTAGTACACAAATATTGTGTGACAGTCAGGTGACAGTGTTATCTAAATCAAACATCAACATTTCGGTGCAAACAATTAAAACCGACTTCAAAATTAAAAAAAAACTAAAATGTAATAAAACAATTTCCTTAATCTTTGTGCCTACAATTTATAATCAACTTGTTATTCTACTAATATACAATCTTTGCATTTACCACGTCATTATTGTTACTTTTGGAGTCGGTGTCAGCCAAGGTAGGTAGGGAGGTAGGTACATCAACGAATACGACACCGGCTTCAAAAGTAACAATAATGACGTAGTAAATGCAAAGACTGTATATTAGTAAGATATTAGTAGAAGAACAAGTTGATTATAAATTGTAGGCACGAAGATTAAGGAAATTATTTTATTACTTTTTAGTTTTTTTTAAATTTTCTAGTCGGTTTTAATTTTTGTTTATTTGTCTGAAATATGGGTAGAACTATTAAACGCGTTGCTCAGATTAGAAAGCGCTGTATTAATGAGATGAACGTAGAAAGTATCATTACATAACAAAATATGAAAAAACCGAAATGGAATTATGTAAAACTTTATATACATGTAATTGAAAGCAATCACGGCAGATTTGCTGCTATTCATTAAATAATTCAGTTATAAAATATAGGTATAGAACATCACCATCACCAATATATAGGTATAGAATGGATATTATGATGACCTTGAAATACTATGATGCGCTTCCAAGGCACAGTTGTTTTTTGTTCATTTAACAACGACAAGTAAATTAAATTAAATTAATTAAACAAAATTACAAGCTATAAATCGCCGAGGATTCCCCTCGACTGTGTAAGGTCTCAATCATCACACCTGTAATGGCGCTTATAACCCATATGGGTGCAAAGTTCTCATCAATTTAAATTAATTAAGTCCAAATACAAGGTAGATACTGTAAACTGTTAAGGAGTTCCCTTAACTGTCAGTTGTCTTCATCATCAGACCCTTAATGACAGTGACAACCCATCTAGGTGTAAAGTTCTCATCATTACAAATTAATCAAGCCCAAACACAAGGTTACTGATGTAAATCATCGAGGAGTTCCCTCGACTGTCTTACGGCTCCAGCATTAGATCGACTCTAGACCTTCATTAAATTGTAGTCATTCAAAACACTTTATAAAAAAAAATATCAAACGCACTAGTCGCCCCTATGATTTTCGAAAGTTCCCCTTGATTTCTCTGGAATGCCATCATCAGATCTTGGTTTTCTTATCATGGGTGGTCCCATGGGAAGTATACCCTTTAGAACAAAAAATATTTTTTCAAATCGGTCTAGCCATCTTCGAGTAATCAGGTAACATACATAAAAAAAAAATAAAAAAAAAGATTCCGACGAATGGATAACCTCCTCCTTTTTGAAGTCGGTTAAAAATAAGTGAAATAGTAACTGTGACTGTGGGGCACTTAATCTTATTAGATAAACAGTGAGATCGTCGAGTTCGTAAGTTTTTATGGTGATATTCAAACAAAACTATAAATAATATACCTTTTTGAACATGTACAAAAAGAATGTTTATTAAATAACAAAAAACTGTGTTTGTGTTGAAAAAAAAAACGGCATTCGTGGTGATTAAAAAAAATTAAAACTGTATAACATACGTTCAAAGATTACAAGTATTGACTGCTGAGCTCAACGGTGTCCTAGAACGCAAATCCGAAAACCTTATGAATTCTTTCTCCCAGCTTGTCAAGTCTATCCAACATCCAATCGCGGACGCTGATCATCACATCAGGGGACTCGTCAAATCCAACCGGGACAACGGACGTCCTCCAAACGTAAGCGTAAGCTACGATATCGAGATCCGTGACCAAATTCTGTGGGAGTGTGACCTGTATAAGATAGATCGTAATGTGATCGTAATGACGAAGGTAAGCCCAGCTTATTACGAGGACCTGACTGCCACGGAGAACACTTCAGCCATCTACGGACGCTCGCGCCCAGTTGGCACAAACTAAGGACTAAGATGACATCGTAGCTGCAACATCGACACACACGGACTGCCGTACCGTCACCGTCGTGATGTGAAGTCGTCAGCCCCGGAAAGGGGAGGGTGACGCTAGGGACGTATTAAAGCGTTCTCGCAAGGTGCTTTTGATTTGTAGGGAGTCAAGAATTGTACGGGGGAAGAGAGCGACTAAGAGGTGTACCCCGTACATTTCGCTCATTTCGCTCCGTACCTATATCGAGAGGTGGGTTATGAGGTTATGGGGAAGTGGCATGGGAGGGGTAGTGAGTTATCTCTCTTTCTATTTAAGAGCCTTAAGAGCCTTGCTCTTGTCGGTGGAGCAGTCATTCAATAATCAATAATATTCAATAATAATTAGGGTGCTTTTTTTTGTCCGGGCGCCGTGCCCGCTCAGCCCTTTATTTGATTAAAGTTTGATGAATGATGATTTTTATTTATTTGCTCCGCATTTTTTTATTAGGGCGCTTAGAACGGTGGCTGTTCCACTTCCCTTCCGTTCCGCAGTACAATGACCAATTTCTTGCTCGTTGATCTCTAATACAGAGCCCTATCAGAATCCATTTCCTCGGCATCTGGCCAGTATTGCTGCTGCCCGGTAATAGGGGTGTGCTCGCTACGTCACTTTTTTATATCACATATCTATATTTAGATATACCAAAAATCTATTGAAAAATTTAAAACTTTATTAATAGCAAAAATATTTACAGTAGAAAAAACAACTACAGATTTAACAATTAACAACGTAGTAAATGATTTATATTCAAAAATGGACATAAAATTTTGCAGCTTAGAAATTCTTAACAATCCTTCTTGCTCTTATCATCAGTCAGTCTATTACTTATTTAAGTAATTAGATATCCAGTCGAAAAAGTATTCCAGAGATGTGAAAACAATTTGTTTATTGAAGCAAATTACGCGATCAGATGGATCAGCTGTGCGCAGACCCTGAAGATACCAGGTACCATTATTCTTCACAACATACAACCCGCCATAGCTAGGGCAAACGGAAACATCTGAAAAAAGGTTAATTATCTACTTAATAATTCCTGTAGGGGTCAAATTCGACCTTCTTGCATGAAACTTTGTTAATTCGAAACGATCACAGAGAAAATGGAAAAAGACGTGTTAGTTCGTGTCAACAAGAGATCAGGTGGATTAGCCAAGATGCCTTTCTACAATCGTAAACACTAGTAGAAAACTAATAAAAGTATAGGAACGACATTTAAGACCACGTGATTTGTCGATGTAAAATGCCATTTCCATACATTTATTAGTTTTCTACTAGCGTTTACGATTATATAATGCCATCTTGGCTAATCCACCAAGTAATTTGACCAAAGTTGAAAAAAAAATTAATCAATAATCCTGTGATAGATATACGTATAGGAGGAGGCCTATGTTCAGCGGTGGACGGATAAAGGCTGATGATGATGATGATGAGATGAACGTTATATAGTTTGTGTTCACTATATTTTTATATGTATATTTATTATGTTAGTTGTGGTGGTAGAGTTTTTTATGTTAGTTGAATTGGCAAACTGGCGACGTACCACCACCTGATGGTAAGTGGTCGACGTTGCCCATGAACATAAAGTAGTTTACCTGGAACGAGCCCAGGCAACTCATTTATGTGTTGCCTATCCTGAGACATAAGATTTTAAGTCTCGGTGCCATTAATTGCACTGCCTGTCCTGCCCTTTTCTCTGAAACACAGCATAGCTGTTTCACGGGCGAAAGTTGGTCAAAAATAAAAAATTAAGCTTACCATCCTCATAAGTAGCGCAGAAAGTATGTTGCACTTGCAATTCTTTGTCGCAATTATTATTGTCCCCTTGAAAATGGACCAAGTTCAGTCCCCCAGTAAAGGCCCACCCAGTTGTCTGTAACAAAGGTTCCATTCATTAGTGTGCTTATGTCATCCTGTAATGTCATCTAAAGTCATTCGAGCATATTTATAACCGGAATAGATCGGTAATGTTTCGTATGAAAACAAATTCCACCAAATTTGTGCTGCGACTGCGATTGATAGATGATTTCCCGATGGGACGTACATTCAGATCACTGGTTGGTTGAATTGTTATTACGGCAGTGACAAATCACTGACCAGTTTCGGAATTTTATGGCTCACATTACTGCACCTACCGGTTATATGCTCGATGAGTAAAGTAGACTCAATGTTTGGAAAAAATAAGCTTTTCTTTAAAGCTTGAATCTAGCATAGTCTGCCACAATATTGACGTCACTTCCCATATGTTTACTAATATAACATTCTCGAGTGTATGTATAGTTTTATTTTTATTTTTATTAAATACACATTAGTGCAAGTATGTGTGTCTAATATCTATATTATAAAATAAAAGTATGCGTGTCAAACCCTTACCCTTTCAACAAGTGGTTTCTTTAATGAAAACTCAAATTCCTCGTATTTGAAGAAAGTTAAGATTGGTCTAAATTTATTAAAGTTACCAGACCTTCAAACAAAATATAACGTTTGTAAGTTGAAGTTATTATCTTGATCTCAAAACTTGTATGTAAACTAAGACTTAGAAACTACCTTTGTAAAACTGTCAGACTGACAGCCCACAGCTAAATCTTGAAATTTGGAAGGAATATTCCTTTAATTCTCTAAAGCGCTCTGTCGTAAAAATGATTTTTGTAAACTCCACCGTCACGAGGATAAAGGGGGAAAGTTTAGACGAAAAATCATTAATTTTTAATCTATACTTGTGAAAATTTGTACGTTTTTTAATAAATATAAAAATAGATAATATGACGTTTTGGTGTAATCTCTATAACGAGATAGAAAAAAACATTAATCTAACCTTCATATCAAAGGGGCTGCTATTTTATCTACTTTATAGATGAGAATGCGAATATTAAAAAAAAAACTTAAAAATTGTTTATTACCGTTATACGTCCCTCAACTTCAAATGGGCCGTCTTAAATTAGGTGGTAGGAGGGTATTGGGCCATAATTTAACGTCACATTGGAAATTACGAACTTTACATACAACTCCAACGATGTTCCTCCTTCCTGCTATTGGACAGAGTCATGGGAACGCCAGGCATACAACCTATGACCCTATCAAACAATCATCGAGACCTATCATCGTAAGTTTTAGGATAGGCTACACATGAATGAGTTGCCTGGGCTAGTCTCAGGTTAACTTGTTTATCTTCATGGGCGACGCTGACCACTTGCCACCATTGAAAAACATCACGATGTGTTTCTTCACCATTGAGCAGTAACGAGGTTAAAACATGAGTAATAGACCTGTTGCCGTTTAGGTTGCCGTTCAGGTTTACCAGCGATGGATCCTAGTGGTATCCCGCCACGACATTATAGCGCTATTTTAAAGAGCAAAATTTATCGTACCATGAATTGGTACCATCCATCAATTTCTATAATTAATATATGCATATAGATACATATAATAACTAGGTAACACTGAAAATGTTTAGAAAATGAAAAACGGCTTAATGTAGAAAGTTGCCAATACTTTTATTGTTTTCGAAGTAATCTCCGTTTCTTTCTACACATCGTCGCAATCGATGGAACCACTGAGAAATGCAGTGGGCCCATTCTTCCTTAGGAGTCTCTTCTATGGCATTTTCGTACGCTTTCACCGCATCTTCAGGGCTCGTAAAGCGAATACCTCGAATTTTATCTTTAGTTCTTGGGTATAAATGAAAGTCGCAGGGCGCCAGGCCAGGACTGTAAGGCGGATGACTCATTATCTCGACACCTGGCATAGTCAAATATTCAACAGTCCGTTTTGTGGAGTGCGCTGAAGCATTGTCGTGGTGAAGGAGGATCTTGCTTCGAGGGCGCTGCTGTCGAATTTTTTCCAAGACAACAGACAAACAGCGATTGACATACCAGTCTGCAGTAACTGTCCTTCCATCTTCTAGCACAACTGTCGCGAACTGACCTTTCCGACCAAAGAATGAGGCAATCATCTTTTTTCCTTGACTTCTTCCTTTCTTTACCTTAGTTGGCCGATCCTCGAAAGGAAACACCCACTGAGCTGATTGTCTTTTGGTTTCGGGTTCGTAGCAATATATCCAGCTTTCATCACCTGTGATGATGTCAAATACAGCATTTGAGTTACCGCCGTTGAACTTATCTAACATTTGGCGACACCAGTCCATGCGGAGGCGTTTCTGGTCGTCGGTTAAAGTATGGGGAATCCATCTGGTACAAAGCTTCCTTACGCCTAAATGTTCGTGTAATATTTTTTGAACTTGACTCATACCAATGCCTAGGCTTGCCCGTATCTGCTGATAGGTCACTCTCTTATCTTCCTCTATCATGCGTCGCACAGCACTGATGTTATCTTCAGTAGTCGCTGTTAAAGGACGTCCCTCACGCGGATCATCACTGAGATTGCTACGTCCACGCTTAAACTCGTTAAACCAATTGTAAATAGTGGCACGAGATGGGGCTTCATTAAAAAATGCTAATCGCAGCCTATCATAGCTTTGTTGTTGAGTAAGCCCACAACGAAAGTCATAATGTCTAAAATTTTCTCGCGTTATGTTCATTTTCACGTGTAACAAGAGTTTTAGATTTGCCGCCAATTCACAAAAACAAATGACAAATCAATGCAATATACTACATTAGGTTACCAAAGAGTTCTAAAATTGAAATTCAAAAAAGTTTTCATTTTCAATGTTTCTAACTGGCCAGTTCTAAACATTTTCAGTGTTACCCACGTATGTATATACCGGGTGTAATCGTTAAGTGTACACAGGCGATTATTCCGTAACTATTACAGATATCAAAAAACTTTAAACTGATTTCGAAAGTACTTTACCTAATGAGTAAAATGACAATAATAACTTATTTAAAATAAAACGAGAAATATCCAAAATTTTTACATTAAACTCTACCATACATTTAGTATGAGATAGTTTAGAAAGGTTTTACTTTCCTTATTTTAAGTGTGTTAAGTTAAAAATGATTAAAATAAATTATAAACCAATATTTTCTTTTTAGTACACAAGCCTATTCTTGGAGATCGGATCATTGGGCTATATTTTTACAGTGGAACCTTAACTGGACAGAGATATTTTACCTTTGTACAAAACTTTGTGCTAAGTCTTTTAGAACCAATTCCAGACGATGAAAGAAGGTCGATAATTTTTCAACAGGGGTGTCCTGTACATGTAATACAAAAACTGTGCACATAATACAAATGTTGTAATGAATTTCTTACGAAACAATTTTAATGGCTTAATAGCCAATAATAGTGCAACCCCTTGGCCTGCCAGATCCCGTGATCTCACGCCTAGTGATTTCTTCCTATGGGGATTTGTCAAAGACCACGTGTACGCTGAGAGAGTTCAAAGCCTAGAAGAGTTACAGAATCGTATACGTCGTGCAATTGCTTTAATTACTTCGCTAATTTTAAGGAAAGTTCATTTAGAAACTGTAAATAGAGCTCGTCATTGTATTGCACAACGAGGACGTCACTTCGAACATCTGTTTTCAATACAAAATTTTGTACTTACTAAGAAATAAAATGTATGGGAGAGTTTAATGTAAAATTTTTGAATTTTATTCGTTTTATTTTTAATAAGTTATTGTTATGAACCAAAGTATCGAGCCGCACTGCACTACAATTTTATCAACTTGTCGCTCGCACATCCCTATCGGCCGGTCATGCGAAGCGAAAGAATTATGAGCCGCCATCTTGTTGTTGAACTTCTTCGCTGCGCATCGTGTCCAACCGAGGCTGTCTCAGATAAGTATAGATCAATTAGCATTAATTATACGATTGGCCAATTAGGGATTAGTGTTAATTAGATTTATATTTGAGGCATCGACACACCGGAGAAGACTCAAGATTTCGTTTAGGTAATTGTACAGTTTTATATCATCATCATCATCAGCCTCTATCCGTCCACTGCTGAACATAGGCCTCCCTCAATGAACGCCAAGATGGCCGATCCCTTGCCACTCGCATCCAACACGGACCGGCCACCGCACGGAGATCGTCTTCCCACCTGGTCAATGGCCGACCAACACTTCGTCTACCTAAACGTGGCCTCCACTCTAGAACCTTATTGCCCCATCGGCCATCCGTTGTTCTGAGTGTGTGACCAGCCCACTGCCACTTCAACGAGCTGATTCTTTGCGTGATCTCGGTTACCTTAGTTCTCTGACGGATGTCTTCCTTCCGAATCCTATCCGTCAAAGAAACACCCAGCATAGCACGCTCCATAGCACGTTGAGCTACGGCAAACTTGCGGACCAGTCCTATATTTAGAGACCACGCTTAGCACGCACAGCCCCGTAGGTCATCACGGGGAGAACGCATTGGTCGAAGACTTTCGTCTTCAAACTCTGCGGTATAGACGACGTGAGAATATGGCTAAGCTTCCTGAATGCTGCCCATCCCAATTGAATCCTCCTATCGGCTTCTCTCTCCAAGTTATGGAGACTTAGCTGCAAAGTGTGCCCAAGATAGACATACTCTTGCACGACTTCGAGAGTTATGCCATCAACGTTAACCGGCCTAGGGAGAACGTGTTCGTTGAACATGACTTTCGTCTTGTCCAAGTTTTACACGTCTTCACACGTCGGGAAGATTCATTTAGACTGTGCAGCATCTCCTGCAAGCCCTCCAACGACTCGGCCAACTGTTCTACCCTATTTGAATTCCGGATAATTATATATATCGCTTCCACTGCATTTCCTGCTAAATCGGATACGGGAATGAACAGTTATTATTGTCATTTTACTTATTAGGTAAAGTACTTTCGAAATCAGTTAAAAGTTTTTTGATATCTGTAATAGTTACGGAATAATCGCCTGTGCACACTTAACGATTACACCCGGTATACAATATCGATACACAATATCTAAATCAAAATTATACTCAATCAAATTTGATAGCTCAAGGTAAGGTTTTATTTTTGACTTTTTAAATGTTTATTATAATGATACAATTTTTACGGGTTTTATCGCGGTTTATTAAGATTTTTACAAGCCCGACGTTTCGGATACTTTACAGCAACCATGGACACGGACTGAGGTGTCATTCGTCCTAACGTCACAACGTCACGTTTTTAGATGTTCGCTTTTTGTGCTGGGGGTTTTTAAATTTTTAATTTATCTTTATACCAAACCTTTATAGTTTGGGTAGACCTTAAAGTTACTCTTTCATTGAGATCAAGTAGAATAATTTTCAATAAGAATTTTTATTCCTAGACCTAAAATGAAAATCCATTGTATACTGTAAGAAGACGATATGTTGTAACTATTGTCTAATATGTGACGATATCGATATCTCATAAGAATCGGATGTTTCAGGCATCGATTTTTTATTCACCTACCTAGCCCTAGAAATTAGTATGTCAAAGGATATTTGTTACTTTGGCCCTAATAGTTAGTTATTAAGAATAAAATGTAATACTAACATAATATGGACTTTGTCTGAAAATAAATAAATAATAAATAAATAAATAAATAATTAATATTGAATGAATACTTAGTACTCACGAATGCATCATCGGGTTCCTCAAAATTTCCAAGTCGGGCTGGTTGTATACTATCACTAAACTCAACTGCATCTTCCAAGGTCAAAATCACCACATCACTATTTGATCCATTGGTAAAATTCGGATGAACATGCATGTCTTTCACCTGCGAATATTTTATAGTTATCATTAATATAACCATAAATCAGCTTTATCGTTTGTCTGAGTAGGTCCGTCTTTCCCAATGGGCACATAATATGCCCAGGAATCTGCGATCCATGGGACCCAATTATGTGTATCAAAATTTGATTGAGTGATAATTTTAAGAAAATCAAACAGATTGCTGATTAGAATACCTAGTAGTGAAATAATTACTATATTGCCTTCTCCATTCAAAAAATCAGGCTAACAGATCTTAAAATCATTGTTTTTGTCGGACCCCATTATCGCAGTGCCCATGATCTTTGATAGGTTAAAGGAGGTATAGCGAGGATTTAAGAGGAGAAGGTGGAGGGGATACCACCCCCGCCTCCAGAGAAGAGTGCCGGATAGAACACCGTTGTGGCCCGGTGCGGACGTCCACTGCTCTAGCGCCAGGTCACCCAGACCATAAGGAGAACACCGCTGGGGTTTAGTGGGTAGAGCCTGCGTCCACCTTACCATCTTCTCGGGCGCAGAGAGCCCCACATAACCCCCGGCCCCCCGGACCCAGTGGTATGCCTAAACGAATTCCTCAGCGAAAGAAAAGAAGGTATAGCTAAGATACATTACATTGTTTTTAAGAAGTTTTGCCTACCAAGCTTGTTCATAATATAGCATATCATATCATCGCTCTGCATCTTTGCCTGTTTACGTTATTAAATTACATTGTTACATTACATTACATTACATTGTTTTTAAGAAGTTTTGCCTACCAAGCTTGTTCATAATATAGCATATCATATCATCGCTCTGCATCTTTGCCTGTTTATGTTATTAAATTACATTGTTACATTACATTACATTACATTACATTGTTTTTCAGAAGTTTTGTCTACCAAGCTTGTTCATAATATAGCATATCATATCATCGCTCTGCATCTTTGCCTGTTTATGTTATTAAATTACATTGTTACATTACATTACATTGTTTTTCAGAAGTTTTGTCTACCAAGCTTGTTCATTATATAGCATATCATATCATCGCTCTGCATCTTTGCCTGTTTATGTTATTAAATTACATTGTTACATTACATTACATTGTTTTTCAGAAGTTTTGTCTACCAAGCTTGTTCATAATATAGCATATCATATCATCGCTCTGCATCTTTGCCTGTTTATGTTATTAAATTACATTGTTACATTACATTACATTGTTTTTAAGAAGTTTTGCCTACCAAGCTTGTTCATAATATAGCATATCATATCATCGCTCTGCATCTTTGCCTGTTTATGTTATTAAATTACATTGTTACATTACATTACATTGTTTTTAAGAAGTTTTGCCTACCAAGCTTGTTCATAATATAGCATATCATATCATCGCTCTGCATCTTTGTTTGTTTATGTTATTAAATTAAATAACGTAAGTATCTGATGAATATAAGTTTATTGTTTGACGATAAATTCATTACATTGTTTTTCAGAAGTTTTGCCTACCAAGCTTGTTCATAATATAGCATATCATATCATCGCTCTGCATCTTTGCCTTCATATCATCGCTCTGCATCTTTGCCTGTTTACGTTATTAAATTACATTGTTACATTACATTGTTTTTCAGAAGTTTTGCCTACCAAGCTTGTTCATAATATAGCATATCATATCATCGCTCTGCATCTTTGCCTGTTTATGTTATTAAATTACATTGTTACATTACATTACATTGTTTTTAAGAAGTTTTGCCTACCAAGCTTGTTCATAATATAGCATATCATATCATCGCTCTGCATCTTTGCCTGTTTATGTTATTAAATTACATTGTTACATTACATTACATTGTTTTTAAGAAGTTTTGCCTACCAAGCTTGTTCATAATATAGCATATCATATCATCGCTCTGCATCTTTGCCTGTTTACGTTATTAAATTACATTGTTACATTACATTGTTTTTCAGAAGTTTTGCCTACCAAGCTTGTTCATAATATAGCATATCATATCATCGCTCTGCATCTTTGCCTGTTTACGTTATTAAATTACATTGTTACATTACATTGTTTTTCAGAAGTTTTGCCTACCAAGCTTGTTCATAATATAGCATATCATATCATCGCTCTGCATCTTTGCCTGTTTACGTTATTAAATTACATTGTTACATTACATTGTTTTTAAGAAGTTTTGCCTACCAAGCTTGTTCATAATATAGCATATCATATCATCGCTCTGCATCTTTGCCTGTTTATGTTTTTAAATTACATTGTTACATTACATTACATTGTTTTTAAGAAGTTTTGCCTACCAAGCTTGTTCATAATATAACATATCATATCATCGCTCTGCATCTTTGTTTGTTTATGTTATTAAATTAAATAACGTAAGTATCTGATGAATATAAGTTTATTGTTTGACGATAAATTCCGGGGAAGCATTAAATTTTTAATACGAAATGTCCCCACTATTATTGTTGTTTAATAATTTATCCCATTAGGGAAATGCAAAGGATAAAATAAAGTCCATACAGCCAAGTCTGTATTTATTTAGTAAGGCTGAAGCCAATTCTGAAATTTGGGAAAACGGCGGGAAACTCCAAGTCGCACTTCACCCCTCCATTCCTCCATCACTCAACTATCACTCATCTATCACTCCCTACCTCTCCCACCCAGAACAGTCACCCACAGTATTCGCCAACCAATCACAATATATACAGATTAAGTTTTTAAAACAAACACTAGAAAACCGCTTCGAATAAACAAAATACAGAATAATAATTAATTAACGGGAAACCAAAAAAACAACCGCGCGCCCAGAAATTTCCCGCCGAAATCCCGCCACTATTATGCAACGGAGGTGCTACCAGCTTGAGATTGCTCGATTGTCCATACAATTAAAAAAAAATAGCTTACCTTCGTAACTTTTTCATTTTCACTCATAGTTTGAAGCGACTTTTTTCCCAGTATGACTATTATGTCGTCCGGTTTTACCGAGAAGTTTATATCTTGAATACACCTTGCGGCTGAAAGTTCCAAATGAGGAAAATTAATATATAAATACTTTATTTTTACTCGGAATTTCAATTTTAAGTTTTTAAATAAGTATTTTTGAAATAACACCAGTCCCGTAATCACCAAGGGAAACGCTAGTATAAGTCTTGCGTTTAAGTTTTTTCAATTCCGTTTAAACTTTTCATATATTACACAAGTGATTTCTAAGTTTTAGACGAGCTTACATTCTATTAATACCGACACTTTGAAAATCTGTCTCTCCTCACCTAATATTAATTCTGTTAATAGGTACCTATTAACAGAATTAATTAGGTGTTGTATCCTTTTTTTTCTCTTTGACGCCGGGTAATGCTCTCGAGGCATCCCGCCTGGGGAGTGGGTCTCCCCAGGTGGGTATGTGGGACTCGCTGCGCCCGAAAGATGGTACATGGACGCAGTTCTTCCCACTAAAACCCGGCGAGTGCCACCCGTGCCGCATTGGTGAGGTGCCCCGGATCTGTTAAGCTGACAGGGCACCTCGACGGCTAGTCAGTCCCGCAAGGGACCGACGCCACCTCCACAGAGGGGTTGTCCCGCACCACAGAACAACCCCTCCCAACGTCGGGATAGTACAATGGGGATAGGTTCCCATCCTCACCCCTTGCCCCCTGCTCTTTTGTCCCCTCTTCTTATAAGAGGAGTATAAAGAGCCCCCTCGGCTCAATTAGCTTCGCCCAAGGTGTTGGGCTCACCCTAGGCTACTGAGCCACCCCGCCACGTCAAGGCCTGAACCATGGTGGGGCTATATTATATCCTGAAAATAAATAATATTAAAATATATTTATTATTTATTCAATCAAAATAAGACACCTGCTAAACGTAGGACTCGCCTAAGGATCTCCACAAAATATTTTAAAAAAATATTTGAATTATTTAAAACTAGCTGGTGACTACAGCTTCGCCTGCGTTTTGTTTTTTACAATCGTATCTATGTCCTAATCCAACTTAAACTTACCATTTCAACTTTCAGCCAAATCTGTTCAGCCGTTTTGTCGTGGAAGATCAACAAACATACAAACATACATACTTACAAACTTTCGCCTCTATAATATTAGTATGATATTTCAATGCTATTTTTCATAAAAAAAAACCTTACGAGTTTAACTAAAAGTTGAAATTTCTTTAAATCAGATTGAAAACTAAAATTAATAACTAGTTTAGTCTAATCGGACTCGATTATGGTTGTGATGTCATTTATAAAAGTCGTTTTTTTTCAGTCTGGCGCCGTACTCCAGTCATTGCATAATTTGAAATGATCACCAATGATACCAACATAAGAGCATTGTCATGTCCGTTGTATCGATTGTCTGGATGTATGTACACCCGTACCTGTGTCGATGAAGGTTCATCTGACGTACGAGGATTACGTTACCTTACCGCCATGCCTAAAATCAATATGAGCTAGTTAAAAGTAGTTTTGATGATATTTTGCGGCCACACTCAGAAAGGTTCATTTATTAGGCAGTCCTAAATTGGAATTAAATCCCTTAATTATCGTCACACCCCAGAGACTATAAGTGTTCGTTAGTTTATAACAGATTTAAGATGGCGGCCGTTAGACTTTTAGTAATAGTATACTAGAATTTTAACTGACATTTTACTTTTTATACAAAACTAGTGACACCGACAGACGTTGTCCTGTACAAAATATTTTTTTTGTGAATCTAAACCATCCTAGAATCCCCTTGAACTCACACAATAAAATTCATCAAAATCGGTCCAGTCGTCTAGGAGGAATTCAGTGACATACACACGCACACAAGAAATATATAGATATTTCCGCAATTATATATGTGGCTAAATGGCTTTACCGATTTTGATGGTCGTGCATTAATTATGCGAGACTCGAAAGGGTATTTATTTTTCACGTGTATTTCTAAACGTTATATTTAACCAGAATTAAATATGTGCATGGACTAATACAATTTAATTTATTATATCCTACTAATATTATAAACGTGAAAGTTTGTAAGAATGTATGGATGTATGTTTGTTACTCTTTCACGCAAACACTACTGAATGGATTTTAATTAAACTTTACAATAACATAGCTTATACATCTGTATAACATATAGAATATTATTTGATTTGAATTGTTAGAATACCTGTACAGTTGAACCTATTTGAACCAATATTTTATTTTAACAATATATTATATTTCATTCGTATGCCTTTTATAAAAATCTTGGTATATCATAACAATTTAATGCAAAATATAAAGCTATGCTTTATTTCTAACCTTTTTTAAAGAAGCATGTTGTTAAATTGTGTATTATAATATTATCACACAAAAAATTGCATTAAATTCCATTTTTTCAACATTAAAGCAATTTTCCCGCCATGACGTTAAGAAGCCTCAATCAAATTAGCATTCGCTTCCGGGTTCAGGGCGAAAAAACAAATGGCGCGCTTTTCGACGCCACGCCGCCTCAATTTTCCAATGCATTGATGTAAGATTAGAATTAGATACAATGTAGTAACACAACAGAAAATGTTCCACATGTTCTAGTGTTTTATTGGCACTACTCACGCTGGTGTAGTGTTAGTGCCTTTTCACACGTACAGGTTGCCGGGTATTCGGCGCCGGGTATCTGGTAGCGAAGTGTATGGCAGCTTTCACACGTACCGGCGTAATTTGCTTACACTTCGCTACCGGATACCCGGCGCCGGCTACCCGGCAACCGGGACGTGTGAAAAGGCACTTAGTGTATAGTGTGACTTTTTTTTTCTTTTTTTTATAGAAAAGTGGGCAAACGGACAGTCGTTTTACCTGGAGGTAAGTGACAAGCGACATCCATTGACACCTGCATCATATTTAGCAGTTGCGTTGCCAGTCTTTCAAATATGTATATGTCTCCTGTTTGTGTCGAATAAATGTTTCTTTCTTTCTTTCTTTTCTCTCCTTGAAGGTCCCTAAGTCGTATCGAATGGCATATACCATAGGTGGCAACATATAGTTTCGGTGCGAGGCAGGAATCTCCGTAAAAACGAGTAGTTGTGGATTACCCGAAATCGAGGTGGCGTGGGACATAGTTTCAAAGTTCAATTTGTTCCTTGATCATGGATCACCATATTCCTGCATCCACATCCACACCCTACTGTGTACTGTAAAAAAATCCTGTAGCGTGGTCACATATTCTGCGGAATTAACAATCACTGAATTACCGCGTTTTGTCAGAAATATGCTGTCTGCACTAATCACGACTTTGGAAGTCATTGCCAGCCAAACCGTCACTTTTGTAGAATGCAATCTTTGATGTTTTAGTTTAATGTGTTTTTTTTTTATTTTTTACTTTTTTTAGACTCGCGGGCGACGAACGTTGGTGCGTAGGACATACTGTGCTCGTGCCGGGCTTAGGTTGGGAACCTGGGCTCACTATCGACGTCGCGGGGACTGCTTAGTGACGCCTGGGCAGTTCCCACTTACGAGAAGTTTTCTTTCAATACTTCCACCAACTATATCTTATAAGGATGCATTTTCAACTTAAACTTCAATATTCGACGCAAAGACGTTTGGGGTATCATCAGTACTCGAACGACAGCCTGTTTCTGAGGTGATCCTGTTGCCTGCAGATTCGGAACCCTCAAAAAGCGGCCGAATGCGCACGCAGTAATTTTAGATTGGGTAGGGCACTCACAAGTGTGAGTCCCACTAGGGTCAGAAATTCACACGGGGTAACCTGGCTACATGACTGGCTGCCTTAAAAAGCATTTCCTTGCGTCATCATGTTTATGTTGTTGCTATGGTTGCTTCTATATTAGTATATCAATGTCGGTTGACGTTTTCATTTTTTTAAAGGCACCCAAGCACTAGAATGGGGATTATACTTAAGAATTTTTTATAGGGATTTGTTTTGTGCGAGATATTTTTCATAAGAAATATTCCATACAATTATTTATACTTTTTCCTTGTAATGTTACAAAGGGCTGCCGCTAAGAAGATTTAAATTCGCGAATGTACTTAAAATACACTCTCGTGTATCAACTTGAATATATTTCTTTAATGTTTATTTTAAGACGTGTTATGTAATCTGTAGGATAAAATGAGAATAGGGATATGCACAAAATGGCATTACTATGATATAGGCAGAATTTATAGTATATAATAGAATTACTAAGTGTAAGTGTTATTCTGGTGATGGTCTAGAATGATGCTCTAGACTCTAGACTCTAGAGCATCATTTCCCAAACTTTGTTTTGCTATGGCCCGGTAAATTCCCTACAAATCAGCCGTGTGACCCACTCAAGTTTGTGAACCCCGCGAAATATTAGGTAAAATAGAACATATTAATTGCAAATAGAATAATACTTTTGTAGGTATTACATATGTTATAATCATTAGTGAGAAATAAAGAGATATTATTTTTGACTGTTTTGTCTTGTCAGTCAATCTCTCCTAGTATTTGTTTAAAACAAGAAGCGACCCGGTATTTTTTTTCGTGGCTCGGTACCGGGTCGCGACCTACCAAATGGGAAATGCTGGTCTGGAGGTTTGTTAAATCTGAATATTTGGACATGGACTTTAGAAACGATATTTTTTTATACTCAAAAGTCTCGGAAATTTAAAGCTTTAGATTAGTATAAACATAAACGAGATTTAAAAATGAGTTTGCCAAATAATCGATCAGTAGTTCAAACCTTAAAAAAATATTTGGTGTGACGTTTTGACGCCACGCGCGGAATCTAAATATGCCGCATGTAGTCCAATTTTCAGCGTGAAATTATGAATAAGAGAGGTCAGGAAGTCCAGTTCAGGAAGTTGATTTTTTTTCAAAATATCCTGCTCATTAAGGATGTTTTTAAAAAAATTCAAAAATATTAACAGTTTTTGAGTTATTAACAAAAAACTAAATGACATTTTTTCATTCTTAATTTGTTAATAACAATTGCAATTTTTTACGTGCTAATAAATCCTCGAGATACATTTTTCTAGACGTCAATCCCAATTGAATCGCTATCGTTCATAATTTTAAGAGCTTTATATCTATTTTTTGTCTTTTTGAACTTGTTGACTGGACTATAGCTACTCACCGGTGAGGACAGTGTTGTTGGCCAGCAGAGCTCCATCGCAGTAGTAGTTGAACTGGTTACTAGTGCCGTTCTTTATAAATATAGCCGCTATCCAAGGGTATATGACACTTGAAATATTTAAAGTGTCCTTATTCTGAAAAGTAAAAAAAACATATTTGTCTTTATTAATGTAGGTACTATCTCTTGTTGGCTTACGGCTTTTAATTACAATTAAATATTATTTGAGCATGGTTGTTGAGATTGATGAACGAATCATAAGCAAACCAATACAAAATTGTTAATTATTCCAATCCAATAAATTATCGATATAGGTAAATGACCAAGTCCGAATTATCCATTAAAGTGCAAAGTTTTATGCAAATCCATCTATCTGTTAACCCATATATAGAGTACCAATATATACAAACAAGACAGCAAACTAATAAACTCTAACACTTAGAATCTATAATATTATGATACAATTTAATTTCGTCCGTTATCAATAAAATATTTCGGTTAACTTGAGCCTGTATGAGGAAGTAAGAAAATTTTATTTGTAAATAATAAATCACTTTGGAATAAAGTTTAGAAAATATAATCTTAATATTGAGCGCATAGGTAAACAACAAAATAAATTAAAGGAAGTTACATGAATATAGTAACCCTGTAGTACATCTATAATATTAATCGTCCAGATAATGATTTAGATCATTAATCGTGCCCGATCAAAATCAGGTGCACTTGACTACTTCAGGGTATTGTTTTCTAATGTTTACGTGAATTTCACTCATTATAATGAAACAACTTTTACGGATTTTATCGCGGTTTATTAAGATTTCTACAAGCCCGACGTTTCGGATACTTTACAGCAACCATGGTCACGTAAAAACCTAAGCCGCGATAAAATCTGTAAAAGTTGTTTCGTTACTTCAGGGTAGGCATTAAGGTATCGCCCCCACTATGGTTCAGGCCTTGTCGTGGAGCTGGGGCTCAGTAGCCTAGGGTGCGCACAGCAGCTTGGGCGAATGGAATGGCGTCGGTACCCTGAGGGACTGACTAGCCGTCGAGGTTCCCTGTTTGGTCAAAAGATCCGAGGCACCTCCATCGGGGGCATTGGTGACACTCGCCGACTTTTAGTGGGTAGAGCTGCGTCCACTTACCAGCTTTCAGGCGCAGCGAGTCCACGCATACCCGCCTGGGGAGACCCACTCCCCCGTGGGATGCCTCAGAGCATTTCTCGGCGTTAAAGAAAAAAAGGCATTAAATTATCGCAATAAGTAATGACTAGACTACTTTCCATCTCAGTAATATATTTTTTACTGAAGAGGGCGCAATGGACAGTCGGTTCAGTTCGGACAGTTGGTGGGAAATGATCACCGATATTCAGACATCCACTACATCGAAGGGACATTGCCGACCTTTCAAATATCAGCTTTTTTCTTGGAGGTCTCAAGATGAAGAGGCATTCGTAAAAAAGGCGTACATAACAACACTGGGTAGATGAAGATTATCAAGTTCGTTGCCATGATAAAAACTTCAATCATAAATAACGTTTTAATAACCCATAATTATTAATAATTTTGAATGAACCTTATACAGTAATTGTTATTAAAATAATGACGGCCGGAATCCATACACTACTGGTATGTTTGCGTAGTGTTGTAAAGCGATATGAACATGAGCATGAGATTTACCGGTGGGAGGGAAGCGCTGTGCCGCGCTCCCGACTGCATGGGTACCACCATCTTGCTTGTTTCTCCCGTGAAACAGTTTTGCTGTGTTTCGGAGAGAAGGGTAAGACAGGCAGTGTAATTACTGGCACCGAAACTTAACATCTTATGTCTCAGGATAGGCAACACATAGATGAGTTGCCTGGGCTCGTTCCAGGTAAACTAGTTTATGTTCATGGGCGACGTCGACCACCTTACCATCAGGTGGCACGTTTGCTAGTTTGCCTATCCAACTAACATAAAAAAAAATATACTAATTGGATATTATTAGTTACATATTGTCAGAATTAAACAGTGAGCGGTCAGAATTAAATGGTAAGCTGTCAGAATTGGACATTAATTAGTCAGAATCAGAAACTATTTCAATTGCAGACATTGCATTTTATTATTATAGACTGCATATAGAGCTTAGTAATAGCCCTAAAACGGAGCACCAAGTACTCTGTGGGAGCACCTTCGGGTAGGTTTTTAAGTTTTGTATTGCAAATTATATGAAACTTTCCTCGTATAATGTACCGAGTAGCCACAAAATCACTTGTTAGTTTTTTTTAAATGTGTTGCATTTTTAATGGGAAAAAAGAGAAACATATTTTTCATAGTCACAGAATTCACTAATATTTAACTTTTTTTCGATTTTCTTAATGAGTGCAAGTAATATTTTGTTTTGTGTCTTCTTTACTATTATCTTGACATGTAATCCAGTTTTGAAGGTTTTTCATATGGAAATCCTTCAGGATTATTTATAAGAAGCGTATGTAACAAAACAATGAAACAATAAATAAACACTTTTATTCTACTTTTGTTTGTATTACAATAGTTTTGTAAGCGTATTTTTTCCCGCTTATCCTTGAAGATTCGTGAGTAAGACGCCTTGCATTATAAACACGTAATGGAGAAGGCATTTATATTTTCAAGGTTTGTAGGCATTTGGATCATAAAATGTGTAAAAAAAATTTATAACTTAATGTTTATGAATACAATTCAGACTTCAGTGCGTACATGCTCTACCGCGGCGGATGCAGAGGATACGCACGTACCGTAGCCCACACAGAGGCTACGCACGTGCGTTAAAATGTCATTTACAAGAAAATGTCAATTAATGCGTAGCGTGTCAGATACAATCAGAAAAGGTATGCCTTTCTTGCAAAGCGAAACAAGCCCCGCGTTTCACTCGGGTAGTTACCGTTCCCGTGGGAGTACGGAGGTAAAATATAGCCTGTGCTACTCGGTAGAAATGTGTCTTTCTAATGATGAAATAGAGGAAAAAATAGAGTAGTCTAAAATCTTTCCTCTTTTCAAAAGGTAAGGCCATGGTAAGGCTCCTGGAGCTATGTGGGACTAACACCGGGATCCCATTCTGAAGCCCGACACGATAACAGGGGCGTTACTGGAGGCGCATAAAGTAGCGCTTCCTTCGTACCCCCGTTCGTTTGCCGCGGGGAGAGGCCTCGTCAGCGGTCTCCTCTCTCATCCGCTCGTCGGGCTTGTTCTGGGACATTACTGCCTCGCAGAAGGAGACCATCGCCGTCCAGCGGTTTCTTTGGCATCATGGAACTACCTCTTACTTTGCGCTAGCATAGATAACGCCCTCACCATGGCCTTGACGTGGTGGTGGGGCTCATTAGCCTAGGGTGAGCCGCTGCACCTTGGGCGAAGCTAATTGAGCCGAGGGAGCTCTTTGTACCCCTCTTATGCGCTAATGGCCCTAGAGAAACAACATATTTGAAGTAAACCTTAGAGTAAAAATTGCATATTTGAATTAAACCATGGAGTACCTAAATGTGGCATATCTGAAGTATGCCATAGAATAAAAGTGGCATATCTGAAGTACGCCATAGAATATTAAAAAAAAAACTAAATTAATAAAATAATTTCCTTAATTTTTGTGCCTACAATTTATAATCAACTTGTTCTTCTTCTAATATACAATCTTTGCGTTTACCACGTCATTATTGTTACTTTTGGAGTCGGTGTCAGCCAAGGTAGGTAGGTTAGGAGGTAGGTTCATCAACAAATAGGACACCGGCTTCAAAAGTAATATATAGAACATCACCAATATATAGATATAGAATGGATATTATGATGACCTTGAAAAACTATGATGCGCTCAAGCCACGGTTGTTTTTTGTTCATTTAACAACGACAAGTAATAAAATTACATGATTTTGGCATAATATTATTTACCGTATGAAGTAAGCCCAATTAAAGCTGTAAATCGTCGAGGATTCCCCTCGACTGTGTATGGTTTCCATCATCACACCTGTAATGGCGCTTATAACCCATATGGGCACAAAGTTCATCAATTTAAATTAATTAAGTCCAAACACAAGGTAGCTACTGTAAACTGTTGAGGAGTTCCCTTAACTGTCCTTTGTCTTCATCATCAGACCCCTAATGACAGTCACAACCCATCTAGGTGTAAAGTTCTCATCATTACAAATTAAGCAAGCCCAAACACAAGGTTACTGATGTAAATCGTTGATGAGTTCCCTCGATTGTCTTTCGGCTCCAGCATCAGATCGACTCCAGACCTTCATTAAATTGTAGTCCTTCAAAATACTTTATAAGAAAAATATCAAATGCACTAGTCGCCCCTACGATTTTCGAAAGTTCCCCTCGATTTCTCTAGGATGCCATCATCAGATCCTGGTTTCCTTATCAGGGGACCATTTGGGAAGTATACCCTTTAGAACAAAAAAGAATTTTTCAAATCGGTCTAGCCATCTTCGAGTAATCAGGTAACATACATAAAAAAAAAAAAGATTCCGACGAATTGATAACCTCCTCCTTTTTGAAGTCGGTTAAAAAGTGGCATATCTGAAGTAGACCATATACTAAAAGTGGCATATATGAAATACGCTTATGAATATAAGTGGTATATCTAAATTATTGGCGTTTCGTTGCTTCTGTACATTTCTTACGCACTTGATTGATGGACCACCCGCGTGCTGTTGAGAATTAACCACAACCATTACTTACATAGTATGTAATACATTAATTTATCAAGAAACCAAACATTCGTTGAAATTATTTAAGTACTGATATATAATTGTAAGCAACGTAGCACTGTTTCGCTAACCACGTAGTCTAGGTATTAGACATGCATCGATAAAACCTATAATATGCATATGCACACACTCTTATATTTACAATAATACTACGTGGTTCACGGAATATTGCTACCAAACATATATCATATCCCATGTCATGGTTTTCCACAAAGTAACGCGATTTGGCGTTGAAGCCTATGTTCTGCGGTGGATGGATAAAGGGTGATGATGGTGATGATGAACGCCTGATCCTATTATTTAGTTACATACTTTTAAAATAGTAATAAATCTAGTAAGACACTAGTGGCGTCGAATTATAATAAAATTATAACCTGTTAATACCTACATACCTAATGGATACCGTATGTAAAGAAAAATAATAAATCACAATTTATCATACTGAAGAAAAAGATATGATGGAATAATATAAAGAAATTTAAAAAATTATACACCACTTGCAGCGCCCTGCGGTTTCACTTGCGTATTTCCCTCGCGAGTACAGAGATATAGGGAGCCTATAATATGTTATTTCGATGTATAAGCTATGTTACTGTAAAGTTTCATGAAATTGCATTCAGTAGTTTTTGCGTGAAAGAGTAACAAACATACATCCTTAAAACAACATTTTTACAAAATTTTGCGTTTATAATATTAGTAGGATTAGTAGGATAGTAGAAAGTAGGATAATTGAGATTTGCGCATAAATTTTTAAAAATTAATACGAAAAATTGAAGTTTGATTTCGATAACCTTTGCTTTTTTTTGGGAAAGGAAACTCCAAGTTGGAAACGCCTTACTCTTTTGATAGGATCCAATATTACATGTAATTTGACGTGTATGTTTTTCTAAGGTTAAGTACCTACCTTATGTAAAGGTTCCGGTTTTTTTTCTTTTACGCCGGGAAATTCCCTGAGGCATCCCGCTTGGAAGGGGGGCACTCCCCAGGCGGGTAGGTGGGACTAGCTGCCTATTAAGCAATTAGGCCACCTCAACGGCTAGTCAGTCCCTCAAGGGACCGACACCACCTCCACAGAGGGGTCGTCCCACCACACCACAGAACAACCCCTTCCAAAGTCGGGTCTGTGCGAATGGGGTGAGGTTCCCATCCTCACCCCTTGTCCCCCCTGCTCGTTTGTCCCCTCTTCTTATAAAAGGGGTACAATGAGCAGCTCTCTCGTTTCAATTTGCTTCGCCCAAGGTGCTGGGCTCACCTTCAGCTACTGAGCCCCACTGCCACGACAAGGCTTGGACCTTGGTGGGAAAGGTTCTTGTTCTGATGCGATCACATCAACGCAGTTTAGATGGGCAAAAATTAACGTGTTTACTGTAATCAATAGGGTTAAGATTGTTCTTTATTGAAATACTGTAACGTTTAGTATATGCTGCTTTGCAGCCGAATTGGGGCGGCACGACAGGGGTGGTGGTGGTAGACCTCTCGCTCACATAATTCCGGCATAAAGTGACAGCTATGCTGACGCATTTCGTGCGGTTAGTGTGAGTTTCCGGTGGCCCATTGGGGGGATAGAAAAAAGGAGGGCAACTCATCTGCATAATCTCTGGTTGTGCCGATGTGTATGGACGTCAATAAATAGTCACCATAAGGCTTCGACATCTACAAAAAAAATATTACAACTATTTATTAAATGTATGGATGATTAAATGTGTTTAATTTAATGAGTATGTAAACCTTTGTGAAAGAAAAAAAAATAAAATAAATATATCATATCATATATCAAACATAGTACATAATATACCTACCAAAACAATTTTTTTTACAATTTTTGTTTGTCTGTCTGTCGATGCCGATTTTGACTGGACTTTCATTGGCAGATAGCTAATGTTATACATATTATGTAATGATAGTAACTTAGAGTATAAAAATAATCACATCAATCCGGATACTGCTGAAACTAAGTTAACGCGGGCGAAGATACGGGCACCAGCTAGTATCTATATAAATATAATAAAGGTTAATTAATGTCTGTTTGTTTGTTTTACGAAATTATTTACGAAAGTACGGATTTGATAGCTAGTGTCAATCTGGAAGATTACAGGCCATTTATTTTGGAGGTAGTTCTTTACCCTAATTTTGTAGTGGGTGACACTGCGGGCAACAACTAGTCTCACTACGCTACATAAAAGCCTATAAACACTTTTCAGAATTCTAGCCGCATTATAGTCTTCTTATCTTGTTATCCAGCGTCTAGGTAATTAGATAATCAGCCTGATTCTTTCCGACTTAGGTCACTTGCAATAATCTAGATTGGGTTTTGGCCAAAATCTAAACGTATTCTAGAATCAAAAAATATATTACTTTGTTTACTCATCCTAAAGTTTTGTTTGTATAAAAATACGCGCATATCTCTATGATTGTAAGTTATATTATGTCGCGTATAGTGGGTGGTAGGACCCACGATGCGAACAGATTTAGATAGAGCCGAAATTTTTCTTCAGCTGACTCACGATAGATTAAATTATTAGATTTAGGATAATTATAACAGGTAAATTGATTTTATTTAAGAGAGATATCTATTACGTCAATAGGTCGATAAACAGTCAATCGTTAACGTCAGTCAAGGATAGATGGCGCTTATTTATTGATAGTATTAAGTTATTATTTAATTACCAGCTTAAATTTAGGTAACGTGCAAGCGCAACGTTACAATTATATAATAATGATATAAATATAAATTAATTTACCGGTGGGAGGGAAGCGCTGTGCCGCGCTCCCGGCTGCATGGGTACCACCATCCTGCTTGTTTGTCCCGTGAAACAGCTTTGCTGTGTTTCGGAGAGAAGGGCAAGACAGGCAGTGTAAATACTGGCACCGAGACTTAACATCTTATGTCTCAGGATAGGCAACACATAGATGAGTTGCCTGGGCTCGTTCCAGGTAAACTAATTTATGTTCATGGGCGACGTCGACCACTTACCATCAGGTGGCACGTTTGCTAGTTTGCCTATCCAACTAAAATAAAAAAATAATTGCAAAAGTCGTCGGATCAGATCGTATCATCCATACGATCCGATCCGACGACTTATGTAATCTTTGCGTTCGTAAAATGTGGCATGTAGTAGTTGAGACGATGATGTTAATTATATTGCTGGGCAAAAGGAAACAGATTAATTATTCATCACAATTTGTATAAAAGACGACCAAATCTTGGCGGAGCTAAACGGAATCGTGAGAAAAGATTTAAGATACCTTTATTTCATACATTATTAACAATCGCATCTAACCGACCCTCGCCGCGGTAATCGTGTTAGTTTTTAAATACAAGGGGTCTTTTAGGGGTCGAGATTCAACCGAAATTAATTAATGTGTATTGTATCTGTTTTTATTGTTGTTATAAAACCTCTTTCATCGTTAAATACCCTTTTTCTATGACAAAATATACTTTTCATTTGTTTGAAGCACATTTTATTATACAAAATATAGGTAACGTTTTTGTCTTTCTAATAAACTGTAACTATGCAAAAATTATAGGCATTAGGGCCCTATTCCACTTGCGCTTTCTGAGCGTTCGCGCTTAAACCAGCGACATCGTGGCGGCACCGTTTTTTGCTAACAGCGTAAAATTACCCGCTCCCACTCTGTCCGTGTATGAATATTCGCAAATAATAATAAAGTTCCATTTACATTATATTATATACATTAATATTATTATTAATTTATTTATTATAAATTAATTAATTATTTTTAACACTAACATACGAACGAATATCCGGCAATGTAGAGTACATTGCCGGATATTTGTTCATTTTTAACCACCGATAGAAAAAGACGGTTGTAATAAGATTGATCGCTGAGAAGTGAGAAGAGTGACCGTGGCACCATATTTCTAGAACGGATTATTAAACGGTTATTAAGATGGAGATTATAGATTTGAAGCTCTATCCCCCGATTTTGTCGTCATTCCCCCCCACTATCGAAGCAATTTTAAAGACGTTGTCGCGCCAAAAGTTTTTAGACTCCCGATGCCAAAAGACGGGTGTTACAAGTTTGAACGCTTAGTGTGTCGGTCTGTGGCACCGTAGTTCTCAAATGGGTGACCCGTTTTGGATGAGGTTGTATATTTGAATGCAGATTTTCTAACGGAGGTTCCTAACATTTTTTATTAAAATCGGTTTAGCTTTTTTTAATTGCGTTAGGAGTTACAAAAAGGATAAATAGCCTTTTGATATTTCATCTTGTAATCGATTGGACCATAAAGAATATTCCCAAAATTGACGATGACAATTTCTTTTTCCTTTTACGTAATTTTCGTCAAAGTAGCAAAGCGAAAATAGTATTCCTTCGTTTTAACCTGGTTCTAACGAAGGAATTTTTGCTTGGCTCTGTATCATCATATAATGAAATCAATTTCATTCGTTCTCTGATTTGTACGTCTCAAATCGTAATGTGCGCAAAGTCAACGTAGCGTCAGCGACAACTCTTTTATTTATTTTTTCTTTTACGCCGGTAAATGCTCTGAGGCATCCCGCCTGGGGAGTGGGTCTCCCCAGGTATGTGGGACTCGGTGCGCCCGAAAGATGGTAAATGGAC
Source organism: Helleia helle (assembly GCA_963853865.1). NCBI lineage: Eukaryota > Metazoa > Arthropoda > Insecta > Lepidoptera > Lycaenidae > Helleia > Helleia helle. The sequence continues at coordinate 7,581,546 of OY971419.1, forward strand.
GCAGCTCTACCCACTAAAACCCAGCGAGTGCCACCAGTACCGCCTTGGTGAGGTGCCCCGGATCTGTTAAGCTAACAGGGCACCTAGACGGCTAGTCAGCCCCGCAAGGGACCGACGCCACCTCCACAGAAGGGTTGTCCAGCACCACAGTACAACCCCTCCCAACGTCGGGATAGTACAATGGGGTGAGGTTCCCATCCTAAACCCTTGCCCCCTGCTCTTTTATAAGAAGAGGGGACCTCTTCTTATAAGAGGGGTACAAAGAGCCCCCTCGGCTCAATTGGCTTCGCCCAAGGTGCCGGGCTCACCCTAGGCTACTGAGCCCCACCGAGACGACAAGGCCTGAACCATGGTGGGGTCAGCGACAACCCTGCGCAAACGTTGGAGAAACGCCAGCGCTCGTAAAACGCTAGTGGGATGGGGCCATAATCTCTGTGCTGGCAGTAAGCTTAAAAAGGGTACAAATATTCATTTTTACCTTTTAATATACATGTGAATAATATTAAAACAATTATTATAATACAGTTGAAATAATTACACAACTTTTAATTTAATAGACTATAGACATTTTTTTTTTCTATAGGCTAAAAGTTTTAGAGCGAAAAGAAAATTATATAGATACTAAGCTAAAACTATGTGATATAACCGCTTAATTAAATTAGATATTCCTCTGTACCATGGTATTAGAACTTTAAAGATTAGCTTATTGAATATATTTTTATTGAATATTTGTATCGGATATTTAAAACAATTATAAACAATATCTTATTTTTAAGTAAAAAGGTGTATGTCGGTCTAGTCCAAAAATTCATGCGTACATACGGGCACGTTTAAAAATATAAACATGGTAATTTTGTTCAACAGTTCGCAAGATTTAAATTGCTATTATATAAGGGAAATATAACACAGACTCATATTAAAAATATCTGTCCTTAGTAAGCTGCAATTTTGATCGGTAATCTAGTGATTACCTTGGCCACTCTAGATCAGGCTAATTACTCTAATCTCAATCTTATAATAATCATTACACCAGGTTGGTTATAACCAAACAAAACCTACAGCACAATATAACTGTTCTAGTTAAAGGCCATATTTCTATATTTGTAATTTTAATTTAGAAGATTTATTTTAAACGTACGTATATATAATTAAAAGCTTTAAATATCACATTTGAAAATAAGCTATCGTTTTTTGTTTCCCAGTGTCGTCAACTTTTGGAAATTGACTTCACCCAAAGGACGCCAAAACGATCAACTACCGTTTGGTAGCCATGAACTTAGTTGTAGTAATTTGTTAGTTTTAACCTACTTTTAACGTTTAAAAGCCAAGAAGCTTTTAATTGGTAAAGTTTACGTATTTATCTTGGCGGGATTATAGACCGCTGTCAATCCAAACATGTCACTTAAATGTCAAACGAAAGGGATGCCGTTTAAAAATTCTGACTTCTACGATTCTTTATAATGAAACAATTTTTACGGATTTTATCGCGGTTTATTAAGATTTTTACAAGCCCGACGTTTCGGATACTTTACAGCAACCATGGTCACGGGAGGACTGAGGTGACAGATGTCCTAATGTTACAAAGTTATTCGAAACTACCCTATGATACATCATTATTTTAATAAGTCCTCTCCCGTGACCATGGTTGCTGTAAAGTATCCGAAACGTCGGGCTTGTAAAAATCTTAATAAACCGCGATAAAATCCGTAAAAATTGTTTCATTCTACGATTCTTTTTTAATAAAGATATCAGTAAAAAGAAGTAACTTCATTAAATGTTTATGTATTAAAAGAAATACTTAATTATAATAAGCGAGAGTTGTAGCATAATTATGCCAATTATATACTAAATATATTTGTATTTAGGTGATAACACATTAAAATTACAAAATGTTGCATAACAAAAAGTTTCGTAAGTAAAAAAATGACACAATTAAAACGTTCTTCATCCATTATTAACGTGGGTATCTTTTGTAATACAATACCACTGCTACATGTTCGAGTCAAAATATCTTAAGCTAATTAACTGACATAATGAGTAGAATACACTTACATATACGCCTTTGTCTTCGTATTTCTTAACCTCAACTAAAGAGTCTTCAACATGTTTGTTATTTTCACTAATATCGTTTGCATTTTCATATCGTTCCGTTGAATTTGATGCAGTGTTTTCATTAGTAGTATCTTTATACAAGTCAATATAGTCTATTATGGGGTAATCGGTACTGTTGTCTTCGTTAAAATCGTAATACTCATTAAAATCGTCGTCGATAATTTCATTTGTTCGTTCGTCTTTTGAGTTTATCGGTTGGTAATGTTCAATTTTTATTTGGGGAAATTGTGATACAGTGAAATTCACGGGCGTTAATATTTCACTAAAATTAAAAAATAGTGGCTGAAGCAAAAGTGAATTATTTTTTAAAGGTAAAACTTCTTGTATGATACTTTCTTTATCAGGTAAATCAAAATTCGTAATATTTATATCCTCAGGTAATTCAAATGTCTGATTTTCGAAAAATATATTATTATATGGATCAATGTCATCAGGTATATTGAAAGACTTTAAGAAAATTGATGTATCGTTATCGATACTTTGGAAAATGTGATGCGTATCAATAGTTCCATTATTTTCTATTTCACTTTGTAAAAAACTCGATACATCAAGAAGAATATTATTTATATTTTCTTCACCAAACTCCGAAGTAGTATTATTAGATTCATTACTATTTGCATTTTTAAAATAATTAACATTGCCGAAGAAATTATTTATGAATGACCCTATGCAACTTGAATAACTTTCACAGTCACATTGAACAGATTTCACGTTCACAATAAACAAAATAACTAAAACAAAATACGTTTTTAACACCATTTTTGAATTTATGGTAAACACGTAAGCACTTAATGCATGATAATCTACAAATGCAGACGTTCTTTAAGTTTTTTTATTTATATATTACATTCGTTTGATTGTTATGAACTTTAACCAATGTAATTTAAGCTCAGATTGAAATGCGCATCATACTTTGGTGTTACATAACCTTACCTTGAGAATTTCGTGGCAAAATTGACTTTGATGGATGGATTTAGCGTAGACAAGGAGAATAATAGGTTATTTGAGGTGTAAGCTTCAGCTAACGAGGGGATATTATAAACACCATGGTGACGATAAAAATAAGCCGAGTATAACCGAGTAGAAGCGTTGGAATTGAGTTTCTACAATCCTTAACTTATCCTATGATACTATATTATGATGATGCATTAGTTCCTTTAAACTAGTTACATTCACAAACAACGTATTTTTTTCCGAAATTAACCTTACTGTTTCATGTTTGCTTATATAAAATCAACGTGATATACGTGTTGGATGCGAGTGGCAAGGGATCGGCCGTTTTGGCGTTCATTGATGGAGGTCTATGTTCAGCAGGGGACGCATAGAGGCTGATGATGATGATGATGATAATGATGATGATACTTATGAAGAATTTTTCGTTTTAACTATTGATAGCTTCTTTCTATATACTTATCATTATCCATATCTACTTTTTAACAGTGCAAGTATTACATCATCACCATAATCATAAACCTTTATCTGTCCAGCGTTCCCTGCTGGCCTCTATCAATGAACGCCACGATGGCAAGATTGACGACCTCTAGCAAGTGTTTGCAATTGACCAAAGATAAAGAAAAAAAAAATCATTTTTAACTGTACGTATTTCTGCAGTATTTATAATAAGGACATTTGTGGAACAAATAAATAGGATTATGAAGACGTAAAAGTTTTCGTATGGAATAAGGAAATGTACTAATGTGCCAAAATCTTACACGAGTACGTTACGTATACGGTATTATACGGTAATTCCATGGGTACGGTGTCGGGGAAATCGTAAAAGGAGATCGGCTTCCAGATATAAGTATCGATGTCGGGACATAAGTACAATTACGGAAACCATGGTTTATTTTTGTGGCGTGGCGGTGGGGCTCAGTAGCCTAGGGTGAGCCCAGTACCTTGGGCGAAGCTACTTGAGCCGAGGGGGCTCTTTGTACCCCTCTTATAAGGCCTTACCCCTCTCCTTATAAGAGGGGGTAAGGGGCGAGAATGGGAACCACAGCCCAATGTACTGTCCCGACGTTCGGAGGGATTATTCTGTGGTGCGGGACAACCCCTCTGTGGAGGTGGCGTCGGACCCTTGCGGGACTGACTAGCCATCGAGGTGCCCTGTTTGTTTATTAGATCCGGGGCACCTCACCAAAGGCGGCATTGGTGGCACTCGCCGGGTTTTAATGGGTAGAGCTGCGTCCACTTACCAGCTTTCGGGCGCAGCGAGTCCCACATACCCGCGTGGGGAGACCCACTCCCCCGCGGGATGCCTCAGAGCATTTCCCGGCGTTAAAGCAAAAAAACGACGTCCTATGGCGGGATGATCGATTACGGATTATCGGGAAAGGCGCGTGGGCTAAACATGGATGAGACAGGCAAGGGACACAGCCCCACAACGGTTCAAGCCGTGTTGTGGCGATGAGGCTCAGTAGCCTAAGGTGAACCAAGCACCTTGGGCAAAGCCAAGTGAACCGAGGGGGCTGCTGTTTGTGGTGTATAAACACGAAACATCTTATAAGAAGAGGGGACAAAAGAGCGAGAATGGGTACCTTACCCCATTGCACTGTCCCGGCGTGGTGAGGTTGTTGGACAACCCTTCTGTAGAGTTGGCGTCAGTTCCTTAGCTTAGGAACTGACTAGCCGTCAAGGTGCATTGTTTGCTCAACAGATCCGGGGCACCTCACCAAAGGTGAAATTGGTGGCACATGCCGGGTTTTAGTAGGCAGAGCTGCGTCCACCTTACCATCTTTCGGGCGCAGCGAATCCCACATACCCGCCTGGGGAGTCCCACTCCCCCGCGGGATGCCTAATATCATTTTCCCGGCGCAAAAGGAAAAAAAGGGAAGGGACACAGGAGGGGAAAAAAGGGAGGCCTATGTTCAGCAGTAGGTCTCATGATGATGATGATGATGATATGTTATAAAAATTACTTACCCCTGTTTTAAAAATCGAACTCCGATCGTGATAATCGGGGATTAATTCCACGTCGTTCATGATTGATGTTGTCAATTCACTTTCATCTAGTAAATCATTTATAATTTTGATCGTAGTGTCAGGATTGAAACTTGTGTAATCAACTGAATCCTTTAGTGGAACTTCAATATATTCATTACTATTTCTTTTTTCTCTATCATCTTCAACATCGTTAAGTGAAAAGTAATCATTGTCATAGAAAACATCCGTGGCCCCAAAATCGGTAGTTTCATAAATATCTGTCGTTGTTTTGAGATCGCTTATTTTATCCACAATTGTTAGATTCAGTTCAGATAAAGTTGGTATGCGCTTTATTTTTACATCTGCGTTTATATAATTGTGTAAATCTGGCCAATATTTTGCACTGTACAATATTGACGATATCATAAATAATATCACCGTCATTATTAATATTATTAACAAATTAATAATCATTTTCATGTACGACATGTTTTTCATTATTAATAACACTTGTTCACTTTGTTAAATCAAATAGGATACTAGACTGTATTCTTCGATCATGTTGTTTGCAAATATGGTTTTGGATCCAGGAACATTTAAACAATGGGCAATAATCCATAGCTAATATTTAATGGGCTATAGAAACAATAATATTGTTTAATGGTTAAATTATACAAATAGAAACCACGTGTTTTTTAGCAGTGAACAACTTATCAGTGATCTGAATAAGTAACATTATAAGATTTTGGATCGACATGGTAATATTCACATATACAACCTAAAAGAAGGGACTCGTTTCGTTGGTTCGTGAACCAACTTTCTTAGACAAATTCTAAATATAGAGCTTCGCAAAACAAAAAAAAACATGGAAAATATCCTGTTTTAAAATACCTATAGTTTTAAAAGTAATATAAGATTTTAAAAAATTAAATGTATTCATACTAATAGCATAGGATCCCGATATAAAGAGGACCTTCACCGAGCTGGTTATTGGATGAAACTTATTTTATATTCAATTTAATATATTAATAAATATATTGCATATGGGTTGCCTAAAAAAAATCAGTCCAGGATTATTATTAATTAATAATTAAAAAAAAATACAACAAAATTAAATTGATAGACAACCATATACCACCGTGATCGTAAAGTATTAATCTTTATTTTCATTTAATTTTAATTCGTTAACCAGACCGGTGCAAGTCACTAGTATCGATTTACCTGCTTATACCCGCCTACCCGAGAGTTGTGACGGGAAAAAGAAAGACAACCTAACCTTTGCATATTCTATGGGGTTTATATTTTCAATTGGTATGGAATTTGTCTATTAACCAATACCTTAAAAAAAATGAAAATATATTTTTTAATTTTTAAGTAATCATATCTTGGACTGAAATTTTTTAGACAACCCATATGCAATATATTTATTGACGTATTAAATTGAATATAAAATAAGTTTCATCCAATAACCAGCTCGGTGAAGGTCGTTTTATATCGGGATCTTAGGCCATAAGTAAACAAAACTACTGTACTTTACAATATTACATTTCATTATGTCTCTTTTTGAAGTTATACTTCTTTTGGTGCGTTAGGTAAAAATGATGAGAGTAAATTTTACGATGGGCGCGCACACCGTCACGAATAACCGACACCCTGAAGTTAATTATAGTCAACATTAGGTATACTTTAAGGTCTAAAAAAATGGCGATGTAAAATCAGCGGAATTGAAAAAAAAACACAGGAATTTGTTGCTTTTTTGTTGCTAATTAGTTGCTAAAAAATTAATTTTGTTGCTCCAACCGATCGCAAAAAATCGGCAATAGCGCTAACTTTTCATTAAGATAGCGTGGAAATCACTGGATGTGGACTTATCGATCAAGCGAATAGGGGTCAATTTGTTGCTAATTAGTTGCTAAAAAATTAATTTTTTTGCTCCAACCGATCGCAAAAAATCTGCAATAGCGCTAACTTTTCATTAAGATAGCGTGGAAATCACTGGATGTGGACTTATCGATCAAGCGAATAGGGGTCAATTTGTTGCTAATTTGTTGCTAATTAGTTGCTAAAAAATTAATTTTTTTGCTCCAACCTATCGCAATAAATCGGCAATAGCGCTAACTTTTCATTAAGATAGCGTGGAAATCACTGGATGTGGACTTATCAAACAAGCGAATAGGGGTCAATTTGTTGCTAATTTGTTGCTAATTAGTTGCTAAAAAATTAATTTTTTTGCTCCAACCGATCGCAATAAATCGGCAGTAGCGCTAACTTTTCATTAAGATAGCGTGGAAATCACTGGATGTGGACTTATCGATCAAGTGAATAGGGGTCAATTTGTTGCTTTTTTGTTGCTAATTAGTTGCTAAAAAATTAATTTTGTTGCTCCAACCGATCGCAAAAAATCGGCAATAGCGCTAACTTTTCATTAAGATAGCGTGGAAATCACTGGATGTGGACTTATCGATCAAGCGAATAGGGGTCAATTTGTTGCTAATTTGTTGCTAAAAGATGCTAAGAAGAAAAAAATGATTTTTTTAAATTATGCCAAAATAAATAATGTCCACGCCAGCTTAACTCTCGAGATTTCCGAGGAAAAACTATAGTAAAAATTTGTTGCTGCTCATACTGCAGCTTGTTTTAGCAGAGAGAGTCAGCAACAAAATAAAAACCGGAAGTCAAGACAAGTTGGAGATCGGTGTACAAAAAAAGCGGTCACGCTAGCTTAACTCTTAGACTTTTCCGTGGAAAAACTATAGTAAAAATTTGTTGCTGCTCATACTGAAGCTTTTTTTAGCAGAGAGAGTCAGCAACAAAATAAAAACCGGAAGTCAAGACAAGTTGGAGATCGGTTTACAAAAAATCTGGCCACGCTAGTTTAACTAACGATTTTTCAGTGGAAAAACTATAGTACAAATTTGTTGCTGCTCATACTGCAGCTTGTTTTAGCAGAGAGAGTCAGCAACAAAATAAAAACCGGAAGTCAAGACAAGTTGGAGATCGTTTTACAAAAAAACCGGCCACACTAGCTTAACTAACGATTCTTCCGCGGAAAAACTAAGTGAAAATTTGTTGCTGCTCATACTAAAGCTTGTTTTAGCAGAGAGAGTCAGCAACAAAATAAAAACCGGAAGTCAAGACAAGTTGGAGATCGGCGTACAAAAAAACCGGTCACGCTAGCTTAACTCTTAGACTTATAATATTTATTAATTTATTTTTCTTGCTCAAAATTTTTGTTTGTCGATTTTAGCCTTCAACACTATTCGGGGATTAATTGAATGTGTATTTTTTCGGATTATTGCTTTTTCGTATCGATCGTAATATTCTATCCATTGAGTACCCCGTAGGCACATGGCCGTAAAGTGTCCTAACCTTACATCCGACGAAGATCGAAGGCTGACTGCAGGGGGCATGAAATCTACTGCTCCAACGAGCTTGTTAATTTCTTTCATGTTCCCAGGATTTTTGAAACTCCGTGGCAAAGAGTTTAACTTCATTTTCTCGTTAGTTCCTCTGTCGAACACTTCAAAAATAATGGCATTTCCTGTTAAACATAACTGTAAATTAATTTTTAGAAACTTAATTTTATATTCTTATGTTTCTTTGTATGACTCATTCTTCAAAGTATTTGGTATCCAATTATACTCTACAAAAACTTTTCTTTTTCTACCTCTTTTTCCAGTATCAAACTGTAGATTATGATTTTTCACTTGCAACAAATTTTCACTTAGTTTTTCCGCGGAAGAATCGTTAGTTAAGCTAGTGTGGCCGGTTTTTTTGTAAAACGATCTCCAACTTCTCTTGACTTCCGGTATTTATTTTGTTGCTGACTCTCCCTGCTAAAACAAGCTGCAGTATGAGCAGCAACAAATTTGTACTATAGTTTTTCCACGGAAAAAATGTTAGTTAAGCTAGCGTGGCCGGCTTTTTTGGAAACCGATCTCCAACTTCTCTTGACTTTCGGTTTTTATTTTGTTGCTGACTCTCTCTGCTAAAACAAGCTGCAGTATGAGCAGCAACAAATTTTTACTATAGTTTTTCCACGGAAATCTCGAGAGTTAAGCTGGCGTGGACATTATTTATTTTGGCATAATTAAAAAAAATCAATTTTTTCTTCTTAGCATCTTTTAGCAACAAATTAGCAACAAATTGACCCCTATTCGCTTGATCGATAAGTCCACATCCAGTGATTTCCACGCTATCTTAATGAAAAGTTAGCGCTATTGCCGATTTTTTGCGATCGGTTGGAGCAAAAAAATTAATTTTTTAGCAACTAATTAGCAACAAAAAAGCAACAAATTGACCCTATTCGCTTGATCGATAAGTCCACATCCAGTGATTTCCACGCTATCTTAATGAAAAGTTAGCGCTATTGCCGATTTTTCGCGATCGGTTGGAGCAAAAAAAATAATTTTTTAGCAACTAATTAGCAACAAATTAGCAACAAATTGACCCCTATTCGTTTGATCGATAAGTCCGCATCCAGTGATTTCCACGCTATCTTAATGAAAAGTTAGCGCTATTGCCGATTTTTTGCGATCGGTTGAAGCAACAAAATTAATTTTTAGCAACTAATTAGCAACAAAAAACAACAAATTCCTGTGTTTTTTTTTCAATTCCGCTGATTTTACATCGCCATTTTTGTAGACCTTATATTTTATAACAAGTTTCACTATTTTCACATAATATAACCTTAGAATACATATAGGTAGGTTTTTTTTTCGGATGGATCTATGCTAATGGCCCGAAGGCCCTAATGCTACATCGAATTAGTGTGAGCCCATTTGGCTCACTTTTGGTTTATAAAAATGGGGGGTTGCCCCCCGCCAACCGTGTAGTCTGCGACCACACGGTTTCCTGGCGTCGAGTTAGTATAGGTAGGTTAAGATATAGGTTTTAACTACACAATTAGGAAAAAAGGTTACAGTGTAATGAAATTGTACTATGTATTTTTCTTTAAGGAGTATTACTTCTAACGCGTTACACACACTTTTTTTATGATGCAGCGATTCATCTTATTTTTTTATTAAACAAGACTAAGGCGAATGTTGTCTATTTTCGTAAAACATTTTATTCAACTTCATATGAAATGTACGACTAAAGATAATAATGCAAAACAGCAGCCAAAATCTGCTAGCCCCTTTTGCAAATCAATTTGACAGGCTTCGATATCAGTTAAAGGACCAGGCTCAAATACACATACAAAGCCGATGCATGGAATGATCACTTTATAGGCCTTTTAATACGAAGTCAGTCGTCCGAATAATAGCGGTAACTCGCCTGGGATGAGTCAAATGAATACGGAGCTTCTGTGACGGAGGTTTACACATACGGCGCTAAGTCTGCTCTATTAAGAATATTTTATCCATTATAAAGAACTTATAATAGATAGAATATACATTGTAAGAAAACTTTGCGTACTTTGTAAAATATACTTTGTAAGAAAAGATATATTTATAGTAGGGATTTATGTAACAGACATAGGGGAGATGTACCAGTGATTAGACTCACAAAATTAAGCAATACTTCTTTTATTTGTGTATTATGTATAGTCTAAGGTTTGTGTGGTAAAGGATAATATTTTATGGAAGATAACCTTGGGAACAGGCCATTCCTGCCAAGCATTTCAGGATAAGATGTAAAATTAGTTATAGAATACATAATGTTATTTGAAAAGATTAGTTCCAATGAGTTCGTTTCTTCTGAGTGGGCTCGCCTTGGAACCGGTGGTAGTTTTAATTGACGTTCAAAAATATACTTTATTGGTACCTACTATGTATTTTTGTTTTTGTTGGTATTTTGAATATAAAAATGATTTTGATTTTAACATAGATTTTTAAAGCTTCTGTGGTACATAATTTAGTTTAGCAGGGATGTCTGTATATACTCCTTATCGTCTTCTTATAAATCTATACCGTTTAGATCTTTATATATATATTTTTTTTCGGATGGATCTATGCTAACGGCCCGAAGGCCCTAATGCTACATCGGATTAGTGTGAGCTGGGCTCACTTTTGGTTAATAAAAGTGGGGGGTTGCCCCCCGCCAACCGTGCAGTCTGCGACCACACGCCCTCCTGGCCTATACTATATATTTGTCGCAATTAAATGAACGTGTTATTATGTCCAATGAAATTTTTATATCTTACATTTCGGACTAGAAATTACTTAATCGTATTTATCGTTAGTCATTCATTGACTTTTTAATTTATACTAAAATACCAGATATAATTGATATATTCCATTACGTATTTAACACTCGATAAGTCTTGTTTGCCTGGTAATTAATCCAAATTGTTTAAACAATTAAAAGTTTACAACGCCTTGCGATATTTAAAAGCAACAAAAGCTATGATAACTAAGTGTATTTTGTTATTTCTTTATGTCGAACTGTATCTGTATGTACTATGTAGCAGGTCAAACATATTTTCACATCATATTCATCAGCTTTTTTTCCATTAATACTAGACAAAACCCACCACCCAATTATTTAGGTCTTCGGCTGTTCGTAACCAGTTATTACCCACCACTTTACACACGGTACCGCTCCGTCCTGCCTACCATTGAACCATTTTACATATTTGAGATAATTTCTCTTGTATAGATTCCTCACAAAAAGAGAGAGACTATTGATTCTACAAGAATACTCAATTATCAACCGTAGAACAAAGCTAGGACTTGAAAAGTTGAAAAATTACTCCATGGGCTTTAGCTAGCACGATTTCTCTAAGGACTCCGACTTTAAGCCTAAGAAATGTCTTTTTTTAATCAAAGTGTTGTAAAGACAAATTACTACTTATCTACAATTTTATTTAAATAATACACCGCCAAAATGTTGAATTTGTTTTTATTGCTTTACATTTAGTAAGAGGTAGTGCCATGCTGCTTTGCAGCCGAATTGGGGTGGTACCTGTCGCTCACATAGCACCGGCGTCAAGTGACAGCTATGCTGTCGCGTTTCGTGCGGTTTGTAAGTTTCCGGGGGCCCGTTGGGGAGGGGGGGAGATAGGGACAAAGAAGGCAATGCCTCCATAATCTCTGGTTATGCTGATGTGTATGTGTGTCGATAGTCGCCAAAAGGCTTCAACTGCTCGTTTTCCCCTCCTATACTGTAAAAAAAACTCATTAGGTATACAATTTTAATGATATCTACTTATTTCAAAATCTTTCATTTTAGAAGTAGGTAGAGTAGGATAAATTACTGAAAATATATAACGGTAAATGGCTTGACAAATTTTTAAAATCATCTGAAGTGCTAATATTATAGGTCATTGAGCGCTTATTCCACATTTATTTAGTCCGTGGCTAGCATATCTATGTATTTAGTATGTGATGATGTGGCTAGTACATTATCTAGCTAGTCTGAGCTAGTCTGCGGCTAATTTGTCAGTCGAATTGTAACGAGATTTTATTATTTTATTAATTAATGTCTACGAATCTATTTCTCAGCGAGTTTAAACTAAAATATATAAAATAAAACTTTAATAATTTATACAAAAGATAAAACTCTACCCAATAGTTCGAATGTATACGGTTCAAAATGGTGAACGCTGTAGAGTAGTTCTTAAGTAGTGGGAAATTCCTTACCTTGTTATCTTTTGACTAGAGGGTTTGTTAGCCATTGCAGACTGAAGGCTCTTCAGTGGCTCAATCCTTGTTACAGTCAAAATATATTTCTTGTATTCCCTTTTTAAACTTTAAAATCTATAATATAATATTACAAAGAAGTAATGTTTGTAAAGTTTGGTTATAGGGGGTGATATTCTGGTCTCCCCAGTCGGGTGTGTGGGACTTGCTGCACCCGAAAGGTGGTAAGGTGGACACAGCTCTGCCCACCAAAACCTGGCGAGTGCCACTCCACTAATGCCGCCTTTTGTAAGGTGCTAATAAGCAAATAGGGCACCTCGACGGCAAGTCAGTCCTTCAGGGGACCGACGCCACTTCCACAGAGGGGTTATTCCGCACTACAGAACAACCCCTCCCAATGCCGGGACAGTACAATGGGTTGAGGTTCTCATACTCGCCCCTTATCCCCCTGCTCTTTTGTCCCCCTTGTCCCCTCTTCTTATAAGAGGGGTACAAAGAACAGTTCCTTCGGCTTAATTTGCTTCGCCTAAGGTGCTGGGTTTGCCTTAGGCTACTAAGTTCCACCTACGCGACAAGACTTGAACCATGGTGGGGAGTCCGCTAAAGGCTATAATTTATAGTAACGCAGGCGAAGCTGCGTGCACCAGCTAGTATAGCTTATAATGAAATATATGTAATTTTTTTTAAGAATACAAAGTTAATTTAATATCTTATATCTATATTTAAACCTTTTGTCTAATGAAGAGATCTATCTAGTTGTTTATGTTGAAGGGTTTTTTATTTCATTCCTTACCTTATTTTTATAAATTATGATAAGGAAAAATAAAATACAAAACTCGAATCGAATACAAAAAAAATAAAACAATGTAAGAAATCTTTTCGAAGAAATCGTCTTGGGTGAGTTGGGGCAATGTATACATTTAAAATAAAACTTTTGAAAACCTTCTGTAAAAGATTTTAAGAAGTTCTTTATATAAACGATTATTTGGAAAAGGTTTAATAAAATTATTCGTCCGCTTTTAGTGAAATGTTTTATATTAAATATTTATTAAAAGATCTAACAGAAAAAAAAGCTTTCCTCACCCTTAACAGAACTATAATATACGAAACCAGTAGTTGAGTTAACGTGTCAATAGAGTGTAAAAGCTATTTGATGGACGAATATTTTATTTTAACTTTTTTTAAAAGCAAACTTTTAAATTGAGTAGAGAGATATATATTTAAATTATTATTCAAACGGGATCTTAATACGTTTTCATTGGTATTTAAATTCCAAAATTTCGGCTCAATACAAACGCGGTGAAACTTCATTTAAAATTTAATTTGAATATTGAAAGTATAAAATAGAGAAATATACACGCCATTATGAAATTCATTACCAGAATATTTGAGTTGTCTTTGTATTATAAGTAATTTTTTAGTTTCTTTTTATAAAAGAGAGGACAAACGAACAGTCGGTTCACCCGGTGGTGAACAGCGACGGTGGTAGCCTAGCGTGAGCCTAGCACCTTGGGTGAAGCGAATTGAGCCGAATGAGCTCCTTGCACTCCTCTTATAAGAAGAGGGCACAAAAGAGCAGGGTACGAGGACGGGAAACCTCACCCCATTGTACTGTCCCGACGTTGGGAGGGGTTGTTCTGTGGTGTGGGACAACCCCTCGGTGGAGGTGTCGTCGGTCCCTTGGGGGACTGACTAGCCGTCAAGGTGCCCTGTGTGCTTAACAGATCCGGGGCACCTCACTAAAGGCGGCATTGCTGGCACTCGCCGGGTTTTAGTGGGTAGAGCTGCGTCTACTTACCGGCTCTCGGGCGCAGCGAGTCCCTCATACCCGCCTGAGGAGACCCACTCCCCAGCGGGATGCCACAGAACATTTCCCGGCGTTAAAGAAAAAAAAAGAGCGGTAAGGTTATGTTATGTTTTAAATGTGTTTTGTATGAAATCTAATTTCGGCAAATTTTTGTGGCGACGCTGCGGCGGTTATGTGGTCTGATTGCCCGATTAATGGCCATTGGTGGATGATTGGCTGATGGGCGTACATACAGATCACTGGTTGGTTGAATTGATGTTTCCTCAGTGCCAAATCCATGACTAGTTTCTGAATTTTATGGCTCACAAGTCACATAACGTCTCTATCTGGTTATATGCTTGATGCCTGAAATATATGCCTATGAAACGTAGATATTTTTTTGTATCGTATTTATATAAAATAAAAGCAATAGCATACATACATCAATTAATAAATAAGTCTACTAATATAGTAAAATCCCAAAAAAGTAGTTTTGCTCCGTAAAAAATAGAGCAACATATTTTTTTGGGATTTTGTCGCCGTTTAGTTAAGGTTATATTTTTATTTTAGGATACAGCGACGGGCCAAAAAATGTCTCATTTTTAAACTTTATTGTAAATGATGAGTGAAAATAGTAATAGTAATACATTGTCTTCATGAAAGCATTCCGCAGTTGTTACTTTCCCAAAGTGAATTATTTCACGTAATTTATGAATACAAATAACCATTTAATAAGGATGTTTTCACCATTTCATGCAATATTTCACATAATAATTAAAAGGCGAGGCACGGCCGAGTCCTATACTGGGAGTATTGAATTTTAGTCACGTATGTTGTTCATATTGCCTTAGTCAGGGTACTTATTTATGTCACCAGCTTCTTAGCTCTTATGTGTGTTATTAATTATTTCTGGAAAACAACGGTAAGTCTGTTTTGCAAATAAAAAAAGTGTGTGTACTTATGAACACGCGTAAGAAGTAATACTCCTTAAAGAAAAATACATAGTGCTAAGACATAGTACAATTTTATTACACTGTAACCTTTTTGCTTATTGTGTAGTTAAAAACTATAATATCTTCTTCAGCTGACGTCTATACTGTCATTATGTGAAAATCGTTATATATAATAATTTTGACTATAGATAACTTCAGGGTGTCGGTTTTTCGTGACGGTGTGCGCGCGCATCGTAAAAATTTACTCTCATCATTTTACCCTACCACCAAAAAAAGTATAACTTTAAAGTAATTTTAAAGACTTTGTTGATTTAAAATAATATTTTCTTTTTACATTTAAAATATAACAGGATACTAGGGATATTTACGAATTGTTAAGATTGGTTCTAGCCACAGCCGACCGAGCCGTTTTCCGGTACATAGTGCTGGGGGTGGTAGTCGCCATCCCACATTGGGATGGACACCGCGAGGAAGAAAACCTCTCTAAAAAAAATCCGTTTTCTGTAAAGTCGGTTTACTGACGATGGAACGCCTCAGAGCGAGGTAACGCCGCATACGTCATCGCATACGTCATGTTTTTTTCGTCTGTGCAGCCGGCTCCATCGAATTATAAGACGTTGTCACGTCAAAAATTATCTTAATCCCGAAATAAGCTCAGGTGTGTGGCACAATTTGCTCCAAAGCGAGTTCTTAGGCGATTAAATGGGTACGATTGCACGCTTTTTGGAGAAAGGGTAGAAAAGGAGAGGTACCTCCCCTAGAATATTGTCAGAGGTGGAAGAGATGAGTCAGTGAATCGTCTGGCTCATTATAATGAAACAATTTTTACGGATTTTATCGCGGTTTATTAAATGAATATTAAATTGATTTATATAAGCCCGACGTTTCGGATACTTACAGCAACCATGGTCACGTGAGGACTGAGCTGTATCATATGTCCCAATGTTACAAAGTTATTCGAAACTTTTTTTTTTGTTATCGCAGGGAAATGCTTTTTACGCATGTAGCCAGGATCTTGGATATATCCTGACCCTATGTGGGACTCGCACCTGGGAGTGCCCTACCCGTAAACTAAAACCGCTGCGAGCACATTCATCCGCATTTTGAGGGTCCCGGGTCTATAGGCAACAGGATCACCTCAGCGACAGGCTGGCCCCGGCGAAGGCCAGACTTCACCTCTTAAGAGGGCGCGACGTCGTGTCATACTGGGCCCAGGTTCCCATCTTGAACCCAACACGAGCACAAGGGCGTTACTGGAGACGCATTAAGTAGCGCCTCCTGTGCACCCCCGTTCGTCGCCCACGGGGGAACGAACGGGGGTCGGCCTCCTTCTGGAACATTACTGCCTCGCAGAAGCAAACCATCGCCGTCCAGGACTCGTCGTCACCGAACATCGCGGTGATGACACTCGGCATAGACAAGTCCCCTCCGATGACCGATGTCAGATCATGTTGCAGCGCCGCCCATCTCGGGCACACCTCGAGGGTGTGCTGGGCCGAGTCCACCACCGCGCCACAATCGTGACACACTGTCAACGGCTCCCTGCGGGCCGTCCGGCGCAGATACTCACCAAAGCAACCATAACTGGTAAGTACCTGTGTCAAAGTTATTCGAAACTATAATGATACATCAATATTTTGGTTAATCCTATCTACGGAGAAAGTGCTAACTGTATGTTTAATCTGTGACATATTATGCTTGTAGGACCTGGAACCCTACAAAGGTTGATTCGACCATGTGACCATCGACCATAATATAGCGGGAATATAATATAAGAGGTAGTGCCATGCAGCTTTGCAGGCGAATTGGGCCGGCACGACCGGGGTGGTACCTCTCGCTCACATAACACCGGCATCAAGTGACAGCTTCGCTGTTACTTGCGTTTCGTGCTGTTTGTGAGTTTCCAGTGGCCCATTTGGGGGGGATAGGGAAAAGGAGGGCGGCGCATCTGCGTGGCCTTGGTAATGCGGATGTGTATGGGCGTCGACGCCTTGAGGCTCCGACTGCTCGTTTGGCCCCTGATGACATAAAAAAGCGGCATAGCCTGTATAATATTATGTATTTAAAATAGCAAAAAACTCTAACATTAGGAAAAAACTCTAACATTAAGAAAAAAATCTTGCATAGGAATAAAATATATAAAATATTTTAACTGTAGCAAAAATTAGGTAAATATCTCACAACTCAGTTCTGTAAACAACTAAAATATGACATAATAAAAAACATCTAGCGCAATAATTAAAAACTTTGTAATGAAGAAATTAATAAAAGTTACATAAAACTCCAGATAAACAAGAAGTTTTTGGCGGTAAAATTATAATACAACAGAATTTCGACCCAAATGTAATGAACAAGAGCAAAAATAATTATTTTTGCTTCTGATATCGAGTTTAATTACCTGCGTTGAGAACAATTACCTAGTCCGGTTGTTTCCCGCGGCTCCGGCGTTACAAATGATCATTTATTATCAAAATATTGTAACTTTTTATCAAGAATTTTAGTGTAACAAAGATCTTTCTCGGATTAAAGGATATTTCTTTTATAAGTTTACAAACGAAATAAAATTTATTTTTATGGACTATATTATAGCTTTTTGATACATCCGGGGAGTGATATATATATTTTTAATGAGTGTAATTAACATTAGTGTATGTATATTACAGCTTGGCAAAAAGAGTATGACGTGGTGACAAGTGGAACTAAATATTTTACTTAATGGAAACCTATGATGTTGACAATACTTGCCGACAAATACTAGATTTTGAGTAAAGTTTAGTGTTTCACATTTATTTTTAACGATTTAATTAAATTATCTTATTGATTTTTCATATTATGAGTGAAAGTGAAAGTGGCGCCCTCATTTTTTCCATACTCTTTTTTGCCAAGCTGTAGATATTTTACGCGAAGTCCAAATTTTTATTTGCCCATTCCATGTTTTATATTTTTTTTTTTATTAATCTTAAAGATTTTATATCAAATTTTGCCAAGATATAATTTATGTAAAGAAAGTTAATTATAAACTCACTCGCTTATATACACATTTCGTATGTTTTCTTAGCAGGAAATTGGATTGACGTCGTTTATCAACGGATGGGGAGGTCGGTCCGGCTTCCGTCACCCAGGGCGGGAAAGATTAAAAGATGAAAGCATAGCCGTTCTTAGATGTCACTTGATTTATTTTACGGCGTAAATTGGTTAACGATTTTTACAAGATGTCGACTTGACGTCTAACATAAATTATGTCTTACCTTCGTCCAATTAATTTGATAGTTGCTTTGATTCAAATACATATAGTAGTGACCGATAAAAATAATAAATACAATAATAGGTGGACCGACGACCTTGTAAAGGTCGCAGGAATCCGCTTCTATGCTGTTTTTTTTTTTTTAATGTCATCAGGGAAAGCCCATACACATCCGCACAACCAAGGCCACGCAGATTCGCCGCCCTCCTTTTTCCTATCCCCCCAATGGGCCACCGTAAAATCACAAACCGCACGAAACGCGACAGCATAGCTGTCACTTGACGCCGGTGTTATGTGAGCGAGAGGTGCCATCCCTACCTGGCACTACCTCTTTCTTGCTGATGGATTAGATTAGAGATTAGAATAAATGTGCAAAAAAAAAATAGTGGTAAGGAGTTGGTCATTAAAATGTAGTTATTTTTAAGGCTAAATTTGAGCATATGTAACTTATTAAAATTTGTAACACACATTACACGTAATAGATTTTCAGTAATATTTGTGTATTTGTTTGAATTATTTTTATTTATATATATTTTAATAACCACCGTTTATTTTAATAATAAATGTATGTTCAATGTAATATCAAATGTTCAATAGGACAATGATTACATCCCCACCATGGTTCAGGCCTTGACGTGGCGTGGGGATCTGTAGCCTAGGGTGAGCCGCTGCACCTTGGGGGAAGCTAATTGAGCCGAGTGGGCTCTTTGTACTCCTCTTATAAGAAGAGGGGACTAAAGACAAGGGGTGAGGACGAGAACCTCACCCA
The DNA here is from genome assembly GCA_963853865.1 of Helleia helle. NCBI lineage: Eukaryota > Metazoa > Arthropoda > Insecta > Lepidoptera > Lycaenidae > Helleia > Helleia helle. The sequence continues at coordinate 7,600,915 of OY971419.1, forward strand.
ATTGTACTGTCCCGACGCAGGGAGGGGTTGTCCTGTGGTGCGGGATAACCCCTCTGTGGAGGTGGCGTCGGTCCCCTAAGAGACTGACTAGCCGTCGAGTTACCCTGTTTGCTCAACAGATCTGGGTAACCAAAGGCGGCATTGGTGGCACTCGCCCGGTTTTAGTGGGTAGAGCTGCGTCTACTTACCAGTTTTCGGGCGCAGCGAGTCCCACATACCCGCGTGGGGAGACCCACTCCCCCGCGGGAAGCCTCAGAGCATTTCCCGGCGTTAAAGAAAAAAAGGACAATAAAGGACACCTTTTTTTCGCTGTTACATTATCTACCACTGCATGATCGTAAAATTCCTAGGGTTTGAGAATCAATTATATTTGTAAATGTACATACATTGAGACACCTAGAGACAAGAATTGAACGAAAATAAGTGAGAAACAATGTAACACATAACGAGCACGAAAAGGGTTTAGCTACTTTGTTTCTTTACGTGACAAACATTAAATGTGTATAAAATAAAATATTGTTGCAGATGTGAATTTTAAGCAGTTTATAAGATAAAGGAAACGCTGGCGCAGCCACCAACTTGTTCAGTGAAGATCTGAAAACACTCGGTTATGCAAACAACCCTCCACGAAACTTCACGGGGAATCAACAAAACTTTAGTCACCTCACATTTGTGCGGTACTTCGTAAAACTACGTGCAATAACTTATACTGATTTTGTTTTGTCAAAGAGAGATGTATATCGGTTGTCTGCCTAGTTGCGGTAATAATATAAAACATCAATTGTATTAGTACTACGTAGTACGTACAACTTAGTACTTACTATTTCTTCATTAATTATTTCTTATATGTTTCGTGTTGTGTTCTCACGTAAACAAAGCTTTGCAACAATGTCGTATTATCGAACGAAAAAAAAATGTAATTATTCCGTTTTAAAATTTTAATAATTATTTCTTATTCGTACTTATATAATTTATTTTACATTCTCAAGAGAGTTAGTTATGTTTGATCATTTGATTAGGTTATATCAATCACAAGCTTGGGTTTTTTTCTAACAAATAATAATGGCGCAACTTCTTATCGACAAACGACGTATCGTAATTGTAATTCTAACTTGAAGATAATGTATTATACACGAGGCATTTCGATAGACTTACTGCAACAACTTCCGAAGGAGTATTTAGACGAACACTAACGCGACCCGGTCGCGATACTTATGCTGCTGGCCTTTAAGCTTCATCAAAAGAGTAGTTGCGCAGATGGCTTCAACGTAAGAATGTGTTCTGTATCTAGCGTGAGTCGAAATTCCCTCGTGTCTGTTTTATTACATATTGTATTTCCTTGCTAGCATACCATCTCGCACGGTCGGAGATCTTGGGGCCTATCACCAATATCCCACACAACTTTAAATTTAACTCAATAACAGTATAAACAGTAAGAATATTTTGTAGAAATAGAGATAATTTACAAAAGTTCTTGTATTTTAATATAATATCGCGACCACTCAGTCTCTTAATTTGGTTCCGTAATAAATATCTCTGTCGCGCAATTTACAGACTTTGTTACGGAGTTTCTTCATTTTGTAATTGGGTTAATAAATTCAAACCCGTCCATCAGTCCATCTTCATGATTTGTTTTGGATTCTCCTGCTAGGAATCACACAACAGCTGCATAATATCGCGGTGGTGTGAGTCATGAGTGGAATTAATTTTGACGCGATGTCCGGTGGTGAAATTCTAATAAAATTAGTCCGAAGAATTCCTGAGATTTTCTTTTATTTAATTGATTAAAAAACGTAAATTGTTTTTATATATGTTGTAAACAAAGCTTAAAAGAAGAGATTCTAGCTACATTTATTTCATTTTTGTCGCAAACCATCATCGTGTTCATTTATTGGCAAAACCAACATTCATTAGTTCTATGATAATTGATAATTTACTTTGAAATATCTGATAATAGTTTGCGTAGTTAATACAATTTATATTGTTGGCCGAGCATTAAATTATTTGACTAACAATTATGACGAAATCAACAGAAGTACCTACGCGATTTTTTGTACTAGGTAGGTAGTGTAATAAGGTGTTCACCACAGACGATCATATCGTCATAATTCAAGAAAACAATTTTGAATTATGAGAATTCCTGCTTCCTTTAGGATATTTATAGGTATCTTTATCTTTTATATTTAAGCTTTGCTCTACTTATTACAAATTAGTATAGGTAACGTTTTATCCGCAACTGGTCATCCCAAAATTCCCAATACATCATCACTAGGTGACAAACTGAAAAATTTCAATGCGATAGGTAGGTACCCGACCATTTTCATCGGAAATTATCCGGATATTATAATAGAATTTCATCCGCCAAATATTAGGATGCCTATTAAATTTATATCGAAGCCGATATTGCCAATAACTCTTTTACACGAACTATATTGAACTACTGTGAAATTTTAGGGTATGATAAAAGGCGGCATTGGTGGCACTAGCCGGGTTTTTAACCGACTTCAAAAAGGAGGAGGTTATCAATTCGTCGGAATCTTTTTTTTTTTTTTTATGTATGTTACCTCATTACTCGAAGTTGGCTAGACCGATTTGAAAAATTATTTTTTTGTTCTAAAGGGTATACTTCCCAAATTATTATATATATATATATTATATAAATTATATTATTATATATATATATAATATTCCCAAAAAGCCGAAAGACAATCAAGGGAACTCCTCAACGATTTACATCAGTAACCTTGTGTTTGGGCTTGATTAATTTGTGATGATGAGAACTTTACACCTAGATGGGTTGTGACTGTCATTAGGGGTCTAATGATGAAGACAAAGGACAGTTAAGGGAACTCCTCAACAGTTTACAGTAGCTACCTTGTGTTTGGACTTAATTAATTTAAATTGATGAGAACTTTGTACCCACATGGGTTATAAGCGCCATTACAGGTGTGATGATGGAGACCATACACAGTCGAGGGGAATCCTAGACGATTTACAGCTTTTATTGGGCTTACTTTATACGGTAAATAATATTATGCTAAAATCATGTAATTTTATTACTTGTCGTTGTTAAATGAACAAAAAACAACTGTGCCTTGGAAGCGCATCATAGTTTTTCAAAGTATAATATCCATTCTATATCGATATATTGGTGATGTTCTATACCTATACATAATGGAATTATTTAACGAATAGCAGCAAATCTGCCGTGATTGCTTTCAATTACATGTATATAAAGTTTTACACAATTCCATTTCGGTTTTTTCATTTGTTATGTAATGAATTAAACCCTTTCTACGGTCATCTCATTAATACAGCGCTATTTAATCTGAGCAACGCGTTTAATAGTTCTACCAATATTTCAGACAAATAAAATCAGTTATCAAATTTTGAAATCACTAAAAATTTAGAAATAAAATTTTTTTAAACAAAAATTAAAACCGACTTCAAATAAAAAAAAAACTAAAAAGTAATAAAACAATTTCCTTAATTTTTGTGCCTACAATTTATAATCAACTTGTTCTTCTTCTAATATACAATCTTTGCGTTTACCACGGCATTATTGTTACTTTTGAAACCGGTGTCCTATTTGCTGATGTACCTACCTCCTAACCTACCTACCTTGACTGACTGACTTGACTGACTTGACTGTCAAAGAAACACCCAGCATAGCACGCTCCATAGCACGTTGAGCTACGGCAAACTTGCGGACCAGTCCTATATTTAGAGGCCACGCTTCAGCCCCGTAGGTCATCACGGGGAGAACGCATTGGTCGAAGCCTTTCGTCTTCAAACTCTGCGGTATAGACGACGTGAGAATATGGCTAAGCTTCCTGAATGCTGCCCATCCCAATTGAATCCTCCTATCGGCTTCTCTCTCGAAGTTATGTCGACCTAGCTGCAAAGTGTGCCCAAGATAGACATACTCTTGCACGACTTCGAGAGTTATGCCATCAACGTTAACCGGCCTAGGGAGAACGTGTTCGTTGAACATGACTTTCGTCTTGTCCAAGTTCATCCTAAGACCCACACGTCGGGAAGATTCATTTAGACTGTGCAGCATCTCCTGCAAGCCCTCCAACGTAACACGTTCTGTGTAGTATTGAAAATTAAATATTTCCATATGAAAATGATGTGCAAACTAAATTATTAGTAAATTATTCGTTTTATTTTAGCCTGTTTTTTTATGAGCAAGTAAAGTATCGTATCGTGTAACCAAAGCACATCCTTTAGACAATTTAAGTGTCTGTGATATTTCTTGTAAGACCGTTATTTAATAGTAAACATCTCAAAAATTTGATTTGGCAAACCCCTTTTTCCGTTTCGCCTGCGGTGACTCGCGTTAAAGGGAGGACTTTTTAAATTAAAATGTAGGTCTTTTTATATTTTTTCATTTAAAATTAAGACAGATTTCAGACTGTTTGTGGGGGGGCTGCAATAATTTATCTTCGATTCATTAAACATGTGTTTATTAGATAACAACAAATATTTATATAGGATCAATAAAATCCAACCCCCAAGTCTATTCACTATAGAAATTCCACTCTCAGTATATTACATTCCTGTGTCTCGCCTACTTCCCGCTGGCCGCATTTGGCACGTAGGTATAAAAGTAATTTGCTTATAATAGTTATAATTTAACTTAACTTATAATACAACCGTAATAGCAAACTTAGAAATTTGGAAAAAAATCGGAGGAAGTTTTAAGAATAAAGAAATGCGTATTTGGAATCTATACTAAAGCTTTATATGTTTATGTTTTTAACCGATTTTTTTTTATGTATGTTACCTGATAACTCGAAGATGGCTAGACCGATTTGAAAAATTATTTTTTTGTTCTAAAGGGTATACTTCCCAAATGGTCCCATGATAAGGAAACCAGGATCTGATGATGGCATCCCAGAGAAATCGAGGGGAACTTTCAAAAATCATAGGGGCGACTAGTGCGTTTGATAATTTTTTTATAAAGTGTTTTGAAGGACTACAATTTAATGAAGGTCTAGAGTCGATCTGATGCTGGAGCCGAAAGACAATCGAGGGAACTCCTCGACGATTGACATCAGTAACCTTGTGTTTGGGCTTGATTAATTTGTAATGATGAGAACTTTACACCTAGATGTGTTGTGACTGTCATTAAGGGTCTGATGATGAAGACAACTGACAGTTAAGGGAACTCCTCAACAGTTTACAGTAGCTACCTTGTGTTTGGACTTAATTAATTTAAATTGATTAGAACTTTGCACCCATATGGGTTATAAGCGCCATTACAGGTGTGATAATTGAGACCTTAAACAGCCGGTGTCGTATTCGTTGATGTACCTACCTCCCTACCTACCTTTGTTGACACCGACTCCAAAAGTAACAATAATGACGTGGTAAATGCAAAGATTGTATATTAGTAGAAGAACAAGTTGATTATAAATTGTAGGCACAAAGATTAAGGAAATTATTTTATTACTTTTTATTTTTTTTATTTTTTATTTTTATGTTTGTTTGCACGAGCTAATATTTGGAACCATGCCATCGTAGCAATTATAAGCTACTAGCTTCTGTCAGAATAAAAAAAAAATCGATCTTAGCTTTTGCCTTCCCGGAATCCCTCCACTAACACTTCAACTTTATGGTATAGTATTAAAGTCAAATTGACTTTTAAGTATTATTACGAATCTTTTGTATGGGAGTATAGAATAGTGGTGTTTTTAGACTTTTCCATGCAATTTTTTTAATTTTTCTCTCCGTAAGAACCATCCTCGTACTTCAAGGAATATTATAAAAAAATAATTAGCTTAATCGGTTCAGCTGCTCTCGAGATTTGAGCTTAGCAACACATTCAGCGATTCATTTTCATATTATAGATAAAGAGTGGAAAATATTTTTACATATTATTGTGTTGAACTTGTTCCAGCTTACTGGGGCTTTAATATGATCTGGTCTCGGTGAATGGGCTTTAAGCGGCTCATTGCCTCTCGAAATGCACTGTTGGTGAGGCAAAATTTACCTGCATGGTCGGCGAACATTATGTGCGGGGACTACGCACGATAACTTTTATATTGAAATTAATATATGTATATAAAAGGCGACGATGGCCTTGGGTATGGGCTCGGTCTCTTGAGTGGGACCCAAGAGGTCCGGGTTCGATATTGACCCATTGACAGGGCCTGTGCTAGCCTTAAGGGTTTCCCTGTGCATTGATACATCAGTCAATCGCCTTTGCCTTTTATATAATAGTCTGACCATAAAATATGCTGTTACATAAAAACTTTTCTTTTTGTTTCAACTTTTTAATTACATATTTTGAATTTGGAACACGTGTATTAATATAAAAACTTCTTTCGATTTTGCGCCATTTCACATATATTTTATTAAGTTCATTATCAAATTACAATATGGAATGGGGTATTAAACAAAACAGTGAGCGCCTTGCACAAAGTGGGTATGGAGCCGTCGGTACCATAGAAATATTAAGAACAGATCTTATTTAAAATATCTGGGTTCCAGACACTTCAAAAGCTTGCTATCAGTCGTATGTTTGTATGTATATGATCGTAATATCAACAGATAAAGCAACACTTCATCTATCGAAGACCAGAAAAGATCGGGACGGCCACGTGCTGTTAGTACCTACCTACTACAAAGGCTGTTAATGCTGTTATAGGCAGAATTCGTCGTAACCCCATTAGAACATACCTCATCAATCATCATCAGCTTTTATCCGTCCACTGATGAAAATAAGACTCCCTCAATGAACGCAAAGACGACCGATCCCATAAATAAAAACATACAACCGAGCATATAAATTCTAAACAACTAAAAAATCGGACCGCGAACTACGCGGACTACTCGAGAGAATATTTTAGACTAGGTAGTCAAATCCGATACGTCGACGAATCTTTCTCGGTTCTGACCTACGAATAAATAATAAGTCAGGAAGTCTAACTCAGAACAAATGACACATAAAAAGTGGGCCTACTTTAAACCAAAACGACGTATGATTAAAATACCAATCACTTTCGAGGTTACAAATAGACGTCATTGGTGATTTGTTTAATTTCAGAATAAATGCAGGTATTGGTCGGCGCGCATGCTGCAATGTCACCTATGACAGTCGAGTGATAGCTGCGTGGACGATGTCATGCAATAAGTGAACCAAGTTGATAATAAAACAATATTATTTAATATTTTACAATGATTTCTTTCGGCTGAGTCCACCGACGCGCCACAATCGTAACATATTGTTACTGACTCCCTGTGGGCCGTCCGGCACAGGTACTCACCAAAGCAACCATGCCTGGTGAGCACCTGTGTCAGACGGAAGGTGAGGGGGTGTGTGCTCATGGCGCATCAAATGCTCGAGGACTGAATGCAAAGCAACCGTTAGGCTTATGTCATACGAGTGCCGTGCCGGGTCCTCCCCCCACCTCCGTATTAACGTTCTTGTCCTAGTCGGCGGACCCGTAGGATCTCGTAAAACGTCAGGTTCTAGCCGGGAGCCCTCCTAACCGAGACATATGAATGCGTCTCGGCAAGAACCTCCGCCACAAATTCCCACGGGGGGTCACCGGCTAGGTCAGTGGCTGTCACCCACGATACTGTACGGTACCAGCTGGGCCTTATCCCTCGCGGTAAGGTGACCCGCCCAAATGGATGCACCATACATCGCCATACTCTGGAGTATAGCTGTTTGCAGGCGGCGCTGGTTCCTTCGAGGTTCGGGAGGAGTCTGCCCAGCGCACTTGCCGCCTTCACGACCTTAAATCCCAATATTGACAAATGTGGGCCGAAAGTCCACCCTCCGTCTCCGTCCCTTGATCTGGGGGCTCATCCTGACCCTCCCCTTCGGATCTGGAGGGTAGCTCCCGGAGGGTGTCCTTTACGGCCGGTCCCGCGGAAGAGAAGGACTTTGGTCTTCTCAACTCTAACCCGAAGCCCTTACCTCTCTATGCGGCTGATCACGAGGTCCAGCCCGACTTTGGCCAGCCGCACCGCCTCCTTATAGGCTCTTCCCCGGGATACTCTTGTCTTTCAAGCTTAATTGCAGCTAACTACTTATTTTGCCGAATTGGATCGGCTGGGATACTAAAAGAAAACAAAGCAAGCAGAATGCTCAATCATTTTTAAAATACCTCAATTATATCGATATACATTTAAATAATGATAAAAATATAAACATATTAGGTATTTATTATATATTTCATGAAGAATAAATAAAATACCTTCTACATTGGTTTAAACTTTGACTGACTTCATTTTGCATAGTATTGACCATCTCGGTTTGCTTATGACATTAACGTATTTGAATATAATATAATTTTACTACTATTTACTAGTGAAAAGTAATCCCTAGAGGTTTTGATTTTATATGACTCCTGCACCACTTCACTACAAATGATGGCATGATGATTAACAGCTGCAATTCATAATGAAAATACGAAAATGTATACGTAAGTTTGACGTGTGTTCGCTTGTAAGAAAAATGTCCGACTGATGACGCGCTGGACACGACTTTTAAGCCCCGCCTACTTGGACACGACTTTTGTTGGGTCATTTTTATAACGCAGTTACATTTCCTGACTTATTATTTATTCGTAGGTTCTGACGGAAGAATCTCTCGGTAATCTATCCTCAAAAATAGTAACCTGCATTGATCGTGAGTATCCTATCATATCCTTTCTAAGTATCCTATCCTACTAATATTATGAACGCGAAAGTTTGTAAGAATGTATGGATGGATGTCATAATATTTGTTGATGTACCTATCTAACTTGGCTGACACCGACTTCAAAAGTAACAATAATGACGTGGTAAACGCAAAATAATATTGTAAATTAGTAGAAGAATAAGTTGATTATAAGTAGTAATCACATAATGAAAGATACGCAATTATTGTATAACTTTTTAGCTTTTTATTTTTGAAGTCGGTTTCAATTTTTTTAAAATTTTTATGAAGTTTTACTTCAATCACGCGTAAAGATCACACGCACGCTCTTTTTTTTATAAAACTTGAATTTATTACACTTTACTTTATATGAAAATAAAATAAACCTAATCAATCGTCCTGAATGGCTATGGAAGTCTTTGTGAAGACCTTCACAATGGCGGCCGTAAATTATTGGAAACCTGAAAGGCTGAAACTTAATAAACCGAGATTTAAATTCGTAAAAGTATTTTCATTATAAAGACTGAAATTCGCGTAAACATTAGAAAACAAAATTACGTGTAGTAAATTTGTTATTTAAAGTAAATCTGTAAAAAAATTGTGTATTTCTGTAAAGCGCAATCAAAATATAGTATTGCTATAATTTTATTATTATTTTTTTCATTTAAAGGCATTAGCTACTAGGCTATTAGCCATACAAAATACAATTATTCGGTCTGTAATACGGAGAAATGGCGGGAAACCCCAAGGAGCGCGGCTTCGCCCCTCTAGCCCCCATCAATCAACTATCATTCCCCATTCCATCCACACAAGACAGTCCACCACAATATTCGCCAAACAATCACATTATATATTACACAGATTAAGTTTTTAAAACAAACACTATAGAAAACCGCCAGAACAGCCCTACTAAGAAAACCACTCCAGAACGGTACTCCATAAGATTCGCCAACCAATCACAATATATAAAGATCAAGTTTTTAAAACAAACACTATAGAAAACCACTCCGAATGGACAAAACACAAAATAACAATTAATTAACGGGAAACCAAAAAACACAACCGCGCGTCCCGATGCTTCCCGCCATTCTCCGTATTGCTATAATAAAAAAATGTCACCGCTAGCTGTCAAGTGTCAAGGCTCAACACTCAACTGTCAAAATTGAAAATAGCATTGTTTTGGTTATTTGTTAATCCTAAGTTAAGAAGTGCCTTTTTTGTGTTTATACTAAATTTTATTTAATAACAAGCATGAATTCATATGAGAACCTATACAATTCAATATGTCGATTGTGTTTAAAATTCGAAAACAATAAGAAAATGGTTTCATTAATTGATAAAACATGTGAAGAGGGAATAAGTGCTTACGCTAAAGCAGTGTCCAATTTAACAAATGTTGTGACTGAAAAACAAGATAAACTACCATCATTTATGTGTTTAAATTGTGTCCGCTTATTAAAACAAGCAATATATTTCAAGTTACAGTGTGAATACAGCAATAAGTGTCTCAAAAGAATATCTCACAATGTTTATAGAAATGAAGACATTAAACAAGCAATTGTAGAGTTTGCGATGTTAAATTTTTATTTTGATTATAAGTATTCCTTTAAACCGAAAGAAAAGAAAGCGACAAGCGAAACAAAGTCTAAAATTAATCCTGATAAAGACGAAAATCATGAAAGCGTTCTATTCGATGTTAAATGTAATACTGAAAGTTTGTGTGACAATGCATCTTTACCATGTTCTGACACAGAGATCTCCACACATGATGATGAAATAAAGAAATTGGAAGAAATGTTTGGGTGTAACTATGATGTACCTTTAGATACACAGGAACCAAGACGTAGAAGGTTAAAACGGACATGCAAAAATGTACCCAAAAGACATTTGAATGGTCAAAGTAAATTAAATAAAACAAAGAATTTAATTTGTAATGTTTGCCAAAAAATGTTAGCAAACCAGCACACTTATGATCACCATATGCAGCGACACAATGGTTGCAGGTATTCCTTTGGATAGTTTTCCAACCAATATCAAGACCAGACTTCATGAGCTACCATAATTAATATCAATTTAGAGTTATAATCACAATTACAAACAACAGTCCATAAATAAATTGCCAACTTACATGTAACATTAACTGTTTGACAACCTCTGTGGCTCAATGGTTAGCATGTTGGTGCTCAAGCCTGAGGTAACGGATTCAAATCCCGCCAGGAAACAAAGTTTTCTGTGTTCCTGGGTCATGGATGTGTATTAGATAAAAATCTTAAATATGTGTATGGTAAACAATTAGTATTAAATATATTTCCATTGTCTGGTACCCGTAACACAAGTTCTTCATGAACTTACCATGGGACCAGATTGGCTCGGTGTAAAAGCGTCCATAGATATTATTATAGATATTATATTATATTAGGCAACAAGAAATTACTACAGTGTAAACTCTTTATAACGTCGTTCATTATTACGAAAAACTCTCTATAACGTAGAAATTAGTTAAATTAGGTTGGTTTACCACAAAACCCATTAATTCACTCTTTATAATGTAACAGTCATTCTCTATTACGGAAAAATATTTTCATATTTAGACATCAACATGATATTTAATAGTGTAATTGTTTTATAATCAGCTTACAAAACTAATCTTTTGAGGTTCCTAATGTCTAAAAAATATTCCTGAGGTCATAAACAGCTGTCTCGCCTTTGTGATTGTTAATTGCCATAAGATGTGTGCCATTATTGTTAGATTACATTGTCTGTAGGAAATTTTAGTCTCAGTTACTAAAAGCACCATCCTCACCTATCGTGTATTATCAGTCGTAAACCACCTTTGAAACTGCCAAGAAGGACTGTAAAATAAAAGAAAAGTGTTATGTGTTAACAAAAAAGTTATTATATAAGAAATTATTGTAATTAATTAAATTTGGTTTATTTTTTCTCTTCTCTCCGTACAACGAAAACTCTTTATAGCGAAAAAAAATGCTCGGTCCCTTGGAATTTGTTATAAAAAGTTTACACTGTACCTATAACTAAAATATTTTAAAATTGAACTTTAAGAAAGCTTAAAATGTAATGTATACATTTTCACTCATAGCATACTTTCTTAGACAGTCCTTGCTAACCAATTGGTTCCATTATTTAATGAAAACTAAGAGGCTGCACAAGCTTTAATACTATACTGTATATATTGAATCTATATCTCCTGAACTCTGCTAGATATAAATATATATGGAGCATACATACATTAATACATAAAATTGAATGTCTCAAATTGCTTATTTTTTTTAAATTTGTTGAACTATTTCATAGTTATTATTAATTACTACTAAAAATACAATATGTCTGATTTAGGATAACAATATAATAAATACCGGGTGTATTTTGAATGCTTGCAAAGATTTAACCCTAATAATTTACTATTTACATACTATATTATTCATATAACCATTTATCTCAGAAACATTTTTTAAGAAAATTTTAGGACTTATATATGTATTATGCAAACCCAATATAATAATAATAATAATTTATTCAAGATATGTACATACATGGTAAATTACATAGAAACATAAGGTAAAATTTACATTTATTGTATAAAATTAACGGTAGTGCCTGAACTAGGATATCCTGTGTTTCAGATGACAACTAGGGCTTACATTATTAGCTATACAAACTGGATCAATAAATTACATATGTAATTTATTGATCCAGTATGATGTATGTGCAATGTATGTATACAACTCGAACAGCGAACTCTGTCAGCTGATGCAGTCCGCTGGCCGGTGTGAACCATAAACCAATTACATTGCCATTTTTTTTAAAAACGATTATTTTAAAGCATTATCATCAAATTTCTAACATTGTGTTTACTAAACCGGATTATACAAAAAAATAAAATAAAAAAGGCAACCAAAAAAAAAGAAACGCGTTTTTTTCACTTGTATCATGTCAGGCTATGCCAACACTATCATACCTCTTCGTTTTTGCAAGCGTTCAAAATACACCCGGTATAGGTATTAATTTTTAATTTGTATCTATTTTGAAGTAAGACCAATATTCCCTTATTGTCTTCTCAAATCATGTTTTATACTTAGCATTTATAATATATACTAGCTTTTTCCCGCAACTTCGCTCGCAGTAATGTAGATAAAAAATTTGATCAAGTCTGTTTGCTGTTCCTTGGTGACAAATAAGACACTTATATTTATTTTATTATATTACAAATAATAAAATTCTTGCGCTCTGACAAACTGATGATTTGATAATCTGCCCCCGATAGAAAAGACGAAAGATTGAAAAGACGCATCTAACAAAAAAGTAAAACGGAGAAAATAATTCTTGAATGTTAAAATCGGGATTTTCTTTGCTGTCTTCAAAATAAAAATGAAAATAAATTATGTACGGAATGATGACCGAGGTGTTTACCTTTGATTGCTCTTAATTTAAAATAACATTTTACTATTAATTTAATTAGGTTTTTCAAAAAAACCTTTTCATTTTAGCAAAAAAAATCGAGTAAAATGTCTTATGCTTAATTGACCGGGCGCAAAGAACCATTTGCGCCCTTTCAATCTCGTATAATTTGTTCAAGTAGGTACTTTTGCTGCTTCTCTAGTATCAAGTTTATTATCTATTGTATAATGTTAATTATGCATTATTATATTACATCTCTTATTTTATTTTCTTTTTTGGGGTTATCCGTTGGGATTAAAACCCCTCTTGTAAATTTCATTATTTAGCACACGTTTTAAGGCACTTCTAAGATTTTTACCATTTTCGAAGTAAAACTTTATAAAGCGCGATTAAAGGGTAACTCAGATTTTTCTGACGGAAGTAACGTGCAGTTTTCTATATTCAAAAATAGTAACTTGCATTTGTTGTGATTATAAGTTTTATACGCAAACTGGTGGCGTGATGTTATATAACCTATAGCCTTCCTCTATAAATTATAAAAAAATCTAACACTGGAAGAATTTTTCAAATCGGATTTCCTGACATTAACGCGTTCAAACAAATAAACTCTTTAGCTGTATAATATTTTAGTTATTATGAAACAGCGTTATCACAAGTATTTGGGTCTCTTTGGTTATTGAGATTATTTAGTATGAGTGAAAATTGAAACACTGCTTTGGTAAACTGACCTGTACCAAAAATGGTAAATGAAAATAATTTCGACCTTTTGCCTCCTACTTTATCACGCCTAAATGTTTTCTGTAATATTTGATAAGGAGAGATATATCCTAAAGATACTGTCAAAATAGTCACCCTAAGTCCTCATGGCTAAATCTAAATTAACGCAGGCGAAGCGTTGCGTAACAGCTAGTATATTATTATATGCGTACTGTAAGATACTCTTAGTACCTACGAAATATGATGAATATAGTGTCCCTTACTTTAAATATTTGCAGGTACATATGCGAACATTGT